>JAYESA010000017.1:84987170-85662170 GCA_036927795.1 Iris macrosiphon | reverse complement strand
TTGTGGTGTGTTGATGCAACTAGTTTGATGAATTATTCCTTTCGATGAATAAAAAGGTTCGAGTTTAAACTCGAGACCATTATCACTACCCACAACTTTGACCTTCTTATCAAATTGATTCTCAACCAAGTGAATAAATCAATTAGGAGGTTCTGTGTTTCTGACTTGTGTTTCATCAAATATACCCAAGTGCTCCTAGTGTGATCATCAACTATGGTAAGAAAATATTTTGCACCAGAAAGTGAAAATACATGGTAACCACCCCAAATGCCAACATGTATTAGATCAAAAGAAGACTCACTTGAGATAGTACTTAAGGGAAAAGACTTTCTGGTTTGTTTGGCCAACGGCAAATAGAACATTTGCTTGTATCACAAGCTTTATTTGCAGAAAATGGAAATAATAGAGAAACTTTGCTAGAAGGATGACCGAGACGTTGATGCCAAAGGTTGGGTGTGTGGCTGTGAACAGAATTGCATGTTCCTTTCTATATTTGGTTGAGGCAGTAGAGTCCCTCCCGTTCAGTTCCCATCCCAATCATCTTCCCCGAGTGTAGGTCCTGTATGACACAAAATTGTTTGAGAAAGATGACGATACAAAATGAATCAAGTGCTAATTTACTGATGGAGATCAAGTTCAAGTAAAAGAGTAGCACACATAAGACGTTATGGAGAATGAAATGGGAGAGAAAACTACTTTGCCAATGTGAGTGACCTGAGCCGAGATACCATCCGGCAATTTAACAAAAATGATTATGAACATGTTTCAAAGAGGTGTGAAGGGTAGGAGTACAAACTATATGATCACTAGCACCACTGTCCAATATCCAAATACTTTCTTTGCTATTATGAGGAAAAGAAAAGGCTTTACCTGAGAGTTCCTCATAATTTGGGATGTTACCAACTTGATTGATTGTAGCAGCCTTATTTTTACTCAACAGGCTCATGATCTGTTACATTCTTCTTGTGAAAATGGGAAATTGGTTGCACCCTCTCTTTTGTCATTCATGAACGCTACATGATTTCCTTTTGAACGCCCATGTCCTCCTTCTGCAGCAGCTTTCTTTTGCGGCAATATTCATATGTATGGCCTTTCCAATTACAGAATGTTCACTCGAGATATGCTCGGCAATTCTTGGTGCTATGATTGGTTTTGTGGTACTTTTCACACATGGTTTCACCTTCTCTAGAGTCAAGATCGCGACTTGACTTTTTCACAACAAAAACAGCCGCTTCTGGTTGAGCCAATGCCTTCCCACTCGATACTTCTGTTTGCTTCTTATGGCGTAGTGCCATCAAGTACGTCTTATTCACGCTTGGGAGTGGATCCATCGCCACTATATTGCTACGGACTGTAACATAGGTATCATTGAGACCCATCAGAAACTTCATTGTTTTCTGAGTTTCCATGTAGGCCTTGATTTCTTTGGCTCTCACAGCTACAAGGAGGAATCCCACAAAGTGCATCTCTCTCATCCCAGAGGCTCTTGAGCTTGGTGAAGAATGATGTCATAGAACTGGTGCCTTGTTCACAGTCGTGAATTGCATTCTCTATATGAAAAAATTGAACAGTATTGGTACGAGAAAACCGTTCTTGCAATTCAAGCCACATACCTTTAGCATCTTTGCAGTGAATAACACTACCTGAGATTTCCTTTGAAATTGATTTCCTTTGAAATTGATCCTAACAGCCACGTCTTGACTAGTGTATTGCAGTGATCCCATTGCTGTTGTTCTTCAATCCTATCGGTTGGCCTCTGTATGGATCCATCAATGAATCCCTTCTTATTCTTGATTGATAGGGCCATGCTCATGGATTGAACCCATGTGGTGTAATTGTCTTCCACCAAAGGCTTGACACGGTGCATGCCTAAGTGCAAGGCTAGGCGAGGTGCAACTAGGCACTTCGCTTTATACGAGGCACGCCTAGACATCAAAAGCGACGCCTAGTGCATGCCTAAGTGCAAGGCTAGGCGAGGTGCAACTTGGCACTTCGCTTTATACGAAGCATGCCTAGACATCAAAAGCGACGCCTAGGCGCGTGCCTAGGGTGAGGCGATTTTGATTTTGTTTTGTTTTGTTTTGACTAAAAGCCTAAGGATCTAAGGCCCGATACCTACATAACCTAAATCGATTTTTCACTCAGGCATAAGAAGCTCAATCTTAATCTAACCCCCAAATTTGAGATCACTCTCTTACAAAAAACAATCACCTTTCCAAAGATCGTGCCGACCACCGACTGCTCTCCTTCATGGTTACATCGAATTACTGTCGATTGTTACCAACCTATTCATTTTACTCTCCCATCATCCAATTCCTTTCCAAGTCTTTTGACTCCATCACTAACCAACCCCATCAACCTCGAGGATTGCATCAGCTCCAATGACAACTTTCCTCTTTTTTTACTATCAACATCACCTAAAATATTGGAAAAAATGTGCTAAAAGCTTAAAATGTTTTCACTACCAAACAAAATTTAAGGCATGTACAAAAAACATATACATGTTTTGTACTTTTTGTATACCTTTTTTTCTCAGACGCATGCCTCGCTTTTACGGTTTGCACCTAGGACACTGTTCTAGAAATCGGCCTAGGCGGCCATCTAGGTGGTGCCTAGGCGCCTAGTGGCCGCCCAATGTCCGCCTAGGCTCCTGTCTAGTGTTCCCGACGTCAGACTATGCATGTTTTTGGATTTTAAGGACAATTGTCACAATTTTCAGCAGGTTTTTGTTTTTTTAACTACCTATAACTAGGCTCTACTAAAGGTAGTCAAAGGCGCAAGGCGTACTCGAGGCACAAAGGGTCCAAATTGTCCGAGGCGCACTTAAGGCGCGCGCCCGAGCGACGCGAGACGCAAAAATTATATATATATATATATATATATATATATATATATATATATATAATGGATATCTACATTGATAAACATGTGTGCTTCAAATTTTCCCATGTCTAGGTTACAATCACTTTGAATTGAGTGAGTGAGAGAGAACAATAAAAAAAAAGTACATCAGTTCAAAAAAGTCTAAAAACAGTACAACAGTTAAAAAAACAGTCTAAACATGTTATTTTTTTCATAAGATTTTCAAAGCGCGCTTAGGCGCGCCTTGGCTATTCCAAGGCACTCGGAAAAGGCGTACCTAGGTGCGCCTTAAGAATTGCGTCCCGCCTGTAGTGCCCTTAGGCGCTGCCCCTGCGCCTAGGAGCAAGGTGCTCATTTGACTATACAGCCGCTCTAGGCACCCGGTGTCCGTCCGACTAGTGCCTAGTGCCTTTTACAGCATTGACCTAACTTTCTATGTTTTATTTACCAGTCATACTGCCATATTCGAAACACTAAAAGAGTTGCTAATGATTGCATTGTTGAAGTTCAAAATGTTGTTTGCTTTCTACACCTCAATATCATTATATATGTGGTTCTTGGCATATGTTTCATTTTTGTTGTTTGTATATTATACATGTCAACCATTTTAAAGATGCATAATAAAAGCATACATACAAACTGTGGTATTTATGTTATGCATTTAGATCTAGTGAATTTAAGAGATACAAACGTAGGTTGCATCTCATGTCTATTTATATTGATATGCAATACATCCACCATTACTATTATACCCTTATACGATAATAAAAATAACTCTAGCACCCTCTCTCAAGCTAGAGCATATATCAGACATACCCAGCTAGCTACATAAATAAAAAATAGACCATGTGCGAGTAGTTTGGTGAGGATATCACCTAATTGATCCTCAGACAGAACAAAAAGAGTGACAATGACAATCTATTTTTTCAGCAACAAATCACGAACAAAATGATAATTCACCTCGATGTTCTTAGTGCGCTCATGAAATACCGGATTACTTGCGATAAATATTGCCGACTAATTGTATAATACATCTCTATCGAAATAGGAAATATAATCCCTATTTCATGAAGAAGAGACTGCACCCACATCATCTCTGAAACTGTATGAGCCATCGTACGGTACTCGACCTATGTACTAGAATGGGCCACAACATTCTGCTTCTTACTATGCCACGTTACAAGATTGCCACCCTGCCACCTACAAATGTACAATAGCTAGAAGTAGATCTATCACTGCGACTGTCTGCCCAATCAGCATCACTGAACCCCGTCACCGTAAGCAACTGGAAATATTTGTACAACAAACCCTTTCCAGGTGCACCCTTCAAGTATCGTAGAATGCGAGAGATAGCCTCCCAATGTGGTTGCCGAGGGCATGCACAGACTGACCAACAACTCCAACTGCATAGGTAATGTCTGGTTGTGTAACAGTAAGATATATAATATTGCCAACCAAACGCTATAATGTCCAACATCCTCAAATAACTCTCTCATGTCAGCATCAAGCTTGTCATGATAATCCGTAGGAGTCTCAACTGGCCGAAACTTCAACATCCCGGTCTCTGAGAGCAAGTCTAGAACATACTTGCGCTGCGACATATGTACACATTTCTTAGATCGAGCAACCTCGATTACAAAAAAAATATCGAAGATGACTCAAATCCTTGGTATGAAACAGACGACTAAGGTAGGCCTTCAAGTCTACAATCCCAGCATGATCACTCCCTGATATAATGATATCATCAACATAAACAATCAACACGATAATATCTGCTAAGGAAGAATGGCAAAATACTGAATGATCTGATATGGTGTGACGAAATCAATACTGAATGAAAACTGAACTGAACTTGTCAAACCAAGCTTGAGGTGACTGTTTCAGTCCATATAATGCTTTATTCAATCGACATACGAGTTTTTCATTTTCTGCGACATCCCGGTGGTTTATCCATGTAAGTCACTATACAAGAAAGCATTCTTTATGTCTAGCTGATATATAGGTCATTGACGATTAACCGCCGCAGAAATATGAATCCAAACTGAATTCAACCAAGCCACTGGAGAGAGTCTCAATATAATCTATACCATATGTTTGAGTATACCCTTTTGTAACCAACCGTGCCTTGAGGCGCTCAACTGAACCATCCAGATGATAGTTAACAATGTACACCATCTACAACCCACTGTCTGCTTCCCAACAGGAAGTGATGTAAGCTCCCAAGTCTGATTTTGATGTAAAGTGCATATCTCCTCATCCATTGCACTTTTCCAACCAGAAGTTGACATAGCCTACTTACAAGTTTTGGGAATAGAAACAAAAGACAATGAAACAACAAATGCATGAAAAGATTGAAGAAGCACAGTGTAATGAAACATAATTAGAAATGAGATGCTTGTTCTTTGTGGTACATAGGCGTTTTCTTTTTCTGAGAATAATAGAAATATTATCTGGATATGTAGTGATGGGAGAAGAAACCGCAAGAATGGAAGCTAATTTGTTGATGGCTGAATTATGCAGAACCACTGGCCCGTCCTTGAATCTCTGATAAACCTGTAAAGGAGAAATGGAGACATAAATTGATTCAGGAATGACCGGAAGTGCTATGGAAAATAACAAATTTGTTGATTTAGGAACATAGACTTCATTATAAAAGATGGATAAAACATTTGGAAACTCAGATCTTTCTTTCATTAAATAACACCAAGTCATTCTTGAATAATTATCAATAAAAATAATAAAATACTGAAATTCTTTCGGACTTTTGATTCTAGACGGACCCTAAATATCTGAATGAACAAAATAAAAATACTGCAACTGACGACTCTCAATACGACGAAGAAAAGACTACGATGATGCTTGCCTAAGTGACAAAACTCACATTCAAGACTTGAAATATGAGTCAAACTAGGAACAACTTGACGTAATTTAGTCAAAGAGGATGTCCCAAGTGATAATGCCACTATAACGGAGAAGTAGAAACAGAAGGGAAAGCCTTTCCAGGTAGATCTAAGTAATACAGTTCATCTTTTTTATGCTCCGAGCCAATCATCTTCTTCGTCCTGAGGTCCTGAAAAACACATGAATTTGAAAAAAATGTTACAGAACATTGAACAAATTTGGTTATCTGACTCATAGATAAAAAATTAAAAAAAAAATTAGGCAGTTATAATGAATCAAATAATAAAAGTGATTGAGTAGGGTGAATGGCACTTTCTCAAGCATATGATGAATAAACCCATCAGCTAAGATAAATATTATATTTCATAGGACTACGATTATATAAGAGTTTATATCAGACATGTGAGAACTTGCTCCTGAGTCGATGATCCAAGAGGTGGATGGTGATGGGGTGCCACAAAAGCAGGATTACCTATATGTGTCATGGTTGCAGTAGGTTGGGAGGTGGTACTAGCAAGCACGTTCAACTTCTGGTGGATATGTTCAAATGGAGATGAGGTATCAGACGCTGAAGTCTGATTGAAACCTGAAGTATCATCTTTGGTAGCAGAAGTGGTGACTTAGGACTGCATATTTTTATCATGCACTTGGTGGTGTGCATAATCTAGTTTACCCTACTTGTCCCAACAGTAGTCTTCGATGTGACCGAACATTCCACATTAGGTACACTTCCGTAGTTGATCACGACCATCACTAAGACCATTGTCTCTACCACCACGACCTCCTCGACCAAAACTACGACCACCATCTCTACCACCACGTCCACCACCACGACCAACATCACTAGTAACTAAAGCAGAAGAGTCATTACTCGACACCACAGAACTGTCCTAGAAAGGAACGATTGAGACGGGGGAGTATCTATCACCGTAGGTAACTGCTCTCCAACAAAGATCTGTGCCTTGTAAGGTTCGAGCGTAGGATTCAAACCGGCACGGATAAGTAAAACATGAAACTCTTCCTTCTGCCGCTGAGCTTCCTTCAAATCAGTAGTAACAAGATGATATTATAGCAGTTTCTCCCACAAATCATTCTTTGAAGCCAGATATTCATTCACAAGCTTCCAATTTTGCTTTGTATTAAACAATAACTCGTACAACTCATAGATACGGACCACGTTCCACTTCTGTGAATATGATTTTTCCAGAGATGCCAAAATCTGTTTAGAGGATTCATACCACTGAACATTAGTAGCGATGTGCGGCTCCATACTATGTCATAACCACGCTATAACGTATGCATCGGCAGTCATCTAATCCTCATACTCAGCGAACGTTTCAGGCGGAGGTTCTTCTGTCAAAAACTTCAACTTCTTCTTTACCCTCAATACCACCTTGATAGACTTAGACCAGGCAAGGTAGTTCGTACCATTGAGTTTCACCACAGTAATCGATTTTTCCAATTTATTATTATAAATTACAGTAAAAGGAGAACCACCTCTGCTACCACCACCAGCACTATTAACCTCGTCAGAAAATTTTGTCCCCACCATACTTGCAGATACAACAAAAAGACGATATCTTTGGAACCCTATATCTCACAATGAACCACAATCGACGACGAACAACTAACAAAGATCTGTAGAAATTCTCTATCTTATAAACGAACGACCACGAATAACGAACGACGAGAATGGAGAGGAGAGAAGGAGAAAAGTAAAGAGGAGAGAATATAAAAAAGGAGATTGCATGAACATAAAATCCTGTGTTGCATCTCATGTCTATTTATATTGATATGTGTTGAGTCTTAGTTATTTAGTCCCACATCAGGTAGAGAATAAGGATGAGGCTAGTCCTCTTCTATATATATGTAATCTCTCTTTCAATAATAAATTTAGTTTTTTTCATCTTATATGGTATCAGAGCTATACCATCCTCTCTCTCCCAAAAGATAATTTTGTTTTATATCTCCCCCCTTTCGCTCTTGCCGGAGCGGCAACAACCCCCCCGGCCGCCTCCCCCAGTCTGAGCCCCCCCCCCCCCCGACGGCCTTCCCCCTTCCATGTTCCCAAATCCTAACTCTCATTCCATCACAACCGCCACCCAAATCCTAGATCTGTAAAAAAAATCTGCGTTGAGATTCTTCGGAGGGTAAACAATAGTTTGTTTGCATGAACCTCTGAACCTCGACAACGACATCAGGAGTTAACAGAGAACAGACTTGGTAGTTTGCGTGAATATCTGTTCCTGGTCCGGTATCTATATCAGGATCTAACAGAGAACAACCTAAGTTGTATCTCTTTCCTGGCTTGTGTGATCCACATTTGAATCTCTGCCAACATTGTGCAAGCCAGGTCTGGCAACGTTGCTCGGGCATTGGCAAGGTTAATATGAATTTCGGGTCAGGACGGTCATCGAAAGTCAGATAGAGAACTTGAAAGATGACCAACGCTAAGGCGAGTAGCAGTGCTGACAACACCAGTGGCGGGACACCGAGCACTGGTACGATGGTTTCATCGATTCGACTTGTCGATCGACGATTGGAGGGACCAAATGGTTACTCAACATGGCACAAGAAGGTCGAGAAGACGTTTCGGGGAATGCGGTTGTCAAAACATCTGACTGAAAACCCTCCAGTAGTGAATGATCTCATATATGAACAGTGGAGACGGATGACAGTCGATTGTTTACACAGTTGATGAATTCGATGGAACCTTCGGTTGAGGACATGGTTCAGTACGAACTCGGTGAAGGAGTTGTGGGAGGTCCTAACAACTGCATTTGATGGAAAACATAATTTTTCTTGTATCTATGACTCGGTTGTTGGCATCTACCGAGCGGATTAAGGAGACAAGTCTCATAAGGACCACTTCCGTACCTTTAAGGCCCTAACTAATGAGGTGGATCGTGTGTTAATCCTGACAACGGATATCAATGAGACAATGACTCAACGTCAGCAGCTCTATGTCATGACATATCTTGCCTCCTTTCGATCTGATGCTGGCTCTGCACGGTCTCAGATTATTGTTGGGAGCGAGATTCCATCTCTGCTAGAAGCCCACTTTCGTATTCTGCGGACAGCAGAAGTAGTCGACAATGATACGAGTGTTGCACCTGCTGATCGATCATCTTTGCGTGCTGCTCTTAGTGGATTCCGTAGGGGTCGTGGTGTTCGACGTGGTGGCCGGCCTGCTGGCCGTGATGGTGGAAGAGGCAATGACGAGCGTAATGGAGGACGACCACAGACATGCTTCAACTGTGGGTAATCTGGCCATTTCAGTGGCAGTATCCCAAAGCGTCTACTGCCAATGTTGCACCGGATGCTCATGATGATGAAGGGCGATCTGTGCAAATGACTGCATAGACATGCAGTGTTCGCTGACTTCCAAGCTCAACATCGTGCTGGAGCATCAACATCTGGATCCGTTGCTGGATACTCAGCAGTGTGCGTGGTAAGTCCAAAGCAGTTGGTGATTGACTCGGGCACATCTGATTATATAACAGGGGATACATGTATGCTGCGTAACTATGTATTTGTGGGTCATACAACAGATATTACTGTTGCAAATGGCATTTCTTTTAAAGTGCATGGAAAAGAAAGTACCTGTCTTTCCTCTAATCTGCTACTCAATTCCGTTTTACATATATCTGGCAACCTATTTAGTTTATTATCAATTAGCCGGATAACTCGAGACTTACACTGCTCGGTAACTTTTTTCCCTGATGGTTGTGTTTTTCAGGAATTGAAGACGGAAAAGACTATTGTTTAAGGTGAAATCTTATGTGGCTGGAGGCTTATACCAGGTTGAGTTGATATCTTATGTTGCTTGTGCCAGGATGTGTCATGACCCGTTTGAGTTGCATTGTAAATTTGGTCATTCGTCTCTCCAAGCTCTCAAAAATTTGCCCATCGCTAGATCTTCGTGTTTCTCATTGTAAGTCGTGTAGTCTAGCTAAACATCATCGTGCATCTTATCCAGTGAGTTTGGGTAAGTCTGTTTCAGCTCCGTTTGACTTAGTCCACTCTGATATCTGGGATCCATGTCTTGTTGAATCTGTTATGAGATTCAAATATTTTGTATCGTTTATTGATAATTTCTCACGTGTCATATATGTTTTACTGTTGAAGAATCGTTCCGAATTATTTGATATATGTACTTTGTGGAAATAAAAAACCAATTCGAGGTTTCACCAAGTGTCTTCGGAGTGACAATTGTCGTATGTGTCTCGGGCATTCTCTTCTTATCTTGCTAAAAATGTGATTATCCACCAAACTGTCCTTGTACACCGTAACGGAATGGTGTGGCCGAACATAAGAATCGTCATCTCTTGGAGACAACTCGAGTACTGATGTTTCATGCCAGTACACCTAGAAAATTTTGGTCGGATGTTGTCCTGACGACTTGTTATCTGATTAATCGTATGCCTTCTCGTGTCTTCGATGGAGCCACTCCTTTTTCTCGTTTACATCCTAATCGAATGCCTTTTCCACTCTCTCTCAAAATTTTTAGCCACTTGTGTTATGTTCGGGATACTCGGCCTACTCTTTCTAAATTAGACCCAAAGGCACTTAAGTGTATTTTTCTTGGGTATCCTAAGGATCAGAAAGGGTACCGCTATTTTTTTCAACTTTGAAAAGGTACTTTATATCTCGGGATGTTACCTTTGTTGAAACTAATTTTTTTTCCACTCCCCCAAACTACTCTGTTCCAAATGTTTATCCAGAAGAGAACTTTCTCCTGTATACAATTTCGAGCCTCGTAAGGGTGTCCTCTCATACCGAGCTAGTCATGTCGTCCAGTGGTCCGCAAACATCAACTCAGTCAGAACCGACATCGCCATTCTCGCCATCCCATGGTTTGCAAGCACAGCTCTGTCAGCACAGACGTCCCCAATAGTACCCACAGGTGTAGAGCCGGTATCGTCATCAGGCTCCTCCAGCTCCACTGTTTCACCACCACCTGATATACCGGTTCGTCCCCGTCGTGCATGTCGCGATCATCCTTTGTATGTTGAGAACTACAAAGGACTTGCGAGTTACACTTAGTCCTTGGTGGCTACTATTGATGGGATTCAGATTCCTAATTCTGTAAGGGGGGACTCAAACATCCTCGTTGGCGTACCGCTATGGAAGATGAAATACGAGCGTTTCAGAAGAATCATACATGGGACCTGGTGGATTTGCCTACTAGTAAGAAGGTGGTAGGATACAATGTCTATTCACAATCAAGGTGAAACCAGATGTCACTCTTGATCATTTGAAAGCTCATCTTGTGGCAAAATGATATTTTCAGACGTACGGAGAAGATTACTTTGAGATATTCTTCCCAGTTGGCAGGATGACGTCTGTGTGAGTGCTTAGCCTTAGCTGTCTGCTATGACCGGTTCCTACTTCAATTGGATGTGAAGAATGTATTTATTCATGGGGACCTTGAAGAGGAAGTTTATGTGGTGCAACCTCCTGGGTTCGTTGCAAGGAAGGGTAAAGTGTGTTGTTATCTACGAAAATTACTATACGGCCTTAAACAATTATCTCGTGCTTGGTTTGGTCGATTTACCCATGTTACACAATTTGTAATGTGCCAATCAAAGAAGGATCATTCCGTATTCTACCAGCAAACATCAGTCGAATGAATCCTACTTGGTGTCTATTTAGACGACATTGTGATTACGGGGGATGACGGTCAGGGTATTGCATAATTGAATTTTTTTATGGATAAACAGTTTCAGACTAAAGATATGGGAGCATTGAATTACTTCTTCGGAATTGAAGTCATACTGGATGAACGAGACATTGTAATGTCTCAAAGAAAATATGTTCTTGACATATTAACCGAAGCAGGGATGATACAAATGAAGGGAGCAATCTCACAAATGGATCCAGGGGTAAAGCTACTACTCGATGAGAGGATACTGATGACCAATCCTGATCAGTATCGATGGGTGGTCGGCAAACTTAACTATATGAGTCGTCTAGACAATTTTTTTGCTGTAAGTATTGCGGGTAGATTTATGGCTTCTCCACGAGTTTTGCATTGGCAGACAGTTCTTCGAATCCTGTGCAATTTAGCTTAGAATCCGGGTAAAAAAATTTGGATGGAGAATCAGGGACACTCGTCTTGAGGACTTTACATATACTGACTGGGGTATTAGTGTTATGGATAGACGGTCTACAGGTGGCTATTCGGTATTTATTGGCGGAAAGTTAGTATCGTGGAAGAGCAAGAAGCAGAGTGTGGTCTCACGATCTAGTCCGAAAGCAGAATATTGAGCTATTGCTATTGAGATTGACATCTACTTCGTCCGTAATGAGTATCAAAAGGGGATGATAACATTTTACCACGTGAGGACCGGCTATCAGATAGCTGATATCTTTACAAAGTTTCTTTTAGGTCCTCGGGTTCATTTTTTTTAAACAAGTAAGGCATGATTGACATCTATGCTCCAGCTTGAGGGAGAGTGTTGAGTCTTGGTTATTTAGTCCCACATCGGGTAGAGAATAAGGAGGCGGCTAGTCCTTTCCTATATATATGTAATCTCTCTTTCAATAATAAATCATCAAATTATTCCTTCTTACAATATGTAATACATCAACAATTACTATTATACCCTTATAAGATAAATAACAAAATAACTCTAAGAGATCTCTTTACCTAATTATCTGTCTATGTGTACGGCATTGCAAGCTTAGTAGCTTACAATTGCAGCAGCAATAACAACAATAATACTATTTGTTTTAGCCCAGATCTTTTAAGGCCGGCTATGTGAACCCCTACCTCCTCTTCTTAGTCTAGTTCTAGGTTTCTAACCAACTCATCCACCACTTTCTAACTCTTTACTCTGACTCCAATTTGTATTATAATTGATTCATCGAATTAACCAACCAACCTTTCTCTCTTATTTGGATGATGGCCTTCACTTCCTTATAGTGGTTGGACTGATAGTCGGGTAACCAGGATGACATTTGTTGCAGTTATATCATTGTATGAGGTGGAAAAAGATCTGCATCACATATGTGCAAAAATATCACTACTATTTCCCCTCGTCTATATCGTCAAATGTAGCTGACTTGTGCACATGCCATTTTTGTTGCTATTCATCTATCTCAACATTCAGCTACATGTTTCTTAGTTGAACGGTAATGGTCTTCGGGTAATTACCTGGTATTGTGATATTTGCTGGGTCCTGAGTCATTTTTTATTTGTTTCTTGTTTGATATGTATATTAGTACAATGTGATAATCTGTATTATTAACATATGCAAATGCATGTATACTTTTATGCGATTGTGGGAATCATAAGTGTGGTGGTATGAACAGATTATTATATATGCTGGGGATTAAACAGATCTCGTCGTATTTCACAAGGTTGATGTTGTGAGTTCTTTTTCTTTTGCAGGCTTCAACAGTTACTATAGGCGGTCACCACGTTTTGATTGAAGAAAAGCGCACCACTGATTCCCGAGGCAAGTGTATATAAAAACCTCATTCCAGAGCTTCAATTTGACAGTTCTCAAGTTTTCCAATGTTTCACTTTTCTGGCTACCATTTCTTTGGATCGACTCATTTTGACTCCGATCGACCACAATATATCACGTTTTAACATCACCATCCAACATCGTTGGAGTAATTAGGTCACACATGATTGTATATTGATGGTCATAGTACATGCACATTATTGGGGAAGAACTAAGTTACTCTAGGAAGAATGAATACTCCAATATTTGGCACATAAAGCTGAATAGCTACATGAGAATGAAATTTCAAGAACACCAGGAAAAGTGTCCATGTCTCCATGTCCATATGATGACCTGTGTTTTTTTTTGTTCATTCAACTAGGGCACTGGATGCAAAATGAGCTAATTCAGGAATTAGCAAATTCCTGGAAGAAAGAATTAGGCTTAATTCATCAATTTCTCAACTCATTCATGCCAAACATCCAACTTAAATGTTTAGAAATTAAGTAGTAGTTATAGCTTTCCTCAATTCCAGCCTCCCCAGGAATTTAGCCAAAAGCAAAAATAAATAAATGAATTAGGAATTAGGAAGGTTTGATGAGAATTGAGAAACTGTAATTTCTGGGGCTGTCCAAATAGCGGTTGGCAGGAATTGATTTAAATTTGACCCTTTTTCACCATCCTAATTTCAGTATCCACGGAAAAGTGTAGGGGTATTGTTATCAGCTGCAGAGTGCACAGATACATGCATAATTTTATTTGCTTATAATGGATTACTTTTATTTACAGTCAATAGCAGGGGAAGATTTGCACCTGGCAGGGTGGGTGGGTACCGGGGTGATGGAATGAGAGGTCGTGGCAACTATGGAGGTGGGAGAGGTTACGGAAGAGGGGATTACAGTGGCAGGGCTGAGTTTGCAAACCAAGGTGGTGGTAGGGGTGGTTCTTCAAACCAAGGTGATGTCACGTATCAGAGGTTTGAGCAAGCGAGCTTCAGCGGTGGTCGTGGAAGCCGCTCTGGATCCTTGACTGGCAATACATCCCCAGCTCGGATGCCTGCGCATGTTTAAGAGGTTATGATATCCTAGGTGTTTTTTCCCCCCTGAAGTTGTCATTCATCAGGTGCTGAGATTTGTATATGCTTCAGTTACCATCTCCTCTTGTTTGAAAGGCTGGAGTCGTAGAAGCTGTGTAAGGTCGTAGTTTTGTCTCCCATGGTTTAATTGATTGGCAAAAGTTAGCATCTGGCTCTGCTTATGGCTTCTGTAGAGTTTATGAAGAGTGTTCACATCATAGCTCGTCATCGATAGGTAGATAGGTAGGTGATTATTGTTTTCATTTTTGGAACTTTCTTCACGAACACAAAGTTTGGTGAATGAGGAATTTGCTGACTAAAATATTTATGAAAAGAAACGAGTTGGATGGAAATGAGTTTCTTTTGATATTTGATAGTTTTTTTTTTCCTTCTTCTGTAAATGAGCCTATTACTTGTGGCAAAGTTTGATAGATTTGTGTGGTTTGTCCTTTCAAAAGTCTTGCAGTTCTTCCCCTAATGTAATGTTTACTTCAATAGGGATAATATTCAGAAGTATCCGGATGTAGTTGAACTCTGGTTGAGAAGACTTCATGTGGTGGTGGTGGTTTGGATATCTCATGTTATATATATGGTTGTGATTGTTGCACTTAGTTATAACTAACTAGATGTGATTGCGCCCTAAAGATATCTTTATCTTAGAGGATATTTATCTATTGTATACCCATTATGGTTATGTATATAAAGCTAGCAACATATCCATTCTAGGGTTACATGTTTAGATTAATAAACCAAAGACTTCTTTATCTCCTCTTCTTCTATTAGAGTTCATGAATAACTTCATTATGTCTTCTATGCTACAACACGTTATCAACATGCCCTACCACGAAGGCTAAATAATTCGTGATCATTCTCTACCACGAAGGTTAAATAATTTGCGATCATTCTTGAAACAAAACGATAAGTAGGTCTCATTTTTTTTTTTTCCAGATCTGACTCTTATGTAGCCACATCAACTCTCTCCATGGAAGCACATGGTTCCTTGGAAACTAACGTGGTCTCCTACATCAGCAGCGAAAGCTATTCAATGATAGTGAAGTCATTTCTCATGGTATACAAAGTTCATTGAGAACTAACGTGGCTATTCAATGGCAGGAAAGTGATTTTGTAGAAGCATAAAAAGTACGCCTCCACAATATTTAATTCAAGAGAGGGATGTCGCACTCTTTCACAAATGAACCAACAAGAGTAATGATGCATTCTATCAATGTTTCATAGAATGACACACTTCCTTAAAACAGAGCAGAGACGCGCTTTGGTTCAGTTTTATTAAGACAAGCACACAACTCTTACGTCTCTCCCTCCACACTCAATGCAATGAATCTGACAGACTGTCACAACAGTCGAGAAGATCAGAGTCATTATTGTAAGAGATTTTCAGCACGCAGACCCAGGTTATCATCTAGTGGGTTATCTGGCCAAACTCTAACATAGTGCGCCATTATGCCAAACTCTAACAGAGTGCGCCATTGTGTCAAACTCTTACAGAGTGCAACAGAGTGCCAAACTCTAACAGAGCGTGTCGTTGTACCAAACTCTAATAGAGTGCGCCGTTGTAGCCACTTTCTCCAAGTTCCATCAAAGCGCGCCAAAGTTGCTGAACTTCTTTAATTGCGCACAAAAGATCCTAACTGACAGTGAATGATTACATATCTTTCATGCCATGTTTCTCGTGAAGTGTGTACAAATAACTGTCCCCACGACCTAACTTTCCTCATATAGGGAAGCCACATGTCAAGCATGCAGAAGGGTGTGCAATCACTCTGCAGAACGTGGGTTGTGAAATCCTTAAAAGTATGCGCCAAATGGCAAATACAACACAAATTGTCCATTAGTGCACGCACACTTCTATAACCGCCCCAGAAGGTTATAAATACATGGCCAATGTATTCAATACAGAAGGACGAACAGAGGGAGGAAGATAGAAACTTTTGGTACCAGTGTTGCCCGAGTTTCCCTACCTTCGAGTTCTCAAGTGTTCGTGTGTACATCTCTTCTATGGTGTCAGGTAGTCCAAGGAGTAAAGTGATCGACCGCATATCAGATCTCTATAGCTATATGTCACGACCCGCACCCGGTGATCAGGGCACGAGTACGTGGCAGCGTCCATCCTACGCCGTAACAATGACGTAGAATACTGTCTAGGTCAACTATCTATATATAACAATCTCACACAATCATATTTAACTCCATTAGGAGAACAATGATATATATAGCTATAACAATACTCAATCACAAATCTACAGTACGATAAGATATCAAAAGGAAAATTAAAACACAACCACAAAGTCTAAACAACCACATCAACAAGTAATATCAATTACAACATCCCAATGTCTAAGAAGAGTCGGAGACAGATCCGGTACCAAATATAGTAATATTAGCTAACTACTAAAAAGTCTCAGATAAGCAATATTTGGCAACAAGTCTCTACACATGAGCCACATGAGTAATCTCAGCAACCTCATCCGGGGGTCCGTAATGGGTCGGACACCAATCTTCCAAGTCCTCTGAAAATTGTTATCCAGTCAGGATGGAATGAATACAACACAATAGCAGTTCCAATTAATTGACAAAGACTATAAAACAGTAAATAGTGAATGTAGTACAAGATAAGAAAGCAATAAACTGATATCAGGGTAAAATAGTAAGGAGAGACATGTAATGTAAAGCAATATGGCATAATCGGTACATATAAGAATAAAAAAGAAGGAACTGCAAGTACATGTGCAAGACAATATAATCATCAGGTATGAACTGAACATGAAAGAATGCAACTACTCTAAGTGTTTTGAAATACTAGTCAGATATGTGATCGAGGCATTTCAATGATTTACACTAAGGGAGAAACTAGTTCAATCATACGTGAAGTGTATGATTAGCTAATAGTCAATGTCTACAATATTTGCCAATGTCAACAATATTTGCCAATGTCTATAATACTTGACAATGTCTTGATCACATATCTAGCTAGCACTTCCCCGCTCCGACTAGTACAATGGTTCCAACCATGACACATTACGATACAATGATCGATGTCCAATGTCAATGAGATGAATAATGTCTAATATCAATACGATGAGTCAAAGTAACATCTCATGACTGAAGATCCAATATATGTACCAATTCGTGTACCATTGTGTCAAGAATCATGTATAACATTTCTAAATACTTGAATCATAGTAATTATCAAATAATAGAAACTATCAGAGAATGTACTCGCCTGTCGTCCCGAAAAAAAAACTCAAATCGATGTCCAACTGGAGTAAAAGTGACCTAAATATGAAATTACATGTCAAATGGGTGATTTGAAATGATAATTATGTATAATTAACTCTAGGTTAAACTTTTAGGTCAATTCTAGGTCTTGGTGTCCAAACTAGATCCATACCTAGGTTAGAGTTCATAACTACCTATAAGATTGTCCTATAGGGTTAAAGTATCTAATACTAAGTTATCTCCAGGTTTTCTATGTCAATCCTAAAGATATGGATACACTAGATGTCATGTAATATATATACCACTAATTAAACTCATATATATAATATCTATAACTTGTCTAGTATCAATATGTATCATATTGTTACTAAACTCATAATCACTAACTTCTTACTCATGACCTAGAATACTGTTAACTCTAATATACTTGAATGCTTGTATCCTAAACATTTATAATACTTGAAATACTCTCGTATCTTGGTATCATAAATAACACTAGACTCCCTAGACTGTTACCTACACTAACACATGGTATGCACATTCACTTCACTTTCACACTCACTTGCCACTATAATACCCACCAGGTTATAAACCAATATCTGGTACCCACATGCATTCACCTTGTTGGCCCAAATGGGTAACCGTCAACTCAATTTTGATAATTGACTAACTAGAATGTAATATGACTCAATACGGCACATAAAATGATAATCGTTGCATCTCCGTTACTTCGCTGAAGATATGCTGCAACAAGTTTACAAGTTGTATTATTGAGTCTGTATATTATATTCATTGAGTCTAGGACAAAATGTACATCAGGTTCGTGTTGGCACTAGGAAACTCAAACCCATATTAAACCAGAACATAGTCCACTCAAAACAGCCTGAACCAGACCAAACATGGATCAAATATTCTGGAAATAGACCAACAGAGTTCAGACAGAACTCGGGGCGAACTCGGGGCAAACTCGGTCACCCTAAGACCCAGTTTGCAACGTTACTTCGTGAGACCAGGATTCTAATGTTCAAATTTATGAACGTTAAAGCATCCGAACTCTGCTCAGAAAAATCCTATAAATAGAGAAAAATTTCCCCATTTCAATACAACTCATTCACTCACTTTCATATCTCTATCTTCCTGAGCTATAAACCTTCTTTATTCCCAAGATAAACTCCCAGCCTTCTAGTGCCAACACGGTTTCGATTTAGAAGTCTGATCGAATTATAAAAAGCTTGGTTTGTCAAGTTCTCTAGTATTTGAAGTTGGCGTGCCCTTCGGATCAAACGCACGTGTGAAGTCTTTCGAGCCTTCGGATCAAAGCTCGATGTTGTAAGAAGTTTACCAGCCTTCGAATCAAATCTTGTGATTCACTATTGGTGATTATAGTTGATACAACTCCGAGCAAGAGTTCTCGGGCCTGGACTAGTCCTCTCAGAGGAAAACCAGGATAAAATTACGGTATTTGCGTTTGCACTTCTCAATTCTTACTTTACTGCATATTTATAATTGATATATCTGTTGGTACATATATTGCCTTTACGTAGCTTAATTTTTAATTAGGGTTTATTATTTTTGCTGCACACGCACTTACTCTATTTACTCCATCTAGCGGTGTTACATGATCCTACAATTGGTATCAGAGCAGGTACTCTCTTGGTACAGGCTTAAACTCCTAGTATACTTATATATGGAAACCTTGAGACCCTTGTACACCAATAATGGTGAAGGCCAGTCTACAAATAGACCACCCCTATTTGATGGTACCAATTACACATATTGGAAGACACGGATGAGCTTTTATTTAAAATCTTTTGATTTTGATCTTTGGGCAATTGTCACTGATGGCTACAAAAAGCCAGCCATAATAGTTATTGATGAAAATCTTGTTGAAAAACCCAATGATAGATATAATGATTTGGAAAAGAAACATGCTACTCTTGATGCTAGAGCTATTAATGCATTATTCTGTGCTATAGACAGAACTGAATTCAACAGAGTATCAACCTGTACAACTTCACATGATGTCTGGAAGCTTCTTGAGGTAACTCACGAAGGAACCACCCAGGTTAAAGAATCAAAGATCAGTCGTCTGACACAAGAATACGAAGCTTTCAAGATGAAGACCATCATGCAAATGTTTACTCGCTTCCTGGATATTATAAATCCTCTATAATCTCTTGGCAAGGAGTATACAAATTATGAAAAGATCCACAAGGTACTTCGGGGACTCACTAAGAACTGGAATCCCAAGGCAACTGCAATCATTGAAGAAAATAATCTTACCACAATGTCGTTGGAAACGCTCATGGAAAAGCTGATGACGCATGAGCTGGACCTTAAAGACCTTGGATAATCAATGCCAAAAGAGAAGGCCATCGCATTCGAGGGGTATCATAAAAGAGCTTCTGTCAATACTTCTGAAGATGACGAAACATATGATGATTCAGACGATGAGAAGTTGGACCAAATTTCGAGGAAATTTAGGCGATTCTTGGAGTTTGAGAAATCAAACCGAAAGAAGAAAGATCTTGAAGAAGAACCAATTTGCTACAACTACAGAAGACCAGGCCACATGCTGAAAGATTGCCCTAAAGCAAAAAGGGAGAATCGCAATGAACACTCAAGCAAAAGGAGAACATCTTCAAGGAATCATGCCAACACAAGCATATGGTGTGAAAGCGAAGCAAGCGATTCTGAAGAAGAAGAGAATTCTCGTAACTCTGCAAATGTATGCTTAATGGCATTCGATCAGGTATCTACGAACCCCCTATATGATGACTTTATATTTGATGAACTAGGTGATGCCTTTAGTGACCTTGTAGATGATCACAAAGCACTGCTTGATAAATACAAGGACACTAAGAAGGAACTCAAAGCACACAAGCAGGAGATTAATAGATTGTCTACACGTTTAGATGATATTAGAGAGACATAATCTACTAGTGACACAAATGAATTGCCTGCTATTAGATTAAACTTGCATGAAGCTTTACTGAGTATTGAATAGAAATACAAGGACTATGCTAAGCTCATGGAAGAGTTTATGATATAGAAGAAGAAAAATAGTCTGCTCTTATCAGATTAGATGCCTTGACTACTAGATATATTGAGTTATATGACACATCCAAAAAGTTAAAAATTAGATTAGGAAAACAACCTATACAGACTGCTTTCCAATCTAACATGTGTCACTCAAAGCCAAAGGACACTCATAAGACACAGCCCAAGAAGACCAAACCTTCTAATCATGCATTTTATTACAAATATCCACGCAAGACACAATGTACCACTTTACATAGTCATATTCACCATACTATTTCTAACACTTATGTCCATGCTACATGTCATTACTGTGGAATACAAGGACACATTTTACAACAATGTAATAGTAAACAATTGGTTAGTATGAACAAGTTTATGTGGATACCAAAAGCTAACAAATATGGATCCAAATCTTGGATACCAAAGTTTCTATCAAATGATGTACGTAGAATGCCTTGTGTCAGAATTTAGCACCAAGGAGAATATTGGTGGTTGCAAAGCTACAAATGTCATCTTCCAAGCAATTGCACCAACATAAGTATAACAACGAAAGCTACTTTGGTAACAAAAAAAAATGTTTCCTTCCTAACTGGCTAAATTATAGAATCAAGTATGTCGTTAATTTTTTAATTCTTAATATGAGACTTGTGATACTAACATGCTTAGTTAATTCTTATTATTTCACTAGCATGACTAGTGGTTGAGTGTTTTTAGATGTTTTATTGACTATTGCACATGACTAAATATGGATTTGAATCATATGTTCTTAGATCACCTTATGTATTTAGTACATATTTTTTAAGTATATATATTTTTCATCTTTGTGAAATGAGATTTACGATATTTGCTTAATTCTTTTGTTAACTCTGAACATCATTTTGCTGATATCTTTACTAATCCCCTAGCCAAGTATCGTCGTAACTTTATTTGTCAAGAATTAGGAATTCTGAATTTGAATGATGTATGAAGACTTAAATTGCTTGAAATTCTTTTAAATCTAAGTTCTATAAAAGTAAAAATTGTTTTGGGTATAAGCCGAAAGGGCCCTTCTGTCAAAAAGACGTAAATAGCCTAAGGGACATGGTATTTAAATGTCTTCGGACCACCTCTAGCTGGTATCCGGCCCCTACAGCTAACCCAAGATGATCGGCACTTTACAGAATCATGATTTGTGAAGGTTTTTTCTGCAATTTATTGTTCCGAAGACAACAACGAATTCAATGTCTACTTTTTGACTTAAAGTTGGCAATTGTTATCGTCAAGAACTGAAATTTCTAGTTTTAACTAGGCGTTTAAAATTACTGGTAACGATCAGTAGTTATTGGCTCGATCTTTAGTAGAAATTGATGCTGATGATATTCTAGTTACAATTGATATATTTTCTAGGCTATTTCTTTCCTATATTCTGTACTATGAAAGTTTTTTTTTACTGTGTTCATAGTATATGGAGTATTTGTAAAAGTTTATGATTATCTATATTTAGATAGGTCATACTTTTCTGGAGAGCATTCCAGTCATCTGAATATTTCATTTTCAAGGATTTTTGTTCTCTTCTTTACATTCATGTTTATCTAAAGAATATTCATATAACATGCTAAAGTAATTGAGTTTAAATGCATGAATCATGGATACTCGGATAGATTTTTTTACTTTTGACAGAAATTTATTCATTTATGTCATTAAATAGTATATATAATTTATAATTATGTCTTGTTTTTCTTCACTATGTGTTTCATATATTGTCTATATTTGCTCCACAAGCTATATCATTTTGATGAAATAATAAAGGGGGAGAAAAAGGACCGATATGCAAGGAAGAAGTAATACATGAGAAGACAATGAGACATAATAAGCAATACATGAGAAGACAAGGACCGATGATGTGCCTATACCGTCATTCAGGAATTATGGGGGAGCCTTGTACTTTTCAAAGATCTGTGCCCAGGTATAAATATTGAGTATCGATCACAGTTTGTCAATTACCAAAATGGGAGAGATTGTTAGCCCAAAAGGGTAACCGTCAACTCGATTTCGATAATGGACTAACTATGATCTGATATGACTCAATACGGCACATAAAATGATAATCGTTGCATCTCTGTTACTTCGCTGAAGACATGCTGCAATAAGTCTACAAGCTGTGTTATTGAGTCTGTATTTTATATTGATTGAATCTAGGACAAAATGTACATCAGGTTCGTGTTGGCACTAGGAAACTCAAACCCATATTAAACCAGAACCTAGTCCACTCAAAACAGTCTGAACCAAACCAAACCTGGACCCAATATTTTGGAAACAGACCAACAGAGTTCGGACATACAACCACACTATATGGGACACCTCACAAACATCATTTAGGACTATAATACATATATAATTAATAGATTTAAAGCAAATTAGAGAAAATTGATACCAATGGCTCCAAGTACACTAAATTCTCATCATACAAACCCCCAATGTCAAATACACCTATAATTTGATATTGAAAACTCATGAAACATAATTAATTTATGAAATAGGATTAGAAACTAATTAGATTAAGTAATTTAGATACAAAATAGAGATTGGACACAAAATGGACACAAAAATACTAAAATTTCCAATTCCTCCTACCTGTATCATGTCGTATTGTGATACGGTTTACACATATCCAATTATGGATACATACCTACTCTAACAGAAGCAATTAGACACCAAATAAACATAATAAACCATATAAAAAAATACTTGGTGTCCCAAATTTGGAATTCTACCAAAATGGACACAAAACCACATAGGTCTCCTAGATTTGAGGACAAACCACCTAATTCTTTGCCTAATGGGTTGGTCATGGCCGTGGATGATTTTCTAGAGTCTCAAATGAGTATTCTACATATAAATTAAAGAAAAATAGAGAAATTATGTATTGGGAGTTGGAATCCCAATGAGTCACCAATATACACAGGAAAGTGAGTGGGACACGATCTCCTAGCAAGTTCCTCCTTAGCTCCTACTTGTGCTCCTATGCTTCTAGGTCTCCATGAATAAAGAATTTGAGTAGTAATTGGTGGAATGGAGTGCAAATTAATGGTGGATTGGGAGTTGCTTGAGGAAGAGAATAGTGGAGAAGAAGAAGTGAACTATGAAGAAAAAATGAAATGAGTCCAATAGGGGGTGGGGCCGACTACTACTAGGTGGTTAGGGAGGTTTCTTCTATGGACTAATTTGCCCCTCTCCTCTTCTAAAAGCTTCTAGAGTTGTCATGAAGGAATCTAGTTTGTTATGGAGAGCATCTCTACAACTAAATGGAATATTCCTTCCATGACATTAACCAATTTAATTACACTAATCTATGGTCATTAATTAATACTAACTAGCCACTAACAACTACTAATTTTATTATATTAACTAACATACTATCCAATACCAACTTGTATTAATTAATTCTAACTACTAGCATATTAACTAATTATTAACTAAATTTAACAAATCACTCATATAATAGAATATTTTATAATTAGCAACCAAGTAAAATTATCATAATATCCCTAAGGTGGAAAGTGGTGGTTACAATCTTACCCCACTTAGAAAATTTTTGTCCTCGAAATTAAAGATAGTTGTACTCCCTTCTAGATCAAACCCCCAATCTATCTAAAATTATGCAAGCGTACAATTTAAAGAAATCACTAATTATTATCAACATGCATGATTATAGCCTCTATCTGTCATGATTTGCAGTCTCTATCAGGATTTACTGCTAATTATATTCTAGCATGATAAATCACTGATGCAAGCTAAAGGGTACTAAGGAATCAAGCAAATCAATAGATGGAAATGGACATAAAGAAAGAACAGAATAGAACCTGCTAAACCCTTACCTGTAGTATCAGTCTTCTCGATCGTCATCGCAAAAGCCCCACCATGCTGGGGTGTCTCCCTCTACGGGTGATGGGCAATCTACAGTGCCATATGTGGCATAACTAGAACCCCTTATTTTCACCGTCTGGAATACCTTCACTCCTACTCTCCATGATACTCCCTTATACACTACCTCAATATCACACTGATACACTCAACTAATATTATCACCCACAATAATGCTCACTAATACTAAACTGACACACCCCACATATCACTCATCCTAGTCTTGATATACTCTGATCGCTTGCTTACTCTAGGCACCCTTGGTACACGAACACTAACTCTATAACTACACATGCTTAGTACTCTAGGATACCAACTGCTAACTATACTCTGTCACCTACCTTAGAACTATTATCACAAATAGGTACTACACTATAAGTTACTTCTAGGCCTATACACTGATACTTAATGCTCACCTACCCTACTAGGAACCACTCACAGACCCACAAGCTATATTTCCACCAATTAACACTGGTACTCAACTTAACACAAACCTATATGCAAGTTATCAAGCTACTACACTATCCAAGAAAACTGCCCCAGGAACTAATAAAGTGAAGCTCTATAAGGAACTAACTAGAGAAACTAAAGATATCTCTATCCTGAGCTAATAAGGTGATGGAATAAAACACAATGATAACAGGATTTGAATGACAGAGATGATACATTAAGAACCAATTTAAGATACAATATGATAATCATACATGTCTATCCGGAATTATGTTACCCAAAATCCTCGTCACGTCAGCAAAAATAGCTGCGATAAACTATAGAGTCCATAACTAAGGTAAATACCTCTAGGATCATGGTATCTAGAATTTTTGCCGTGCCGCTAGCTTGGCTGCAAAAACTTTAATTCAATAACTAAGAGAAGTATATCCAAAATCAGGCTCTATGTCTTCGCCACGCCAGCTAATATGGCTGCGATAAAATCTGGACCCCATAACTAAGGTAGACGGTTACCTTTCTCACTATCCTCATCCAAGTATGTCAATAGAATATACCTTAATTTAGTCCATAAAATCTATTTCGATACAAGGATCAATTCAATAACAAACGGGAACAAGTGGAAACATATTTCAAAACAGAGTTTATAGTAAGATTCTCAAGGGTTATCCCAAGAATCTTTCAAGAAATCCTAATTGTGATTAAGTATTCTCTCATCATATATCCTATCAATCCTATTTTATTGCAGGCTCGTAGCAGCACGTCTAAACCGAAGTACTACCATGACATCGTACTAGTTGCGAAGATGGGACCTGCATGGGTCACTACCAAAATGTGTTATAACCCGCACCCGGTGACCGGGGCATGAGTACATGGCAGCATCCAGTTTACACCGTAACAATGGCGTAGAACACTGTCTAGGCCAACTATCTAAAAATAATAATCTCACTCAATCATATCCAACTCTATAAGGAGAACAATGATATATATATATATATATATATATATATATATATATATATATATATATATATATATATAACAATACTCAATCACAAATCGAACGAACGATAAGATATCAAAAGAAGAATCCAAACACAACCTCAAAGTCTAAACAACCACATCAACAAGTAATATCAATAACAATATCCCAATGTCTAAGAAGAGTCGGAGACATATACAGTACCAAATATAGCAATATTAAGTAACTACTAAAAAGTCTCAGATAAGAAATATCTGGCAACAAGTCTCTACTCCTGAGCCACATGAGTAATCTCAGCAATCTCACCCGGGGCTCCGTAATGGGTAGGGCACCAATCCCCCAAGTCCTCTGAAAAATATTATCCAGTTAGGATGGAACGAGTACAACCCAATAGTAGTTATAATTAATTCACAAAGACTATAAACATTAAATAGTTAATGTAATACAAGATGAAAAAGCAATAAACTGATATCATGATGAAATTATAAGGAGAAACAGGTAATATAAAGCAATATGGCATAATCAGTACATATAAGAAATAGAAAAGAAGGAATTGCAAGTACAAGTGCAAGACACTATAATCATCAAGTATGAACTGAACAGGAAAGACTGCAACTACTCTAAGTGTTTTAAAATACTAGTCAGATATGTGATCGAGGCTTTTCAATAATTTACACTAAGGGAAAAACTAGCTCAATTATACGTGAAGTGTATGATTAGCTAGTAGCCGATGCCTACAATATTTTCCAATGTCTACAATATTTGCCAAAGTCTACAATATTTGCCAATGTCTACAATACTTGCCAATATCTAGATCACATATCTAGCTAGTACTTCCTCGCCCCGCCTAGTACAATGGATCCAACCATGACACGTTACGATACAATGATCGATGTCCAATGTCAATGAGATGAATAATGTCTAATATCAATACGATGAGTCAAAGTAACATCTCATGACTGAAGATCCAATATATGTACCAATCCATGTACCATCGTGTCAGGAATCAAGTATAACATTTTTGAATACTTGAATCATAGTAATTATCAAATACTAAAAACTATCAGAGAATATACTCGCATGTCGTCCCGAAAAGTGAACTCAAATCGATGTCAAACTGGAGTATTACATGTCAAATGGGTGATTTGAAATGATAATCATGTATAATTAACTATATGATAAACTTCTAGGTCAATTCTAGGTCTTAGTGTCCAAACTAGATCCATACCTAGGTTATAGTTCATAACTACCTATAAGATTGTCCTATAGGGTTAAAGTAGCTAATACTAAGTTATCTCCAGGTTTTTTAGGTCAATCCTAAAGATATGGATACACTAGATGTCATGTAATATATATACCACTAAATAAAGTCATATATATAATATCTATAACTTGTCTAGTATCAATATGTATCATATTGTTACTAAACTCATAATCACTAACTTCTTACTCATGACCTAGAATACTCTTAACGCTAATACACTTGAATGCTTGTATCCTAAACATTTATGATACTTGAGATACTCTCGTGTCTGGTATCATAAATAACACACTAGACTCCCTAGACTGTTACCTACACTAACACATGGTATACACATTCACTTAATTTTGACACTCACTTGCCACTATAATACCCACCAGGTTATCAACCAATATCTGGTACCTACAAGCATTCACCTTACTGCACATACCTTTACCTCTAATCCGCACACTAAATAGGCATATACACACATAGATGCACTACACCCTGACACTGATACAATAAACCAAAAGTCTTCTACCATCTGAATGTTTACTCAGGTCTTCCCAAGATCCTCATTGTTGTTACCCATGGGTGTACCTCAACACCAAACTCCTAACACACACCTATCTCAGGTTGCCACTAGACCTTGCTGTGTAGAGCTAGCTTCCATGTTGTTGCCTTACTTTCAGTTGCATTGCAACTACATGTATTTGCTCCCAAAGTCTGTTGTCATATAGAACCCTCCCCTCTCTGCAGTTCAAAAATCCTAGATTTCCTTCTTCAATCACTCGACCAATGAACACATATATACTAACATGAGTATATACACAAGTATAGAAACAACTTATACCTTTTTCACACTTGACCACACACTAGGATTACTTAATCAATGATATACACACGAGTTTGCACTGGATGTAAATTCATATTTCCCTTCACTCTACTACTGTTCCTACTATGTTCATCAATGCATGCTCTTACATTGCCTGCTGCTGAATGCTAATCTAGAGCCAACACCTGAATGCTAAGCTTGAATGCCATCATCTCACATATCCCCCTTATTGTCCTAAACCACTAACCCGAGCCTCTAATGTGCAGTGCAACTTGCATAACCTAAATCACTGCTACCCAAACTCGCACAAATATAACTCCAACACACACACACACACACCCCTATCTCATAACCTTACATATAGTAACACCAACACAACAGACTCTCATATAAATACTAACACTAACACCCTCACTAAATTATGGACTGATACACTAGATATACCCACGAATTATACTAAGATACACATTGGACCCTCCTACACAGATGCAACCTTGCACCTCTCCATTCCTTACCTTGCTCTGCTGAACCCGAGCCCAACACTCCCTTCTTACTCTGATCTGGCCACTCCAAACCACCAACAGGCACACCCTCAATTCCCAAGGTCTACACCCTGAAATCCCCTTTATTACTGATACATGGGTATCAGTCACAGACACCCCTCACACAATCCAGGTAGCTTCCCTTCTCACTTGCACTCTCATGAACAAAACCTACACATGCCGCACCTCCAATACCTGATACATATAAAAACAAGTTCACTCTAAGGCACTCACTAATACACACACTCACCTCTCAAATATGCACACCCAAAGCACCAAGTATACACACACAACATACTAGCTCTAATACTATACTCTACATGAAATTCATCAAACACCTAATGTGCACCACGCTAAAATGCTCTCCAAATCCATGATACTCTCATGATACATCCTTCTAACACCAAGATACATAACCAAACTATATACGACACCTCACAAACATTATTTAGGACTATAATACATGTATAATTAATAGATTTAAAGCAAACTAGAGAAAATTGATACCAATGGCTCTAAATACACCAAATTCTATTGATACAAACCCCCAATGTCAAATACACCTATAATTTGATATTTAAAGCTTATGAAACATAATTAATTTATGAAATAGGATTAGAAACTAATTAGATTAAGTAATTTAGATACAAAATAGAGGTTGGACATAAAATGGACACAAGAACACTAAAATTACCAATTTCTCCTACCTGTATAATGTCGTATCATGATACGGTTTACACATATCCAATTATGGACACGTACATACTCTAACACCAGCAATTAGACACCAAATAAACATAATAAACCATATAACAAACACTTGATTTTCCAAATTTAGAATTCCACCAAAATGGACACAAAACCATGTAGATATCCTAGATTTGGGGATAATACCATCTAATTCTTTGCCTGATGGGTTGGTCATGGCCATAGGTGGGTTCCTAGAGTCTCAAATGAGTATTCTACGTAGAAATTAAAGAAAAATAGATAAATTACCTATTGGGAGTTGGAATCCCAATGAGACACACCAATGGACACAAGGAAAGTGAGTGAGACACGATCTTATAGCAAGCTCCTCCTTAGCTCCTACTTGTGCTCCCAAGATTCTAGGTCTCCATAAAGAAAGAATTTGAGTAGTAATTGGTAGAATGGAGTGGAAATTAATGGTGGATTGAGAGTTGTTTGAGGAAGAAGAAGGGTGGAGAAGAAGAAGTGAACTATGGAGGGAAAATGAAATGAGTCCAATATGGGGTGGGGTCGGCCACTACTAGGTGGTTAGGGAGGTTTCTCCTATGGACTAATTTGCCCCTCTCCTCTTCTAAAAAGCTTCTAGAGTTGTCATGAAGGAATCTAGTTTGTTATGGAGAGCATCACTACAACTAAATAAAATATTTCTTCCATGACACTAACCAATTTAATTACACTAATCTATGGTCATTAATTAATGCTAACTAGCCACTAACAACTACTAATTTAATTATATTAACTAACATACTATCCAATAACAACTTATACTAATTAATTCTAATTACTAGCATATTAACTAATTACTAATTTTTTTAACTAATTACTCATATAATAGAATATATTATAATTAGCAACCAGGTAAAATTACCGTAATACCCTTAAGGTGAAATATGGTGGTTACACTATACTTCCCCAAAATTATTGTACTCTAGATTCGTGTATAGGATTTATTGTACCATTTTTCTTTTCTTTCAAAGTTTGTAACATAAACGTTCATATAACTTTTTTGTTTATGGCAAACTAATTTCTCATGGCACATAAAGTTCTTTGAGAACTAATGTGGTTGTCAATGGTACCAAAGTCATTTTTTGTGGCACACAAAATTCTTTGAGAACTAACATAGCCGTGGTATGGCCTTGTGGTTAGGGGGGAGCTATATAGAATGGAGCAACCCCGTGAAAGATTTTCCAGAAGAAAATATCACAAAAGTTTGTCAGAAGCTAACTTAGTAGAAGTTTGCGAGATGCAAACCCCACGGATTATTGCGGAACACAAATCGTGCCGACCCTATAATACGGCCCATCGGAATAGCAAAACCTTACAGTCTTACGGTGTAAACCCCCTCACCCCAAAATTAGGCCTACTTGGCTTAGAAAGAGAAACTAGGGCTAGTTGAATCCAATTAGAAATAAGATACGACATTTTATAAAATTTTACGATAATTAAATCACTTAGTGCACCTTACCGTTGCTTCAATAATTGGAGCACTACACTAGCTATTGCCCTCCTACAAATTTCACATTCTTGTCCTAGACATGCCAGTCATTTATTTTGACCCTTGTGTAACTTATAATTATGCTTTCTTGTGCTATATTTTAGTCGCACAATACTCGTCGCAGACGTTTATATTTAGTTCTAAATAAATTCAACTTTGTATCCTTGTGCGTTCCAATCGAAATTGGAGACACAATCTTGACCCATTTCGTGTAACCCAATTTATGATAAAATTCTATTCTGAGTCCTCTATGTCCATGATACTTGTGTCCCACCTAATTTTAGTCCCATGTACTTCTAAATAATTTTAGAACACCTTACGTATTAAATTTTAATTAATTTAATCCACTCTCTATCTTTGTACAATTTTTTAATTGTTGGGCACTTTTATGCAAAAATGCAATAAGATATCCACACCATTGGACATGACACTTGAAGAAACCTATTTTTCATTCACATAAATTTTTTCTATAATTTTCGGAATATGCAACGCGCAACATCGCCCCTCATTTTATCCTATCCTTGTATTTTAAACAATGCAAATTGTAGCCCCCAAACATCCCCATGAGAACCAAGGCCCAATCCCAAAGAGTTGACCAAGCCCAAATTTCCTAGGTCAAACCCAAATTCTACATGTATATAAACAATTTTTCCTTTATTATTTTCCTAAAACTCAAAACCCAATACCTATGCTAAGCACATCTGACCCCTTTCCCTATTCACCATCCCTTTCCTCCCACCGACCGGAGCACTCGTCGGAGGCCGTCGACCGAGCCTCGCCACCATGCATCCTGTCCTCATCTCCTCCTTCTCCTCCTCCTTCTCGCCTGGATGGCTGAACTGCCATCTCCCTCTCTGCCACACGCCACCAGCCTCCACCACAGCCACATCATCATCTCCTCCTCGCAGGCCTCTTCCGCCGAGCCCGACCACAGTCATCCGGCCTGAGTTCTCCTCTACCCGCAGACCCGACCAATACCACCATCCTTCTCGTTTTCTTCCTCCTCCCTCACCATCCTCGCCGGACTCCATCATCACCTATATTACACCACCACCGCGGACACCACCATCACAGCTGATGACCACCTCTCTCCGGTGATCTTAACCGATAACCCGCCGCCGTCCTTCACCGTCAGTACCCTGCTCCACCACCACCTGGCCAACCCCCGACTTTCTTTCATCCCCGCCGGACTTCCACGAGCAGTTCCCTACCAGCCCGATCCTCCTCCTTCTTCCACCCTGTCCACCACCTATCACCACCACTGTCCTCCTTGGCCGGACCCCCTGGCCGGAGCAATATCCTCATCCCTGTTATCATCATCAATCACACTCATCCCCATCATCACCATTCATCATCATCATCAATCACCCTATCATCATCATCAATCACCATTCATCATCATCATCAATCACCACATCATCACCATTAACAACTTCAACATCCCAATCATCATCTTTGTCATCACTATTGTAATTATCATTATCAACATAACCATCATCATCACCCTAAACAGCTTAACCTAATCATCTCATCATCACCATCACATTAACCTAATCACCTACGTGAATCAACATCACCATCCTCATCATTATCAACATTAACCCAATCATTATTACCCTCGTCATCGTCGTCATCGTGGACTCGTCACCCTCGCCAAAGACAACCTGCAGTCGTCACCCCAATTTCTGTGCCTGTGTACGCCAACCCCGAGGTTCAAACTTGTCCCTCTTCTCCTTTTTATGTGTGCTTGTGTATATGCTATTAGTACATGAGTATTGCTTTATGATTGTTAGCTGACTTCAGACCCTGAGTCGGTGAACCCAACTCGTATACGTATACGTACGCGTATGCGTATATTATTCAATTTAGTATATGTATATTATTCATTGGTATATATAGTTATATATATATATTTAGTATATGCATTAAATGGGTATGTATATAAATTATTGGTTATATTATTATATAAATATATGGGTATATATATATATATATATAAGTAGGTAATTAGATGATAATAATAATTAGGACTATATATATTTAGACTATACGACCCTAGGACACTGTGGACTGTCCTGTATTTACCTTGACCATGTTGACCATAAGAACTTGTGAATTGACTGTCTTGCGTACATTAACGTACTGGCTTAGACACATGTTAGTTGACTATCTGATTGTGTACAGTACTTGAAGACATGACACCCGCATAATTAAACGCGCAGTCGACCCTGTTAATTGACCACTGCCACTCTAGCGTACCCTCTGAGTCCAGAGTATTTTTGGTTATGTGTGTGCTAGTGTAATAACTAATATTGTATTGTAAAATATTATATGTATATAGGATATTGGATTGTTCTGCGCAACTTCTGGAGCAGGTTATTGATACTACGCAGCTTTCTTGCCAGGCAAGTATACCTTGCCATTGTATTGTTATTCATATTCTATATATTGCATGCATCTTTATTTTCTATCATTAGTTCATATATTTTAACTGCTATATAAAATACGCGTCCAAGGAAACTTGGGTGCAACGACGGTGTCGTCGTGATTTATTTTATTATGTATATGCATTGACCTTGTTTATGAGACCGTCTCATCATCATGAAGCATCATTAGGTTTTATTGGCCGTGACACAGTTGCTACACGAGTGTGAGTCTCATATAGGATACGGACTGCGTGACAGGTCTGGCCTCCTGTACGTATGGGCCGTGCGTTAGGGATAACTGCTGTTAGAAACTTTGCATGCTAGTAGACCTGGCAGTTATTAGAGGTATTATCGTGTCATAGATATGATATGCTTAGAGCATGGGGTTGGAAGAACAACAAGTACCATATTTGGGCTCCTTTGCACTTTTCTTTTGTTCGTCCGGATGCTCCGTCAGAGATACGCGTGGTGATGACCCCATATATTACTGGAGGCCTCTGCCGTTCAAAAGATGATATGCTTTGTAGGCCCCTGATTCTCCAAGAGAGTCACGCCAATCCCATTTTATGGCCAGATACCCCACTTGTTCGAAAGTTGTTCTTAAACTACATTCACATAGACGGTTAGGCGACCCATTGGATGTTTATTTCAATACTTTATTGGCATACTTTTATGTATCTTGTTATGTCCCTCTGAGGACCTGGTCCCTTTCCAGGTGTAGATGTTCATGAGTATTCGCAGGAGTGCAGATCCGGACTTGCTACATATGTTTCGAGGAGGTCTTTCTCTTTCAGTCGCATTGATTGTTAGTTGATGTACTTATATTGTGTTTGCTTTTATATTCTAGTTCGGCAGTGGATTTGTTTCCATCCGACTATCATCCTTTGATACTTCATACTAAGATCTAGTTATGTAGATATTGGTTATTTATTTATTTATTTATGATTTATGTGGATGAGATTTAGATTATACCCTGTGACTTGTGATAGTTTTTACCACTTGTGGATTTATCATTCATATTACAGCGTATGTGTGTTTTGGTTTCCATATATTGGAGTTGCCATATACATGCGGCTGACATGCTTACGTGTCCTAGTCCTACATATTTTGGGACTGGGGCGTGACATATTTTTAGTGGTTGCCCATGCAGGTCGAGAGCATATTGTCTCGGTTACGTTACTATACCGAGCAAGCCTGCAAATAGGATTAGAGTTTTAGGTCTCATCCATATTTGACTATGACTCGCCTTCCTTTCAGTCCATTCTATTTAAATAACTGCATCCTGCTTGATTCATGTGCTTCCCTAATAGTTCCTTGAGTATAGCCTCCTCCAAGAATATAGGAATTCTTGTGGTTAGGATGATAATTAGGATAACATTCCTATTAAGAATACAACTAGGATATGGACACATCACTAAGTTTAGAATATCTAGTGAACCGTAGCATACCTTATCTATATATTGGTTTACCATTACCCCTTGATGTATTTATGAAGACTTGAGAGTAGTATAAACACTACTAGGGTTAGTTAGAAATTGACCATATTATTTGACCCCAGCATTGAGGAACCAATAGAAATCCAAGATTGAACATTAGGACTAAACCTAACTTTTATAGTGAGATAATATTAGAACTATAAATTTAGATCATTGTCTTATTATTAGCAGACAGTACCCAAGGAAACCCAGAGGAATGAATATAATATTTTTCTCGATCATACCTCGAACATAGAGATTAGCATGCCACCTTCCCTTAAGAAATCATGATATTATCTAGAGTCCTTCTATTTTAAATTCATATCTTGTTCCTTTGAAAACTTAGCACTCGCGAATTATGCGATGACTAATTATGCTTTTCTTTTCTTCATCTTTCAACTCGTGCTACCTGATACTTCTGATTATAGGCCAAGTAATTTTATTCTATGTTAGGATATATAGTGTGGTAGGATTATAGTTTGTTAATCTTAAATTCTAAAATTTTTGTGCTTGGTAGTTAGAGCATGATAGTTTTGATTTATTCTTGTAGATTGTGACTTGATGATTATCCTTTAGTTTTGAATCACGTAATTTGTACCCCAACCTCGATACGAGTTATATCCTCTTTCCCCTTGAAGGCCAGTAACTTTTCCATTCATACTATTGACACTTGTTCTATAAGCACTATAATTAAGACTTAAGATGACCATTACCTATATAATACAATAGGATGCCCTAATAAGTACCAAGACCTTTTCTCGTAAACCCTAACATGAGTTTCTACTTTATTCTTAAGGCGGTACAGTATTAGTAATTGTTTTAAGTTGGGTAGTATGCCTCACAACATAATGTCACATAGCCTTCTTAACTCATTAAATGAAGAGTAACTGAATGACATTAACTGTATACTAGCATAAGATGATAGTGTTTATCCAGACTGTAAAATTTAGAGGCCCATACCCCTATTTTGTCGACTAGCAACTTAGACAAGGAGTTAGTACGACAACTGTAGAGATTTTATAGTCTTATCTTCTTTGTGAACTTGAAATATTTTGTAACTTCTCTCATCATAATCTAGTGTACTTATAATTTCTGTACTACCTTGACTCATGCTGCTATTATAGCCTAGTTTTGCAAGCTTACTCTTTTATCAAGCTTGATCATGATATATGTATTATTGGGTATACACACTAATACATTTCAGAATCAGTGTATTAAGGTCTAGCTAACCTTAGTGCGCTTGGTTCGCCCTTCGCATAACTACTTTACGTGGATTGAGATATATAGTCGACTAGTAGACGAATATACTTGCCCCTAGACGTGTCCGAGCATATCATATTGATTATATAACTGTACTGATATGAGTATGCGAATAAGAATTTACCAAAATATGATTTCAATCCACAACTGCCTTGACAATTCCTTTTGAATTCCTTAAACGCCTTGATCCCCATACTTCTATTCTATTACCTCCCCCTTGAACTCTTTATAATTGTTTTCCATCTTCCCCTATTTTGGAAAGACGAACACTCGTGCTTGGTATAAGTTGGATATACAGATAGTACTAAATATACCCCATAGGCCAATCATATTACTTGATGATTATTTTCCGTAATTAAGGGCATATCATATGTGATATATTTGGTGTTAAAACTTTTGAGGATTGAATAACGCGATTAAATAATTTGAGGAAGTCTTTCTTAGATGTATAGCCTTATATGAGAGATGGATAAATTCTAAGTTGGGTAGAAATTGCATTATTAAACTTGAGGTGAATTCTTTTAGATTGTGACCAAGTAAGATTAGATAGAGAGACCATGCCTTATTTTAATTTCGAGGACAAAATTATTTTAAGTTGGGTAGATTGTAAACCCCCTCACCCAAAATTAGGCCTACTTGGCTTAGAAAGAGAAACTATGTCTAGTTGAATCCAATTAGAAATAAGACACAATATTTTATTTAATTTTACGATAATTAAATCACTTAGTACACCTTACCGTTGCTTCAATAATTGGAGCACTACACTAGCCATTGTTCTCCTATAAATTTTATATCCTTGTCTTAGACATGCCAGTCATCTATTCTGACCCTTGTATAACTTATAATTATGCTCTCTTGTGCTACATTTTAGTCTCACAATATTCGTCATAGACGTTTATATTTAATTCGAAATAAATTCAACTTTGTATCCTTGTGCGTTCCAATCGAAATTGGAGACACAATCTTGACCTATTTCGTGCAACCCATTTATGATAAAATTCTATTCTGAGTCCTCTATGTCCATGACACTTGTGTCCCACCTAATTTTAGTCCCATGTACTTCTAATTAATTCCAGAACACCTTGCATATTAAATTTTAATTAATTTTATCCACTTTCCATCTTTGTGCAATTTTCTAATTGTTGGGCGCTTTTATGCAAAAATATAATAAGTTGTCCACACCATTGGATATAACACTTGAACAAACCTATTTTTCGTTCACATAAATTTTTTCTATAATTTTCGGAATATGCAACGCGCAACATTTTCTCTCATTTAACCCTATCCTTGTATTTTAAACAATGCAAATTGTAGCCCCCAAACATCCCCATGAGAACCAAGGCCCAATCCCAAAGAGTTGACCAAGTCCAAATTTCCTAGGTCAAACCCAAATTCTACATGTATATAAACAATTTTTCCTTTATTATTTTCCCAAAACTCAAAATCCAATACCTATGCTAAGCACAGCCGACCCCTTTCCCTATTCACCATCCCTTTCCTCCCGCTGACCGGGGCACTCGCCAGAGGCCGTTGACCGAGCCTCGCCACCGTGTATCCTGTCCTCATCTCCTCCTTCTTCTCCTCGCCTGGATGGCTGAACTGCCATCTCCCTCTCTGCCATACGCCACCAGCCTCCACCACAGCCACATCATCATCTCCTCCTCGCCGGCCTCTTCCACCGAGCCCGACCACAGTCATCCGGCTTGAGTTCTTCTCCACCCGCAGACCCGACCGGCACCACCATCCTCCTCGTTTCCTTTCTCCTCCCTCGCCGGACTCCATCATCACCTACATTACACCACCACCGCGGACACCACCATCACAGCTGATGACCACCTCTCTCCGGTGATCTCCACCGACAACCCGCCGCCAAGTCCTTCACCGCTAGTACCCCGCTCCACCACCACCTGGCCAACCCCCGACTTCCTTTCATCCCCGCCGGACTTCCACGAGCAGTTCCCCACCAGCCCGAGCCTCCTCCTTCTTCCACCCTGTCCACCACCTATCACCACCACTATCCTCCTTGGACGGACCCCCTGGCCGGAGCAATATCCGCATCCCTGTTATCATCATCAATCACACTCATCCTCATAATCACCATTCATCATCATCATCAATCACCCTATCATCATCATTAATCACCATTCATCATCATCAATCACCACATCATCACCATAAACAACTTTAACATCCCAATCATCATCCTTGTCTTCACCAATATCCTAATCATCATCCTTGTCATCACCATTGTAATTATCATCATCAACATAACCATCATCATCACCCTAAACACCTTAACCTAATCATCTCATCATCACCATCATATTAACCTAATCACCTATGTGAATCAACATCACCATCCTCATCATCATCAGCATTAACCCAATCATTATTACCCTCGTTATCGTCGTCATCGTGGACTCGTCACCCTCGCCAAAGACAACCTGCAGTCGTCACCCCAATTTTCGTGCCTGTGCTCGCCAACCCCGAGGTTCGAACCTGTCCCTCTTCTCCTTTCTATGTGTGCTTGTGTATATGCTATTAGTACATGAGTATTGCTTTATGACTATTAGCTGACTTCAGACCCTGAGTCGGTGAACCCAACTCGTATACGTATACGTACGCATATGCGTATATTGTTCAATTTAGTATATGTATATTATTCATTGGTATATATAGTTATATATATATTTAGTATATGTATTCAATGGGTATGTATATAAATTATTGGTTATATTGTTATATAAATATATGGGTATATATATATATATATATAAGTAGGTAATTAGATGATAATAATAATTAGGACTATATATATTTAGACTATACGACCCTAGGACACTGTGGACTGTCCGTATTTACCTTGACCATGTTGACCCTAAGAACTTGTGAATTGACTGCCTTGCGTACATTAACGTATTGGCTTAGACACATGTTAATTGACTGTCTGATTGTGTACAATACTTGAAGACGTGACACCCGCGTAATTAAACACGCAGTCGACCCTGTTAATTGACCAGTGCCACTCTAGCGTACCCTCTGAGTCCAGTATATTTTTGGTTATGTGTGTGCTAGTGTAATGACTAATATTGTATTATATTATATTATATGTATATAGGATATTGAATTATTCTGCACGACTTCTGGAGCAGGTTATTGATACTACGCAGCTTTCTTGCCAGGCAAGTATACCTTGCCATTGTACTGTTATTCATATTCCATATGTTGCATGCATCTTTATTTTCTGTCATTAGTTCATATATTTTAACTGCTATATAAAATGTGCGTCCAAGAAAACTTGGGTGCAACGACGGTGTCGTCTTGATTTGTTTTTATTATGTATATGCATTGACCTTGTTTATAAGACCGCCCCATCATCATGAAGCATCATTAGGTTTTATTGGCCGTGACACATTGCTACACGAGTGTGAGTCTCATATAGGACATGGACTGCATGACAGGTCTGGCCTCCTGTACGTATGGGCCGTGCGTTAGGGATAACTGCTGTTAGAAACTTTGCATACTAGTAGACCTGGCAGTTATTAGAGGTATTATCGTATCATGGATATGACATGCTTAGAGCATGGGGTAGAGAGAACAACAAGTATGCCATTTGGGCTCCTTTGTACTTTCTTTTTGTTCGCCCGGACGCTCCGTCGGAGATACGGGTGGTGATGACCCCATATATTACTGGCGGCCTCTTCCGTTCAAAAGATGACATGCTTTGTAGGCCCCTGATTCTCCGAGAGAGTCACGCCAATCCTATTTTATGGCCAGATAGCCCACTTGTTCGAAAGTTGTTCTCAAACTGCATTCCCATAGACGATTAGGCGACCCATTGGATGTTTATTTCAGTACTTTATTGGAATGCTTTTATGTATCTTGTTATGTCTCTCTGAGTATCTGGTCCCTTTTCAGGTGTAGATGTTCATGAGTATTCACAAGAGTGCAGATCCGGACTTGCTACTTATGTTTCGAGGTGGTCTTTCTCTTCCAGTCGCATTGATTGTTAGTTGATGTACTTATATTGTGTTTGCTTTTATATTCAAGTTCGACAGTGGATTTGTTTCCATCCGACTATCATCCTTTGATACTTTATACTGAGATCTAGTTATGTAGATATTGGTTATTTATTTATTTATGATTTATGTGAATGAGATTTAGATTATACCCTGTGACTTGTGATAATTTTTACCACTTGTGGATTTATCATTCATATTACAGCGTATGTGTGTTTTGGTTTCTATATATTGGAGTTTCTATATACATGCGACTGACATGCTTACGTGTCCTAGTCTTACATATTTTGGGACTGTGGCGTGACATACGGTCCTGCATCCTTGCGGCCTTGCAGCCTCGCGACCCAACTTCCCACATCCCTGTAGAGCGCCAACTTCCTAGGGACTGACGTTGTTTTCTATGACATGCTAAGTTTCTTGGGAACTAATGCGAACCGTAATACAATTATTTTTCATGGCCAACACGGCTCCTTGGGAGTTGTCGTCACCTTTTGCCATAATAAAATTGCTCTTTGCGGGCAATATGACTACGTGGGAGCTGTCGCTACCCTTTGCAGCAATAAAAATGCTCTTCACTAACACGACTCTTTGGAAGCTGTGGCCCTTTGCAGCAATGTAACTGCTCTTCATGGACTACCATAATTACCAGAAGTAGTCGCCTCAAATTCAAGTATGCTAGAAGCATACAACAAAATATATCAACTTTGTGGAATGGATCTATCTTGCGAAACCTAGAAGCTCTGTAGAATAGAGTGATCACATGAAACATAACATCCCCGCGGAATCTAACACAATAAATCTATGTTCCACGGAACTAAGTTTTTATAGTTTGTCACCAAACCTCCACGAGGGGCACTTCCCCTTCGACCATAATTCGCTGACTGGACCAGTGTTCTAAATTTTGGCCTAGGCGGCTGGTGCCCTAGGCGGACCTATTCGGCCGATTCGGCCCTGTTCGGCCACTTCAGAAATTCAAAATTTTCAGATTTGAAATATAAAAAAAATTAAAAAAAGTCTAAAAAAAATTCAAACTTACCTATTTGGTTGTTGTTGCTCGTGGGAGAGGGGAGCAGAAGAGAGATGGAGGAAGGGGAGGGGAGCAGAGGAGAGATAGAGATGAGAGAGGAGAGCATATGAGAGATGGAGGTGGAGGGAGGCTGGACTCTCTCTCTCTCTCTCTCTCTCTCTCTCTCTCTCTCTCTCTCTCTCCTCTGTTCCCTTTTAACTTTATAGGGCCTGCACAAAAAAAAGGAAAAAGTTGGTCAGGGTTCAACTGATAACCACGACACCACCCTAACATGATTTAATACATCCTTCTTTAGCCAGAAGAACAAATAAACTTTAGTGTCATTATAATACATACAAACTTTTTATGTCTATTAGATGTAAAAAAAATTAGTTCAGCGCCAAGGCACAGCCTAGGCGGCCTAGACTCTAGGTGGCCCTCCGGGGTATCGATTCTGCCTAGCAAAATTTGAAATATTGGACCGGGCAACAGAAGCTTCACCCATTGACAGATAATACGACCCCCGTTAGGTGTGTTGCAAACCCCCTCTCGACCCCCAAAAAAATCGTAGGGGGTCAAATTTTAACCACGTTGTCAGTATTTTTCCAGAAGCAAAATTTTTTGGAGGCATATCCCCATCCTGGCAGCGCTGCAAAGGCTTAGAATATAACATGAAGGTCATGAAATTTTTAGATTGAACCTGAAGTTCATCCTGAACCTGAAGTCATATTGAACATGAAGTTAATCTTGACTGCGAAGTTCATAAGAACCCAAAGTTCATAAGAACCTAAAGTTCATAATATACTAATAAAAACGGCTAAGGCATTAGCCTTGCCATATCGACAACATCACTGCAATGATACACTAACATTGCCAAATGGATAACTTTCTTAGAAACAAAATTTGACTGAGTACTTCCGCTAAAAATACAAAGTTTTAGCGGCAAAATTTTTCGTCGCTAAAATATCTTTTTTTGCCGCTATTTTAATATAGAGACGGATTATCGACAAAAATATGGCGTCACTAACTTAAGTGTCGCTGCCACATTTTAATATAGTGACGGATTAGAGACGAAAATATAATATATTTTGTTTACATAAATAATTTAGTCATGATTCAGTCAAATTTTCGTCGCTGTCTCTGCGACGGATTAGTTTCCATCACTGAGATCTATCGCTATTTAACATTATTTTTGTAGTGTCCCCCACTACTAGAATAAGTCAAATTAGCAACGTCTGAAAACATCGCTAAATGGCATAAAAATGTCGCTAAAAAAATTAGCGACGTAATTAGCGACTTTTCAATGAAGTCGCGTTTAAGCTAGTCGCTGACAGGAAAAATATCATAAAACGTCGCTATAGCGACGTTTTCTAGCGACGTATTTTCGTCGCTAATATTTTTTATATTAGCGACGTTTAGCGATGCAACGTAGCTAAATTAATGACATGTTGTGTGTCGCTAAAAGTCGCTAATTTTTTTCTATTTAGCGATGTTTTGTTGACTTGGCAAATACTGCCATGTCAGTAATTTAGCGACATTCAGCGACGTATTTAGTGACATATTTAGCCACGTATTTGGCGATGTATATAGCATATTCGAATTTCTAGTTATAGCTTTTCTGACCTAGCAACCCCTAGGATTTTGGCGCTTCTCACTCTCACCTCACCCTCCCTTCGGTCACCTCACCTCACCCGCACTTCGCTCGCCTTTCTTTTTTGAGATGTATTTAGCGACGCGTATAAACGTCGCTAAATTTCTTGTAAAAAAATTAAAAAATAGAATATAAAATAGTTTCGAAACTAATCTTCCTGCAGTTTAGGAATTCATAATTTATATAAATAGACATGGAGCAACCCTCCGTTGAATTCTCTGTGTTCGCCAACCCCTTCGGTGGAACACTCAACACCGGTAAATTAACATACATTTAATATGAATAATATAGTAAAATTTGAAAAAAAATAAAATATTGAAATTATAAACCGAGTCTGAAAAAAATCTCGTCATAAAGAATGCAATAAATATCCACACAAACAACGAGTAAACTGTCCAAACTAGGACTACTGTGGATCTGTAGGAGGATGACCATCGGCGCGCATCAGGGATAAGAACAAATCATACTGCTCCTGTAAAATCCGCACTGATATTGATGAAGAAGGCAGTGACGTTGGTGGAGTCTGTGTCGATGAAGGCGCACCAGGAGGACATATCTGCTCCAACCCTGCTAGTCGATGGTTGTATGAATCCATGGTAGATAACAGCCTCGTACTGCTATGAACCATTAAATCCTACAGCACCGTTATGATGCGCTCTGTCGACGCTATAAGATCAGCTGTCATATCTCTGAGCTCCATGATGCTGCGCTCGAGAGTATTAAATCATGTGATGAGCGTCGCATCGTCCGCCTGCGGTTGGGACAAGGGCTGCTCCTCCATCCTTCGTACCAACTCATCACGGAGAGACGCTATCTGACGGTCAACAGTCTTCTGGACTCGGGCGAACGACTGCGAGGGCTGTAGAAAATACGTACTTACAGTGGAGGCCCTAGAGGACTGTGTCACAACAAGGGAGCCATAGGATCCCGTACCGTAGTATGTACCCCTCTGGAGACCACCAGCGGCGGTCACCCAGATCTCGTCTGCCGACGGAGCTGGAGAGGGCTGCGAGGAAGTACCAGCCTCTCCCGCTGTAGGTGCACTAGCAGTCGCCCGCTCACGCAGCCTAAGATACTCGGCCTAGAAAAGTTTGGATACTCGATAATTGCTAATGTCTAAGGTACTTATTACTAACTACATGGATATTTATTTGCATATTTCCTAAGTTATATTAAAATTAACACAAAGTAAAGTAATACTTACATAGGTCTGCAAGGCCCTCTCATCAATGAGATTCTTGCCCTTTAAATGGATGGCCAGAAAGACGGTCACCATGTTGGCATCCTCATCCCTCTGTACCTATTAAAAATATATTATTTAAAATTAAACATTTTATCCTACTACCATTTTATTGTACTTGTATTAAAATAATATATCTGAAATAAAAAAACTTACCAAACGACAAAAATATTCCGTCATCGAAATCGAGCCACCACACCACTTTGTTGCCTTCTTCCTAGCCGCCTTGGCCTTCTCAGACCTTTCCTTGTACCTTGGATCATCGAATCTAGCCCTCATCGCAGTCCACTGCTCAAGCGTGATTCAACCTTGGATCAATTTTTCTTCACGATCATGAGCCTTCTGGTCATCCAGAGCATCACGGATCAGCTTGGCGACAACGGCAGAAAATATCTGCTCGATCAACTAGGCCCGGTATGGTGGTTAGAAATACGTTTGCTATAAGAAGTAATTTAGTAAGTTATATAATATGCGTAAATTAGATGATTGATATTAAAACCAAATATACTTTTACCTTGAAGTGCGCAAACCAGAACGCCTTCCTGTCATCCAGAGCATCAGAGTAGTTGATCCAAGGGACACCATAGTTGTACCTCAGAAAGTGGCCCAGGCGTTTCTATACCGACGAGGGATGATATCTATACAAAGATAATTATTTTTATCAAAAAAGTGAATATATGATGAATAAAGAAATACATGATATATATGATGCTAAACCAACTAATTGACTTTTTTTGTACCGTCGGCTCAAATCTCCGTCCTTGTCTCGTCCAGAGGTGCACATAGAGGATCTCGCTGATGCTGGGACGACGTCGGCTCAACCTCCGCCATATGCCCATCTGTCTCCATGGTTCCATCAGTAGGAGTAACGCTGGATGAGGGAGTAGTCTCAAGCTTGGAACTACTCATCCCAGGAGTGCTGCCACGTAACGTCGTCGCAGTCGAAGATATGATTGGTCGATATACTGGAGTACTTGGCGACGAGAATCCAGAACCAACAGTAGGCAGTACCAGAGGAGCACTCCGTCTACCTCGGAACCTGTCGAATACTCCGTGTCATCCTGTCATACCTGATAACAATATATGATCCTTACAACCAGGATATAATAGAGTTATTGCATTCTCCAGCAACTCCATAAACTTTACAACATCGATATTCGGTGCCTCCTCAGCTGCATCATTATTGTACGGATCGAAGTAGGCCCCGCCGTATCAAAAACTATGTTCACCCATCCGTCGTCGTAAGCAGCGTGGACATGGACATCCATATACGGCCCCACATAAGGCTCCGACTCCGATGCTAAAGACATAAGTTCTCCGTGCGCAGTCCACTGATAGTAATTCGGCATAAAACCCTTCGAGTACAAATAATATGTGACTTTCACTTCTGGATGATATTTTAAGTTGCGATATCTCACACACGGACACTTTATTTTGGTACCATCTATGTACTGAGGGAACGCCTTGGCGAACTGGAGGAACTGCTGTACACCCTCTATGAATTCATCCCATACACCACACATGTCATCAGGATGACGGTTGTACATCCATGAACGATGATACAGATAGTAATTTATATCCATTTCTAGATACTTCTGCAAAGATGAATAGACATTGTATTAGGATAAGTTAGTGTCCGCAGTACCGAGATATCCACACACACACACACACACACACACACACACACACACACACACACACACACACACACACACACACACACACACACACACACACACACTCTATGTCAGTGTTAGTGTGTTTGGAGAAAACTAGCAAGCAATCTCTATAAATGATTTTTAAGTTCACAAACCCTAATTTGTAGCACAAGCATATCACCCGTAGGCCTTCACCTCCTATTGTAGTGTATCCGTATCGGTGTGTCCATGATAGTATCATTTTAAATAGGCTATAAGGCACCAGTCACTTCACACACACATACATACACATACACACACACACACACACACACACACACACACATACACACACACATTCTATGTCAGTGTTAGTGTGTCCGTGCCAATGTTAGAATAATTATGGTGTGTGTATTTGTGTCAAAATATTTGTGAGTGTCCGTATCGGTGTCATGAGAATTAGGGTTAGGGTTTACCTGACCAAGGAGGAGGGCTGACTGATCGGAGACCCGAAGGTAGAGGGAGAGTCAGAGCACAGAGGGGGGAGGGAGCCCGAGGGGGAGCCGGAACACAGATGGGAGAGAGCCGGAGCACAGGGGGGAGTCGAGGGGGGGGGGGCTGGAGAAAATAGGGGGAGAGCCAGAGGGGGAGTCGTGGGGGGGGGGGGCACGGCGTTGGCGAGGGGGCAAGAGCGTCGGAGGGGGTCAGGGAGCCGGAGGGGGCGCGTGATTTTAAAATTTTGCGAATAAAAACGAACGGAGGAAATAAAAATTCAGAACCCTATATTAAACAATTTAGCGACGTATAAAGTAGGAGTCGCTAAACGTCGCTATTTTTTAATATATTACAATATAATTGTTACAACGTCACTAAATATGTCGCTGTAATTAAAACATTAGCGACATTCAGCGACTATTACTGGCATCTATTTCCATAATAATAATGATAGTCGCTGGATGACGCTAAACGTTGCCACTAACGACGTTTTGTGACTTTTTTAAATGGAGTCGCTAAATTCTTAGAAATGTGCGACGTTTTACTCTGACCTCACTAAGGACGTCGCTAATTGGACAAAATTTAGTAGTGCCCTTAACGTCGCTTGAAGCGAAGATCTAATTTTGCTAAATCATGAGCCTTGCCATATGACATATCTCTGTCATATTCTTGTAACACCTGAAGCGAAGCTAAATCATTCTAGTTAAAGCATTAACCTCGCCAAAGATGCTATCAATATTAGATCCTCCATAAAGCCAGAAGTATTAGCCCTACTATTTTGTAAGCTTTGCTACAGAAAAGCTAAAATTGGTGGAAGTAACATGTTTTCTTGAAGCAAAGCTCCTACTTTACAGAGTTTACAATCTCGCGTAATACCAACAATATTAACCTCATGTTAATGCCAACAACATTAAAATTCATTGTAATGCCAGCAACATTAACCTGGTCGAATATTAGCTTTGCAAGAAGTAAAGCTTAATATTGGTAAAAAAAATACATAACCTCACCATACTGCAAACTTTGCCAGAAGCAAGGCTTAATATTGGTAGAGGCTTAGCATGCCTACTCCGCCTGAAGTAAAGCATATTGAACGTGAAGTTCATATTTGAACCTAAAGTTAATAAATCAACTCGACATTCATAAATAGAACTTAAAGTTCATATGCATGAAACCTGCAATTTCCTAATATTAAAATATTAAATGTTGAGAGAACCATAAGTTCCACATGTTTAATCCATAATTTTTATGTCACAGAACCCGAAGTTTACATATAATTGCAAGTGGATACTTTATCCAATGCACTAATATCTTGTGTCAAACATTTACGATCCCATTGCCTGAAGAAAATATGGGGTATTCATAACAAACCATTGGCCTCGCACCTATCGTGCACTTGCAAATGTATACTATTTTTGAAATAGTTGACTTCTACCAATCGATGAAAAAGAAGACATAAAAGGATATGACGTGCCAGGACCAAAATTTTATTAATGGATAATTTTTATTTTATTTTGGATATTTTTAGGATAATTTATTTTCTAGATTTGTAATTTAATTCTACTACATGTGACCAAATTAATTAATTTATGCTTAGCAATTAAGTCAAGAAGTTAGATGTATGGCTAAAAATCTGACTACTCGTACTATTCTCCCTAAATAGAAATAGTTTTCTAACTTTATACCTAAGCATAATATTCTAACAACCCTATCACTCACATCCAATTTGATTGAGGAAAGTGATTAACACATTTCATGTTGTCTATGGTGTCGAATTTACCATTAAAGAGGTATTATATTCTCCCAATTCTAGAAGAACAATGTTGAATTTTAAGATATCGAGAGAATAATATCAAGTAAAACTACTAATGGAAATGGAGTCTAGTTCCAATACATACAACCATAATTGTATATTGGAGATGATGACCACGTTTATGCTCTAACATGACCATCTGGGTCATCCTGATCGAGACTTGATGTGTTGTATCCTTGTTCTACACACGGGCATCACCTTACCCGTAGTAAGGATCTCTCGTATTTTAGTATGCTTTGCCAATCATGTCTCTCCCTTTTTTCTATAATAGATTTTATGGATATACTTTTGGACCTATCTAACCAACATGAGGACCATTTAAAGATTTAATGGTGTTGGTTGATAAATTGACCCGTTGGTCACATGTACACTTGTTGTACACTCGAAAAGCTGTAACTCCTGGCATGAGCTAATTAAGTTGGGAGTTCAATACCTTAATTATCACATGAAATCTAGAAGATATGACAATGATAGAGAGTTCACATTAATTTTTTTTGACAATTATTTTATATTTTTGAGATTAATGATGAACATCTGGTCCCCCATGTTCATACCCAGAAAGACCTTACAAAATAGTTTATTAAGCATTCTAGTCGATCACAAGGACTTTGGTGATTCACACTCATCTTCCTGTTTCTGCATAGGAATATGCAATATTATATGCAAAAAAAGTTTATCCGGCTGAGGCCCGTTGCCACACAATACTATTTGGTCACTACCAAAATAACACATTTTAGCGAAGTCAAAATACGTCACTAATTAGCCAAAAATATCACTAATACTAATTAGCAACGTAATTAACAACATTCTTGCATCATCGCTTATTCCTTGGTCGCTGACAAAAAAATCATTATTCGTCTCTATAGCGATATAAATTTGCGACGTGGTGACATCACGGAAGTACCGACATTCAGCGGCTCGACGTCGGCACATCGGCTACGGTATACAGTGTCGCAGAACGTTGCCAAAGTAGCGACATTATCAGCGACGTTTTGCTACAATAATGCTGACATGGCAGAAATTGCCATGTCAGCAATGTAGCGACGTTTAGCGACACTTAGCGACGTCCTTTTTATCTTTTAGCGACAGAAAGGTACCCGTCATTGGACGTCGCAAGACATCGTTGAACGTCGCTATTTATGAAAAATAGTACTTGTGGTATCTATACTAGGATGTTCAAATGTTAGAAAAAAAGACTATTGATTATCTTTTCTATGCACAAGAGATACTTTGTGAATGGTTAAAATTCACAAAATAGCCCAAGGGCACGAAAAAGGTAATCAATAACATATCTTCCTAACATATGACCATCCCAATAAAGATACCATAAGTACTGTATAAAAATAATTATAACCATAAATTTTTACAACCATAAATTATTTGTAACGTATATAAAGTATTTGTTGAGATACCAATATTACAACCATAAATTATTATAACCATATTACAACCATTTTATAACCAATAAAGACACCAATATTACAACTATCTTTTAGGAAGACTGTAGGGGAGGCAAACATGAGGGGAACGGGACTGGATGGAGGCATATGGAGTAGAAGTGGACTGGATGGAGGTTCGCACGTGGAGGGAGAGGGACTGGACGATGGAGGGAAGGCACGAAGGGAGAGGCTAAGGGAGGGGGAGGGGGAGGGGGAGGGGGGTCGAGGCCGAGGGGAAGGGGAGTGGGAGTGGGTGTTGGGAGAGGGGTGAAGAGGGTTATTTATAGGGGGAAGGGAATTCGAACCGATCAGAATTTCCATGATTTTAGTGATGTCTTATGTGGATGTCGCTACTCATCCCAATATTTGAAATAGCGACATCTAGCGACTGCAAGAGAAATTTTAAGGAGGAAATCAAAATTTGAACCTACAGCGTAAATTATAAATATTTTCTACGCCACTATCTAGGTCGCCAAACGTCGCTGATATTTTAAATATAGCGACGTCTGGAGGCGGTAAGCGATATTTTGAGACAGAAATCAGAATTTGAATCGACCGTGTACATGTACAGTATCGCAGAACGTTGCAGATATTGGCAAAATTTAGCGACGACAAAGTTACAAAGTTGCTAGATGTTGCTAGTATTAAAAGGTAGCGATGTGGTGTGACATCTGACGATGTCTCTTTTTTATAAAAATAATAATTGTCGCTGGATGTCGGGTTCCGTCGCTATTAGCGACATCTAGCGACGTTATATTATGGTATTGCTAAAGTCTAATGAATTGGCGATATTTTTCGATGACATCACTAATAAACGTCGCTAAATTGAACTATTATGGTAGTGGGTGTTATAGTTGGTCACCGGGTATGAACCTGACATTTAGTATTTACGCATTTTTGTGTGTGCAACCAGTAAACTAAAAGGCTTGTTCCGTCTGGCCCGAGCCGGGTTCAGATTTGGTGACCGAAACCTCTGTAATATTTCGATATGTGTCAGTTGCGACACGTAATGTACCAAGATGGATCCTCAGAGAAATATGAGAATCTATATTGGTTATGATTTTTTATCGATTATTCATTATTTATAGCTCCTGGCATGCAATCTCTTTATCGCAAGATTTGTGAATTGACACTTTAATAAGACAGGCTTCATATTTTTAGGGGCAGATAATAACGTCAACATCCTGATGAACAATACAAATTGACATGGTTTATGCCTACTCTGTCTCATTTTGATCCCCATACCACTCGTGTGATAATAAAGTGTAGAAGATCCTAGATCTTCATATGGTAACACAAAATATGCTATATGCATTATCTGATATAGCAAAAGTGACGAGATCACATATACGTGCTTCATATGTGCCTACATGATAGACATATTAAGTAGACACAAAGCTTTCCCTGAAGGAAACATTACCTTTGAAGGATGATACGATGTTGTCCTTGTAGGATGATGTGCCTACCCAAAGTATGACACAATATACCGTAGGCTAGCCAATAATATTCTTTCGTCCGTAGCACGATATACCACTCGATTCAAAGGATTCCCTCCCCAAAAAAGGAGGAGCTTAGCATGCCCAAATCTTGTCGCTCTCAAACTGTCCAACTCATAAGATTATTTAAGATTATGGAACCGTCCTAGAAGAGTAAACTAAAATTTGTATGCGAGAATCAAGAATTCTTCGACCAGTATGCATGCTTAGATGAGTTGTGAAGCCGGAATGAGATAATTATATGATATTTTTATATATTCAGTAGCCAATAAAATAATAAAGCTCGCACGATGATATTGAAATGAAATCCATTAAAGAATATCAACGTAGAGCTGATTGGTCAAAAGAGAAAGAGGTAATCCAGGTCGAGTTAGATTCCTTAGCATTTGGGTTTGTAAGTTGGTAGAATATAATCACCCTAATTTTTTTAACTAATTAAATATAAAGTATATATTGAGTATATATATTATTGTATATATTCTTTAATTTATACATATGACACAAGAATTATTAAATAAAGTATGTATATAAATGCATAATTATATGTGTATATAGTTAAGGTGTATATAATAGTTTAGTAATAATTCTTAATGAATATTGTTTAATAAATAAATAATAAAAATAATAATATTAACTAGAATAGGAAATAAAAATATATACTTTAGAATATACATATGACACAAGAATTATTAAATAAATTATGCATATAAATGCATAATTATCTTTGTATATAGTTAAGGAGGTGTATATAATAGTTTAATAATAAATCAAGGAGACAAATTGATGGAAATAAAGAATAACTTAGGTATTTAAACCGAAGCTTTGGACATGTTCTCCCTTTTTCCTAGCCGTAGCCTCCTGGAGTTTGGATTTCCGAATCCCAGAGAGACCCCTCCCCCAAAGCCCTAGCACCTCTTCGACATCCTGCGCCCACCAGAGCCTCGCCGGAGCTGCCCCAACCGTGCCTGCGACCCCCGCTCAACCTGTCGAACTCGACCTCCAGGTACCCCTATTCCCATACAATTTTCTCGATGCACGATCGACCATTTCCTATGTTGTTTGGTTCCTTGTAAAGCCTATTTAACCTAATTTATAATTTTGTAACTTAGAGGGAATAAATCTGATTTAAATCATGTTAAAAATTCCTGTAAAAACTAAAAAAACTGACTGAAACAATATCTATTTGTTGACAATTTTCTTTACTTAAAACCCTATTTTGGATGACCAATATCAGTCAGGATAATATGTATCCATGAAGTCTAAATGAACAGACAAGTATCCTACATAAACATATTCACACTAATACAATTTTTGTATATTTTGTTCATTAATTTACTGTTACAATCCTTGTTGAAAAAACATCAAAAACTACTTTAGAAAACATTGAAAAACTTCGATACAAAATTGGTCTTGATAAACCGGACCACCCCATAGTGTGATGATTGAATCAAAAGGCGCATAAAGTAAATGTTGACGTATGGGCTTTGACAAAATTTGAATTGATTGCGTATGTCCGACGAATTTGACCCATATTTGTCGAAGATTCCCGTATCGGTGCTTTTGCAAAATTTTTAATTACTCTGTGCTCGGTCATCGTATCGCGATGAAACTTGCGCCACTGGACTCACATAATTTGAGTTATCCTGTGACCCAAGTTTTTTCGATTCTAAGACAGTTGAATGGATCGTCGTTTTGTGGGCTCTACGATCTGATTCGTCGGACAATTTTGTGATCGGTTCATCAGAATCTAAATATGGACATATCGTTGAGTTTGTATCGTCATTTAGACTTTATTTGAAATATAATGTGCTAAATTTAGATATATTTAGTTCTGGCATATTTTTCGGTGCAAAGTGGGCCACATATTGATCCCGCTTTTGACCCAAAACTGTCATTTTTGGCCATGTGTCAAATCGAACTTATGGGTAGACTTTTCTAACTATTTTACCCATTTCAGAAATGCTGGTGATGTTTATTTCATCATCCAGAGATGTTTGTTCCACTTCCACATTTTTTGTTTCACTGTGTCCGTCGTCTTGACGTTGCTACACCATCAAACCATTTTCAGGTAAGTATACCTTTCCATGATTACTATTTATTTATAATTATTTCAGCATGTTATATTCATTTTATTTATTTATTTATTTATTCTATTAAACTCGTCCAAGAAAGACTTGGGTGCAATGGTAGAATGCGTCGTTCATTGTCTTTTTTTTTACTTCTCATGTCGACCTAGAGTTATGCAATCACCCTATCATTGTGAGGTATCCTTATATCTCCTTTTTCCATGAATATGTGTTCTATGAGTTGTGAGTCTCATGTAGGACATGGACTTGCGTATTCGACTGACCATCGGTATGTGTGGGATGTGCAACGGATAGGATATAACTGTAAATAGAGATGCATGTTAGAAGACTTGACAATTATTAGATGGATTGTGTTGTTAATATGACATGGATATGAGCATGGGGTAGGGTGGACAATTAGTAGGCATATGGGCTGCTTTGCACATTTCTTTTTGTAACCCGTAAGCTCCCCCGGATGCGGGTGATATGACTATTATATTATTTACAAATAGCCTCTGACGTTCGAGGGACGTTAATACACGTTTGGCCCCTGGTTTCCAAGGAGAATTATGCCGATATCATTTTAGCCAGATAGCCCATGCATTAAATTTTATCGTTAAAAGTGAATGTTTCATATAGAATGGTTAGGAGACTTTGTGATTATTTATTACAGTATTATTATGGCGTGTTATTATGTATCTTGTTACCTTCTCTGAGGACCTGATGATCTCTCAAAGTGTAAACGATCATGACTATCTGCAGGAGTACGAGCCATGACCTGATACTTTATTCTCTGTTGATGAGGTCTTATCCTCTCAGTACATTTAGTTCCTCTAGTTGATGCACTTATTAATTGTTTTTATTTTTTTATTTAATTTAGAGATCAAACTCTATTTTCTTTCTAGTTTGATATAGTCGTTGGGTAGTGGATGTATCTCCACCCGGCTATTAGTTCTCTTGGACTATTCATACTCATTTTATTTTGATATATTTGATTAGTTATTTTCTTTCCTACTATGAATGAGATATAGTGTATCTTTGATTGTGATATTACATCGTACGTGTGTATTTATGGATTTCATATATTGGAGTAGCCTACGTATACATACCAGCTGGTATGGTTGGGTATCCTAGTCCTACGTATTTAGGAATAGGGCATGACACATTGATGAGAACATAAAATTTTATATTTTTATCCTTTAGTGTTTACTCTTTTATGCTCATTTGATTTTTAAAGATATTCATTATTTTTATATTTTGATGTAGGATGCAACTAGAGTCATTAAATACAAAATAGAACTAATTGGCAATTCTAGATAATTTTGACACCTTTTAGCAAAGTTGGCATAACTCTCTCATCCGAACTCCAATTGAGTTGATACAAAATGATTCAGAAATTTGAGACAGAGCTATAACTTTTATGTTTTGGGTTTTCGAAGATTCTAGCTGAATCAAGGACAAAATCAGGCTTGAATTTGAGTCAACTATGTTGTGGAAAAAATTTGGAGCTGAATTAACCATTTCTCTACTTGTTCTATGATTTTATTTTATGGTTTGGGATATTGTAATTCTTAGAGGGTTTGTGGGCCTAAAAAATAATATGAAGTGTATAAAAGGGGTAAAAATTAAAAGAAAAAGGGAACCACTACACACCACTCTTCTCCTTCTTCTTTAACCTCTCTTGTGAAGTCCCATGAATATGTGTGGCTAATGTCTTATTGGTCGAAGGAAATGGATGCCTCGGAATCAATAAAACTTGTGAGATCTAATTTGTGTTTATATGTTTGATTTATACTTTGAGTATCAGATGTTTTCTTATACGTATTTCTATGATTATCTTATTTAATTGCTAGGAGGCCTACTGTAAACCCTCTGTCCTAGACCTAAAAAAAGGCTTTTATTTGGTTTATTTAGCTAAAACAATCTTAAGATAATAAATGAGACAAAGGATATTTAAATTAGAGATTTGCTTAGTATTTTTAGATAAATAGCAATCCACTACCGATATACATATATTTAATATTTAACCTAATAGGTAAAATCTAAGTGAATATGTGTAGATCCTATTCATCACCTTCCATGTCTGTCTTTAAATACCAATAGGAATCCTATCAGATCATATGGTCGACCCTTCAATACTAATCCATCAAAATATTTATACGTATATAAGATAAGAATTTCTACAATAAAATATCCTTAATCCCACTTAAATAATTATAAGAATATCACATCCAAATCAACCACAGAATAAATCACCCTTATCTAAATTAAGTAAATCCAAAATTTACTTAAACTCAATTTAAGCAATAATAAAATAAAATACAGTAATCTCCTAATCTATTTCTCCCTCTTGAGAACTAATAAAACAGAACAAACCAAATATTCAAATCTCTCGACCATTATCCCTATACCGACTTGTATTCAAATCTCTCGATCCATCTCACCCCAACCTTTCCGTTCTCGGATCCTATCCAAACCCCAACTCCTTCTTATATATAATCCAAATAACTCTTGATTCCTTTTAACATCCCCTCCCTCTAGTTTCATTTCTCTTCCTCCGCCAACTTGCCATGTTTTCCTTAGCCACCCCTGAGCGAACCGACGAAGTACGTACTGCTCCATCACCGGCAAACTGCAGAGCGCCATGCGAGTTGCTGCTTCGTGCTCCGATGCACTAGCACCCTCGCGTGGATATCGGTCCACGACCAACCCGACTCCGTTGTCAGACAGTGCAACGAACCTTCCGAACAAACCACCTAGACTCCAACCATCATCCACATGAGCAAAACCCCCTAGGCCGCTGCAAGCATTGGCGCCGACCTACTCTCCGATACCACGCCATTCACATGGGCTTACGTCGGACAAACGAAGAAGCATCAGAGGATCTTCGCATGATCTATTCATCGAGCCCGCCATTGTGGTCTTGGTATTGAGGATTCAACTCAGACTTGGTCACCAACAGGCAAGATACCTTGCCAACTCTTGTACAGTATTATGCGTGTTTACTTTCGCTCGTAATTATTTATTATTTTTCTTGTACATGTTTCATATTTTTGTACATGGTTCATTATGCTTCTTTATTGATTCCAAATATGTGCTTGTATCTATTTTTTTCCACGTACTTGATTTCATGTTTTACCATAATTGTCTAGATTCTCGTATATTCTTGTATACGACTTGACCGTATTGCTAGTACTTGAATTTACTTGGACTTGAGTTGGACTTGACGTGAGTACGACTTGACCTTTGTGTTCTCTTAGGAGAGGAGATTGATACTAGGATTTTCTATATTGACAATACTCGATTGGGAGTCTCTTGCATTAAACTATAATTGAGATTTTCTATAGATTGGGAGACCTTGCATTGGCTACACTCTATAGAAATATTTAATTTATTGTTAGCCACGTCTAACATCACTTTTCTTTATGGCATGCCACTATCTTAGATTGCCTTCATATATTTTCTTGCTGCCTTCCATACGTGCGATTACTTGTTGGCTCGTATTATTTTTGTGTATCTTGTTATGTGCCTTGAGGACCTGGATTTGTTCTCCAGATTTAGCAGACAAGAAGTACCTGCAGATTTATAGACTGGCACTAGAGGAGGGTACAATAGTAGTTGATGGCCCTACAAATGCTTAGTTTACTTTCTAGCATGGAGTTAGTTTTATTTTCTTATCTTATATTTTTTGTCTACTTATAGTGGATTTGTCTCCACCGGACGTCTTTAAATTCTTGATGAACTTGAATCTTTTGTATTTACATTCATCATTATCTATTGGATTTAGTTGATATTTATCTGTCGTGGATGGGATATAGATTGCCTGTGGAGATTTAGTTATACTTTTGACTTGTGACATTATATACCACTAGTGAATTAATATTTATTTTATCGCATACATATGTGTGATGGTTTCTATATATTGGATTTGACACATACATACGAGTGGCATTGTCATGACCCGCACCCAAAAAATCAAGCATGAGTCGTGGGTACGTCCAGCCTACACCGCAGCATCGGCGGTAGAACGCAGTCTAGGTCAACTATCTAGATAACAATCTCACACAATCTATATATAAACCTGTCAAGATCTCAACTCCAAATGGAGGAGCAATATCATAATAATAATCACAAGTACTCAATTACGAATCTAAGCATGATAAGATAACACAGAAAACTAACAGCTATAAAGTCTAACCAGCAACAACTACTACAACATCAATAATAATAATACATCATCCAAAATAATATACAATACAAGGTCTCAATCCAAAACCGGAGACAAATCCGGTGCTAAAAGCTAATAAAAACAATAACAAGGTTCTAGTGATCCCGACTACCAACCCGAAAATCACTCCTAAACTCGAGGGTCCCTGTCTGCACCATCGACAGGCTCAGGTCCATAAAACGTCGGACACCACTTCTCCGGATACTCTGAAAAAATATGTCCAGTCAGGACTGGAGCAAGTACATCTCTAACAGCAGTTCCAGTTAAATGATAAAAACTATAAAATAGTTGTAGTAAGTAGCAAGGAGAATGAAATATAGTATGAACAGGAAATATATATACACTGGTGCATAAAGATAAAGATGCAGGAATATCAGAAACAAGATAGTAATAACTGCAAGATACAAGAAATCTAAACTAAGATCAAGTCTGTGCACAAGAACGTGTAGTGAGTCAAGCATGAAATATATGTAAAGAGTCAAGTCCAGAAATATGTAGGTGAGACCAGCAAGAAATGCAAGGGAGTCTAGACTATAAAGAATGAACTCGGTGTCTTTGAAATACTTATTTCGACATATAAACGGCTAGGGGTAAGTACGGCTCACCGCGCACTGGGTGCGCGGCTGCTATCATTCCATATTAGACCAGAGGGAGTGATTCCTGATGATTCCAGATAGGAATGTTTACATGTCTACTCGAGTATTTTCCCGCCCCGACTAGTACAAGTGAATCCAAGACCCAACACGTAAATCAAGATGAGTCCAGCCTGAAATATGAGTGATGCCTGTAGGTGATGCCAGTAGTGATTCCAGAATAGAGGCCAGAAACATAAAATATACGTGTCGCAAGTAAATAAATCCAAAAATACCAGTCAATGTCCCGTGTTGTGCCAGAATAATCAGATGATACTATACTAGAAGCTGAATCATAATAATCATCAGATAATGAAAACTATCAGAGAATGTACTCGCCTGACGTCCTGAGCAACTGGCGATCCGAACCGGTGTCACAAGGACCTATTACAAAAAGCAAGATTAAACAGTTTTCTATTGAGTTAAACAGATATAAAATAACTAAAAATAGGCTTCTAGGGTCGTTCTAGGTCAAACGGGTCAAACCGGTAAAATCTGGGTCAAAAAGTCAACTCTGGGTCCAAAAAGTCAAACCTGGGTCAAAACTAGGTCAAAAGTTGACTTTGACAGTCAACCGAGTCAACTACGGTCTAGTCTAGGTCAAACTAGGGTGCCCGTAAAATTCTAGGTCAAAACTAGGTCATTAAGCTAATAAACCCTCAAACCCGCCTCCTTGAGATACCGGGATACCCTCAGTATCCGATACCTCACCCTACGCTATACGTCCCGCCTAAACCCTCTAAAACCTATGCTAGCACGCGTAAATATATACACATATACATAAAAATCTATCTCTAAACTCAAACCTAGGCAAACGCTCAAAAATCCCGCTCGAAACTCAATACCTTGGATATCTCAAGGTATTGTGATACCTTGGTATCTCAAGGTATTGAGATATCGCTCTAAAACCCCTCTAACTAGTTATCTAGTAGCTATTTAAGTATGTAGATATATATATATATTTAGCTATAATCTAGGCTAAAAATATATATCTATCATATCTATACATATCTACGTACCTATGCATATATATATACCTATTCACACATACACATATATGCCCATACATACCTTACCTTACCTTATCTATATATATATATATATATATATATATATATATATATATATATATATATATAGCCACTTGGCACACTTTTACTGTTTCAGAGAGAGAGGCTTGAGCGACTTGTAATCTCGGCTATACGCCGCCTGTAACACATGTTCATATCAATAAAAGAGCTTGCTTTACTTCAACTTGTGTTTCAATGCTTCTGCTATATTGTTGACTCAGTGGACCTGTTACCAAATCGCTATGCGTTCATGACTCCGCTGCACTCGGACAATCTGTGCGACTCTGTGGCTTAGAACTCTTGCCGCCAGCCAATGAACCATGGCCTTGCACGGGCGTGGATCACGCTCGTGCGGCATCACGCCAGGATGGGTCAAAGCGATCGTCCCGCGGGAGCGCTGGCGAGGGTGATTCCCGCCTAGCGGGGACGGCTGATTAGCCTGCGGGAGATCGGGGCATGACATGTTGGTATTTATTTATCTATCTAACTATCAATCTATCTAACTATCTATATAGATATCTATTTACCTAGATATCTATCTACCTATTCATGTATCTATCTATCTAATATCTATTTACCTATCTATCAACTATCTATCTATTTATTTATCTATGTATCCATCTAGATATCTAGATATCTATCTACTTATCCATCTATTTATCTAACTATCTACCTATCTATTTAACTATCTATCTATTTATATAATGTATATATCTATCTATCACTCGCTACACGTCCCGCTGCTAATGCCATGCTGCTGCTGCTGCTGCTGCTGCTCAAACCTGCTGTTGCTACTGCTTTTTGCTGCTAAAGCTGCTGCTTGTTGCTGCTTCAACCTGCATCTGCTGCTGCTGCTGCAGCTGCTAGTAGCTGCTGCTGCTGTGCACAGCACAGCACAGCAGCTGCTGTGCAGCCCGCTGCCCCCCTCGCTCGCTGCATGCCCCGCTCTGCCACACGCACACACACAGACACGCCCACACACACACACACACACACACACATATATATATATATATATATATATATATATATATATATATATATATATATATATATATATATATATATATATACACAACTCTATATATATATATATACACACACACTAACATATCTACTAACACACATACTTATGTATAAATACACACACACAAACTCATATATATATATAAACACTCACTCACACTCACACACACACTCACTAATACATATACACAAACACAATTATAGGTATATGCACACAAATATATATACATACAATACATATCTATAAATATATATATATATATAGAGACACACATACATATATATATATATATATATATATATATATATATATAGACACATATACACCTATATACAAAACACAACACAACACACAACAACGCACACAACGCCCACCAACGCGCGTCCAACGACCCCGACACGCACAAACACCTATAAATATATAAAATATAACTCGAAAATTCTAGCACACACTCCCCGAAGCTAACCCAATGCGCGCACAAGCCCAAAACTAAGAAACCACACCGAAATGGCCGTTCGGTCATTTCGACGAACACGCGGTGTGCGGTTCGGAAAACCTCCTGAAACGCACACCAAACTAACTCGAAATCGGCCCAAAATTTATCCACGGGTTCTAAACGATGTCTAGATCCTAGAAAAAATGCTACCCCATCAATTCTAGGCCCGTGGCAAAAACGCACAGGCACTTAGAATCGACGACGACGAAAACCCCAAAAACATCCGAAACGCCCGTTTCTCCGCGACACGACTTCACGTGTCCGAATGGAGACACACACTAACCCTCAAGACACCCGACAATGTCTACCTAGGTCCCTAACCTAGGTCCTCACCCAAAATTGGGTCAATTTTAGATTCCACCCGAAATCGACACAAAACCTAGTGTTAAAGTCTCCAAACACAACCAAACTAGTTCCAACTTTCTCCCACGGGTAGGCTTAGGGTTTAGGAAGGTTCTAAACTATTAATTACACTATATAAGAGTAATTAGAAGGGGGAAAAATTAGGGTTTACCTCTTGGGAGTTGGAATCCCAAGCCAAAGTCTCCAAAAGCTCCAAATCCACCACAACTAGCTTCCAAGCTCCCAATCCAAGCTCCAACACCAAATCTAAGCTTTACCTACCTAGGTTGGGGAAGAATGTAGGGTTAGGGTTCATATAACTAGAAGAAATGGAAGGAGGAAGGAAAGAAAATGGAGAAAACTTATTTGAAGTGGAAAATTAGAAGAAGAAAGGAAGAAGAAAGAGGAGTGGAGAAGAAGAAGAAGAAGTGAAATAGGGAGGGAGAGCTGCTGTCGGCTGTGAATGGGGGGAAATAGGGTCGGGTCTCACACCTAAAATGGTATACAAAGTCTCCAAATGCCCAAAATGCTCTCCCTAACTTGGGTTTTGGGTTTTGGGTTCCAAAAGCACTCAAACTAACTCCAAATCTCTCCAACTAACCCACTAAAAATATAATAAATATTTTAACCAAAAAATAGGTCTCACAGGGGTGTGGGCTGGGTTGGACATGGGTCCACTAGGGTCTGACATGGGTCCAGGCTAGCCAAAACCCTAAAATAATCAATATAAAAATAATATAATCATTAATTAAATATAAATATAATTAATTATAAATAATACACAATTAACTAAATTAAAATAAAAAAATACCCGGCTCTGGAAATGGGGTGGTGACAGGCATGCTTACGTATTCTTTGTCCTACGTATTTTGGGACTAGGGCTTGACATATTTTTGTGGTGGCCTATGCAGGTCGTGTCACTACCACATCCTAAAAATAGGGATAATTTTGTCTTTTTATTTATTATAAGTATTGTGTGTATTTATTTTAAATAATTGTATGATATGTGTGTTATATATATATATATATATATATATATATATATATATATATATATATATATATATATATATGTATTATATATATAATGTTCTTTAATGCATGAGTCAGTAGACTAGACCTAGAAGCCCACTAGATGAACTCCTGACCAAATTTTAGGATTATGGATTTAATTAGCATTTTGGAGAATTAATTATTGGGGATTATATTTATTATTGTGATTTTTATTCATTGTTGTACCTTATCGTTGCTTCGATAATTGGAGTGCTTCACTAGCCATTGCCTTCCTACAAATTTTATACCCTTGTCCTAGACATGCCAGTCTTCTATTCTGATCCTTGTGTAACTCATAAATATGCTCTTTTGTGCTTCATTTTAGTCGCACAATATTCGTCGCGGACGTTTATTTTTAAATTTCAAACAAATCCAAATTTGCATCATTGTGCGTTCCAATCGAAATTGGAGACACAATCTTGACCCATTTTGTGCAACCCAAATTATAACAATATTTTATTCTGAGTCTTGTACGTCCATGACACTTGTGTCCCACCTAATTTTAGCCCCATGTACTTCCAATTAATTTAAGAACACCGATTGCATTAATTTTAATTAAATTGGTGTAAGGATCCAATTTAACCCAAAACTAGACCCAACACCAAACCAAACCCCCATTCATACCCTCAAGCTTCATACTAAACACCACACACCCCTTTTAACCACTACATCACACCAAGCATGGTGTTTTTCCTCATTTAATCCAAAAATCCACCTTTGTGCAATTTTTTAATTATTGGGGACTTTATTGCAAAAGTGCAATGAGGTGTCACCATCCTATTGGCCAAGGCACATGAAGAACCAACCTCCTTCCCTCATTGACCGGTCCACTCTTTTTCTCTTTCCCTTTTTTGTTTGTACACTTTCCTTCATGTTTAATCTTGACCCCTCATTCAAATGTAACACCATCCTCACCACACACACCATCATATATGTAATCCCTCATCCTAACCCCTTTCCCAATGCCAATCCCATCCCAATGAGGCACATGGCCGACCCTAATCCCTAGGCTAGCATCATCATCATCTCCCTCATGCAAACCTCTCATTTCCTTCATTATTTTTATCAACCACAACTCACCAAACCCTAAACCAAACCCCACGACCTCACCTTCTTCCTCACAACCAACCATTACCTTCGTCGGACCACCATCCCTCAGACCACCATCCCGTCGGAGCAGTCCCCAACCGGCCAACCACCACCGCGTACCATGACTCCCCACGCCTGAGCAGCCCACTGTGCATCGCCTACACCCCGACCTCCTTCGACCCGACTATACCTCGCCGGAGACACCGTCGTCCCTGGCCCAACCTCCTTCACACTGACATCCCCGACTCCTCCAGCATGTCCCCGACCCCTCACCGTCTCCACCACGATGTCGACTTCCCTTCCGACTTTACCAACCACCACCAACACCACCGTTCACAGCATCTCCCCCGTCGAGCACCACAGAGCCACCACTAAGCACCCACGACGACTTCGCGTCCCCGACATTATCCCTCCGGCATCTACCGCGGAACAGCAATCACCGCCTCCGTTGTCCTCCATCCCGACCGCCGACTAAACCGCCCACTGCAAATCAGCACCGCCACCCATCTCCGGTCAGGACCTCAGCCTTCTCCCCTCGTTCCCGTTCTCCTCGACGACACAGCAGCCCTCAGAGCAACACACCTCCTCCCTCGATACCCCGTTCTCCTCCACCTGACTCTGGTGACCTTCCCCGCCTGAGCACCGCCGGGACAGTCCTTCCCGACTTCCCGAGCAACCCAACAGCAGTCCCTGACCGCCATCACAAATCTATCTCCTCCTCCTTCTCGATACATCATCATCACCAACATCATCACCATCATCATCATTATCATCATCATCATCGTTGACCCGTCCCATCTCGCTGGAGATGACCTATAGCAGTCACCTTCGAACCCGTGCACGTGCACGCTAACGCGCAGGTTCGACTTGCCTTCATTCAGATTGTGTGTATGTGCATGTATGAATAGTAATTAGGGCTAGCGTGTTGCTTCATGATAGTTTGGTTGAAGTGCGTTATGTGACCCTGTGTTGGTGAACCCAGTAAGTAGTATGCGTGTGCGTGCATTTGTATAATAATTCATTTAATATATATAGATATAGATATATATATATATAGAAAATTGATTACTAGTAGTAGGTTTGACTGTAATATATATATATATATATATATATATATATATATATATATATATATATATATATATATATATATATATATACGTAGTTGCATATGACCATAAGAGTTAATTATGGATATCCCGTATTTACATTTGACTGTATGACCCTGAGAAATTGTGAGTTGACTGCCTTGTGTACACTGACGTACTGGCTTAGACGTGTTAGTGAGTCGACTGTTTAATTTTGCACAGCATTTGAAGACGTGACACCTTTGCAGTTAGACGCACATTTGACCCAGCTAGTTGACCAGTGTCACCCCTAGCGTAGTCTCTGAGTTCAGTGTATTTGTGATTGTGTGTTAGTATAATGAATGATGCTGTATTATTATTAAATGATGTCTATAAGACTGTTGGATTATTCAGACAAGACTTCAAAAATAGGACATTGGTATTTCCAGCAGAGGACCCCAGGCGAGTATATTCTCTGAGAGTTTTTATTATGTTGATCATCTCTATGATTCTAGTTGTATAGCGTACTTGATTCTGACACTATGGATACACGAGTTGGCATTATTGAGACTTGTCATGAGGAGTCATGATTGGAATCCATCGTGCTAGCTGGGGACGGGAAAATATTAGTAGATCATGTGATCATACCCAACTCTACATGAATCATAGCTCACAAATACCTCACGTCGGTGCAGCCTGACCATTACATGCCTCATAGCCTATTATGTATGACTAGCCTGACTATTGCTCACATCATAGCTAACTGGATGGTTAGCCTGACCTTACATGAATTATAGCTAATCATATGTAACAAGCCTGACCAGTCCCAAGCCGATCACATGATATACTGATGTTTCATACCCTTAGCTAGATAGTCTATACATGTATTTCTAGTTTATTGATCTAATATTTTATTATGATCTAGTTATTGTTCTAGCATTCACTTATATTCCAGTTTATTGTTCTAGCATTCAATTATTTTCCTGTTCATTGCTAGTTGTACCATTGATAATGACATATGCTCCAGTATTTCTATTTCCAGTATTTCATACTCACCAGTATTCTTATTTCCAGTATTATATCCATCTTGTATTTTTTTATACTGTATTATAGTTTTTGTCAGTATACATGGAACTGCTATTAGTGCTTGTACTTCGCTCCATCCTGACTGAAAATATTTTTTTCAGACTGCGACTTAGAGGACTTGTTTCCGGCATACTTGGATGTTATTATATGCAGGTTAGACTATTTTGTTGTTTAGACTTGTGTTGTATTTCGTTTATTTTCTTCGATATCTCATCGTGCTTTATTTTGTGATTGAGTATTACATATTATATTTGATATCTTTGTCTCCTTATGGAGTTGGATATTCGTGTAAGATTGACTAGTTAGTATTGTGACCTAGACAGCGTTCTACCGCCGATATTGCGGCATAGGCTGGACGTAACCACGTACTCGTGCCCCTATATCAGGTGCGGGTCATGACACGTTTTTAGTGGTGGACTAAGCAGGTCAGGCTTCGCAAGTTGTGCAATTTCGTGGTAGTGCGACGTCTTAGTTGCATTACTACGTGCCTGCGATATGATATAGGACATAGGATACTAGGATGAGAGAGGATACTCAATCACAAATAATTTGAGAGATTCCTGGGACGACCCTTGAGAATCTTATTATAATTTCCAATTTAAATCTTTTCTCTTGTTTTCGTCCGTTCTCACTAGTTATTATTGAATTTGATTCTTGTTGATCAGTTGTTAAATTAATTCTTGTTGTCGTCGTTAAGTTTGATTTTATATCGAGATAAATTTTTACGGACTAATTTACGGTATCATCTAATGACATATGTTGATGAGGACAGTGAGAATAGCCACATTAGCTGTCGTGGCAGAAACGTAGAAACCTGACCTTGGATGTACATATCTTAGTTATGAAATTTAGAGTTTCTCGCAGCCATACCTGTTGGCGTAGCAAGAATTCTAGATAACATGATTATAGAGTTGCATACCTTAGTTATGGAACCTATCGTTTATCGCAGCTATGCTTACTGGCGTGGCGAGGATTCTGAGTGTCATGATTTCGGACAGACGTATATGATTATCAGGCTGTATCTTAAATTGGTTCCTAAAGTATCATCTCAATACTTATCCACTTCTGTTTTTCTAGGACTTTGTTCCATCATTTCCTTTTGATAGCCGTAGAGATACATTTATTCCTTAGTGCAGTTCCTTATAGAGCTTCGTTCCATTAAGATTTCTTGTTAGTATGATAATTGGTGACTTGCAATTTGGTCTGTGTCTTGAGTATCAGTGTTGACTGTTGGGAGTGGCTTATGAGTTTGTAAGTGTTTCTTGGTTGGACATGTGAGCAATAGACATCAATTTAGAGATAAACCGTAGCGTAGTACCTTGTAGCAATACTTTTATGATAGGTGTCATTATAGTTAGTATTGGTACTATAGGTAGAAGGGGGAGTAAAGAGTATCAGTGAGGGTTCCAGGAGTTAGTATCAGAGTCAGCATGCCAGTCCTGGATAGTCATAAATTTATGTAGTTGGGTGATCTATGTAAACAATTAAGTATCAAGGAAATTATATGGAAAATTAATGGAGCATGATGTTCAATTTGGTGGTTGATACTTGGGTGTGTCAAGAGTAAAGAAATGTATATGCATAAAGGGTATTAATGAGTGTGCCATAGTAGGAGGATACCCATAAGTGTATAAGAGAGTGTAAGAGAATAAGAATACATTGTGCTAAGTAGTGAGACTTGTGTTACAGATAAAAGTAGGACCTTGATGTGATTAGATATGAGTGTACCTGTATATGACTAGTGATGGATGTATCACCTGATATTGAGGCCAGTGATGGGTTGGAAGCAATAGATGGAAGAGTGTCTAGAAATTATCTACAGGATGCACAGTGGGCGATGAGTGTTAGTGTGGGAGTTCATGAAAGTGGAAGCATGAGTATTAGAAAATTTCAATAGTGTGCCATGGGTTGAGAAATATCAAGATTGGTCATGAAAGGGTATAAAGTGTATCACAGATTAGTGTATCAGCCTGTAAAAGGTTAAATAGAGATAATTATACATCAATCAAGATATGGAACCATATGTCTGCCTTTGGGAGTGAAGTAAAGCTTGTGCATTATAGAAGTTAATAACTAGTGCAAGTGATCATGAGTTCTAGTGAGTATGATAAGGTAATCTAATGATGAAGTTAGTGTTACTATATCAATAGTGCTAGTATTTCTATATCAAGGATTAGTTGAGAATTGTACTAGTAATAGTAAGTACCTCGTATGATAATATTAGATTGATGTATCAGTTAATATGGATAGAAAATTATTGGGAGTAATAGTGCAAGTAATCCAGGCAGTGCAATATTCAGTACACAGTTAAGGTTGTAGACAATTGGTGTATCTGTGTGTATCTTGTGTGTTAGAGACTGTGAGTATATATATGTATACTTAGATAGAAGTGGATTTAAATTTATAATTTGAAGATTGGAAATAAATTTCAATTTTATGAATTTTTGAGGAGTTAAGATTTTATGCTATTAAATTTTTTAGGATTCAAATTCAATTCAATAAACATAGTGAAAGCTATAAATTTTTTTGGAAGTGATTAAAATTTTATATTTGACTTTTGAGGAAAGTATATACATTTTATTTTAAATTGTTTGAGAAGTTAAATTTTGAGGATTTTATTTTGAGGATAAAATTTTATGGTGGATAAGAAATGTATAACAGTATATGAGTGGATGAAGTGCATGTGTAAGGATCTGTTGGCTTGAGCATGCCTAAGATGGCACTACAAACTGATTTGGGTGTCCATCTAGAGTTGTATTAGAGGGAGTAGTACTTAGTGTGTTGTGTTGCACTTGGTGTGCACTTGAGTGATAAGAACAACTAGTATAAACAATTATAGTAGGTAAGAGAGCTAGCAGTAGTTGTGCTAGTAGTAGAAATAGTGGTACCTAAAGGGATAGAGATATCAAACTTTGGATGCATCATTAAACCATGGTTGTGTTAGCAGGTTCTGTTCTGTTCTTTCCGTCTATTTCTTTTTCGTCTATTTTATTGATTGATTAATTTTTTAGTACCGTAGTTTGTATCAATGATTCTCTTGCTAGAATGTAGTTAGTAGTACACCTCGACAGAGACTGCAATACCATGACAAAAGTGACCATAACCATGTATGTTTTCTCTAGATTGCATATTGTGTGACTGTAGGTAGGATTTTCTTAGACCTTGATTGTTGGGGGTTTGACCGTAGTAAAGAATTAATAAAGAGGTTATGACTGGACAGAGAGAGACAATGTGCCTTAAATTTCGAGGATAAACATTAATTTAAATAAAAAGTTGAGAATTTAATATGGCAGAATTGACGATTTTGTTAAATCATCGATTTTTATGAAGATTAAGATATGATTGAATTTGTCATTAAATTTTGAGGAATTTGAGAAGATTATTATTATATTTTTTGACTGCAAGATATAAATTTTAAAATTTATATTTGGAATGTTGTATTTGAAAGATTTTATAAGTATTACATTGTTTGAGTATTGTGTGGAAAAGAAATTGAGGAATAAGATCACTAATGGATTAGAGTTTGAATTCAAATTTTTGGGATAAGATTTTAAATTTTATAAATATGCATTGATTGGATTTAAATTTGTGGATTGGATATTAATTTTTTGAGTATTTAGTTATTAACTTAAAATTTTGGAGGAGATTGTGATAATAATGAAATTTGATTTTTAAATTTAAAAATTTTTAGGAATATGATAATTATAGATTTTTGAATTTTTTGTGAAATAACAATATGAATTTACTTCATGATTATACGGATTGATGAATTTAAATTTTGATGGTAAAATAAATAAATAAATAAATAAATACAACTATTGAGGATCTTTAATTTCGAGGACGAATTTTTTCTAAGGAGGGTAGACTTGTCACTACCACATCCTAAAAATAGGGGTAATTTTGTCATTTTATTTATTATAAGTATTATGTATTTTTATTTTAAATAATTGCATGATATATGTATATATATATATATATATATATATATATATATATATATATATATATATATATATATATATATATATATATATATATATATATATATATATATATATATATATATAATGTTCTTTAATGCATGAGTCAGTAGACTAGACCTAGAAGCCCACTAGCTGAACCCTTGACCAAATTATAGGATTATGGATTTAATTAGCATTTTTGGGAATTAATTATTGGGGATTATATTTATTATTGTGATTTTTATTTATTGTTGTACCTTACCGTTGCTTCGATAATTGGAGCGCTTCACTAGCCATTGCCTTCCGACAAATTTCATACCCTTGTCCTAGACATGCCAGTTTTCTATTCTGATCCTTGTGTAACTCATAAATATGCTCTTTTGTGCTTCATTTTAGTCGCACAATATTTATCGCTGACGTTTATTTTTAATTCTAAATAAATCAAACTTTGCATCCTTGTGCGTTCCAATCAAAATTAGAGACACAATCTTGACCCATTTTGTGCAATCTAAATTATGATAATATTCTATTCTGAGTCTTGTACGTCCATGACACTTGTGTCCCACCTAATTTTAGCCCCATGTACTTTCAATTAATTTAAGAACACCAATTGCATTAATTTTAATTAAATTGGTGTAAGGATCCAACTTAACCCAAAACTAGACCCAACACCAAACCAAACCCCCATTCACACCCTCAAGCTTCAAACTAAACATCACATACCCCTTTTAACCACTACATCACACCAAGCATGGTGTTTTCCCTAATTTAATCCAAAAATCCACTTTTGTGCAAATTTTCAATTATTGGGGACTTTATTGCAAAAGTGCAATGAGGTGTCACCATTCTATTGGCTAATGCACATGAAGAACCAACCTCCTTCCCTCATTGACCGGTCCACTCTCTCCCTCTTTCCCCTTTTTGTTTGTACACTTCCCTTCATGTTTAATCTTGACCCCTCATTCAAATGTAACACCATCCTCACCACACACACCATCATATATGTAATCCCTCATCCTAACCCCTTTCCCAATGCCAACCCCATTCGAATGAGGCACATGGCCGGCCCTAATCCCTAGGCTAGCATCATCATCATCTCCCTCATGCAAACCTCTCATTTCCTCCATTATTTTTATCAACCACAACTCACCAAACCCTAAACCAAAATGGATAGGGAATAGTGCAATTATGATTTTAAAGGTTGGATGTTAGTTGGTAACTTGAGCACAAATCCTAGAAAGTGTTACAAATAGGTTGACACTTGACGCACGAGATTTTGACAACATTTTGATGTCATACTTGTATATGAAAAATTATAGTAGGAAGAACACCAAGTATCACATGTTGAGTAGTAAATTAGGAACCATGTTAACCTAGGTTTATATATTAATATTGAGGTTAACGAGTTGTTAGGTGACCGGAAGACCAAAAACTATTTTCTAAAGCTAGTTTTCTCATAATTGTGACAAAACTCTAGTTTCATAACCAACCATATGTGTAAATAGATAGTGATCTTGTGCATGCATAGCAACCATAGAATAGTGATTGATTTAATATTATATATATGTCACGAACTGCACCCATATATTTGGACACGAGTTTGCGAGTACGTCCAGCCTACGTCGCAGTGTCAGTGGTAGTACGCTGTCTAGACCTCTTTCATGTTCTCATCATTTTCACAAGTAACTTAAAATTAGGCCATTCACAGTAAATAAATATACAAGGCTAATGACAGGAAATAGAAATGCTAAACTCTCATAAAACATAATTTTGAGACACCACCAATTGAAAGTTTAATACAAAAAATTGATAAATCGGGAACAAACCAGATTACTATTCTGAAAAGGAATTACTAGCTAACTGGCTAACTTATCCTCAAAAGTAGCCTCCTGAGTAGGAACATGCTCCTCAACAGTGTTATCTGCTACGTCATATGGCTATAAAAGGTAGGGGCATAATACTCATCATCGTCAAAATGTCAACGGATCCAGTCAGGAAAGGAGCAAAGTACCAATACACGACAAAGCTTATACTAAATAATCATGATAAGTAGTAAAAATTAACTAAGTATCAAGTACTATAGATCATGGATATAAGTGAAACAGGAATATAATGAGACAAGAAAATAAAACTGCTACAAGATTAATAAATAAACTATGTGTGTGAATATGTGTATTTAGAATACATAGTCGGCATATAGGGGGTTATAAGGCTAATAAGGCACGTCATAGACGGCTAGCAGTTAGGAACAATCGAGTATAAGGCTGATGGTACAGTTGCGTACTCAACAGCTAACAGTCATGATATAAGGGGAAGGGTAAACTACATGCCTCCTAGTATTCTCCCTCCTGACACAAAAATTAAGACATCAAATCCAATACAATACTAAGAGCATCTCCAATCCTATTGTCTTGTTTTGTGTTGTGATTCCTATTTGGCATGAGGCAAAAGACAATGCCTTTCCTATGTGACAAGATTATATTCATACAATACAATGAGATAGAAAAGTGTTCTCCAATGCAAGAGTATTGAGAAGATAATTGTAACACCATGTTTTTTTTTTAAATTTCAAAATATGAATTTTCTGGATTTTTGGGTAATTTTTAATTAATTATTAAAAATGTCCTTCAGGAATTAATATTTTATGGGTTAAAATAATTATTAAAATATTACAAAAAATTATATTTTTTGGTGTATTATTAATTATTGGATGCTGTGCAATTTTTTTAAAATTTATTGGGCTCAAAAACTATTTTTAAAATACTAAAACAAAGGTTTTAATTGAACCAGACTGAACCAGACTGAACCGGACCCTAATTGAACCGAAACGGACCAGCCTAAACCCTACTGAACCAAAATCCTAAACCTAACGGGTCAGATCGGATCCGGACCTGACCCGAACCCGACCCAAACCCGTTAACCCTCACTCCTCTCCCCACGACTTCCCCCGCCCCACATTTTTCGGCCACGACGGCGCCTCCGCCGGCCCCGCTCCCCGCTCCACCGGCCACGACAATGCCCCGATCCTCCCCGCTCCGCCTCTCCCTCTCCCCTTCCCTATTTAAATCCCCCCGAGCCACCGCACCACCGCCATCACGTCTCCCCGACCGTCGAGCTCCCCACCAGCAACCCCTAGCTCCCCGGAGACGACGGCCACGACTCTGACCCCCCCCGACGCGACCATCCCCGCAGCTCCCCTGGCCGCCGATGGCCCCCAGCAGCAACAACCCCAGCAGCACACAGCGCCGCCGCCGCCGCCGTGCCCCGCCGCGCCGCGTCCCTTCACAACATCAAGGTACCTGTCTTTCCAACCTCGTATCTCTCTGTACATAGACCCGTTTTCTGTTCTGTCAAATCATGTGCGAAGACCTCGTGACCCTCTCGAAACCCGTGTAACTCGTTCGGGATATCGCGTCCTGTGTCGGTCGTAAACTGTGACCCAAAAACAGGAAAATAAACTCCTATTTCTAAAAATTCAAAAATTATCCCGAACTCGCAAGTTCACGACCGATTTGCGTGCAACCTGTTAACTATTTCTAAGATCCACTTGAACAGTAATTTAGACCATATAACCTAGTTTTAAAACCCTAATTTTGTTCAATTTTTGGTGTTGTAGATTATGATTGATTCGAGGGTGAAAATGACCAAAAATTTGGTTATTTAAAACCTATTTTTTCCCGGAACTGGGTGTGCCCCCGCTAAACGAGGCGATTTGGTCATGTGTGAACTTCACCGAAAGGTGCGCGTCATCGATACGGATGTATGGGATTTCGTAAAAGTTGATTTGGATGTGCGTGCACACCGGAATCAATGCGTATCCGTCGACAATGTCCCGTATCGGCTCTGTTATGAAACTCGTTGTAACTTCGTGTGTGCTCGTAGTTTTGAAACAAAACTTGCATTTTTCTGGTCCTGTGACCAAAGTTTGGTTCGATTCTGAGAATGTTGACAAAATCCCGTATCGTGGGCCCCACGGCTCCACTTGATGGGCGATTTTGTGATCGGCTCATTGGAATCCAGTTCTGGACATTCCGTTGGGTTCGTATTATCGTTCTGGACTTGTAGACACTAAGTTTGACGAATTTGGAGAACATTATCTCTGGCACGTTTTTAGGTGCGAAGTGGGCCACATGTGGACCCCACTTTGACCAAAAACTTTCAATTTTGCCCTTGTGTCCAAATTGGACTTACGGACATGCAATTCTAGCTATTTGATATCTTCTGAATATGATGGTAGTATTTATTTTAGCAACTGGAGGAGTACCTGCAGATCCCGCTGATACCAGAACAACTGTTGGAATCCAAACACCAGGCAAGTGTACCTTGCCAACTTGCAGTGATTCCTGTTACAGTATTTGTTTGAGTTCTTTGTACATATATATATACTCTTGATATAAATGTTCAACCTAGGACCGTGTGACATTGCTTAGCGTCCGAATAATATTCGGGTGCCAACGTCGTAAGTGGAGTTGTGTAACGTCGCCTAGAGATTGATATTGTGACACTATATATATCTTCGTGCTTGCATTATCAAGTATGTCATACCAAAGTACACTTGACACTGTTCATGAGACAGAATCTTCTGAGTTATTCTTGTTGATTCTGTATAGGTTACAGGATTTGTGACATAGACTTTATTGCATATGCTTATCTATCATTCTGACTCGCTACATCAGTTAGAGGTCATGATCTTGCGTGACATGGACATGAGACATCGTGAACATGAGACGTATAATTACATTGGGTGGGGAGAGACTTCCATACGAAAGGCTGATTATATATATATATATATATATATATATATATATTACGTTACTGGAGGTGCCTTAGACTCTGATACAGAACTTTGGCACATTTACTGGCCCTTCGAGAAAATGCTGCTATGGGTTTCCCCAACACAGAGCCTATAGTAGTCTCAGCCTGAGTATGATTAATGCTCTCACTTGCATATCACATAGCTGGTTACATAGTTTACCCTATTGACTTATTTATTTCTGTACTGCATTATTTGGCTTGAGTTATTCTTGTACCTTGTTATGTCCCCTGAGGACCTGGATCCGTATTATGTCCCCAGGTTTAGTAGAGGAGATCTATCCCGAGGTGTACGGGACATGAGCATACATTGGAGCAGTACCAGAACCCGAGGACGAGGTCGTGCCAGAGGATTTTTCCTGAGTATTGGCTTTATATACTCAGTTATTTCTGTTTTTAGTTACTTTATTTTCTGTCTATTGAATTGATGTATCAAACTTATTCTCGGGTTGTTCCCCGAGACACTTATATTGAGACTTGTTAGATTATATTTTATTTTGATTATTCTGGCATTGATCTGTGATTACCTTCTGTGGATGAGATTAGAATTAGACTGTGACTTGTATCGTAGACCTATTTATTGTTGTTTACAGCTTAAGTACACCCTAATGGGTCCATTAAATTGAGTTTGTCCATTGGTGTGTGCTGCTGGCCATTGCCACGTGTCTAGTCCCTCGGTATTTTGGGACTGGGATGTGACAATAATAAAAACTACTTTTTTTAACTTACAAGACAACTTTTTCTTTTTTTCCTTTTTTTGTAAATATTTTTATTCATAATTGATGATGTGGAATTAAAGCATTATGAAGTTCATTGTCTAAGAGAGGATATCGTTATTAGGTGTTGGCTATTATGATCAAATTTTAACTTGTTAATGCCACATCTAGGCGAGGAGATCCCGAACTTGGTTTCATGATCTGTTTGATGTTTCGGAAAGATGACACAAAAAAATTTGACATAGATTTTTTTTTTCAAAATTTATTAGATTAGTTTTATTTCTTGTCTAATTCATTCAAACCCTAGATAACTAGCGATCTATCGATTGGTAAACTAGAAATCATAACTTTGATATCTCGCAGCAAACAATTTATGATTTGTGCAAACCGTTGATTCCATCGTTCATGTGGCGCTGAGATCTACATGGTGATGTACTCAAATTTTAGGTTTGTGTTGGTTGAATTTTTGGTTAACAGAACAGCTCTATTTGTGTGCCACGAATCTCGGACTTGCAAACATAGTTTAATTTTATATTTAACTATAATTCATAATATTAATTGATAATATTAATTATAGAGATAGTGTGACTTAGTTCTAGATGATATGACTAATAAATGGCTTAGGAGACCTTGACTGATCCTACTTCCCTAGTTATGAGTGGTTATGTGTAAATTGTATTGGTATATAACATATTGTTGGTTGTATTTGGGATTAGTAGATATTCACGATGATCATATATGTGGTTCGTGGTTAGACTTGGTTATTCTTGGGCTCATAACTCAACATGGATATCACAGGCAAGTATACCTTGCCTGACTATATAATATTTATGCATGCTTATTTCTATTGCTTTCCTTATACTTGTTGCTCTCTATCATGTTTGTCACCTGCTCGTCATTTTATGCTAGTTGTTGTCATATGTTGCTTGTACACGGTTCACGTTGCATGTATCTTTATTGGTTATCCTATATGTATTATCTCATATTTTTCTCTAATACTATATTTTATCTATGACATGACTTTACTTGTTGAGTCTACTACATTACTTGCGCTTACAACTTGACTTGATCCCGTATTCTTGTATTACTAGACTTGACTGCACTTGACTTGACATATTTCTTAGTTCCCTAGACGAAGATAATGTGATCAATTTTTGACTCGTTAGCGCCTCACCGGGTGTCACGACCCACACCCGGTGTGAGGGTACAAGTACGTGGATACGTCCACCCTACGCCGAAGCATCGGCGGTAGAACGTTGTATATGTCAATAATAATATATAAATATCTCACACAATATATATAATGTACCTTTCAATTATATCTCAACTCCAAATGGGGGATAATATGATGATATGATGATAATCAATATTCAATCACAATATAAAACTAGAAGAAGATAATGGCACAATATGGAATAGAAGGATAGAGTCACAAGTCACAATATAATCCACAACTATGTCCAATAGTCTAGCCATAATACAACGTCTCAAATATATATATATATATATATATATATATATATATATATATATATATATATATATATATATATATCATGTCAAAATGTCCAAGCTGTGATCATATCCAATACAATAATATAATGGCTAAGTCTCCTCGATAGCTGGCACTATGTCATCCTACTTTAGAGGTACAATCTCAGATGGCTCACCATCCTGTGGTCCATAGTATGTGGAACACAAATCCTCTAACCAATCATCTAAAAAAATATCCAGTCAGAATTGGAGAGAAGTACAAAACTCATAAAGCAGTTCCAATTACATAGTAGAGAATATATGACAAGTAATAGAAAAGAATACAAGATGCACAAGTAACGAGGAAATAGAAATATAGATAAAATTGGCAGATAAATGCAATAGGAAACTGGAAGTATAAATATAGGCAATAAAGAATGAACTACAAGCAAGAGAAACCAGAATACTGTCTATGTAATTTAGAGCACAAGTTCGTTATATGATCGGCTTGGGTTGCACATTAGTATTCTAAGGTAACTCAATTATACGTGAAGTGTATAATCGATATAGACATGATTATGCTAAGGGATTGATCAGATAACCAACTTCTACTCTCCTGCCCCAACCAATACTTTTGGATCCAATTATGACACGTTACACACATGATTATAATATAAACATACTGAGCACATGAGTATATTGTGAGCACACGAAGCACATGAATAGGGCATGAGCACACGGGGCCTATGAATAAATACGTGCATAAGGAATACCCGATGGACACGATGAAATACATGTGTAAGGAGTACCTGATTCAAACGATAAAGGGATAACATCTCCTGACATGATCCATATAGTACCAGTCCATGTAACAACGTATCAGAATCAAGTATAACAATTCTAGAACAAGTGATATATACACTATCATGTAATAAAAACTAACAGAGAGATGTACTCGCCTATGGTCCTGAGCAAATATTACGTCTCAGTGTCCAAATTGGTGTCACACAGACCTATATATAAAATTCTATGTTAATTAGTATATTTTGATGATAAATAAGTCTAAAATTAGTTAGAATCATATTTCTAGGTCAAAACTAGGTCATACTAGTCAAACTAGGTCAATACCTTAATTTTAGGTTCAACTTACCTAAGGAGTTGACTTTAAGAATCAAACTAGTCAACACTATCTACCCCTAGGTTATTTGGATATACCTAGGTGAATACCCTAATTAAAGTTCTAATATACCTATAAAGTTGGTTCATAAAGTCATACTAGTAATATTAAGCCTATACTAGGTCTTCACTAGGTATTATGGGTCACTACTTATAATATATGGACACTAGGCATTATAACTATATGTATATACTTACTACATATGTAATATCATAATGCTTTGCTAATACCCATTTCCTAGACCAATATCCTAATACCTTGACCATACCTTGCATCCTATCCATTAACTTATAATAATACCTTAATACTTGCCACGAATTCTTCTGAGCCTACACATATTGATGGTCATATGCGGGGCAAGCAATTCATGGACACTGCTGTCCAAACCAATCTCTCTACAGGCGCTAATAAAAATTTAGTCAGGAAAAATCATCTCCCCTAACATCATGATCATATGCTCAATTGAAGGAAAGTTTTGCGCCACTTATTATGAACCTGCTATTGGTGCGCCAGGCCAAGACCTACGTACAAAAATAAATACACATAGGCAAATTGTACCAACTCTTCCTGTGCCACAAAATATGAGCCAAACAGGACCAACGTCTTCATGATATGATCTTTGTGCGCGTGAAAACATGAAGAACATTCAGAACAATTTTCCCTCCTCTGTGAAGAACAAAGGTACGAGAGACGACGGATCGTACGCCAATCAAGTCAGCACCTCACTTTACACCCAGGGTACTAAAAAAGTGCATAGGAGGTCTAATGTATCTCATGTAAAGAGGTAGAGTCTGCCCTTCTCATCCTTTTCTCTTCCCCCTTATGACTTATGCAAACTTATTGTACAAAAGCGTAAGGATAGAGATCCCTCCGACCTTGCAATAGTGTTTCCTGATGAACATTATTATAATTGTCACAAAGTTGTAATTGAATGTTGCTGTGTATCAGCAAAACGGTATGTGTTTGACCGATTGACCTACACTGTGTCTCCTAAGCCTCTACATACAAAATAAGTTGACAACTAGGAGTATAATAATGAACTGCTCCTTGTTTCATCATACACGGCTTCGCATCTTCCCCGTGGCAAAAGGAAATCAAGGCGAAGTTCTTCAAGAACACCTAGCCAAAGGAGATTTGACCAACTCGTATAAAAATACTTGTTCTCGAAGATGTAAGATCGGTCTTCACGGGAATCCCCATTCTTCAGAATCTGAGACTGGCGGTAGCAATCCCCCCAATTCTGAAACTGACAGTATATACTCCAACTACACGACCCTTTCTACCAGTCCCTCTATTATTCACAAGGATGTTAGCATTTACGCTGTCAGTGACGAACAAGATGTTTCTCCATCAGAAGTCGCCGAACAATGTCTCAACTCATTAGAGGTCGCTCTTAGAGATATGCACACTATGATACAAAATATGCATTAAATGATGAAAGCTCAACATTATTCTATACTAGTACCTGTCCAAGTGGCTTCATTCATACCTACACATCCTACTCCTAGAACAACACCTCTACAAGATAACACGAATCCAGAAGCAGTCATAAACCAAGAGTCAGCATTGCCAACTCTTAATCCTCTCAATATTGGGAGTGGACCTCCGCTAGTGATAATACCTGTTCAACCAGGATCTTATCAGTCAATTGCACCACTCCGACCAGAATATCCTCTCGACGCTATCCGGGAGTTCCATGCACATGTCGATATTTTAAAGAACAAAGACCAACTCCACAAGATGGGGGTAAAACAACCTTTTCCTCTTAATTGGGATAATGTTATATTCCCTCCTAAATATAAGCCCCAATCGATAGTCTTGTTTGAAGGAATGATATCACCGGGCCAATATATTAATTACTTCAATATGATGGCAACTCATCTGCAGAAAGAAGATGCTCTCCTTACCAGATTATTCGTGGCATGCTTGGCTGGCATAGCCTACGATTTGTATCGCATCTTACCTGATGACTGCATATCCTTGTTTGATGAGATAAAATGTCTTTTCCTCTCAAGATTCTACGAGGAAGGCATGGATATGACAATATCTTCACTCATCGATATCAAACAAAAGGAGAAGGAATATGCTCGTGAATTCATAGAGCATTTCAGACAAGCAACTATGAAGTTATCCTCCGGTATTCCAGACTCCGCATTCATTGATACTTGCAAGAAGAATCTACTGCCTATAGTAGGACTCTGGATAAGTCCAACTCAATTTCTAGACTGGATGGAATTCATCATTGGGGCCAAAGCTGTTGAAGGTAACAAAAAGGTAGAACATAATTTGGGGTTACAAATGACCAATGCAGAAGAAAAGCGTCCCTCCAACAGTACGAATAATTGCAACAACAAAGAAAATGAGGCCTTGGCAATAAACCTGTCAAAGCCACCCACCTCTCCTCTAACACAAAATTCTTCAGAGTCTTCTAGGCCTAAGAAAGAATATTCCTTTGACGAGAGCAATATCTAAAGCATTTTTGAATGCTTGATAAATACAACAAGCTACAGTTGCCTGACATCAAACGACCAAATAAGACCGGTAAAACTGATGACCTAAAGTACTGCTTATACCATCGGTATGTATATCATCCTACCAAGGCTTGTTATGTCTTGAAAAGTAAAATTCAACAGTTGATAGATGCTAAAGCTATCACCCTTCACAATGAGGAGAAGACGGTCACCGCTAATATGGTGTCTCTTCAATTTGACTATCTTCCAGCACAAGAAATCCCAAACAACGTCATCCCAATACCTCAAACTACGATAGAAGTGGTAAATCTCTCTCTTGCTCGAAGTTAAACAGAGGGGTTGGTGCCTCTTACCACAGATCATGGCGAGATTATGTAGATTTATTTTGACCTGCTACCAGATTGGGACCAGGGAGCAACATCTTTCAATTCAAAATCTAAGAAGGGTTAGAAGTATAAATCATGCAATATAATTTCTTCATATCATCACTCGGATAGAGATCAAGATCAACATCAAGAAGATGTATCTCTCGAGAGCAGATTTTAAAATATGAATATTACCCCCAATAAGCTCTAATCGCAAGCTTCGCTTGACACACTGGTAATGGTCTAATATTGGAACTGTTTCGCTGTATAGAGAACAACAAATCTTTATTTCTTATAAAGGTGTCCCTAAACAAATTCCTCCTCCTTCTGCTACAACAAGTAGAGCATCGACCTTAACACAAATGCTTGAGGGGGATCGTCCCTAATTTTATCAATACAACCAGCAATCTGTACGCTTGATGCAAAACATGGGATATGACTTCCAGAAAGCTGAAGGTTTGAACTTTGGCAAGGGCAACATATTCCTCTACAACTCTAAAGATAGTCCAACAAATCCTGTAGTGGATTGGGTTACGATAAAACTAGCCCACAGACTCGCTCCAAACAAAGGCATGATAAAAAGAAACTCAAATCTTGTAACATGGTGCTTCTCTCTTCGATGCCCAAAAAAGGAGCCATGACAGGTACCAGGTCTGGCAAATATTATCATAAAACTTACGAATCTGTCTCGGAAGATGTTCCTGACACTCTTCCTACTTTGCCAACTCATGTTGCTCCAGTCACAACCGAACCTGGTCCTTCTTTGCCTACTACGACAGAGAAAGAAAAATAAAAGGAAGTACGCTTTGATAAATCCTTGAAGAAGAATGTACCCCAATGACTTGAAAAGCCTACAATGACATATTGGCACAACTGGCCAATACCCCAGCCCGACTTTCCATATTTGAGTAACTTTGTTTGTCGATGGAGACTCGTGAAGCTTTGAGCGAAGCTCTGATACATGCAGACTCGTGCTTAGCTCAACTCAAGACTCTTGATGAAGAGCCATTAGCGGGTCTTCAATGCCACAGCGTGATTGAGAAGATTCCTAAATATCACCTTCATGCAAGATGACATGCTACTCAAAGATAATCAGCATGACAGACCTTTATATTAAACCGGTTACATCGAATCTATCAAGGTGTACCAGATTCACATCGACCCTGATTCTTCATAAAAGCCTACTGAGAGGATTGAAGATACCAATGCACAACCTGTCTGCTACTAGCACTACCATTCTAGGCTTCAACGCTGGAAGAAGTAAACCGCTGGAAAAGATACGCCTAAAAATTCAGATAGATGATATACGTACTGAAGTCACATGCTATGTGATTGACTCTGACGTATCCTATAACATTTTTCTGGGACGGCCATGGATACACGAGCATAAAATTATGCCCTTCACTCTACATCAATGCTTCAAATATATGAACAGCAGAGGAGAAGTCATAATATAGGTAGCTGACCTCAACCCATTCAAAGGTGTCGAAGCCTATTTCGCTGACTCAACACTCTATACACCGGAGTATATGAAAGAAGAAGCTAATCAAGCTTGTGATGAAGCTAAAGACACCCCAAAAGAAGAGCCTTTGATAATCCGAGTCAAAGGACGTACTACTCGTCCAACTCCTTCGAAGCCTCTCGACATCAACCTGCACAAATTACCTCCATTGGTCATCAACCTTTGATGCAATAAACAACCAAGACTGAAGAATGAGTCCCTTGTTATCGACCTTTGTCGTAACAAGAAACCAACAACAGTGAATCAACCCCTAATCATCAATCTTGCTAAGCCTCCTGTCAAGGCTGAAGATTCTGCTGACTATGTGGAAGATAAAAAAATCTTGTATTTTATGAATAAAGAAGGCACTAGTTTGCACTATGTTGATTTTGAACCCTTTGCTGAGAAATTCTTCGAGGCTCTTCATCTCCACGAACCTCTCTTCATACCCGTGGCATCTTCATTTCAATATAGTTTATTATATGAATTTCATAGTCCCAGCAAGACAGGACAAGCAATATCAGATAATTTTTGGCAAAGCTAGGAACAAAAGAGGCGTGTAGACTAATGACTCTGACGAGGATATTGGGAAGATATAACTGTATTGTTACAGCCAACCAGCCAAGAACATTATGCAAATGATGGGATACAACTTAAAATCTGGTTTGGGACTAAATTATGGAAAATACATACAGACTCCTATACGTCACTGCTCTCCAAAGGGAAAGCCGAAAATATACTACCAACGGACTGGTCGTGGTTTGGAATACTTTACACTACCAACAAGTCCCAAAAGTTCTGAAGCAGAAGAAGAGACGTATTCTTATTCCTCTGACTCATCATTATTTGATTCTGACGAAAGCATGGGTGACGTATTCAAACAAGCTTTCTCTGTAAATATGGTGTCAACTTTTCTAGATAATAAAGAAGTTGAACTATTATAACCATTCGAGAATGATCTATGGGCATAACAAATGGATATTCAGTCGGAGCTTCGGTATGAGCAACGTAAACCACCTACAGAGGATAAAATAGTCCAAATTGATGTAAAAGAAGAATCTTTCCCAAGACCAATCTTTATTAGCAATAGTCTTTTTGAAGAAGATCAATACGCTTTACTCCAGCTAATAAAGGTATATATCGATATCTTCGGATAGAGTTACGAGATTATGCTTGGCCTAGATTCTCAAATAGCCATACACAAGCTCAATATTCTTCCGAATGCTAAACCGGTAAAACAACAGCAACAACAATTTTGTCCGGATATGATGGACGCAATTGAAGCAGAAGTCAAAAAACTAATAGCATATTGCTTTGTTCGAGAAGAGCAATATCCAGACTGGGTAGCCAATGTCGTTCCAGTCATGAAGAAAAATAGAAAGGTCCGGGTCTGCGTAGATTATCGAGATCTGAACTTGGCTTATCCAAAAGATAAATTTCCTTTTTCATTCACAGACGTCATGATCGACAATACATATGGATTTAAACGTATGTACTTCATTGATGGTTCTCTGAATATAATCAAATTAAGATGTCACCTGATGATAAAAAATACACTTTTTTCGTACATCATTTGGAGTTTACTGTTATACAGTCATGTCCTCCGGCTTAAAGAATACGGGTGCAACGTATCAACGAGTCATGAGTATAATTTTCTAGAAGCATTTACGAAAAATAGTAGAATGTTATGTGGATAATATTGCTGTCAAGAGCCGTCTTAAAGATAATCACCTTCAAGATTTGAAGACTGTGTTCGAATTAATGTGCCATCACCAATTGAAGATGAATCTAACTAAATCCTTTTCGATAGTCTCCAGTGGCAAGTTCCTCGAATTTGTTATAACCTCCAAAGGTATACATATTGATCCCGATAAAATCAAAGTTATCCTCGAAATGCTGCCTCCACGTAATCTCAAAGAACTATGTGGTCTGGTATATATTAGGAGATTCATCTCCAATCTCTCGGGACGATACCAACCCTTAACTCAGTTAATATAGAAAGGCGTATACTTTGTCTAAAATAGAGCATGTCAACAAGTATTCGATGACATCAAACGATATTTAATAAATTCGCCAGTTCTGGTGTCTCTAATCGTAGGGAAACCCCTTTTGCTGTATATTCGAGCAATAGATTACTCCCTAGGATCTCTTCTTGTACAGAAGGGTAATGAAGGCCATGAACATGTGATCTATTATCTCAGTCGCATGATGGTCGACGCTGAACATCGATACAATCCGATGGAAAAAGAATGCCTCACCTTGATATTTGTTATTCAGAAAATACGATATTACGTGTCAGGTCAAACCATTCATGTCATATCCAGAGTAAATCCTCTCCGGGTATTGATGACTAAGATAAGCACACTCAATTCTCGTCTAGCCATATAGGCAATATTGCTATCACCTTATGACATGGTATATGTCCCACAAAAGCAGTGAAGGATCAAGCGTTAGTGGAGTTCCTTATAGCTCATCCTGTACCGAAAACTTTTAAACTGTACGATGACATCCCAGATGAAGTCTTAGAGTCTAATATGGCTATAAGAGATGACACCTGGTAACTATTCTTTGATGGCGCATCAAAAATAGGACCCAAGGAAATATAGTAGCTGGAGTTGGCATAGTCCTAGTATCTCCTGACAAACTACTTATTCATCGAGCATATTCTCTTAATGAACCATGTTCCAATAATGTGGCAGAATATAATGGTCTACTCATTGGTCTCCAATTAGTTAATAAATTGGACATAGAATATCTTGAAGCTTATGGAGATTCCAAGCTGATAGTCAGTCAGATCAGGGGAGAGTACGAGATTCGGCATGAAGACCTCATCCCTTATCATCAAGTGGCAATTGAACTGGCTTTTACTTTTAAAGGATTCTTCTTCGAGCACATGCCTCGGTTACAGAATATGGAAGAAGATGCTTTGGCCGGCTTAGCAGTATCATTGGTCGTTACCCTAAAGAGACGACAATCAATTATCCTAACAGGACGAGAATTATTCTGTATAAAAAATAACTTGCAAGTTGAACAGAGTTAAGTCATAAAGTCAACCTCCATGGATAAAGATTGGATAGACCCTTTTATAGACTACGCTGTTTATGGGATTCTTTCTGAAAATTGAAAAGAAGCCACTTATATTAAAAGACGTTCACTCCGATTCTACTATGATGCCTCATCCAAAATATTATATCGTCATTCTTATGAGGGATTGCTGCTACATTGTCTTTCCAACCCTGAAGTAAGACAATCACTCCTTGAAGCTCACGATGGCATCTGTAGAGAACATTAGCCAGGTCCTAAATTACAAGACCACCTCAGAAGAATAGGTTATTATTAGCCCACCATGGTGGCAGATACCTTAGATTACACTCATAAGTGTAAGTCATACCAAGTCCATGCTGATTTTATCCACCAACCAACAGAGTCCTTACACCCTACAGCTGCCTCATGGCCTTTTGAAGCTTGAAGAATGGATATTATTGGTCCGATCCGTCCATCTTCTTCTAGAGGATATCGTTTTATACTTGAAATAACTGATTACTTCTCCAAATGGGCAGAAGCAGTCTCGCTCATCGAAGTTAAGATGTCCAACATAATTAACTTCGTCAAACACCATGTTATCTATCGTTTCGGTGTTCCCGGAGGATAATACATGACAATGGACCATAATTTGCCAGTCAAGTATTTTATTGATTATGTGACAAGAATCTTATCCAGAATGTAGTATCTACGGCCTACAATCCAGCAGCCAATGGCTTAGCGAAAGCCTTCAACAAGACAATAATCAAACTCCTTAAAAAGTTTGTCTCGTCCAATAAACGTGATTGGAATAAGAAACTCGGGGAGTGTTGATGGGCTTATCGTAAAATAATTCGAACTCCAACTGGTTCTATGCCATTCTCTTTGGTCTACGAATACGAAGCAGTTCTTCGGCTCAAAATCCAGATATCTTCTCTTAGAATAGCCATTTCTAATAAGCTAATAGTAGAGAATAATGATCGATTGTGCCTACAAGAATTATAAGCATGGGATAAAAAGCGCCTGTATGCTCAATAACGTATTGAGCTATACCAAGCATGCATTTTCAGAGTTTTTAATCAAAAGGTCAAGGAAAGAATATTCCAGGTCGGTAAATTGCTCCTTACAATAAGGAGACCTATGATCACAACCTATAAGAGAAAAGTCAAATTTTAAGCTAAATGAGAAGGTCCTTATGTGGTGGATATAGTATTCTCCAACGGAGCCTACAGGCTCGCTAAGCCTAATAGAGATTTGATAATGATGCCTATCAACGATAAATTTCTCAAGAAGTATTATGTCTAAGCACGACATATTCTTCTCCATCTTTAGCAGATTAAAATAAGATGTACAACAAATACATCGTTAATCCCTAGCAACTTGTAGCCAACACGGTTCTTAGAACTATTACCTATATTCATTCTTGAATTAAAAATGGGTAATGGGTCCTCAAAGTTTTCCAGCAGAATAATACTCAGATCCAACAAAAAACTCTCGTTGAGATCATCTAAACGATTATCTTCAACAAAAATATTCCATTATTAAAGCCTAGTTATTTTAAGGATATCTTATTCCTGGTCCCCAGTTGGGTCGGGAATAATCCCATATGTTTCTTTACCAGTCAATAAGTATAATGTGATTCATATCCATATGATCTCTGAGTCATGTTCCATTTACTATCCCCTAAAGAGAAGACAATAGTTCACCCTTAAATTACTCTCTTTTCTCTTTTCTACTGGAATAAACTAGTGAGCTATCACGTTCATATCACCTATGATATTATTGTATCTCGTAAAATTTGTCATTTGTACTCAGTATGAGTATGCCTTGAGTGATAAGTCTACTAAATTCTCCCACAGAATTATTCTGCCATATCCATAATACCTCTGAGCAGATATATATTTAATGGGTCTCGATTTGAAAGTATCACTAGAGTACGACAAAATTTCTTTATTTATGGAAAATGAGGAAGAACAATACAAATACTTAAGGAAAGGATGAGTCAGAATCTCCCAAATTATTTACAAACATTGCAAGAGCGTGAAGGATACAGATGTCAGAATATGCAAATGTTCGACGGGTAGCCATTATTTGGCCTAATCTTCTCGTTCTTCTACGATAGCAGACGAAACAAGGGGACCACTTACATCAATCTGAGGTTGGGTTGGTTCACCCAAATAAGGATCGATAAGATCCTGGAGGACATTTGTTTTACACGGTTGGACAATAGACACCTTTTTCTTTTCTTCAGCAGAAGATGACTTGATAGCAGAAGGAGAAACAATGGTCTCATCAAATTCCTTGTCTTTCCTCTTCGAAGTAGCCTCAGAAGTCATTTTGTAAGTCTTCGTGAGAATGGAACAAGCAACTCCAGTATATATAAGATAGGAAATGATGGTTTGAATTCCAAAACACGACTCCTCAGCGAAATAAGACGACATTTGGTTTCCCCAAGCGAAGAGCAGAATACAAAACATGAAATCATTTTGTATGTGGATCCGAGGATTCCCATATGCGGACATTTGTCTGATTGACAAAAAATGTTGCATAGTGCGTATGTCCAAATAATTTACAGAAATGATTACAAAAGTGCGCACTACAAATCGCACAGTCGTACAAAATCTAATTTTCTCTAAGTACATATTTGTATGCGTATTAGTGGGATGACAGGGAAAAGTCAACATATTCAGTCTTTCTGATGTACGTCGACCAAATTCTTCAGTTAGCAACACACATACAGCACAATGAAGTCAAAGCTAAAATTTTATTGAAGCTTAATCATGATTACATATTATGGAGATCTATCACACCTAGATTTTTGTTCTAAAATCATGATTATACATATGGAAATCTATTATACCCGGATTTTCATATGATGGGGGTCTATCACAGAGCCATCCCCATCTCTGTGTCCCGTCTGCTTCTTTATTTTTTAAGGTGCATAAGAAATGGGCTCCTCAGTGTAAACCACATACATGGAGAAGAAATTTATGCTGTGGGCGAGGATGCTATACAGGACTGGACCTGTTTAAATTAGCACGAACCCATTTCTGTCCAAACTCTAAGGAGAACTTGGCGAGTCAAGCGGAAGCTGTTTCGCTATCGCCATCCAGCGCCACTGCTAGAAGTCCCGGTTGGGATTCCAATCCCAACCCTGTAATCAGCATAGGGGCTATGTTAAGAGAGTAATTCCAACGAGTTGGGTTTGAAGATAAAGAACAGTGTCACTCCCCATTCCCGATATACATATTTGGAACTTATTTTTATTTTAGCATGGTTGCATATGCATAGAGACTAAACCCATTCATTGATTTAACCTGGTTCATGATTTATTTTGTGGGTTAGTTCAACTCATGAGAGTCTTTGGTTCAACCCTCAAATTCTAGCATATATAAACCAATATTTTATTCTCTCTCTTCACTTCTTTATTTTCCTTTAGCTTTCTCTTCCCATTTCATAGGCAAGTACACCTTGCATGAGAAATGGAGAAACCCTTTATATTATTGTTCTATTATGTGTTTTAAAGCACTTTTAGTTCTTGGAGTTTCCTATTTTAATGGATAGATTAGTGTAGATCTATATTTCTAACTTAGGTTTTATTAAATTTTATGAGTTTTTCTTGGTTTTGATCTATTAAACTTGTGTCTTTGAAAACCTATTTTTGCTATATATTAGATCTTTCGATTTAGAGCATTTTGGCTTTTGGTTCACCTAATTTGGACATAAAATAAAGTTTTTATGAAGGAAAAAAGATTTCAATTTTTTTGGAGTTTCGTCATGGCCGAACCTGTTGTTGGAGAAGATAAAGTTTTCATGCGGCCAGCGAGCTATGCGGCTAAGAGTACTATGCGGTCCGAGAGGGTTATGCGGCTGAACTCTTGTCGCATACTGACATCATGCATCCATCTTGTTAGACGCATGACTGCTGATCTACACAAGTGTCCTTGAACACTTTGTGCATTCACTCGCTAAACGAATGAGAAATTCGCTAAGTCCAAAAGATACTCCATGCGGCATGACTCTATGCAATGTTGAACTTATGTGGTATGCAGAGCATGCGCCCACCTTCCCTTGGATGCATGACCCTGAACTTTGGTGCATCCTTGGTCCGTCTTTCTATGGTTTTGTCTTTTCTTCCTGATACACTTTATGTCACATTATACTTTATGTCACATCACTAACACATTATTTATTTTCCATCGCTTTATCACTTATCCCGAGGATTAGACCTTAGCCCTGACTCTATGCGGCATGACTCCATGCAGCCATGATTGTTATGCGGCCAGGATTGTCATATGGAATGATTTCTTATGCGGCCAGGATTATTATGCGTCCAAGAGACCCATGTGGCCCTGCTTGTTTGATAGAATATTTTTTTGATCCATGTGATCCCATGTTTAATTGGTAATTGGACTCGAATACTATATCCGTGCTGATACTACTATTGCCTGATAATTATTTATATTTTCATCTGTGCCGAGGTACGACACATCGTGTCATGTATTAAGTGATTATATTTGGGTTGTGCATCGAGAATTCCTCTAAATTCCTAAACGCGTGATATTGTAAATATGAACAATGCTTCCCCAGCACGGGCATAATAAGAGAGTCGAACTACCAAAGCGTGGCTAGAATATTTGATTGTATGAATGTTGCATACACGTTCGGATGAATCTATATTTGACTTCCATGGATTCGTATCTAGAGTGCCCGTACCTTGTACATCATCTTAAGAAAAATTTATATGTGACTATGCCTTGAGATTTTAAATACAACTTAGGGTTAATTAGGTAACGAAAAGTGGTAGTAACATTTGGAGGGAATGGTATTTCGAGATCATGCCAATGAACCTTCCTACGGAGATTCATTTGAAGTCTGTTGTGGGCTGGCCACCACAGATACTGTATATCATCTGCCTTAGTGGAGTGCAGTATCTGACTTATTATAATACTGAGCTACTATTTCAATATAGGAACATTGGAATCGCTAATAGTATATTTTTAGCGCAGTGGCCCTATGGGGGACTGGTGCATCTTGCAAGTGCTTGTTTTATTATATTAGTTCGGTTAGCTCGTATTAGACACTGGCGCGATCTGAGGATATTTATTATGCATTATTCTGATATAACCTCAGACTCAACAAAATAGCAAGCCGTATAAATGATTGGCCGATATAAGAAATATAATTATTTATGATTGTATTATTTCAGCTAGTAGCCTAGGAAAATGGACTATCTTAGTGTGAGGGTTCAACCCTTATCCTTGTTTGGTTGTAGGGTTGAGCCTTAGTGCTAGGATATGCCATGGACCTAAGTTACGACACTGAACCTATGTAATATTATATATTTTTTTGGTTTTATTTCTTTATTTCGTGCTTCCTTTGTGGTACTTACTATTTGGGGTCTAATCCTACTGGTTTTGCATGGTCAAGTCTCGAGCCAGTACCTTAGAATCCAACGTTCTTTCCCCCAACGCATGGCTCGCACCAGGCATATGGTCGCAGGGGATAGCGAGTGGGTTTTTTTTTCTTTCCTGTTCGTCTTGCACATTTACTTATTTTGGGCGTTTAGACACCGGCACCTGTTAGCTGGCTCGTCTGGACATTAGTTTTTCTTACATGATTGTATTAATTCAGACTGCAGCTGAATAACTGTCATGTACTTTTGCTACTTTTTTAGCTTCTTATTTTTGCACAGTTGGACTCCAGAATATTTTGAGAAAGCGTTTGGGACGTCTTATTGCTTATCATATATGCTCTATGCTTACTGTTTCTTGTTTGAATGATTAAGACATAGAAGTTCTTGACCATATGATACTTGATTGTAGCATGCACCCCCTTATCTTATACAGCCGTGATCGTTGTACGATATATAGTACCTTGTACGGGGTAGCTGGCCATCTCCGTCTCCGTATTTCGGTACTGGGGCATGACAAACAGTATTTTGGGTAATTCATTTGTTCAATATGAATGATGAAGCCTATGCTATCTATATATGCTCCATCATACAAAGATCTAAGCGGCAATGATCTCCAAACGAGCCTCTCATACATCTTTGGGAAGCGTCTCCTCTTGCATCTTCCCGGTGGCCAGCAAAGCTAGTGGCGCCATGCTATTTCGATCACCTTCTTATGCCCATACTTAACAATAACCATACTCAAGTCTCACAACAATAAAGAGTCAAGTTTGGGAGTGTTGGTAAAAAATTTCTCTTATTTGTAGGAGAAAACATGCCAAGTATGGCATAGCCCTTAAAAATTGTTCCAGAAAAAGCTATATGCATATCCTTAAAAGCTGTTTGTATCTCCTTAAAGACCGCATCAAACCAAGGAAGAAGTCAAAATAATAAATTGACAAGATACGTGCATGTCAGACCTATAACCACGTCAGCAAAATTGTTGAAATTATGCCTTAACTATGCGCACAAATATCTTAATAACTTTTATGCTTCTAATTCAAATTATTTTGAATTTATCTGAATAATTTCAAAAACTTTGAAGGGGGTCCTGTAGAAGCATAAAAAGTGCCACTTATGAAGATGGCACGATTTTCTACAAATAAACCCAATAAAGGAAGAATGGTGCACTTTCTCTCTATTTAGAGGATGGTGCACCCTCTACTTGTTTCAGAAGGAAGACGCACACTTTCTTACTTTGGCGCACTTTCTTGAAACTTTAGAAGATGGTGCACTTTCTTATTGTGGCGCGCTTTCTTAATGTTGCAAAAGTTGGCGCACAAACGATCAAAGACGCGCACTCTCTCTCAATATTTAATATAACAGACTGACAGCTGACAGATACAAAAACTGAAGAGTCAGAAGCCATCATTACAGCTGTGTTGTGGCACGCAGACCCAGGTTGTCGTTTAGCAACCCAGTCTGTGTGCCAACTTCTTCAAAAGTGTGTCATAGTGCCAACTTCATCAAAAGTACGCCCTTGAGCCAACTTCTTCAAAAGTGCGCCATAGTGCCAACTTCTTTAAAAGTGTGCCCTTGAGCCAACTTCTTTAAAAGTGCGTCGTAGTGCCAACTTCTTCAAAAGTGTGCCACTGTGCCAATTTCTTCAAAAGTGCGTCGTTGAGCAAACTTCTTCAAAAGTGCACCATTACAGCCAATCTCATCAAAAGTGCGCCGTTTAGCCAACTTCTTCAAAAGTACGCCATCACGACCAATTTCATTAGAAGTGCGCCATCACGACTACTTCTTTAAGAGAGCGCTTGTATAGCCATTCTTTCCAAAAGTATGCCAGTCTCCTGACCACTTTTAAAGTGTGCATACTATTCTGACTAATTGTGAGCAATTATAAGCGCGTGTCTTACATGTCATGCTTCTCGTGAAAAGTGTACAAATAATTGTCCCCCACGACCTATGCTTTTCTCGCATAGAAAGCTACGTGTCAAGCAGGCAGTGAGTTGTACACCCACTCATTCAGAACTTGGGATATTATTTCACCAAAAGTGCATGCACATTCTGATAACCGCACATTATGATAACTGCTTCTAAACTCTATAAATACAGGATCTGTACATCTATTACAAAAGGGGGAGCACACACAGAGACAGAGAGAGAAAGGGGCTAGAATTCTCGAGTCTTTGAAATTCAAGAACAGGAGATAAATAGAAGTTTCTTGTGCCGTTGTTGCCAAAACTTTCTTATTGTTCAACTCTCCAAGTTGTTCACAGCATTACCTACATTTCTTTGTCGTCGTGTGCATTTCTTCGTCGTCGAGTGGTCCAAAGAGTAAAGTGATCATTCGTAGATCAGATCTCCACAGCTATACTTCCCCAGAATTATCTGTACTTAGATTCCTATTTAGTATATTTTTGTACTTTTATTTCTTTTTAATAGTTTATAATACAAAGTTTCGTATAAACTTTTCTTCCCAAACAACTAGATCTACTAAAGTAAGATTCTCAAGATCAACATCCCCTTCGTCTACTTTATTAGTGCTTAATACTACTTTAATTTATACCACCTACTGATAAACAATATCCCCTTCATTCGAAGTTTATTTCCTCTATGTCTTTAAACTTAATTTTATGCTATCAATCTTCAATTTTAACATCGATGTTCGATTCCCTAAAATATTGTTTCTTCCGATAAAATTACTCTAGTGATCTCGTCCAGTATCTCTTTACAGTTCCAACTCTCCATACTTCTGACATATGAAGTTCTAACATCAGTGTTCCTGCATACAATTTCTTTGTCAAATCCTTCTTCATTATATTTTATACCCATTTATTATCTCCACTTGTCATAGGCCTTGCAGTCTCTACTAAGAGCTCCACTTATAAATTACTCCTCAATACCCTAATAAGAATAGTATTACTAGGATAGACAATAACATAGTCAAACTGGTATGGCAAAACATTATAATGGACCGAGTATAAATTAATTAAGAATGGCTAGAGTATCTGCTCATTCTTTCTTAGAAGTAACTGTTCCTCAACGCGCATTCATATCATCTCATTTGATTTTGTGGTCCGTTACCAGATTCCAAAATCCATCATTAACTCTGAAATAATAAAATATTTCCTATTCCTCAACTTATGTTTTTAACTAAATCCATAACCCTTAAGTCAAATTCATCTCTTCTATTGAAGTTCAATTCTTTCATTTAATCTTGAATTATTCTCTGTATTCCTCGAGTTTTCTAGATTCTCAATGTTCAATGTTTCTATCAATTGCTTATTTCTTTTACCAATAATGCATGTCACTATACTAAACCTCAAATATTTATATCTTTCAATCTCCTTTTACTAATTTAACCTTATGATTTGAAACTTCTTAGTTCAAAATTTTATCGTCGATTATCATTTTTTAAATTAAATTTATATCCAAGAATCAATGATCCCCTTATTTATTAATCCTTAGTTTTATTGTGCAACTCTATTTTACAATCAAAATTTAATCTGTGACATCATTCCCAATACTTCTTAAATTCTTAAAAATCAAATCTCAAAAGTATTTAAAATATATCATCTATATACTTATCTGAATTTTTACCCTCAAAAATTTCTTTTGTCAAAAGATTGATAATCTTTTATCTAACTCTCACATTTTGTATTCCCTTGACTTCCCACACTTCGTAATTTACGTAATACCATAATTTTAAAATTCGTATTTGTTTGTTTTAGTGATCCTCAACATCATATTATAAATATTTAAACCATTTTGTACATAACCACTTAGAATTTAAAATCCTTATTTCGACATCTTCCCTAAAATCTCATGTTCAGTATTTATCGATTTGTCTTTATAAGTTATAACCTTAAAGTATTGGCAATCGAAAACTCAGTCATCAATCCTTTCAATTTATTCTCTTGTCCTCCTTGATCATCATTATAAGCATGTTTTATGTAACCTCTATATATTTCTCCAATTTTATATGTTATGTTTGCTATTATTCTCTATTCAGTATATATTATGAGCTTCATACTATTATCGTCAATTTACTCCCAAGAGTATCATAATGGCATCATTTTTATTCATTGTTATGATTAAGATACTATCGAAAAAGGGTATATCAAAATTCTAAATTTAATCACTTTCCTCTAGCCAGTATTGGATGACTAGGCTCTCCTTTCGTTGTTCAACCCCTTTATTTTATGCTCGTTAAATCCACAATATAGAGATCATATCCTCTGGGGTTTCTTCCATACAACCCTTCTTTCTTGCATCCCCTTCCGCCATGTTCAAAGTCTTCATTTCTGAGAAGGCAGATGAGCAGATAATAAGTTTTAAAGGAATATGAATTCAAATGTTATAATAAAGAACAAATATTCAACAATCAAAGGAGTATAAAAATTCTTAAATGTGATTGGGTATTCTTCCATCCTAGTATCCTATATCCAATATTTTATCGCAGGATCGCAGTAGTAGAACTAAGCCGTTGCACTACTACGATATCGCATTAATTATGAATCGAGACCTTCATGGGCCACCACAAAAATATGTTACGACCCGCACCCGGTGTGAGGGTACAAGTACATCGATACGTCCACCCTATGTCGCAGCATCAATGGTAGAATAATGTCTAAGTCAATAATACTATCTAAATATCTCACACAATATATATAATGTACTTGTCAATGATATCTCAACTCCAAATGGAGGACAATAGATGATATGATGATAATCAATACTCAATCATAATATAAAACTAGAGGAAGATAATGGCATGATATGGAATAGAAGGATAGAATCACAAGTCACAATATAATCCATAACTATGTCTAATAGTCTAGCCACAATACAAAGCCTCAAATATACATATCATGTCAAAATATCTAAGCTGTGACCATATCCAATACAATAATGAAATGGCTAAGTCTCATCGACAGCTGGCACTATGTCATCCTGCTCTAGAGGTGCAATCTCAGATGACTCGCCATTTTGTGGTCCGTAGTTTGTGGGACACAAATACTCTAACCAATCATCTAAAAAATATATCCAGTCAGGATTGGAGCAAAGTATAAAACTCTAAAAATAGTTTCAAATACATGGTAGAGAATATATGACAAGTAATAGAAAAGAATACAAGATACACAAGTAACTAAAAAATTGAAATATAGCTGAAACTGGCAGTAAATACAATAGATAACTGGAAATATAAATACAAGCAATAAGGAATAAACTGCAAGCAAGAGAAACTAGAATATTGCTATGTGATTTAGAGAACAAATTCGTTATGTGATCGGCTTGGGTTGCACATGATTATTCTAAGTTAATTCGATTATACGTGAAGTGTGTAACCGACATACACATGATAATGTTAAGGGATTGATCACATAACCAACTTCTACTCCCCACCCCAACTAGTACTCATGAATCCAATCATGACACGTTACGCACATGATTATAATATTAATACACTGAGCACATGAGTATAATTTGAGTGCCCAAAGCACATAAATAGGGATAAGCACACGATGCCCATGAATAAATACTGCACATGGAATACCCGATGCACACGAAGAAATACATGTGTAAGGAGTACCCGATGTACACGATAAATGGGATAACATCTCCTCACAGGATCCATATAGTACCAGTCCGTGTAACAACGTGTCAGAATCAAGTAAAACAGTTCTAGAATAAGTGATATATATAGTACCATATAATAAAAACTAACAAAGAGATGTACTCGCATGTGGTCCTAAGCAAATGGTACGTTTCGGTGTCCAAACTGGTATCACACAGATCTATATATGAAATTTTATGTCAATTGGTGTATTTGGATGATAAATAAGTCTAAAATTGGTTAGAATCATATTTCTAGGTCAAAACTAGGCCATACTAGTTAAACTAGGTCAATACCTTGATTTTATGTTCAACTTACCTAAGGAGTTGACTTTAAGAGTCAAACTAGTCAACACTAGCTACCCCTAGGTTATTTGGGTTGATCTAGGTCAATACCCCAATTAAAGCTCTAAAATACCTATAAAGTTGGTTCATAAAGTCATACTAGTAATATTAAGCCTATACTAGGTTGTCACTAGGTATTATGGGTCACTACTTATAATATATGGACACTAGAAATTATAACTATATGTATATACTTACTACATATGTAATATCATAATGCTTAGCTAATACCCATTTCCTAGACCAACATCCTAATACTTTGACCAAACCTTGCATCCTACCCATTACCTTATAACAATACTTTAATACTTGTCCCAAATTCTTTTAATACCATGGTACTCTAATTTACTCATGGTACCAACTCATTTTAATATACTTTGGTACACACTGTCATTAATACCTTCATTCACTAAACTTGATGCCAACTTCTATCACTAATACATTCAAGGGTATCATACACCCTGGACTGATAGTAAAATCAGTATGCTAGCACTAATATGTCCAATACTCATGCATAGACCTTGCACTCTACTCCCTTACACATACCTATCAAGATGCTTCAATACACACTGATACATAGAATACCCAACTGATTTTCCACACTGTCTACTACCATGTTTGTAGAAGCATGAAAAATACGCCGGATGGCTATACGCAGCATATTGGTGCAGAGCAGCGTAAGCAGAGGCCTTCAAAGCCATCAAGCGTGCAACAGAGCTTTTTCTGCTAAACACAACGTGAAATATTAAAAGCTCAAAAGGCCATCCGCGTAAGGCAGTACGTCCAAACCACTTCAGCGTAAACGGGGTGCTTCATCGCCTCCAGGGCGTAAACCTCATCCCCTTTCAGACGCAGCATTGAGGTGTACAAGAGATGCTTCGTATTCTTCGAAGTAAACCTGTCAGACCCTGCAATGAAGATCCTGCAATGAACCTGACGTCTGGACTTCTGACAAAGGTATACGGCTCGACTACCCAGACGACGGCTATAATGATGGCACAGCACTGCGACCCAGGCTGTTATTTACCGCCATCCCCTTTGCGTAAACTGCTTTTACAAAGTACGAAGGGATACGCTGCCTTGTTTTACACAGGCAGACATGAGCTGTTTACGTTCTGCAGTAGACAAACCGCCTACCACATCAAAAGCTGCACTCTGTACGGGGTTCGAGGCACGTCTCTGCGTCCAATGCACAGAGCGATGACAGTTGCTCGAGGCACGTCTCTACGTCTAAATGCACAGAGCGGTAACTGTTTCTCAAGGCACGTCTCTGTGACTGATGCGCAGAAGGGGTTGCGGACCTTCAAAAACACGCCTCCACATTTAATGCACAAGATGGTAGCAAATCTCGGCATTTAATGTAAGAGATTTGATTATATCTTCAAAAGCCGTAATTCTGGCTAAGACGTCCACATCAGCACTCTGGCACAATATGCAGCGGCTTCTACGCCCATCCAGCTCCCGTGCTCACTTGGCCTCTATGACCGCTCGGCTTCAACGCCCATTCGGCTTCTACGCCTACTCGACCTTTATGACCACTCGGCTTCTACGCCTGCTCGGCCTCTATGACCACTCGGCTTCTATGCCTGCTCGGCCTCTATGACCACTCGGCTTCTACGCCTGCTCGGTCTCTATGACCACTCGGCTTCTGCCCCTGCTCGGCCTCTATGACCACTCGGCTTCTACGCCTGCTCGGCCTCTATGACCACTCGGCTTCTGCGCCTGCTCGGCCTCTATGACTACTCGGCTTCTACGCCTATTCGGCTTCTACGCCGATTCAGCTTCTATGCCGGTTTGATAACTATTTGGCTTCTATGCCATGGTGACAGATATTGGCTTCTACGCCCACCTCTTCTACACAAGGGATACCTACCTACGTGGCTTCTATGCCGTGATCTTCGTAGCGATTATACGCATTTTATCCCTTAGTTGGACCTGCGTCACACGCTCATTCAAAGGATCATCTATACGCAGGCATTGGTTATTTTAACCGTTGTATAAAAGGGTGCTGTACTTTTCTCTCCTCGGTTTCTACACCGACGGAGTGGTCACTGTCACTAAAACTCTATAAATAGAGACCTCTATCAATGAGGAACAAGGTGGAAAAATTGGTCAAGAAACCAATATCAGATCCAAGGTCAAGAGAGAGAGAGAGAGAGAGAGAGAGAGAAGAATCCGGAGCTCAAGCAAAGAGTAGGGATCGATGACTTTGGCATCGTGCATCCACCCTCTTCTGCAATATTCGAAGCTGCTTCCTGTCTTCTACGGCACTTCTTCAACATCGTGTGGTCCAAGGGCTAAAGTGACCGACTGCAGATCAGACACCTATAGCAATATTTATCCAGATTAAATAAATTGTACTCCCATATTCTCGTATAGGATCAAATTGTACAAGTTTGTTTGTAAACCAAAGAAGGCGGGTCTCGTATAAACTCTATCCTGAATACATTTTCATTCTTTCGTTTAATACCACAAACAAGATGGTGACTCTGCTGGGGACATCTTTTTCTTCTGACGAGGAAGCGATTGCTCAACACGATACGATATCTATAGGAACCGTGAAGAAGACACTGGTCATTCAATTCGACCAGTCTGCCTATGAAGACATGCTTCGAACCGGGGGTAGCTTTCACCCTCTCTCCGTCCAAGACAACAGGAAGCTGCGCAAGGTCTGGATGCCCAAGACATCCTCTACCATTCCTGTGGACTCTCCGATCTCTCCGATCTCTCTGACCAGTGAGGTTGTAGCCTTGCTCCCTCCGTGCCCTGCACGTAAAATTCAGTCTCCCGCTACGCGCGGTACAGACGAAACTTCGGGCAAAGCCTCAGCGCTAACCCAGAAGTATCCACTGCGCTCTACGCATAGAAACTAGTCTCCCGCTACGCGCGGTACAGACAAAACTTCGGGCAAAGCCTCAGCGCTAACCCAGAAGTATCCACTGCGCTCTACGCGTAGAAACCAGTCTCCCGCTACGCGCGGTACAGACCAAACTTCTGATGATGCCTCAGCACCAAATCGGAAGTACAAATCACCCTCCGTGCGCAAGACAACATCTGACCTCTACGGGGAACCAGATGAGCGCTGTAATTTCCGCAAGAGAAAGCAAGCTGCAGAGTACTCAACTTCTCGGCCTTTACGCCAGCGAGGGAGCAGTCTGCCTACCCTCCGGATTACGCGGGAAGCCGACGGCCGATTGAGGACCTCTTCAGCTTTACGTCAGTCTGAGCAAATCTCCAAATTACGCCAGGCGAAGTCCCACGGTGTAAAGCAAGCTCAGGTTGCGGAAAGATACTCTCCCCGGGGATTATCCACCACCCAAATGGCCAATCTGTTGTACACAGGTGGCACAGGGAAAACCATGGTGCCCAATCTTCGCCTGCCTACTGATGGGAACAGAACGAACAAACCGTCGTCTTCTTCCTCTACTCCTCCTGACTTGCACAAATATCTAATCCAGAAGAGTAAGGAGAGGGGACCTTCCAACATGTCTATTACGCTCCCTGGCGAGCAATGTTGTAATAGTCATAAAATTGTGATTGACTGCTGCTGTTCTAAAGTAAAACGGTCGGTTTTCGATCGATTGAGCTACTCTCAGTCTTTCCAGGAAGAAGAGCCCGCGCATGCATTCGTGAACATGGCTTCACACATACCTAGAGGAGGGTCGAGCTCAAGACGTCATCCCTCTAGGCCTCCGAGCCGAAGGAGATTCGAAGACCTCCTCAGGAACACTGAAGCTGGGGTATTCCAAAACACCCGTGCAAGGTCACAGCAACCAGCTTCGTACTCGTCTGATTCTGACGCTGGGGGTCGCCAATCTCCCGGATCAGATGCTGAGAGTATAGAGTCGACTTCTGCGGCGACCTATACTAATCCTTCGATGACGCCCAGGGAAATGGGAGTTTACGCCATTGAAGATGAACGCGAGGAAGCTTCGCCATCAGAAAATGCGGAACAACGCATCACTATACTGGAGATATCTCTGAAACAAATGTAATCCATAATGGATAACATGCACCAGATGATGCTAACTCAGCACGCAACTGCCATGGCTCAAGCGTCGGTCCCGCCAACTCAGATACGTGTGGGGGTGGACTTACCACCATCCAACCCGAGCCAAGAGCCTGCTCTAGATCAAGAGTCAGCAGTTCCTCCGCTTCCTCACTCGGAGAATATATTACCCCCCGTTGGAGTGGCGATACAACCAACTCCGCACTACACCATAGTCCCGCCTCCAACTGAAAATCCGATGCAGGCAGTACGGGAGTTGAAAGCCCAGTTTGACGCCTTGAAGCACAAAGATCAGCTCAAGAAACTGGGAATCAACCAGCCTTACCCAGCTATCTGGGAAGAGGTCCCTTTCCCTCCGAGGTACAAACCTCAGACTATGGCTCTGTTCGAGGGAAAAACATCACCAAGTCAGTACATGAACTATTTCAGTATGATGACGGTGTTGCTACAAGGGAACGATGCCCTCCTCACTCGGGTGTTCAAAGGCTGCCTCTCAGGAGTAGCCTATTAGTGGTACCGTAGCTTGGCGGACAACTGTATTACTTCCTTCGAGGACTTCAAAGCTTTATTCTTCACGCGATTCTACGAGGGAGGAATGGACATGTCTATGTCCTCTCTCATCGAAGTCAAACAGAGGGAAAAGGAGGACGTTCGCACCTTCGTCGAACGTTTTCGTCAGGCCACCTTACAGATGCCTCCAGGAGTTCCAGACTCTGCGTTAGTAGACATTTGCAGGAAGAACCTCCTTCTCGTAGTCTCGGTATTTACAGGACCATATCAGTTCCATGATTGGCCCTCGTTCATTATCTCGGCAGCGGCCGTCGAAGACAACAGTCGCAAGGCGCGCGACAATGGCATTATGATCTCCGCCTCTGACAGAGGCAAAAGGTCATCTCCCAACAGTGACCATCCTCGCAGCTCCAAGGGAAAAGAAGCTCTGGCAATCAATACGTCCAAACAAAAGACTGCGACGACCACGCAGACGAGAACCGGGACTTCCAGGCCCGTCGAAGTCTACTCTTTTGACGACGACGATATCCCAAGTATATTCGAGTGTCTCGTCAAGAGTGGCAAGATCACCCTTCCGGAGCTAAGGCGGCCCCAAGAAGTCGGCAGTACTGACGACCCCAAATACTACATCTTCCACAGATACGTACACCACCCAACAAAGGAGTGTTACATACTGAAAAGGAAGATCCAGGGGTTAATCGATGCTAAGGCCATCACTCTGCACAACACCGAGAAGATGGTCACGGCTAACATGATCTCTCTACGGTTTGGCAATCTGCCTTCCCAAAAGGTCTCGGACGGTGTCACACCCATTTACCGGACCACGATGAACATCATCAATCTACCTCCAGCTAGGGGTCAAAATTATGACCTGGTACCCCTAACCACCCGGCAGGGCGAGATTATGTGGGTTCATCCGGATTTGGTGTCAGAGCTCGAGGAGGAGACTAAAGCTACTAAGGCTACATCTAGAAAGAGCTCCAAATACACATCATGCCATATGGTCGTAACTTCTTCGCCATCAGACGAAGATAAGGTATTTGCTGCAACCCATTCAGGGAAAGCCTACCTCAACGACTACGGAGCAAGTCAGGAAGATGCACCGGTGGATGCTTCAGCTGCCAAACCTTCAGGACCAGACCCCGTCGTACCAGATGCCGGTCCTTCAAAACCAACTCCGGCGGACAAGGGGAAACAAAGAGAAGTGCGCTTTGATAAACCTGTGAAAAATATTCCAAACAAAGGTTTAGAGAGGCCATACAACTTCGACATACTGGCCCAACTGGCTAATACACCAGATAGGCTGTCCATCTTCGAGCTACTCAGGCTCTCCCAAGACACTCGTCTAGTCCTGAGTGAAGCACTGATGCAGGCGGAGGTATGCTTGACCCAGCTCAAGTCCCCCGACGAAGAACCAGTGGCATGTCCTCAATGCCACAGTGTAATGGAAGTGGTCCCAAATATCACTTTCACTCAAGATGACATGCTGTTAAAACATAACAGGCATGACAGACCCCTCTATTACACCGGGTACGTCAGTTCCATGGAGGTCGATCGGATTCACATAGATCTGGGATCGTCGATCAGCATCATCCCTCACAGTCTACTCAGGCCGCTGAGGATTCCTACCAGCGAATTGGCTTACACCTCCACTACAATCGTGGGTTTCAACGCCGAAAGAAGTAAGCCGTTGGGGAAAATTTGCCTGAGGATCCAGATTTGCAACCTCAGATCGGTGGCCACGTGTTACGTCATCGATTCAGAGGTGTCCTACAATATTTTGCTGGGAAGATCGTGGATCCACGACCACAACATCGTTCTCTCAACTCTACATCAATGTCTCAAATATGTAGACCCCCAAGGAACGGTACAAACGGAGGTTGCTGACCTAAGCCCGTTTAAACGAGTAGAATCCTACTATTCCGATACCGTGTTGTACTCTCAAGACCACACGGAAGAAGTGTCAGGCGAGGCAGGGAAGGAATCCCACTGGGAGCCAGAAGAACCCTCTGCCGCACTACCGCTGTCAATCAGAGTGAAAGGACGAACCACTCGTCCAAAAGCCATGGAGCCTATGGCTATTCACCTGAACAAAACCAGGTCAGGAAAAGGGAGTGATCCTCTAGTGATCACTTTGAACCAGAAGCCTCCACCCCTGGTCATCAAGCTTCGGCGCGACAGGCAGCCGACCGATGTAAATGCAACCAGGAACGGAGTTCCAGATGATAGTAAACATCCTCTTTTCCAGTATATTGGCGCTCAAAATCTAAATCAGGAATCCACGCCCCGTGACGAGGTAGAACCTATAGCACAAAAATTCTTGGAAGTTATGAACTCCTACCGTCCGTATGTCTGGGAAGTAGCATCATCATCCAACGTCGTCACGACGTATGGACCGCATGAGGATTCTATCTTCATTGTCCCGCCTACCTACAACAGCCAGCGATCAATAGTCTTCGGCCGCATGCGTAATCAACCGGCTATCCAGGAAGATCCTTTCGATAATGATACTGAAAAAATATAGGTTCACCGATACAGCCTGTAAGCGTTGAGGATCATGCAAAACATGGGCTATGACTTGGAGCGGAAGCCAGGTCTCAACTAAGGAAGAGGCAGACGAACGTTGCTGCACGGCGACCCCCGCTATCAGCAAACCCATTTCGGGTTAGGGTATGCCACCTCCCTTACGACTTCTAAGTCAGACGAGGATATCTTTTTCTCCTCCCAGAATGGCTCGTCGCCCTTCGACTCACCTGATGCTCTCGAACAAACACTATCAGTAAATATGGTAGTGGCAGATCCCTTTAAAGCAGATGAACAAGATCCTGAGCCATTTGAGAATGACTCTTGGGCCCAACAAATGGATACGCAGTGGGAATTCTGCTTCGAGCAAAGAGAACCTCCCATCAAAGACGAAGTTATCCAGGTTGATGTTGGGGGTGAACTTTCGCCAAAGCCGATATTCATCAGTAACAATCTTTCCCCAGCTAAAAGGGAAGAAGTTATCCAGCTGATAAAAGAATATATCGACGTCTTTGCATGGAATTATGAGGACATGCCGGGCCTTGACCCGAAGGTGGCTACTCATAAACTTAATATATTGACCGACTCGAAGCCTATGAAGCAGCACCAACGTCGGTTCCGCCCGGATATGATGGACGCCATCGAAGCTGAAGTCAAGAAGTTGATAGCCTGCGGTTTCATCCGGGAAGAACAACATCCCGACTGGGTCGCCAACGTTGTCCCAGTCATGAAGAAAAATAGGAAAATACGTATCTGCATCGATTACCGAGATCTGAATGCAGCCTGCCCCAAGGATGAGTTCCCTCTTCCCATCACGAACATCATGATCGACAACACCTGTGGTTTTGAACGCATGTCTTTCATGGACGGATTCTCAGGATATAATCAGATCAAGATGCACCCTGGAGACGAGAAGCACACTGCCTTCCGGACCCCGTTGGGAGTATATTGCTATATGGTCATGCCCTTCAGATTAAAGAACGCCGGGGCTACATACCAATGAGCTATGAGTAACATATTCCATGAGCATTTCCATAAAACAGTAGAATATTACGTGGACGACATAGCCGTCAAGAGCCATCTCAAGGATGATCACATTCAAGACTTGAGGACGGTATTCGGGTTATTGTGCCAACATCAACTCAAGATGAACCCTACGAAGTCCTTTCTGGGTGTATCTAGTGGCAAATTCCTGGGATTTGTCATCACCGCCAAAAGCATCCAAGTGGACCCTGACAAAGTCCAGGCCATCATAGAAATGCGACCGCCCCGTAATCTGAGGAAACTCCGGGGATTTCAAGGCCGTCTGGCTTATATCCGAAGGTTCATATCCAACCTCTCGGGAAGATGTCAGCCCTTTTCGCATCTCATGAAGAAAGGTGTATCCTTCGTATGGGACGAAACCTATCAACAAGCGTTCGGAGATATCAAGCGCTATCTCACCAGTCCGCCAGTTCTGGTGCCTCCCGTCATGGGAAGACCATTCTTGCTGTACGTCCGAGCAATGGATCATTCGCTAGGAGCTCTTCTCTCACAGAAGAACGATATGGGTCATGAACAGGCTATCTACTACATCAGCAGGATGATGGTCGGAGTCGAACACCGGTACAACCCAGTAGAGAAAGAATGCTTGGCTCTGATGTTCACTATCCAGAAGATGCGGCACTATGTCGTCGGCCAGAACATTCATATCATCTCCAGGATCAACCCTCTTCGAGTACTGATGAGCAAGCCAAGTGCTCTTAATTCTTGACTCGCGACTTTGGCGATGCTGTTAACACCATATGACATGGTATACGTCCCGCAGAAGTCCATCAAAGGCCAAGCGCTGGCTGACTTCCTAGCTGCTCATCCGATCCCGGAGGCCTCCAAATTATACGAGGACATTCCCGACGAAGTTGTAGAATGCAATTCTGCAATGGAAAGTGACGCATGGCAACTGTTCTTCGACGGCGCCTCCAGGACTGGTCCCCAGGGAAATATGGTTTCAGGGGTAGGAATCGTCCTGGTCACTCCTGATAAACTCGTCATCTACCGAGCATATTTTCTTAGCGAGCCATGCTCCAACAATGTGGCAGAGTACAACGCTCTGCTAATCGGGCTCCAAGTCGCCAAAGAGCTGGGGGTCGTCTCCCTGGAAGCTTTCGGTGATTCTCTGCTTATCGTCAATCAAGTCAGAGGAATATATGAAGTCCGAAATCCAGACCTCATCCCCTATCACCAAGCAACGGTCGAGATAGCCATGACATTTAAAGGGTTCTTCCTAGAGCATGTACCTCGATCTCAGAATCTGGAAGCTGATGCCCTAGACAGTCTAGCTGCAGATTTAGCCACTCTTATAAGAAGGCAGGATTCGATAATCCTTCTTAACAGAGATTTATTCTGTGTGAAGAACAACTTTCACATAGAATGCAGCTACGCTGTGAACACAGATCCCCCTAGAAGAGACTAGAGAAGTCCCTTCATAGATTTCGTCGCATACAGAATCTTGCCGGAGAACCCCAAAGAAGCAGTATCCATCAAAAGACGATCATTACGCTTCTACTTCGATGCATCTTCATAATGCCTATATCGTCGGACCTACGACGGACTACTATTGAGATGTCTCTCTAACGACGAAGCACGACAGATTATCCGGGAAGCTCACGACGGCGTATGCGGAGCGCACCAGCCCGGTCCTAAGCTACAGGATCGTATCAGGAGAATGGGCTATTACTGGCCCACTATGATCACGGACGCGATCAACTATGCAAGATAATGCAGAGCCTGTCAGGTTTATGCAGACTTCATACACCAACCGTCTGAATATCTACATCCTACGGTTGCGTCCTGGCCTTTCGAAGCATGAGGTATGGATATCATTGGTCCTATTCACCCATCTTCTTCCAGAGGTCACCGGTTCATACTGGCCATCACGGATTACTTCTCCAAATGGGCAGAGGCGATCCCTCTTGCTGAGGTAAAGGCATCTAATGTAATCAGCTTCGTCAAGCATCATATTATTTATCGCTTTGGGATTCCCCGAAGGATAATCCATGACAATGGACCTCAGTTCATCAGCCAAGCGTTTCATCGATTTTGCGATACAAATTGGATACATAATATTGCCTCTACGGTATATTATCCAGCTGCTAATGGTTTGGCGGAAGCTTTCAATAAAACCATTATCAAACTCTTGAAGAAGTTCGTCTCTTCAAACAAAAGAGATTGGGATGAGAAGCTGGGCGAATGTCTCTGGGCGTACCGCACAACGGTACGAACACCAACAGGTTGTACCCCATTTTTACTGGTCTACGGGAGCAAAGCAGTTCTCCCCATTGAAATCCAGATTATGTCACTCAGGATAGCCGTGACTAATGAGCTGACTCAAGAAAAGAATGACCTGTTAAGGCTTCAAGAGCTAGAGGGATTAGACGAGAAATGCCTCCAAGCTCAACAGCGCATCGCTCTCTACCAAGCACGCATTTCTGGAGCTTTCAATCATAAAGTAAAGGAAAGAGTGTTCAAAGTCGGCGAGCTAGTTTTAGCCGTAAGAAGGCCGATGATTCTTACTCACAGGAGTAAAGGGAAATTTTAGCCCAAGTGGGAAGGCCCTTATGTGATCGAGACAACGTTCTCGAACGGCGCTTACAGGTTAGCCCAGCCTAATTGAGACCTGTTCATGGCTCCTATCAACGATAAATTTCTGAAAAGGTACTATACTTAAATCTCCTCTACTCAAGTGGAATATAGCGAGAATCTCAGTTCTGACAAAACTACTTCCAAAACGAAACTAGTTAGGTCATATTCTATCATGTCCGTATGACCTCTGAATAGGTATGTCCTGCTAGAAGTTTATCGAGAGTCTATCACGTCCATACTAACTCTGATATCACTCTCGCCCAAACCTGTCATTTATATTCTGAAATGATGGGTCCACAAAGTCAGAAAAGATTCGCTTTATTTATTCCCGAAAAGAGCAGAATTACATCGGGGAAGCAAAAAGAAGAAAGGGTACATCATTGTGGGGGAGCGGTCAGATCGCGAATCAGCTTTGCCAGTGTAGCTACCCTCTCGTCCCTGGAAACCAAGGCATCAGCGCGGGCCTGTTCCAGCCGTGCCTCGGGATTGTTCATAAAGGACAGTTCGGCCCTTGCCCGAAGAGAGCCATCTCGGGCAGCTTCTGCACGCTCCAGATCCCGTCGTGCTGTGCTCAGTCGACCAGTCGCTACATCTAGACCTGCCAACGACTGAGAAGCCCACTCCTCTGCCTGAGCGAGTTTTTCCTTCAACTTGCGGGCCCTCGCTACATTCCCTTCATGCTCGAATTGGCACTTCGTCTGAAGAGCAAGAGCCTCCTCCACGACAGCTTTTCTTTTATCCATCTCCAGCTTATGTGCTTTGATGGAGTTATCTAGGCTCTCCAGCTGTTTGGTAAGCCGCACAGTCATGAAGTAGTATCTGGCCTGGACCTCAGCTTCAAAATTGCCCCGAGTCAGCTGTAAGTATTCGTTAATGGGTTGCTCCAACCCATTAACCATCGCCTCCAGGGCGTCAGCTACCCCAGAATCGCCGAACTCCCTGACCGCCCCAATCGAAAACTGGGAAGCCTTCTTCAGACGCTCAAAATCCAGATTCTTCGCCAACACCATTGATATCAGCATTTTCAAACTGGTATAAAAGAGGCTGGTATACAGCTCGGTCAGCGCAACCAGATCTGGTTGAACGCCAGGAGTGGCCGCGATATTGGCGAGTTCCCCTCCAGGAATGATTGCAGACGAGGTGGCCACAGCCGCCGTCTCGACGGGTAGTGCGACCGAAGAAGGTGGGACAACAACGGTCGAAGTCATCGTCATACTCGCAAGAGGCGAGGTCACGATAACGGGTTCGTCCTCCTCTTGAGGTGACGAAACTACTCCGGGCGAGCTGGCCCCCGAAGGTATCTCCTTCTCGAAGTCGAACGCCTCCGTATTATCTCTAGGAGCCCGAGCAGAGCCAGAAGGCGCTTCAACGCTATACTTCCCGTGGACGCCATCCCCTGAGAAGAGGACAAGAAAGTTGATATCAATATGATAATAATCTTTCTAGGAGGAGACATAAAGATGACCTTTACCCATAACCAACGGTATATATGCCGCGTCTGCAGCCGATGTAGCTATATCACGCCTTAATGACGTAATACGAACTGTCATACCTGGAGAAGGAGGTGGGCCAACCGACATCGCCAGGAGCTCTACCAAGCCTTCACCAAGATGCAGTTGAGGTTCGTCAGCTGGAATCTCGCTAGTCATGCTCACGGACGCGGCAGGAGTTTCATCCGTTGCTGGTCTAGGGAAAGATTCTCCCATTTGCCTCGGCCACGCAGGCGATTTCATTCCACTACCGGAGGCAGTGGCAGCAACGACAGCCTCAAGCAGGAGTTCTCCGGCACCACCAGCCGAAACTGAGGGTCCCTCTCCAAAAGGTGGGGAACCTCCAATCAAAGAGACATCCCCAACAGGAGAAACAACAGGTTCCTCTCTAGGAGCCTCAATGCCAGGAATCCGGAGAGAATGATTAACCGTCTTCTTCTTCCTCTTACGAGGGGAAGTCTGCTTCGAGGCAGGAGCCCTTCGCTTCCCAGAGACTGCTAAAACCCCCGCAGGCGGAGGCACTTCACACCTCGGCACCGACACCAGAGGCTCATCCGGAGTGACGGACTCCTCACCCTCGTCAGACGAAACCGAGGGGACTTCGACTCTTCCTCCAGGCTTGGGAGAAGGCACCCTAAAGCTTCCACGCGTGTCAAAATTGCGATGGAAGGTGTTGATCGCCACATAGAACTGGGCATACGAATGGAGGATGCGCAGCTCCGTGGAGAGTGTGACAACCGGCACGGTAAAGATTGCTCCCGACGACCTGGGCACTGAGCACGCCCAAACAGTTCACGGGCTCATTCTTGCCCCCCGAAACTTTCTCCGACTTGACAGCCCTGGCCCGGTGGAAGAAGAGGTAGGACATCCACTTAGTGGTGTGAGCCAAATCAGAAGGCTCATTATAAAAAGCAGTGCACACGAAGTAGTGGCACATCAGCTCCTGATACACCTCCACAACCCGAGGGTCCGAGTCCTCCAACTCCCGGTTGGTGGGAACATACTCTTCATATGGGGTATCCCCCATCGGCAGTTTTGAGATCACTGCCATCTCATGGAGGGACAACCCTAACTCCCCCAGTGGAGTGGCGAAGGTCCCGGTGAGCAAAATGTATTGCTCCATCAGTGCCAGAAATAGGTTAGGGTTGGGAGGCAACCCAATACTTGTCGCACTCACAGCAGCATACAGTCCGATGACCTCTAGCTCTCTCCGAAAATGTTTCAAGGCCCAGTCAACTAGGCAAGTCCATCGGAGGTTTGTTGGGGTAATCCACCCATTGCACCGAGGATTCTCCTTGGGGTATACCCCCCTCACACCATGAAGTTGTTGCAGAAAGTCGGCAATTGGACCGACTGGATCACTGAACTGTCTTTACTCGGGACGCTGCCCGGGCACAGTCCCCTAAACAACGTCACGACGCCAGAAGGACGGCTAACAAACGACCCCTGGTCAGCTCATTTCAGATGAAAGATCTTCCACGGCTTATTGTGAAGATCGGGAGTCAGCGTCCACGACATCCTCCTGGAATGTGTAGCATGGAAGAAAGCCGAGATGGGATAATCTCTCGGCATCGTGGGCAGATATAAGACCACACTCTCGACGGAGAAAACACAGGGTTCTCTCTTGGGCTTCGTCTGGGACTGTTTGTCAATCATGTCCCCAAAGAGAAAGGCTGACTTGATGTACTGGTCCCCGTCTATGTACGTCAGGGGCTTTCTGTTAATCATGTTCAGCAATATCCGCTCACCCTGAGCCGATATCAAGATCCCTCGTCCTTCGGGATACTGGGGTCCGGAGATAGGAAATGTCACGTGCGACAGATCCTCCAGATAGTTCGAGTGCAGCATCCCGGCAGCGGAACCCATCACCTCGGCAAGTGGAGACTCATGCAAGTTAACTGCGAAAGTGTAAGGAAAATACGTCATTACAAATCTTGCAACATAAAGACTAAGAAACGACAGTCTGTGCTTTACGCCAAGACAGTACAAAATTTGGTCATTTTATGCCGGAAGTCACATCCTGAAGCGTAATTGGCGGTATACTGTCCGTGCTTTACGCCAGACTGCCAAAATTTTAGTTACTACGCCGGAGGTCCCATCCACAAGCGTAAAACTAAAATTTTACAGTATACACCAAGTTTTCGGCAGTCAGAACTTTTACGCTCAAAACTGCGAAAACATGGAGTTTCTACGCTGGCACATTAGAATTGTGGGCGTAAAAGATAAAAACGTCTCCGTGCGTCATCTTCCTCAAAGAGGCTATCAGCACAGAAGACGACCTAGCGCGGTCACGTTCAACGTGTGCGAAGGATTTTTTGTCGTTCTTTGTCATCCCAAAGGCTATACCTCTAAGGCCGGGCGCGCTACTCGTCGGTAGGATGCTTCGCTCAGAAGAAAGTTCACCTTGCCCGACCGAAGACTCTCTCGCCGGGGCAGAAGAACGAGAAGAAGAGCCTGTGCTCTTACCCTTAGTGGATGGGGTTTATTTCGGCGCCATTTCTGAAAACTCGGAGTGCTCGGAGAAAGAACAAGGGGAAAACTCAAACAATCGAAGGCTCTCTTTCGCAGAAGACGGATAAAAAGTTTTTCTCTCAAAAGTTTGCGATATATATAGAGTTTGGGTCGACTCCTCGAACCCTCGGACGGGCTCCTCGAAACCCCAACCAAATCTCACAAATTAAATATTTGGTTATGATTGGGTACTATGTCAGCCCACTACTCTCGAAAGACGGACAGTCAGCAAATTCGAAGAGCTTTTCGTGCAAAAGCAGGTCAGCGGTTCCTATGCTAAGGAGCTTTCTACGCTCGACTGCAACAGATCTACGGTTTTACGCTCGCAAGCTATAAGTCTATGGTTTTATGCCCGGATGCCTTTGTGCTCGGTAGCTTTTATGCTCGAGAGGCTATAAACCTACGACTTTACGCTCAGCAGATACCAAATCAATGATCTCACGCTCGGTGGCATTTAGTTTACGCTCGGAGGCAACAGATCCGCAACCTTACGCTCGAAAGATTTCTTTTATTCACAGGCTACAAATCTACAGTTCTACGCTATTCTACGCTCGACAGCAGCAGATCTACGGTTTTACGCTCGCAAGCTATCAGTCTATGGTTTTATGCCCGGATGTCTTTGTGCTCAGTAGCTTTTACGCTCGAGAGACTACAAACCTACGACTTCACGCTCAGCAGCTACGAATCTACGATCTCACGCTCGGTGGCTTTCTACGCTCAATAGACTACGAACTCAGGATTTTTAGCTCATCTATACTACGGATCTCTGACTTTCCGCATATCCGAACAGTTCTCAAGATGGTCGATTACAGGAGTTCACACAGAAGATACTCCTTCTTGACCTCAAAATATCCCAAGTACCCGAAGCATACAGAGTTCAAACATTGAGAAATTACTCTTCTCGGGTCAATTGGAGTTTCATCCAGGCTCCAGTCTGAATATCTCGTCTATCAAGATGGCAAACTCAGCTCGACAGCCATTCCTCGACCCTGTTCCAAGGGATTTTCGAGAAGTCATTCTTGAAGACGAAGTCTGAACAAAAATTCTGTTCATCAGAAGTAAAAAAAACTCTACGCGGTTCCTCAGTCTTAGCCGCAGAACAGTTCTTCTAAATGTTCAAAATGCTCAACAACGTTCTATGGACTATTCGCTATGCATAAAGGACAGGACCTAGCACTCTTTCTATACAGAGTCGGCGTAAAGAATCAGACGTGTCGAAGCTACACATATTCAGACTTCACAGCAACGTATGGCAAAACGATCATATGCAGAGAAGAAAGACGATTTTATTAAAATCAAGATCATGATTACATATGAGGGAAATCCTGTCTACAAGGGGTTTTTCTTCATTTTCATGGTTACATCTGAGGGAAACTCCGTCGACAAAGGGGCTCCCTCATCATCGTCGAAAGACCGCACCGAGGAGCTATTTTGACGGGTTCTTACGTTGGTGACGGTCTTCCTCTTCTTCGAAGAAGATGATCAGTGGCAGGAGGATACAAAACTGGGCATATGACCCATCCTCCAACAGAAGGAAAGCAGGGTAAATCTGCTTTCCTACAGACCACCGCCACTCTAGCCGGTCTGTCTGCCTCTCGTCACCAGAGGTAACTGGAGAAGGCGCCACTTGCAAGCAGCGTGGTCAAATACGACCCTTCCCCTCTCCCAAAGAACAGCCATATAAAGTTGCTGATTATTCCGAGCAAGGAAGGCTAAGATATCCTTCCATGATCCATCGTTGCAGTGGACACTTGCTCGAAGACGCCATCTTTTTCGGCTCCTTACACGCTGGAAGAACATGATCTCCTTCTTCCTCAGATCGACCCGACGAACTCCGGCGATCATCTCTGCATGGTGATGGAAATGTGGGGAGAATGGGTTAACTCCCCCAGCCTTTTTATAGGCGAAAGAGGTCACACCGGTCCCTAATAAATCTGCCATAAAGTCAGCATCGACCGTTTCAACGCTCCATTCAGAAATGTTTCGAGTTACGAGGAGCGGTTCATGCTTCATTCAAAGCGTTCCAAATTTCGAGAAATTTGAAAGCTTTAAAGGGGGTCTTGTAGAAGCATGAAAAATACGCCGGATGGCTATACGCGGCATATTGGTGCAGAGTAGCGTAAGCAGAGGCCTTCAAAGCCATCAAGCGTGCAACAGAGCTTTTTCCGCTAAACACAGTGTGAAATATTAAAAGCTCAAAAGGCCATCCACGTAAGGCAGTACGCCCAAACCACTTCAGCGTAAACGGGGTGCTTCATCGCCTCCAGGGCGTAAAACTCATCCTCTTTCAGACGCAGCATTGAGGTATATAAGAGACGCTTCGTATTCTCCGAAGTGAACCTGTCAGACCCTGTAATGAAGATCCTGCAATGAACCTGACGTCTGGACTTCTAACAAAGGGATACGGCTTGACTACCCAGACGACGGCTATAATGATGGCACAGCACTGCGACCCAGGCTGTCATTTACCGCCATCCCCTTTGCGTAAACTGCTTTTACAAAGCACGAAGGGATACACTGTCTTGTTTTACACAGGCAAACACGAGCTGTTTACGTTCTGCAGTAGAAAAACTGCCTGCCACATCAAAATCTGCACTCCATACGGGGTTCGAGGCATGTCTCTGCGTCAAATGCACAGAGCGATGACAGTTGCTCGAGGCACGTCTCTACGTCTAAATGCACAGAGCGGTGACAGTTTCTCAAGGCACGTCTCTGCGACTGATGCGCAGAAGGGGTTGCGGACCTTCAAAAATACGCCTCCACATTTAATGCACAGGATGGTGGCGAATCTCGGCATTTAATGTAAGAGATTTGATTATATCTTCAAAAGCCATAATTCCGGCTAAGACGTCCACATCAGCACTCTAGCACGGTACGCAGCGGCTTCTACGCCAATCCAGCTCCCGTGCTCACTCGGACTCTATGACCGCTCTGCTTCCACGCCCATTCGACTTCTACGCCTACTCGGCCTCTATGACCACTCGGCTTCTACGCCTCCTCGGCCTCTATGACCACTCGGCTTCTACGCCTGCTCGGCCTCTATGACCACTCGGCCTCTATGACCACTCGGCTTCTACGCCTGCTCGGCCTCTATGACCACTCGGCTTCTACGCCTGCTCGGCCTCTATGACCACTCGGCTTCTGCGCCTGCTCGGCCTCTATGACCACTCGGCTTCTACGCCTATTCGGCTTCTACGCCGATTCGGCTTCTATGCTGGTTTAATAACTATTTGGCTTTTATGCCATGGTGACAGACATTGGCTTCTACGCCCACCTCTTCTACACAAGGAATACCTACCTACGTGGCTTCTATGCCGTGATCTTCGTAGCGATTATACGCATTTTGTCCCTTAGTTGGACCCGCATCACACACTCATTCAAAGGATCATCTATACGCAGGCATTGGTTATTTTAACCGTTGTGTAAAAGGGTGTTATACTTTCCACTCCTTGGTTTCTACACCGACGGAGTGGTCACTGTCACTAAAACTCTATAAATAGAGACCTCTATCAATGAGGAACAAGGTGGAAAAATTGGTCAAGAAACCAATATCAGATCCAAGGTTAAGAGAGAGAGAGAGAGAGAGAGAGAGAGAAGAATCCGGAGCTCAGGCAAAGAGTAGGGATCGACGACTTTGGCATCGTGCATCCACCCTCTTCTGCAACCTTCGAAGCTGCTTCCTGTCTTCTACGGCACTTCTTCAACATCGTGTGGTCCAAGGGCTAAAGTGATCGACTGCAGATCAGACACCTATAGCAATATTTACCTAGATTAAATAAATTGTACTCCCATACCTCGTATAGGATCAAATTGTACAAGTTTGTTTGTAAACCAAAGAAGGCGGATCTCGTATAAACCCTATCCTGAATACATTTTCATTCTTTCGTTTAATACCATAAACAATGTTATACCCACATAACTACTGCTCAGCTGTACTGGAACTGCCCCCACATTGTTGCTGCATTTAAATACTTCACCAAGTTCATGGCTATTGTTCTAACCCCAGGTGCACCAAGTATATTACCTGCTGCTTCAAATTAGAGCCCTCCTAGCCTCACACATTCACTATAAACCCCAATTTCCCACCACCTGATGACCACAGTCTCTCACTAACACATATACACTTATAAAACTCCCTCTACATCCTCTAATACTAGACCCTTGAACCCGAGCCTTCACATTCTCTATGCCATCATCTGCTACTGCCACAACTCTAGTGTTTCATCACACAAAGCATCCACACACTTCAAATATCCTACTTCACTCATTACCCAAGCTTTATGCTCACCTAATCCTCCAACACCTGAACCTGACTGCTCCTGTATTCCCAAACCAGTGGACAAGTGTGCACTGTCCACTGCACTGGTACTGATACAACCCAAGCACTGCTCCCTGAGTTAGCCCGAGATAACCCCCAATGTCTGCCTTTGTTTCCTCATACCCACTGTTATTGCAACCTGAAACCCAAGCACTGCAACTCGTTGCCCCCAAACTTCACTTATCTGTGCAAGCTCAACTGAGTAGCTCCCTCTCATTGCTTCTGCACCTGCTATTACATTACGTATGGGTATCACACCTATTTACTCAAGTCTGAACACAAGTTCTCATTCCCACATGCACTCTAAAATACAAGGTTACCTAACCCAGATACTGGTGTGCTCTCATACTGTCTGCACAAAATCTAAACACTTGTGCACATACTCACTCATCTATCGGTACTCCTCTACCCATTCTTTATACAATACCAAAAGCACAAGTGTGCAACAGTACACCAGCCCCATCTCCATACCATTCACCTATACACACAGACACTAACACACACTAAATATATCCATATATACATACTAATATAACTATATAGAACTAAGTGTATGTATATGAATATAGCACTCAAAATAGATACACTAACCTATACCAAGTATCAAGCACTTGGTGTACACACAACAAGATACTCACCAAGCTCACGATACGCTCGCGATACGCTTTTACAATACCATAATATACTCCCCAAGCCCCATGAACACAACCACAATACTAAATGTAGTATATATAATATATATTATAGCTATTAAGATGCAACATGAAGAATTTGGCATGCTAGAACTCACTACTCATGCAAATACCCCTCCTACGACATCGTATCATGACGTATCGTAATACGTACTCACCGTATCCAATTGTGGACACATAAGTCCTTATGAATCATGCACCTCACTCTAAAATCACCTAAGAAATATTCTATCAAACACTTAATGGCCCAATCTCAGATTTTCCCTAATTCAGCCATAAAAGTCAAGGTAGAAATCATAATATAGGTCATATGAACCTAGTTCTTCTTCCTATGGGTAGCCCTAAGCCATAGAATGGTTCCTAATGTTCAAATACAATAATTAAAGTAGAAATTACTAGAAAAATAAGAATTATACCTATTGGGTGATGGATTCCCAATGACTTGCTCAATGGACATAATTATGACACAAGCTCCTAGCCAACTCATTCTTCTCCAAGTGCTCCTTGCACTCCAAGCTTCTAGATCTTCTAATGGTGAAAAATGAGAGGGATTGAAAGTGATTTAGGGGGAAATTGATGGAGGGATGGGTTTAATTATGGAAGAACTCAATTGGGGATCTAATTGGAGTAAATTATGAAGAGGAGAGAGAGAGAGAGAAAGAATGACTCTCCACCTAATGTGGCCGACCATATACCCCTCTCCCAAGCAATTCAAAATATCCAATTTGACCTCACTAATTAGTCATGAAGGGTATTTAATTAGGAAGGTTAATTAAGAAAGCTTATATTCCTAATGAGAGTTCATTCTAATCTCTAATTAAAGCAAGTGAATGACTTAATTGAGTCTAATAGGTCTAGTCCAAATGTTGGGTTCATGAGTCATGTCATGTCTAATTAGGTCCACTAGTGTTAAGTCTAAATAATTAGTCTAATCCACTAATAAATAAATATCAAACACTTTATATAAATTCTAACACTATATATAACTAAAGCAAAATTACCCCTTTCTAGAATTTAGGTAGTTACATTGGAAGATTTGTTTACTTGACCCATCGATCGTTAGTGCCTCAGCCGACTGTGATAGAATCAGTGATATGACTGTTAGTGCCTCCCCGGACTGCGGTACTATTATCCGATTTATCCATAGCCACGGCAAATACCGTTGTTCTCATGGCATGGCATCCTCTTATATGTCATCCCTTCGTTGTGTTTATTTATTTTTCTTTCAGTTGCATATTTATTTATTGTTATATTCGACATGTTATTGTGTATCTTGTTACGTCCCTCTGAGGACCTGGTTCTCTTCCAAGTATATGCTGAGCTCGCTTGTAGATTAGTTGGATGGTTTATGATTGCGTCTACATGATTTAGGTATCTCAAGTGGTACTTTTATCTTTCTTCCGTATTCTATATTTTATGATGATATCTTCTGGTATATAGCCTAGTTTTGCAAGCTTTATTCTTATTCTCGAGCTTGTTTGGATATGTGTACTACAGGGCGGCCGACTGCATTATATATTGTTCATTCTTGATATATTTATTCTTTATGTGGATTGAGATATAGTTTGACTTGCCATATTACAAATGATACCCTATTATAGACAGCGTATACGTATTCGAGTTGGGCTGGAGTCTATTTGATACATAGATGGCCATTTCTACGTATCCTAGTCCTACGTACTTTGGTTAATGTTGACTAAGACCAGTGCTTGTTAATTAATTTCTCTTAATATTTACTTGTTCTTAATTTGATTTTATTTATTTTAAAACTTTCCCCTCTCCAGTCCTTATTCACATAGCATAAAACTTAGCTAATTACTATCCATGAAAATGATTCTTATTCACACTTCTACTTTTCTCAGAGTACAAGGTTTTATTTTTGGGTACCTACGACAACACGTCATACATGTTGCATATATGCCTATAAGGATAGACATATAAAGCAGACACAAAGCTTTCCCTGAAGGAAATGTTGCCCTTAAGGATGGCATGGTGCTGTCCCTGTAGGATGATGTGCCTACCCGAAGTGCGACATAGTACATCGTCGGCTAGATAATCATATTCCCTCGTCCGGAGCGTGATATACCACTCGGTTCAAAGGATTTCCCTCCCTAGAAGATGAGGAGCTTAGAACTCCTAAATCTTGTCGCTCTAAAACTTTCTAATTCATAAGATTATTCAGGATTATGGAACCATCCTGGAAGACTGTATTAAATTTCATATTCGAGAATCAAGAAATCTTTGACCAGTTTGCATGCTTAGACGAGTTATGGAACCATAATAAGATAATTGTCTATGATATTTTTATATATTCAGTGGCACTAAAATTATAAAGTGCGATGATATTGAAATGCACTCCATTAAAGAATATCTATATATAGATGATTGGTCAAAATAGAAAGAAGTAATCCAAGTTGAGTTAGATTTCTTAGCATTTGGTTCTATAGTTCTAACACCACCCAATGTAAAACCATGTCAGATACAAGTAGGTCTCCATGAGGAAGCATAATGAGACGAATTAAATAGTGCAGTATAAAGCATGCATTATGGCACATGGATTCTCTCAGTGCCCTAAAATTGATTACGAGGGAAAAATTCTCCTGTAATAGATGTTATTATGTTCTGCTACCTTGTTAGTTTTTTAGTTTCCAAAAAACTGAATTTGTAGTTAATGGATATAGTTATAACATATGTTATGCCTCTATTCCGTAGAACTGATGAGTTACTACTGGACATGATATTGTACAAGTCTAAATTGTACCTGTACAAAGCAAGAAAGTGTACAATTGAATAATCGTCTCAAAATAAAATATCCTAACAAAAATAACCATAAAATTGATAGATAAATGATATAAGAAAAATAATTCTATTTGTCTATAAGCTTGTAGCGGAATTAAAAAGTCTATCATTAGCCAGCAAAAATGTGTCAAATTAGATGACAACTCATGCAACTCATATAATGAACAATATTTCATACGTCATGTCCTTTATTTCAAAGAGAAAACATCTTCAAGGGAAAGCTAGTTGAGCTCCAAACTCCACAAAATATCCAAGTGGCTCTCCACAGATATGGATAAGGAGGGTTAGCACATTAGGGAATGTATTGTGAGCGGTCTCAACCCTACTCACCTAAATCGACAGAGTAATCATATAGAAAAGCAAAATTATCATATAATCTTAATACTCTCTAAGGTCTATTAACAATCTATAACTAGAAATTTTAAAGCTTAAATTTATAACTTTACAGTGATTCTTACTCATGGTCACTTTTCTTTCATGTAGAACAAGTATTAGGTGCATACACAAATAGGATTTCTAAATATTTTCTTCTCTATATAAATAATTTTAAAATTACATTTATAAACATCACCAGTCTATTCCTGCATCAAAGGTTAGGTATACAAAATAGTTACCATTTGTATGCAGCCTAGCTACATGAAGATTGATGGTGAGTGCACCATCTTGGACATTCTTGGACAGACGATGTCCCTTTAAGTACAAGTAGCTAACCTCATTGAAGGTCCCGAAACCCCTGTGCTTATGCATCTATCATATTACAAACTTGTTCCTCCTAGATCAAATTGGTTTCGTGGTCACAGATACCGTTTAAGGAACCCAAACTTTGTACACAAGTTGTTCATGACCACGCAAATGCATATGCAATTTAACTATAAAAAAATATAAGAAATACATGATAATAAAAACCTTCAAATAATTTATAACAATATATTTACATTTCATATTTTGTATTCCTCGAGATATAGCTCATAAACTTCCTTCCTACTGCAGGGTTAATACAACTGGCGATATAACGACCCTAAACATTACTAGCGACCCAATGGTCCCAACCATCACCTGAGATCCAACAATCTCAAAACAATTTCTTTCCATAATTACCATGAAGTATCAAACCATTCTCTACTATCCAAATCCTACCTTTTTTTACAATAAGGTCATTTATTCATCACAACTTACTTATAACCAACATGAATTTAAAGTACATATTTACTCCCTTTTAACTTGGTTTTTTACTGAAGTATCATCAATTTATCAAGACAAAGAAACAAAATGAAATAAAGTTTATTTTTTAAGGCCTGGAGAAAAAGGAAATCATGATCATGGCTGTCACGCTCCAGTACCAGAATATGGAGACGGACATGGCCAGCACTCCCGTACAAGGTATAGAACGTCGTACTGCGATCACGGCTGTAACTAGACAAGGGGGCATACTACAAGCAAGTCACTTAGGGTCACACAGAATATCTATTATCTCAATCAGTCAAATAAGAACAGTAAACATAGAATATATATGACAAGAAAGTAAGGCATCCCAAACGTCCTACCACAATATTCAAGAAACCAGCTGTGCAAAAATGAGAAGGTTGGCCGAGTAACAAGAGTACATGACCATGATCAGCTGCAGTCTGATTAATTATAATCATGTAAGGAACTAAATATCCATATTCATGGCTAAGAAGTGCCAGTGGCTAAATGCCCAAAATGAGGAAAATATAAAATAACGAGCAGGGAAGAAGAGACCCACTCGTTTTTCTCAGTGGCCATCTCCCTGGTACGCGCCATTATTCAGAGGGAAGTACGTTTGATCCTCGGGTGCTGGCTCTAAACTTGGCTATACAAAACTAGTGGGGTTAGACCCCAAATATCAAGTACCACAAAGGAAGCACAAATGCAGAAATAAAACCAGGTTATGAAATAGATACATATATAAATATATATTCCTGTCTCGTAGTTTCGGTTCATAGACTATCGTGACAATAATCTAACCCTATAACCAAACAAGGACAAGGGTTAAACCATTGTACCATGATAGTCCATGCCTCTAAACTATTTGATAGCAGGTACAATACACAAACATGCTCAGTTACATAATCTGCCAATCACTTGTACGACTTACTAGATGGAGTCTGGGTTATCCCAGATATATTATGCATATCGGAATCCTCAGATCGAACCAGGTACTAGCAGGGTTAGCGGAGCCACAAATCTCCGCATAGCACATAGTAGTATGCATCGGTCCCTCATAAGGCTACCGTGCTAAGATCTTATAGAACACATAGTTTCATATAATAGTCGGATGGTATCATATAATAGTCGGATATTGCTATCCACTAATGAGAATTTAAAAAATATCCATGGGGACTAGCATGGATACCCCAATTCAGATGACTGGAGGTGGCTAGTTAGGCACGATCTCGAGATTCTATTCCCTTCCAATGCTTTGTAAGTTTAGTTGCCTAGGGTAATGTTAACTGGAATCTCATGGCGTGGTCACATGGTATTCCCCTTATATGACGTACCGTAGTACGACCACGCTAGATACGAATCTACTTTGCCACTTGATAGTTCAATTTGGATTCACTCCAGTGTGATACAATAATCAACAGATCCTAGCCACGCTTGGTCATTGACTAACCCTTATGTCCATGCTGGAGATTGAGTCATATTATATGTCACGTAGCTCATAGGTATACTGCAGTGTAAATATGTAATATAATCGCGTATGAACATTTAGCACGTAGAAATATATAGCACGTAGTAAGTGTATCAGCACGAATAAAAGTGGTCGGTCATGACACATAGATGGTGTTGGCCCAATGTTTATATTGAGTTTTTGAATATGGCTAATCGATTAAGTTTAGCATTATGGTAATCGATCAATCATTGTAGTATCTTCTACTTAAACTCAGCATTGTCCAGATATGTAATATTTTCTTATGTATATTTTCTTGTTCGTCTAACATGTACTTGCAGAAAATAATAAGCAAGATCAGCAATGGACATATGCTATATGACGATGAGCCAAAGACGGCATTATACCAGAAGATTTCGTCCAACCGCCTACGACTTATCTGGAGCCTCGTACTCGGGGGTTCCACTGCCCGGTCAGTAGACGTGGGTCGAGGGGGCAGCGCCCCTCACGGGGGTTCGGGGCGAAGCCCCTGAAAGGTATTCAGATTCCCAGATCTGGTTATCTTTGGACAACTGTCGTCAAGGGAAAAAGCATCTTCAAGTCAGTAGATGTTTCAGAAGTTTGACATCATCAGTGCTCTTGGTTTTCATATGTAATCTTTATTTATTTAAGTCTAGGACTGATGTACGCTGAGTTACACTGGCAAAACAAATTACCTATAAACAAGATACCTAGTCCACTCAAATAAACCAAAGAACCTATCCACCAAATTAGGCCACATTCATTTACATACTAGGAGAACGAACTTGGACCAAACTCATACCGAACTCGGACTGAACTCAGTTACCATTTTGGTATGAAATCAACCAGTTCAATAGCTCCTGATTTCTTGTCCCAACGGTTAAAAATTTAAATTAAACCCTAACCGAATTCTGAGCGAATTCTGTTTGCCTATAACCTATAAATAGGATTGGAATTCTCATTCTTACTCACTCAACCAACTCAACTATTCTTAAGTCTTCTATCCTATTATGAGCAAACCCCCCTAAGCTTTAACCTTTCCATCTAAAAAGCAATTCCCTAGCCTTCCTAGTGCCAAGTGTGATCTCGGTCTAGAAGTCTACAGAGTTATAAAGAGCTTGGTTCATCAAGCCCCTCTTCTGTGTGAAGTTGCGAGCCTTTGTATCAAAACTCGTGGTATGTGAAGTTGTGAGACTTCGAATCAAATCTCGTGGTATAAAAAAGTCGGCAAGCCTTCAGATCAAAGCTTGTGATTCACTATTGGTGATTATAGTGGATACAACTCCGAGCAAGAGTTTTCGGGACTGGACTAGTTCTCTCAGAGAAAAACCATTATACAATGCGGTGTTTGCGTTTGCTCTCTCTTTCTCTTACTTTATTATATTGCATATACACTGATAGTTATTTTCTGCCTTCACTTTGCTTAATTTTTAATTGGGTAGATTATTCCGCTGTACTATATTCATCTTCCCTTTAGAGTTGCCATACACGGTCCTTCAGATGGGTCGAATACTTTTGTGGTCATCAAAGTCACATATACAACTCATAAAGTCCGAAGGATGGAGGCCATATAAAGTGAGAGTGATAAAAAGCGTGATGTGACATAAAGCATGTCAGGAAGAAAAGACAAAATTATAGAAAGATGTGCCATAGTTTCAGAGTCATGCATCCAAGGATGGTGGCCGCATACTCTGCTTGCCGCATAAGTGTCGATGTCGCATGGAGTGTTTTGGACTTAGCAAATTCTCATTCGTTCAGCGAGTGAACACAAGTGTTCAAGGACACTTGTGAGATGGCAGTCATGCTTCCAACAAGATGGACTCATACTGGTCAATATGAGGTAAGAGCTCTGGCCGCATAATCCTCTCGGACCGTATAACACTCTCATCCTCATAGCTCGCTAGCCGCATGAAGACTTCGTTTTCTTCAACAGCAGGTTCGGCCATGGCGGAAAAGCTCCAAAATCTGAAATTTATTTTCTTCATAAAACTATATTTTAACTCCGAATTGAGTGAACCAAAAGCCAAATTTTTGAAATAAAGTGCTCCATTCTTCCCAAAAACTATTTTTAAAAAATACTATGTTTTAGTAGATCAAAACTACCAAAAAATCAAGGAACCTTGAAATTCTAAGTTAGAAAGTAGATCTAAGCAAATCTATCCTTCAAAACTGAGAACTTCAAGTATTAAAAGCGGTCAGAAATATCATAAGCACAGAATAAACTAATAAAATATAAGAAAAGAATAAGAAACAAAAATTAAAAAGTTTCTCTATGTAGTGCAAGGTGTACTTGCCTAAAAATGAAAGAAAGAGGGGAAATAAAGAATGAGGGAAGAGAGAAACAAGTTAACTTATATAGCTAGGGTTTGAGGTTTAGACCATGGATTCAAATTCATGAATAAACCAACCCATAAATAAACCTTGAACCGTGCTAAACCAAAGAATGGGTCTAATCTCCAAGCATGCAATCTAATGATCATATGAGCATAAAATACTCTAAGCAGGAATAAATACAAGCAAGAAATAAATATATCTCAAAATACGTATTTCGGAAAAGGGAAGTGACATCTCTACCCACCTAAAAAAAAATTTGTCCTCTGAATTCAAGCCTAAGGCTAACTAGAGAAATCAGAATAAGCACTATGCTAACTACAAGATCATGCAATCAAATTCAAGTATATGAAGAAACAGTGTCACATAGCATGGATAAACGAATCACGAGATTCGAGATACGAAGGCATAAGAATGAATATACCTTCCAAGTTGAATATGTATAAATACCGAGATCGGATATCATCCTCGTGCTCCCACGTTGACTCTCCCAAAGGATGATGACCCCAAGCAACTCGAACAAGATGAATAGTCCGATTCTTGAACACCTTCTCCCTTCGGTCCAAAATGGATACGGGCTACTCCTTGTAAGACAAGTCGGTACCAACGACAAGCTCGGAATGGTCGAGGATATGACTCAAATTCGGGACATACCTACCCAACTGAGATACATGAAATATATCGTGCATCTCACATAGCGAAGGCAGAAGGGTAAGACAATAAGCAACATCACCTACCCGCTCAAAAATATCGAATGGACCGACGTATCGCGGAATAAGCTTCCCGCGAATTCTGAATCTAATGACTCCACGGGTTGGAGAAATCCACAAGAACACGTGGTCGTCGAGACAAAATTCTAATGGACTACAATGCTGATGTGCCCAATGCCGATGCTTATCTTGCGTAACCCGAAGTCGCTCTCTGATTTGCTTAACAACTTCTACTGTCTGCGTGATTATTTCAAGACATAACATCTTCCTCTCACAAATGTCATCACATGACATTGGTGACCTACACTTTCTACCATACAATTCTTCAAAGGGTGCCATCTAGATGCTGGCTTGATAACTGTTGTTCTACGAGAAATCGATTAGATGTAGGTGATCTTCCCAAGATCCACCAAAGTCTAAAGTATAAGCTCGGAACATATCCTCCAATGCCTGGATGGTTCTCTCTGATTATCCGTCTGTCTGAGGGTGGTAAACGATACTAAATCTTAAATTAGTGCCCAAACTCTGGTGCAAACTCTTCCAAAAATTTGAAGTGAAAAAGTGTCTCGATTTGATACGATACTCACTGGGACGCCGTGTTGTCTTACTATCTATCACATGTACATCTTCGCTAACTGCTCTATGGTTTGCCCCACTCGGGAGAGAAAAAACTGAGCTACTTTTGTGAGACGATCTACTATTACCTAAACTGCATCATGACCAGTCGGGGATCTAGGTAAACCAGTTACAAAGTCCATCGTGATATATTCCCATATCCACTTCGAAATAGGAATCGGCTGCAACAATCCTACTAGTCTCTGTTGGTCGGCCTTCACTTGCTGACATACCAAACACCAAAAAATAAATTATGCTTTCTCCCTCTTCATCCCATTCCACCAAAAATATTATTTGATGTCTTGATACATCTTGGTACCTCCTGGATGAATTTAATAGTGGAAAATATGCACCTCAGTCTTTACTTTTTGTCTAATATCTCCACTTGGTACAAAGAGATAGTTTCTGAACCTAATAGTTCCATCTTCATGAATAGTCAACTCTTTTCTGAGACCAGATTTACACTTCGCCCGAAGCTTCTGAACTTTTGGATCCTCTGCCTGAGCTATCTCAATCCCTAATTCTCGAAGATCTTCTAAGATATGCCGCTACGATGTCAACATAAATGTACTATCTCTCCTGCTAAGAGCATTCGCTACCATATTTTCCTTGCTTTTCCTTGCTTGGATGGAACTGAAGTTCCACATCATAGTCCTTTATCAATTCTAGCTACCTCCTCTGCCTCATGTTCAAGTCCTTCTGGGTGAATACATATTTTAAGCTCTTGTGATCTATAAATATTTCCATCCGATCACCATACAAGTAATGCCTCCATAGCTTAAGTACAAATACTACCGTCGCTAACTCCAAATCGTGAGTCGCATAATTTTTCTCGTGATCTCGAAGCTACCGTGATGCATAAGCTATCACTCTTCTGTATTGCATCAATACACACCCAAGTCTTTTGTCTGAGGCATCACAATACACTGTGAACCCTCCAGAACCTACTGGAAGTGTGAGAATCAGAACTGAAATTAATCTATTCTTAAATTCTTTAAATGATGTCTGGCACTCTGTTGACCAGTCGAACGTAGCCTCCTTGCACGTTAATCAAGTCAGTGGTGCTAAAATCCTTGTAAAGTCTGCTACGAACCTTCTGTAGTATCCTGCCAATCCCAGGAAACTACGCACTTCAGCTACTATCTTAGGAACTGGCCAACTCTCTATGGCCTCAACCTTCTTCGGATCTACTGCGACTCCTACTCCAGAGATGATGTGACCTAAGAATGATACGTGATACAACCAAAACTCATACTTGCTTAGCTTTGTGTATAACTGGTATTCTCTTAGAATATGTAAGACCTTCCGGAGATGTCCCTCATGCTCCTCTTCTCTACTGGAATAAACAAGAATGTTTCTATGAAAACTACCACGAACTGATCTAGGTATGGCATAAAAATTAGTTTTATCAAATCTATAGATATTGCTGGAGCATTAGTCAGTCCGAATGGCATAACTAAAATTCATAATTCCCATATCGTGACCTAAATGATGTCTTAGGTATGTCTTGCTCCCGAACTCTTACTTGATAATACCCTGATCGAAGATCGATCTTGGAAAAAATATTGGCTTTACTCAGCTGATCAAACAAATTATCGATCCTTGGTAATGGATACTTGTTCTTTACTGTTACAGCGTTCAACTGTCTATAGTTGTTACATAACCGTGAAGACCCATCCTTCTTCTTCACTAGAACTACTGGCGCTCCCCAAGGTGATCCACTAGCTCGAATAAACTTCTTTGACTTTAGTTCCTCTATATATTGGTACAGCATGTCTAGCTCTAATGTTGCTAGTTGGTAAACTTTATAAGATATTGGCCCTGCCCCAGGGACCAATTCTATACAAAACTTAACGTCTCTTACTGGAGGTAGCCTTGGTGGTTCTTCTGGGAAGACGTCTAAGAATTCCTTAACTATGTCAGGGCATTTTTCTTCTAATAATACTGTCGTTGCGATCCTCTCTTCATGTTGGTCTTCCATAGATCTGTCGAAGGTGAAACCTTCCGTGTCTGGGATACTAAATAATACCTTACCCTTATAGCAATCTATTGTAGCATGACTGTCTCTCAGCCATTTCATGCCTAAGATAACGTCAAAGTTACCTATAGGGAACTTGATCAATCGTGCTGGTAGTGAACGCCCGGGATACAAGGTGAATGCCTGCCCTTGGCCCTGTTGTGATTCTCACCGTTGTCTTCCTTGGTGACGCTGTTATGGCCTCTACTGGACCTGTTGCAAGTTCTACTTTTGCTGGTATATCTCAGCTTGCGTCAGTAACAAACATTGAGCTAATAGCCTTACTGCTATTACTGGCCCTCTCTGCTGGACTGCCCCTGGTGCTGGCAGAGTTGGTAACTGTTGGACTGGCCCTCTTGGCCTCTGCATCTTTGGGCAATTAGCAATTCGGTGATCTGGACTGCCACACCTCATACACAATCTGTTGGATGTCCTACATACATCTCTAGTATGGCCTCCCTTGCCACAGTAAGTGCAACCTACCGATGTTTCCTAGCACTATTGCTGTTGTTATTGTCTCGGCTGCTGCCGAGCCGGTACTGTCACCATCGAAACTGCCGCCCTCCTCGGCGCTGAATTATGAATACGAATGCCAGGTGATGGTGCTGGTGTCCGAGGTACTCCTCTACCTCCTCTACTCTGAGCATGAGACCTCTTCTAGCCTCCTATCCTTGTCGATAACCTTTGCATGGTAAGCTCGTGCCTCTGAGCTGCTATCAGTACCTCTTCATAAGTCTGGTAGTGGTGGCCCTCTACCAGTTATAAAATCTCCAGATGATGTCCTTGCTGGAACCTCATTGCTCTATCAGACTCTGTAGCCACCATAGTTGAAGAAAATCTACACAGCCTGCAAAACTCGGCTGCATATCCATCTACTGTTCTACCGGCCTGCTTGAGACCGATAAATATCTGTTAGAGCTCATACTGCGCTACGACTCCAAAATATTTAGCCCTAAATCAATCCCTAAAACTATCCCAAGAGATGGGATGCCTCAAGCCAACCTCTACTGACGCCCACCAGTCACGGGCAAGGTCGTGAAGTAGCAATCGAGCTTGATCAACTTGTTCATCAGCCGAAACCCTTGTTGCTGCCATAATGACCTCAATATCCTATAACCAGGCATTTGCTGTGATGGCATCCTCCGTGCCATCTAAGTACCTTGGGTTAAGTCGGCAAAATCTAACCGATGCCCCCGAATCAGTCCTTCATCCTCTTTCTAGGGCCGTCTGCAAATCCTGACTCAACAAGATATTGTATTTTTGTTGTTAAAACTGCTGATGTTGTTGCACCGCCATCTGGTGTTGCTGTATAGCCATCATTTCCCGGAGGATATCCAGCAATGCAGGGGTGTCAAGTACCACTGGTACTGCTGGGGGTACAGGTATTTTAGGGGCTAGTTGCTCGATATGTCCTACTTCTGGTTCCACTGTGCCAGCTTGTTCAATTTCTTGCTCTATTCGAATTTGACTCTGAACAGGTGCCACCTCTCGTTGTTGCCCAGGGGAAACCTATCCTGCCATGCCTGCTGCTCCAGCAACTGAAGAAGCCCTAAAGAAAAGGAAAATAACCATCAAGAATAGGACAGAAAGGATCAAGTAGGCAAGCAGTTTAACAGTTCAAGTGGTGGTATTGAGGAAGATGAAGCAAGATATCAAAGGGGACAAATTTTGATTGAGACTCCTATGACCATAACACCCCACAAGTCTGAAAAAACAGACTTGCATGGGCCACAACTAAAACCTTGTCACACCCTAGTACCGGAATACGAAGACGGACATGGCCAGCTCCCCCATACAAGGTATAGAACATCGTAAGGCAGTCACGGCTATAATTAGACAAGGAGTGCATACTACAAGCAAGTCACTTTGGGTCACAAAGAACATCTATTATCTCAATCAGTCAAATAAGAACAGTAAACATAGAATATATATATGACAAGGAAGTAAGGCATCCCAAATGCCCTGCCACAACATCCAAGAAATTAGCTATGCAAAAATAGGGCTGGTTGGCAGAGTAACAAGAGTACATGACCATGATCAGCAGCAGTCTGATTAATTATAATCATGTAGGAAACTAAATATCCAGATTCACGGCTAATAAGTGCCTGTGGCTAAACGTCCAAAATGAGTAAAATATAAAATAACGAGCATGGAAGAAGAGACCCACTCGTTTCCCTCAGTGGTCATCTACCTGGTGCGCACCATTGTTCAGGGGGAAGTACGCTTGATCCTCGAGTGCTGGCTCTAAACCTGGCCATGCAAAACTAGTAGGGTTAGACCCCAAATAGCAAGTACCATAAAGGAAGCACGAATGCATAAATAAAACTAGGTTATAAAATATATACATATATACATATATAGTTCTGTCTCGTAGTTTTGGTTCATATTCTACCATGACACAATAATCTAACCCTACAACCAAACAAGGGCAAGGGTTAAGCCATAACACCATGATAGTCCATGTCCCTAGACTATTTAACAGCAGATACAATATATAAACATGCTTAGTTACATAATCGACCAATCACTTGTTACGACTTACTAGATGGAGTCTGGGTTATTCCAGAGATATTATGCATATAAGAATCCTCAGATCGAACCAGGTACTAGCAGGGTTAGCCGAGACATAAATTATCGTATAACACATAGCAGTATGCACCGGTCCCTCGAAAGGCTACTGTGCTAAGATCACATATAACACATAGTATCATATAATAGTCGGATATTTCCATCCACTAATGAGGATTTAAACAATATCCATGGGGAATAGCCTGTATACCCCAATTGAGATGACTGGAGGTGGCTAGTTAGGCACAATCTCAAGATTTCATTCCCTCTCAATGCTCTACAAGTTTAGTTGCCTAGTTAACCCTAATGTTAACTGGAATCTCATGGCGTGGTCAGATGGTATTTCCCTTATATGACGTACTGTAGTACGGCCACGCTAGATACGAATCTACTTTGTCACTTGATAGTTCAATTTGGATTCACTCTAACGTGATGCAATAATCAACAGATCCTAGCCACGCTTGATCATTGACTAACCCTTATATCCATGCTGGAGATTGAGTCATATCATATGTCACGTAGCGCATAGGTACACTAAAGTATAAATATGTAATATAATCGCGTAGGAACACTTAGCACGTAGGAACATATAGCACGTAATAAGTGTATCAGCATGCATATAAGTGGTCGGGTCATGACGCATAGATGGGTCTAATAATTTTATGTTCATCAAAGTCACACATACGACTCATAAAGTCTGAAGGAACATTCAACCAAAACTAGTCCAATAAAATATGTGCAAGGGGTCGCATGCGCACAGAAGGATCAAGGCCGCATGGAAAGTCAGGCCGCATGGAGTCAGGGCTTAGGTCTACTCCTTGGGATAAATGATGAAGTGACAAAAAATAAATAAAGTGTCAGTGATATGACATAAAGTATGATATAACATAAAGCGTGATGTGACATAAAGTGTGTCAGGAAGAAAAGACAAATTCATAGAAAGATGTGCCATGGTTTCAGAGTCATACGTCCAAGGATGGTGGTCGCATACTCTGCTTGATGCATAAGTGTCGGGTCGCATGGAGTATTTTGAACTTAGCAAAATTCTTATCGTTCAGCGAGTGAACACAAGTGTTCAATGACATTTGTGTGATGGCTTTCATGCGTCTAACAAGATGGACTCATGCTGGTCAATATACGGCAAGAGCTCTGGCCGCATAATCCTCTAGGGCCGCATAGCACTCTCAGCCGCATAGCTCGCTGGCCGCATGAAGATTTCGTCTTCTCCAAAAGAAGGTTCTGCCATGACGAAAAAGCTCTAAAATCTAAAATTTATTTTCTTCATAATAACTATATTTTAACTCCGAATTTAGTGAACCAAAAGCCAAAACGCTCGAAAATGAAGTGATATATCCTTCATAAAACTATTTTTGGAAAATACTATGTTTTAGTAGATCAAAACCACCAAAAACTCAAGGAACCCATAAAATTTTAAGTTAGAAAAGTAGATCTAAGCAATCTATCCATCAAAACCGAGAACTTCAAGTATTAAAAGCGGCCAGAATCATCATAAGCACATAATGGACTAATAAAATGCAAAAAAAGAACAAGAAATGAAAATCAAAAGGTTTCTCCATGTAGTGCAAGGTGTACTTGTCTAGAAATAAAAGAAAGAGGAGAAATAAAGAATGAGGGAAGAGAGAGAAACATGTTAGCTTATATAGCTAGGATTTGAGGTTTAGACCAAGGCTTCAAATTCATGAATAAACCAACCCACAAATAAACAATGAACTATGCTAAACCAAAGAATGAGTCTAGTCTCCATGCATGCAACCTAATTATCATGTGAACAAGAAATACTCTAAGTAGAAATAAATACAAGTAAGAAATAAATATATCCCAAAATACGTATTTTGGAAACGGGTAGTGACAATGGAACTCATATTCTGATGAATTTGTCATGCCCCAGTCCCAAAATACCGAGGGACTAGACACGTGGCAATGGCCAGCAGCACACACTGATGGACAAACCCAATTTAATGGATCCATCAAGGCGTACTTAAGCTGTAAAATAAGGTCTACTACAAGCTGTCATAACTAATCTCATCCATACAAGATAAAATATGATCCACAGAAATAAGAAATGTAAATCATCAACCAGTCTCAATAAAGTATTCCGGGGAACAACCCGATAAAAATATGATACAATGGTTCAACAGACCAAAATATAAATGTCTGAATAAAGTAAATACTGAGCATGAAATATAGATGCTCAGGAAAAGTCTTCAGCTAACACCTAGTCCTCGGGTGTCGGTACAGCTCCTGTATCAGCTCCTGCTGCTGTCCCGTATACCTCGGGATAGATCTCGTCTGCAAATCCTGGGGACATAATCCGGATCCAGCTCCTCAGGGGACATAGCAAGGTACAAGATAATACAAGCCAAAATAAATGCAGTGCAATAGTAAATGAAATAAACAGGGTAAGTATGTAACCATCTATGTGAAATGTAAGTGAGAGCATCACTAGTACTCAGGCTGAGCCACTACAAGCTCTGTGTCGTGGAGCCGATAGCAGTAATAACATGTAATGTACCTAGCTCTGCTGGAGAGTCTACAGCCTCACAATAGTAGTAGATAGATATATAAAATAGCCTGTTGCCTGTGTGTCTCTCCCCACCCAATGTAACCACATGTCTCATGTCCACAATATCTCATGTACATGTCACGCAAGATCATAGCTAATGTAACAGTCATATAATATTTATAAATATAATGTCTATGTCAAATCCTGCAACCTACACAGAATCACCCTGAATATCTCAGAAAGATTCTGTCTCATAAATAGTATCAAGTGTCCTGGGTTATGGTGTACTTGATAAGACAAGTACAAGAATGTAAAGGGTCGCGAATGTCCATCTCTAGGTGATGTTACACAACTCTGCGTACAGTGTTGGCACCCGACTATGAATCGGACGCTAAGTAAGTCACACGGTCCTAGGTTAAGCATGAACAACCATATAAATAACTCTAAGAAATATGTAACAAGAACTGCAAGTTTTGGCAAGGTACACTTGCCTGGGTTTGAATACCAACAGCTGTCCCTGTATTAGTGGATTCTGCAGGTTCTCCTCCAAAAGCTGAAATAAACATCACCAACAGTCTCAAAAAATATCAAATATCTAGAAATGCTTGTCCTTAAGTCCAATTTGGACAAAAGGGCAAAAATGACAGATTCTGGTCAAAGCGGGGTCCACATGTGGGCCGCTTCGTACCGAAAAAAGTGTCAGAACCAATGGTCTCCAAATTCGTCCAACTTAGTATCAACAAGTCAGGAACGATAATACGAACCCAACGGAACTTCCAGAATTGGATTCCGATGAGACGATCACAAAATCGCCCGTCAAGTGGAGCCGCGGGACCCACGATACGCGATTTTGTCAATGTTCTTAGAATCGAACCAAACTTGGGTCACAGGACCAGCGTATTGCTACGAGTCCGATGGCGCAAGTTTCGTTTCGATCCGACGTGTGTACACGAAGTTACAATATGTTCCAGAACAGACGAATATGGGGCGTTGTCGACGGATATAAGTTGATTCCGGTGTGCACGCACATCCAAATCAACTTCTGCAAAATCTTGTACGTCTGTATCAACGGTGCGCACGTTTCGATGAAGACCGTGCGTGACCAAGTCGTCCCGTTTGGTGGGGCGCACTCAGTTCTGGGGTGAAACAGGGCGTTGGTTTTCCTGTTTTTGGATCGCGGTTTGCGATCGCCACAGGACGCGATGCACCGAGCAGGTTGAACGGGCATCGAGAGGGTTACACAGTCTACGCGTCACAACTGACGGAACTAAAAATGGTTCAACGAGGAGAGAGAACGGGTTACCTGAATAGGGCTCCGTGGAACGGGTTTCTCGTATCCGGGTTCTGTGTCCGGGTGCTGTGTCCAGTACTGCACCGTGTCCGGTACTGTGTCGTGGTTAGGGTTTCTGCTTGAGTCAGGGTCGTTGGTCAGCGGGGCGGCCGGAGATGAGATCCGTCATGGTGGTTGATGGTTCAGGGGGTGCTCGGGATGCAGGGAGGAAGAAGATGACCGGAGTAGCTCGGTAGGATGGGTGGTCAGCTCAGAGTTGTGGGAAGGAGAGGAGGGCGGTGGAGTCCAGGCCAGTGGAGGAGGGTAGTCCGGTCAGGGGAAGGGCTGAGCAGGGGGAGGAGGTCATGTTGGTAGGAAGGTGCAGCGGGCTCCGGCCGACTAGGGAACAGGGTGGCAGCGGGTTCCTAAAGTCGACAGGGGAGGGGGAAGTCCGGCGGAGGAGTTCAGACGAGAGAAGGAAGAGGAGGAGAGGTGGTGCTGCTAGGATGGTGGGCAGTCGGCATTCCGGCGGGGGGGGGAGTTCAGCGATGGGGCTCGGCTCAATCGAGTCGGCGGAGGGGGCTGCTCGGCGTGGGTGGCTGTCGTCGGGATGGAGGGGATGTCGACTGGTGGGGGCTCGGAAAGAGAGGAGATCGGGATGGGGAGATGGATGAAGGAGGAGGCTCAGTGATCTCCGGCGATGGTGAGGACGACTCCGGCCGGCGGGAGGGAGGTGGAAGAAGAACAGTAGATAGGAGATGGGAGTGCTGCTCCGGCCATGGGGAGGCCGAGCAGAGCGGAGGAGGAGTTAGGGTTCAGGGCTAGGGCGGCCGAGGATAACCGGAGCGGCGCCGCAGGTTCTGGACGAGGATATGGCTAGGGTTTCGGCCGGCGGAGCGTGGGTTTCGAGGGATTTTATACGCCGGAACAGTAAAGTCGGTTAGGTTTGGGATTAGGGTTTCGGTTTGGGTTTCGGGTCCGGGTCGGGTTCGATTCGGATTCGACCCGACCTGTTAAGGGCTGGGTTTGGTCCGGTTCGGTTTGATAGCGGTTTGGGTCGGTTTGGTTTGGTTTATTTAAAATAAACCGGGTTCAGTCAGGGTTTAATTCGGTTTAAAAGTACATTAGTTTTTAGGGCTTTAAAATGCTTCCGGAGTCCAATAAATTCTCGGAAAATTATCCTATGTCCAGTTTTTTATTTTACACTAGAAAATATTATTTTTATAATATTTTAATATTAATTTAACATTAAATAAAAATTATTTAATCATACAATACCTTAGTTTTAATTCCAGCAAATTTGCAGAAAAATTAGGAAAATTTGTTTTAAAAATTTAGAAAAAATCAGGGGGGTTTACAATCTACCCAACTTATAAAATTTTTTTCCTCGAAATTAAAATTAAGCCATGGTAGAAGGTCAAGGATGGTATAAGATTTGCATTAGTTAAAATGCAAGGCTAGGTTTAACGGAGTGGGCGATGTTGCCCGTTGCACATTCCAAAAATTATGGAAAAATCCATATGAGCGAAGAATCGGTTTCTTCATGTGTCATGTCAATAATGTGGACACCTAAATGCTCTTTTACATGAAAACGCCCAACCATTGAAACGTTGCACAAAGATGGAAATGGAAGATGGGCATGTCTAGGACAAGGATGTAGAATTTGTAGGAAAGCAGTGGCTAGTGAGGTGCTCCAATAATCGAAGCAATGGTAAGGTGCGCTAAGTGATATCATATTATAAAACAAAATAAAATACCGTGTTCTATTTCTAGGTGGATTCGAGCTAGCCTCAGTCTCGCTATCTAAGCTAAGTAGGTCTAATTCTTGGGTGAGGGGGGTCTCACACTCCAGCCAACTTACAACAATCTCGTCCTCAAAATTTAAATAAGGCATAATCTGTTAATCCATCATGCACATAAGGCAAGTCAATCGTAATCTTCTTGAGATAATTAAAATCCTAATCATATCCCTCGCAATCACTTCAAGGTCAAGATGATTACTGCTCCAATCAAAATTCAACCTATGGTTATCTCTTCTCGCTTTTTCAAATTATCCATATCCAAATTTAAATTAAATCCATATAACATCTTCCAGATTTAAATACGCATATAAAATTTATCTCACGATCTCCAATTATCATATTCTCCTCTAGAAGTAATTCGAGTCCATTAATATTCCTATTTTTACTTATGAATTTTTGTATGCTTTAACTTTTATATTACATTCACAACCTCAATATTTCAAATAGGTAGTCCAACCAAAATTTTAATTCTTAATTCAAATCATCAAATTGAAAAATAATTTAAATGCAGTCCACTAAGGTTCAAGTCTGAAATTCTATATTTTTATCCTCTAAATTCCAATTGATGATTTTACCTTCATTATTCAAAATTTAAATCATATACCTAAGGTATAAATATTGGGTCCTCAATATCAAGATTTTAAAATTCATAAATCCTTATCATCTTGGTCATTCTTCAAAAATTCTCAAAATTAATGTGGCTTGAACCTCTCCCAATCTAATCTTACTCGATCATAATCTAAAAGAAATTCCTCTCGAGTTGACAATGCACTGCTACCCAACTTAGAATTTACCCATCTATCACATAAGGCTATATACTTTAAGAAAATATTCCTTAATTTATTTACTCATGTCATCCAATCCTCAAAACTTCAATGCCGATTATATCACATATGATATGTCCTTAATTACGAAAGGATAATCCTCAAGTATGTGATCGGCCTATGGGGTATATCTAGTATTCTCTGTGTATCAATTTATACCAAGCATGAGGTTTCGTCTTTCCGAAATAAGGGAAGACGGAGATCAGTAATAAAGGGTTCAAGGGAGAGGTAATAGAATAGAAGTATCGGGATCAAGGCGTTTAAAGAATTCAAATGAGAATTATCAAAGCAGTTGTGGATTGAAATCATATTTTGGTAATCCTTTGTTCTCATGCTCGTATTAGTACAGTTATGTAACCGATACGATATGTCAGACATGTCTAGGGCAAGTATATTTGTCTACTAATCACTACATATCTTAATCCACGTAAAGTAGTATTATGAAGGGTGAATCAAGCGCACTATGGTTGATCAGACCGTAATACACTGATTCTGAAATATATTATTGTGGGCCTCCCCAATAATACATATGTCATGAACAAGCTCGATAAAGAATAAGCTTGCAAAACTAGGCTATAAAATAGAAGCATAAGTCAAGGTAGTATATGAAATATAAGTACGCTAGATGATTATGAAAGAAGTCGCAACATATTTTGAGTCAACAAGAAGTTAAGACTATGCAATCTCTACAGTTATCATACAACCTCCTTGTCTAAGTCGCTAGTCGACCAAATAGGGCATGGACCTCTAAATTCTATCGTCTGAATAAACATTGTCGTTTTATGCTAGCATACAATAAATGTCATTCAATTACACTATCTCGATGGGTCAAGTGGACTATGTGATACTAGGTTGTGAGGCATACTACCCAAATTATAAGAATTAAACTAATACTGTGACAGTCTTAAGAGGATCCTGCAAAATAACCTTGCACATGTAAATAAAATAGAAACTCTTATTAAGGTATATAAGGAAAGATCTTGGTACTTATTAGGGTCTCTTATTGTATTATATAGGTAAGGGTCACCTTAAGTCTTAATCATAGTGCTCATAGAACATGTGTCAATAGCGAGAATGGAAAGGTTATTAGTCTTAAGGGAAAGGGAATATAACTCGTATCGAGGTGGGGGTAAAAATTACGTGATTTAACACTAAGGGATAATCATCGGGTCACAATCTACAAGATTAACTCAAACTTATCGAATTCTAACTACCAAGCACAAAATTTTCAAATTCAAGACTACAGCTATGATCCTAGCAAACTATGGGTCCTTAACAAAGAATAAAATTACTTGGCCTACTATCAAAAGTGTCAGGTGGCACGAATTAAAAGACGGAGAAAAGAAGAACATATTTTAGTCATTGCGCATTAACGAACGTTAAGGTCGCAGATGAACAACAAATGAAATTAAAATATGGGGCTCTAGATAATATCATGGTTTCCTAAGGTGAAGGTGGCGAGCAATTCTCCGTGTTTGAGGTATGATCTCATAGGGAATGTCATACTCGTTGCTCTGGGCTTCCTGAGGTATTGTCTGCTAATATCACGACACGAACCTATATCCTAACACTATCTCACTATGCACATTAGGTACTCCTCCTATCTCGATATATGGTTGTTTACTCAATTCTAACACTCGACAAATCACTCTAGGATAATTATCTGTATCTTGGCAATATAAATATATATACATACTTTTTACCCACTATGACACTAAATACTAGACACTGCTATCACACTATTACCATTCTACACATCGTACAGTTTACGGATACATAGCCACTCACATACCCAATATACCTGCAATATATCCACACTCACTGAAACTTACCCCTACACATGTTACTCTTCTTCTCTAACTGCCCTGAACACTTGTACTCCTACTCTATCTGCTACTCCCTTACATACCCTTTCTCGACTTTACACTGATACCCCTAACTGATACTTTTACACATAATAACACTCACCGATACTAGTTTAACATGATATATCTATCATATATCACTCATCTCAATATTGATACACTTGAATACTTGCACTATCTAAGCACTCCTGGTGGCAGATACCAACTCATAACTATATATGTCACATGGACTAAATAACCCAGAATACCAACTTAGCACTAGCCTACCTTACTAACACATTATTGCTATTTTTAGTACCCAGACTCCTACTACACGATACTCATAAAAATCCCACACTGTACTTCACTTCACCATCATTCAATTTACATATCACCTACTGTGCACTTGTGCACACAATTCTAGACACTCTACTTCCTTCCACCACTTATCAATCTCTAACACATCAACAATCTCAGATACTAGGTGATATACCCTCACTAGACACATACTTGTGCACATACATCTACCCTTACTAATGCACAACTTGCACATATAACATAAGTCCTACTACCCAACACAATAGATTCTAATACTATCACACTCATCTATATACTTATGGGTACCACTCCACCATGGCACACTCAATAATAAATCTCATGGATACACATTTCTACACAACCAAGTATCAAGCACCAAAAGAATAGGGAGGCTCCATTGATATCCAACATATTCATGTCACTTAATTGATATATGGGTCACTAAACTATATGAATCTATTTTCCATCTAAAACATACATGATGATATGATACCAATATCTATGATCACAATTTGGTATGCTACTCCCTTATTTCTAATACCATGGTACCAATTACTAACTAACTCTGACACCAATCTTAGATCCATTATTACAAATAATACTACACTATGAGTCACTTCTAGGCTTGTACACTGATGTCAATGCTCATATACCCTACCAGGAACCACTATCAGACTCACAAGCTATACTCCCTATAACCAATACTAATACTCAACTTGACACAACCTATCTACAAGTTACCAAACTACTACACTATCCAAGGAAACCTTAGGAATAACTCTATAAGGAACTAAACTAGAGGCACTAAGGATATCTCTATCCTGAGCTAGTAGGGTAATGAAACAAAACTCAATGATAATAAGGTTGAATGATAAAGACGACATATTAAGAACCAATTGAAGATACAATATGATAATCATACATATTTATCTGAAATTATGTCACTCAGAATTCTCGTCACACCAGTAAGCATAGCTGCGATAATTAATAGAGTCTATAACTAAGAAAAACACCTCTATAATCATGTTATCTAGAATACTCGTTGTGACGACTAGTATAGCTGCGAGAAACTCTAAATTCCATAACTAAGATATGTATATCCAAAATTAGGTCTCTACTTTTTGCCACGCCAGCTAGTATGGCTGCGATAAACTCTAGGCTCCATAATCAAGGCAGACGATTACCTTTCTCACTGTCCTTATCATAATATTTCATCAGAGTATACCTTAATTCAGTCCATAAAATTTATCTTGATATAAGAATCAAAGTCAACAATGAATATGAAGAATCAAATGCAACAACGAACAAGTGAGAGTGAACGAAAATAAGTGGAAACATATTTCAAAATAGAGTTTATAGTAATATTCTTAAGGGTCATCCCAAGAATCTCTCAAGAAATCCTAGTTTGTGAATAAGTATTCTCTCATCCTACATCTTATATCCTATCGCAAGCTCGGGGTAGTACAAGTTCGCAGTAGTACAACTAAGCCGTTGTACTACCACGACATCGCACTGATTGTGAAGCATGACCTGCATGGGCTACCACAAAAATATGTCCCAACCCACACTAGTGAAGGGGTACGAGTATGTGGGTACATCCCTGTAATGCCGCAGCATCGACAGTAGATTACTGTCTAGGTTATCACTAACTATATAGCATCTCACACAATATATAAACTTAACATTCAATAATATCTCAACTCCATAAAGATGACACGATAATTAAAGCATCATAATACTCAATCACATATCTAAAGCACAATAAGATATCACAGAAGTCTAACACAACCACATAGTCTAAACATCAACAATATCCAATAACAATAATAATATCCAAGTCTCAAATATAAGCCGGAAACAAATTCGGTACCAAAATACAAATAAAAATTAACTAGGATAACTAATGATTCTGGGTAGACCTACGGGCAATCACTCCAGAGCTACTGGGTCCAAGGCCACACACTCACCCATACGTAGTCTGTAATATGTCGGACACCAATCCTCCAAGTAATCGTCTAAAAAATATATATAGTCTGGATTGGAGCGAATTACAAAACTCTAAAAGCAGTTTTAAACATATGGTAGAGCATATATGACAAGTAATAAAAATGAATACAAGATGCACGGCAGTGTAGTCAAAGGCGCGCCTCAGGCGCGCCTTGCTCCCAGGCGCAGGGGTAGCGCCTCAGGGCATTCCAGGCGGGACAAAATTCTTAAGGCGCACCTAAGGCGTGCCTAGGTGTGCCTTTTTCGAGCGCCTTGGAATAGCTAAGGCGCGCCTTAAAAATCTTGTAAAAAAAAACTAAGTGCGCCTTAAAAATCTTGTGAAAAAAATAACATGTTTAGACTTTTTTTAACTGTTGTACTATTTTTAGACTATTTTTTGAACTGATGTACTTTTGTTTTAGTGTTTTCTCTCACTCGCTTAATTCAAAGTGATTGCAACCTAGATATGGAAGAATTTGAAGCACACATGTTTATTAATATATAAATCATATATATATATATATATATATATAAATTTTGTGCCTCGCGTCGCTCGGACGCGCGCCTTAAGTACGCCTTGCGCCTCAGGCAATTTGGACCCTTTGCGCCTCGAGTGCGCCTTGCGCCTTTGACTACCTTGATGCATGGGTAACTAAGAAATAAAATATAACTGAAATATGCAGATAAACACGATAGATAACTGGAAAGACAAATACAGGCAATATGGTATGAATTGTAAGTAAGAAAACTAGTGATATTGTCAATGTAATTTAGAGCACAAGTTCGTTATGTGATCGGCTTGGGATGCATATGAATATACTAAGGTAACTCGATTATACGTGAGGTATATAATCGATATGCACACGAATACGCTAAGGAGTTGATCACATAACCAACTTCTACTCCCCGTCCCAACCAATACTCATGGATCCAATCACGACAAGTTACGCACACGAATATAATATAAGCACATAGGGCACATGAATATAGTGTGAGCACACGGAGCACACAAATATGGCATAAGCATACGAGGCCCACAAAAAGATACGAGTACAAGGAATACCCGATGCACACGATCAAGTAAATACGTAAGGAGTACCCGATACACACGATAAAATGGATACCATCTCTTGATAGGATTCATATAGTACCAGTCTGTGTACCATCGTGTCAAAAACAAGTAATACAGATCTAGAATATGTGATATATACACTATCAAGTACTGAAAAATAACAGAGAGATGTACTCGCTTGGAATCCGGGGTAGAGTATCAAATAATATCAGTATCAGTACCTCAAAGACCTAAATATGGAATATCATTTCAATACAATATTTTAGAATGATAATGAAGTTAAACTAGTCAATTTCTAAGTCTCAAGTCACATCCAGGTCAAACTAGGTCAAAATAGTCAAACTAGGTCAACTCTAAGTCAAACTAGTCAAACTTGGTCAAACTAATCAATTCTAGGTAATACTAGTCTATACCTAAGTTTCTAGGTCGATAACTTGAAGGTATTAACTATACTAGCTAATATCCCTTATATATATATATATATATATATATATATATATATATATATATATATATATATATATATATATACTAGTTATATCTATTATCTAAATTACCTTAGTAGCACCATTAACTATTAGTAGCTTGATATATCAATACCAATACCTTAACTAATAACTATATCTTACCCATTACCTCAATAATACACTTAACACTTATACTAAGGTATCATATACTCCCATACATACCCACCAATATATATATATATATATATATATATATATATATATATATATATATATATACCCAAGTATCTCATGATTCTACCCTCAATGTAATTCTAAGTATACTTAATACTTACCATATGAATATATGTGTATTTACATATATACTAGATACTGAAATACACTAGGCTCACACATGACACACTCAAAGCTATACTCAATACTCTAGATACACTCTCTCAACCAATACATCACACCCTTTCTAAGTTGGTATGTTAGTTCTTAACATACTAGTATCATATTGACACTAGGATATACCTCATCTACATACCTATCTCACAAACTCTCATATCATACTAACCCAACTCGCTTGTAGTTGATACACAATTACACAAGCCTCAACTCACCCTCACTGTGCACTGATCTGGCACACAACACATCTACACTAATAGCTTTCCACATAAGCACAACTTTGAACTATGGACATGCCACAACCCCCATACTATACTCTCACACTTAACTAGTACCTACCCAAGTGTTTGAACCCTTAACTGATTAACAAAGCCACTGTTGCCATTCCTATGATCAACTACACTGTAGTTCATGTAGTGACTGATCTAAGTACTGCTGATGTATTATGCACAGGGCATTGTTGCTCACACCAGCTCTCAACCCATGCCCTTTGCTGCCAGATACAAACAACAATATTGTGGTATCAATTGCTGCATCAGTTGCTGTCAATCAACTGATGGTGAACTCTTTCTTCTAACTGCTAACTGAACACAATAGCTATACGCACACTCACTACTAATCAATATTGTCACCTCACAACCCATACCTATAGGATAGATCAACTGCAACATCAATACCAATCCCACAACAACACCAATAGCAACATTACACCCTTTGCTGCTGCCTGTAATATGGATTGCATCCAAGTGAAGTCCCCCATTCCCTTCTCCTTGCAGTGCATATCTTACAGTCATCCTCATTCACTACAACCCACATTCCTTTCACCTGACCACTTTGTATCTACAACAACACACTCCATGCACAACTCAAAACACCAAAACCACATACACATAATCCCCTATACCAATATATATATATATATATATATATATATATATATATATATATATATATATATATATACACACACCAATTTATATATGATTAAATACTCAATTGACACACACACACCCCAAATCACAAGCACTTGGTGTGCAACATCAAGTATTACACAAACATTCATGATACGCTTGTGAGACTCACTCTCAACCTTGTACCACCACTCCTAACACCTAGAACACATATAAAATATCAAATACAATATGAAATATATATCAAAGAGCTTATTCTAATGCAACATAAGGAAATTGACATGATAGAGCCCAAATCATATTGAAACTACCAACCTACACCACCGTATCATGGTGTATCATGATACGAACTTTCCGTATCCATTTATGGATACGTAAACACTCTCAAATCATGAATCATAATCTAAAATCACCTATAAGATATTCCTACAAACACTTAGTGGTCCAAATTTAGATTTCTTCCAATTTGGCCACAAAAGTCAATGTAACTTTCATCATAGCCTTCCTATGAACCTAGTTTTTCTTTCTATTGATACCCTTAGCCAAGGAAAGATCCCTTTGGGTCTATTACACTATTTAGAATATAAATTACAATGGAAAATTGAAATCTTACCTATTGGGAGATAGATTTTCAATGTGTAAAACCCCATAATTTTAAATATTATATTTATTTAATTAATCATTGAATTTATTTATATTATTTCTTAGTTAATTAGAAAATATATTTTATTGATTTAAGTACCTAGATAAATACTCATTTAGAATTTTTGCACAAAACTAATATTATATTTTTGGAATCCTTGTTAAAGGGTGATAGATCTTTAGAATTTATTTTTGGTGTACAAATATTTTTTTTTATCTATACCTCATATATATATGTAAATAATATGTAGTTAATAATAATAATAATAATAATAATAATAATAATAATAATAATAATATTAGTAATAATAATAATAATGTTGTTAATAGAAATAAAGAGGAAAAGAAGAAGAAAAGAAAAAAAATTCTAAAACCCTTAAACTTAAACCCTTAAACTAATCCCTAATTAAAACCCTTAAACCACTAATTCCTAAAGCCCTAAGCTACCAGCCCACAACAATAGATCCCTACCCCCCCCCCCCCCCGCCCCCGCGCGGCCCAGATCCCATCTCCCCCGCCCGGCCGCGACAGCAAATCGCGCAAGCGTCCGCAGCACCCACAGGCAGCGACGACCCCTACTTCACACGTTATTTTCTGTCTCGTCTCTAGATCGTTTTCGGATCCGTCTTCGCCGGTATGATCAAAACCTATCCCTCTCTAAACTCCATTAATTATTTTCAATTGAGCAGCGTTAAAAATCAGGTAGAAATCGAAGCCAAGTCGAGGAAAAATTATATTTTTAAAACTGTTACGAACTGTTCCAACGACCTATGTTTCGAGGCCGATATCTTCCAATATAGACATCCAAATCGAAATTTACTTTTTGCTGTATAAAGCCTATATAACCAAGATCATTTTTTGTTAATTAGTTTATTTTATTTTGTGTTAGAACCAGAGATAAATTAGGTAGAAATCTCAGAAAAACTTATTTTTAAAATACTAGAAATTGTGATACGGAGCGCACCCCGCCAAACGGGACTGCCTCGTCGTGTACCAATTGTACCAAAAGGCATGTCTGGTATGTCCTGACGTGTGGACTTTTGCAAAAATTGATTCGGACGTGTGTGCGCGTCAAAATCAACCTGTATCCGTAAAAAGTTCCTATATCACGACTTTTGTAAAATATTACCCCATTTTGTGTACGCACGTCAGAATATGACGAAACTTATGCCATTTGATTTGTGGTATCACGCTGGTCCTGTGACCCATGTTTCACACGATTCTGAGGCAGTTAACCAAGCCGCCTATTTATGGGCCCCACGGTTTGACTTTAAGGACGAATTTGTGATCAGCTCACCGGAATCCAAAATTGGACATACCTTGAGTTTGAATCATCGTTTAGAATTTGTTTGACCTATAATTTATTCCATTTAGAGAGCTTTACCTCTGACACGTATTTTGGTGCAAGATGGAATATATGTGGACCCCGCTTTGATCCGAAATATTTTTTTTGACCCTGTGTCCAAATTGGACGAAAGGGTAGTATTTTCTAGCTATCTCGCTTATTCTGGGAACATTGGTGATGTTTATTTCAGCATCCGAAGACGTTTATTCAGAGGCCGTAGTTTCTGATTCTTTGTGCTTGACGCCTGGACGTTTACACTTCACAGCTTTCTTGCCTGGCAAATATATCTTACCAAATTGCTTACAGTACTTTGCATGCTTATCATATTTTTATACATTTATTATATGTATATTTTCTTGCAGTCATAATTATATATTATGTATGTTGACACACACTTGACACATAGTATCATGGGAGGGGAGGACAATCTGTAGGCGTATGGGCTATATCCACTCTGGTAAACCGTAGTAACTAGCACGCACTACGATAGTTATGTTGCGCTAGTCGCTACCCTCAAGGTATGTCGATTTCTGGTGATGCGATGGTCGCTACCCTCGAGGTATGACGGCTTCTGATATTCATGGACGTATGTGTGAGTTGTGAGATAGATAGAGTAGCCTACCCCTGCCCATACGTTGAAATGGTTGTCCTCATTTTGCATATTCATATAGATTGTCTGGTACAGCGTACTTATATATTTTCTTTCTATTATGCATGTTTTACTGTATTCAATTGGCATGCTTCTATATTTCTTGTTACGTCCCTCTGAGGACCTAGTCCCTTGCCAGGTATAGACGATCAGGAGTATCCGTAGGAGTACAGGCCAGGACCTGACGTATTATTTTCTGCCGAGGAGGTCTTACCTTCTGATCATCATTGATTATCTCTAGCGATGGATCTCTTAGTTGATACTCTTCTACCACCATCTTATTTTATATTAGAGATTTACCCTCCTCTCTCATTTTAGTTTTAATATAGTGGTTGGTAGTGGATTTGTCTCCACCCGACTATCATTTTTGGATTATTCAGACTCAATATTCTGATTTAGTTATTTCTTTACTATGACTTGTTTTGTGGATGAGATTAGTATTTTCTGTAACTTGTGACAATATATGTACCACATATGAGTCAATATTCATATTACAGCGTATGTGTATATTATGGTATCCATATATTAGAGTTGCCATATACATACGGCTGGCATGCTTACGTATTCCTAGTCCTACTTATTTTTGGAATGGGGCGTGACATATTTTTGTGGTGGCCCATGCAGGTCGAGTTAGCCATTTTGGTTACGTAACTATATCGAGCGGGCCTGCACTTAGGATTAAAGTTTTAGGTCTCATCCACACTTAACTATAACTCACCTTCCTTCCAACATGTCCTACTTAAGTGCTTGCATCCTGCTTGATTCATGTACTCTTTCTAATCCTCCGTCCATCTCTTGCAGAGAGATGAATTTGCTTAGCGGACGTGCCGCCACCGGGGACAACACGTCTCTAGGGGTCAACGGCCAATCACCAGGAGAGGCCTCGATGACTCCTCTTCTTTCAGGACCGGATGGACTGACTAACAATCCAGTTCCATCAGCTCCTTCCACGGTGCCAAATGGGACTTTTCCAGCTCCACCAGTACTGCAGGATATCCAGACACAGCTATTCCAATTCTTCCAGATGATAATGCAGGAACAGAGTCAGCAGGCAGCCGCACAGGCTGCAGAGCAGAGGCAGCAAGCGGCGGAGCAGAGGCTAGAATTTTTGACAGCACTTGAGAGAATGGCTACACTAGCCCCTACACCAGCTCAGGCACTAGTTTTAGTACCGCAAGCTCGTGTTGGTTCAGTCAAGGACTTTGTACAGATGGGCCCTAAGCCATATAAAGACATTAAGAGTCCAGAGGAGACCACAAACTGGATTGTCAACACCAAGAAGTTGTTAGAAGCATCACAACTGCCTACAGATCTATGGATGACAGGCGTAAGGACCCAGCTAGAGGGTAACGCTCATCACTGGTGGGAATTAATAGAGCGTCAATTGGGTACGCGTCAGACTTGGGAATAATTCTTGGAGTGCTTTGAGAGGAAGTACTTCCCGGACACTCTAAGGGATGCGTTGTACGATCAGTTCCTCCATCTGGAGCAGGGGAACAAGACAGTCGACGAGTATAATGCAGAGTTTAGTTACCTCAGTAAATATGGCGCTGCCCTAATACCTAATAACTTGGAGAAGGCTAAGAGGTTTCACCGCGGGCTGACTCAGAAGCTCCAGCATTACACTAGCTCACAGTCCCGAATCTCTTATGCCGAGTTATTGACAGAGGCCAGGATCCAGCAGGCCATCAACAAGGGAAACAAAAATCAACAGAGAATTCACCAAGGACCAGCAAGGACACAGCAAGGACACAACAAGGAGGGCCCATCAGACACCCTTTGGCATACCAACAACCATATAGTGCCGCACCATATCCAACCAAGGAGCACCGTACTTATCACTTTTGTGGTATAACAGGTCATATTCATAGAGATTATCGTCATCGATTGGGGCAGTGCATGTTATGTGGCTCAAGTCACCATCAAACTCGAGAATGTCCTCAGCGGACCTAGAGGTCTATGGCATTAGAATTAGGGACACTGCATACACCCTCAAGTTTATGATACCAAAGGGACCCACCACTGCTTCTATAGTCTGCCCAAATGGAGGAGGCTAGACCCCAACTGAATTACCAAGGACAAGGTCAAGCACTCATTATGACGAATCTGGGAGCGCAGGCACAGGAAGTCATAGATACATGTATGACCTTTTAGTTATAATTGTCATTGCATACTCATGACCCCATTATGACACGAGATCTTAGGTGTATAAATAGATACAGAATTATATATATGGTGGTTTAGCAGTTATGAGGATATGTTGATATTTTAACTAGATGGCATACCCGTGATGCTAATGGATGACACGAGTAGCAGTAGTAGTATTCTTTTTCCTATCACCATCTCGTCCCCTTGGGTGGCTCATCTCCTCTTCCATATCAATTCCTTATTCCGTGCTTAATTCTTCCTATCATAGTTGTATCTTTTCGTGCCATCATGAATTATTTGATTTACTTCAACCTCACCCTTTATTTTGTTGGTTAAAACATAAATGGGTTAGTAATGATTAATAACTAAAAGATGAGTTCATAATGATAACCCTTATGTATATGCACTATAGCAATATTTGTGTTCTCTTATTATTTTTAAACCATGAATAACATCCCTTCGTCTAACAGAAATTTGTTGGATTATTGAATTAGTTCATACTTCTAATAATTTTATAAAGTTAGTCAAGACCTTAATTGTTGCCCAAACACTTGGAATAAGCTTAGGAAAGAGTTGAAGGCACTTGTTACGAACTGATGGCTATGACAAATCGCTGGCGAGGTAGCAATAGCTGCAGCTAGAAGATTATGGTAGAGTAGTCAAATTATTTGCAGCCATACTGGCCAGATGGCGTGGCAGTATTAGACTACGATACTTGACGGTTACGGAGAAAAAAAGCATGGTTATGAGATTCCAGACAAGTATCCCAAAATTCTCGACCCAATGAATAAACTCGCCTTACAACCTAGACAATAGCCTCAAGAGACTTTGACTACTAGTAGAATTCTTGTAAGTTGGGTAGTGTAGACGAGTTAGAGGATAAAAGAATAGTGTATAGACAATAAGGGAGAAAAGTGTTAGAATGGCTGACCATAACCTTTTAGGAAGCATTGCTAGCTAGCAACAAAGTGTTACTAGCTATAGTTATTTATTACGAATATGGGTTAGTGTTAATTTTGAGGACAAAATTTTTGTAAGTTGGGTAGAATGTAAAATCCCCAAATTTTAAATATTATATTTATTTAATTAATCATTGAATTTATTTATATTATTTCTTAGTTAATTAGAAAATATATTTTATTGATTTAAGTACCTAGATAAATACTCATTTAGAATTTTTGCACAAAACTAATATTATATTTTTGGAATCCTTGTTATAGGAGGGTGGTATATCTTTAGAATTTATTTTTGGTGCACAATTTTTTTTTATCTATACCTCATATGTATATATATAAATAATATATAGTTAATAATAATAATAATAATAATAATAATAATAATAATAATAATAATAATAATAATAATAATAATAATAATAATAATGTTGTTAATAGAAATAAAGAGGAAAAGAAAAAATTCTAAAACCCTTAAACTAAAACCCTTAAACTAATCCCTAATTAAAACCCTTAAACCACTAATTCCTAAAGCCCTAAGCTACCTACAGATAGCAGCAGATCCCCACCTCTCCCCCCCCCCACGCGGTCCAGATCCCATCTCCCCTGCCCCCTGCTCTCTCTCTCTCTCTCTCTCTCTCTCTATATATATATATATATATATATATATATATATATATATAAACCTAACCCTAACCCTAAACCTAATCCCCTAACCTCCGCCTACACCTCCACGCTGCCGACCTCGGACCCCTGCACCCCCGCGTCGCCGTCGGAGAGCCGCCGGTCCAGCGGCGACAGCAAACCGCGCAAGCGTCCGCAGCACCCATAGGCAGCGATGACCCCTACTTCACACGTCATTTTCTGTCTCGTCTCTCGATCATTTTCAGATCCGTCTTCGCCGGTATAATCACAACCTATCCCTCTCTAAACTCCATTAATTAGTTTCAATTGAGCAGCGTTAAAAATCAGGTAGAAATCGAAGCCAAGTTGAGGAAAAACCATATTTTTAAAATTGTTATGAACTGTTCCAATGACCTATGTTTTGAGGCCGATATCTTCCAACATAGACATCCAAATCAAAATCTAATTTTTGTTATGTAAATCCTATATAACCAAGATCATTTTCTGTTAATTAGTTTATTTTATTTTGTGTAAGAACCAGAGATAAATTAGTTAGAAATCTCAGAAAAACTTATTTTTAAAACACTAAAAATTATGATACGAAACGTGCCCCGCCAAACGGGACCGTCTCATCGCGTACCAATTGTGCCGAAAGACGCGTATGGTATGTCCTGACGTATGAGATTTTGCAGAAATTGATTCGGACGTGTGTGCGCGTCAGAATCAACCCGTATCCGTAAAAAGTCCCCGTATCGTGACTTTTGTAAAATATTATCCCATTCTGTGTACGCTCGTCGGAATACGGCAAAACTTGTGCCATTGGATTCGTGGTATCACGCTGGTCCTGTGATCCTAGTTTCACACGATTCTGAGACAGTTGGCCAAGCCGCCTATTTGCGGGCCCCACGATTTTATTTTAAGGGCAAATTTGTGATTGGCTCACTGGAATCCAAAATTGGAGATACCGTTGAGTTCATATCATCGTTTATAATTTGTTTGACCTATAATTTATCCAATTTAGAGACCTTTACCTCTGACACGCATTTTGGTGCAAGGTGGGCCACATGTGGACCCCGCTTTGACCCAAAATTATCGTTTTGCCCCTGTGTCCAAATTGGTCGAAAGGGTAGTATTTTTTAGCTACCTCACTTATTCTGAGAACGTTGTTGATATTTATTTTTGCATCCGGAGACGTTCATTCGGAGGTCGTAGTTTCTGATCCTTTGTGCTTGACGCCTGGACGTTTACACTTCGCAGCTTTCTTTCCAGGCAAGTATACCTTGCCAAATTGCTTACAGTACTTTGCATGCTTATTATATTTTCATACATTCATTACATATATATTTTTTTGCAGTCATAATTATATATTATGTATGTTAACACACACTTGACACATAGTATCGTGGGAGGGGAGGACAATCTGTAGGCGTATGGGCTATATCCACTCTGGTAAACCGTAGTAACTAGCATGCACTACGGTAGTTATGTCGCGCTGATCGCTACTCTCGAGGTATGTCAATTTCTGGTATCGCGATGGTCGTTACCCTCGAGGTATGACGGCTTCTGTTGTTCATGGACGTGTGTGTGAGTTGTGAGATAAATAGAGTAGCCTACCCCTGCCCATACGTCGAAAAGGTTGTCCTCATTTTGCATATTCATATAGATTGTCTGGTACAGCGTACTTATATATTTTTTGTCTATTATACATGTTTTACTGTATTCAATTGGCATGCTTTTATTTATCTTGTTACGTCCCTCTGAGGACCTGGTCCCTTGCCAGGTATAGACGATCAGGAGTATCCGCAGGAGTACGGGCCAGGACCTGACGCATTATTTTCTGCCGAGGAGGTCTTACCTTCTGAGCATCATTGATTATCTCTAGCGATGGATCTCTTAGTTGATACTCTTCTACCACCATCTTATTTTATATTGGAGATTTATCCTCCTCTCTCATTTTAGTTTTGATATAGTCATTGGTAGTGGATTTGTCTCCACCCGACTATCATTTTTGGATTATTCAAACTCATTATTCTGGTTTAGTTATTTCTTTACTATGACTTGTTTTGTGGATGAGATTAGTATTTTTTGTGACTTATGACAATATATATACCACATGTGAGTCAATATTCATATTACAGCGTACGTGTATATTATGGTATCCATAAATTGGAGTTACCATATATATACGGCTGGCATGCTTACGTATTCCTAGTCCTACGTATTTTGGGACTGGGGCGTGACACAATGTATCACCACTAATGGACACAAATAGGAAGTTGGGCACAATTCTCAAACCAATATTTTCCTCAAGTGTACCTTGTAATCTAGGCTTTTAGTCTCCTTTGCAAATCAAAATAAGAGGGATAGAATTTGGGAATAGGTGGATTAGGGTTTGCTTCCAATTTGGGGATGAATTAATTTGGAAAGCAAATAGAGGATATTAATGAATAAAGATGCTTATATAGTCTCTTAATAGGGTTAGGGTTAGGAATAGATAATAAGACTTAAAAGCCCCTCTCCATGTCATGATTAGAATCTATTTTATGAAAGAAGGCATCTCTACGACTAGTAGAACTATTCTATTCTTTAATCTAAAGGAATCACTAATTAATCTAACTAAACCATGACTAGTCTAATGTGTCCAAAGTGGTTCAATTGGTCTAGTTTGGTTTGCACTAACTCTAAGTCCAAACTACTAGATAACACACTCATGACAAAATAAATTTATCCCTATTATTATAATATAACATTTATGAAATGACAAAAATACCCCTCTATGGAAAAGTGGCGGTTACAATCCTACCCGCCCCCCCCCCCCTTTAGAAAAATTTCTTTCTCAAAATTTAAAGATGATCGTAGCCCCCCTCTAGGTCAAACACCTAATCCAATCTAAATCATACTAGCATGCAATTTAAGAAAATCACTAATTATTATGAACATGTATGGTTATGGTCTCCATCCATCATGGTATTGCAGTCTATGTTATGGGTATACTACTAACTATACTCACCATATAACACAAAGCAACTATAAGGTACTAAGGAATCAATCAAATCAAATAGATGGAAAATAACAGGAAAAAGAACAGAATTAAACATGTTAACCCATTACCTGCAACATTGGTCCCTTATACCGTCATTGCAAAAGCCCTACCTTGCTGGGGTGTCTCCCTCTTCTGGTGTTAGGCATTTGCAGTGCCACAGGTAGCTTAGCTGGACATCTCACTTATATCTCGCACCAAGCATTCACTAAGCAAAAACCTAGCCATAATACTTAATATCAAGGGTTACCATTTCTAATACTAGTGATATACTATAGTTTTAGAATATGGACATACTTAACTAACTGGCACACACTATCTAGGATTCCATTCTAATACTCCTAGGATACTATATTATGGCGCTAGAATGGTACTCTACTAACACTCAAATTTCGTATAAGTCCCTGTGAGAAATATGTACGCATTTACTAATATGTCACTCTTATTTTAGCTCACTTTCTAACACACATAAAGTCTCATATATATCTCAGTTCTTGCAGGCATCCGAACACTACTTAACTATTCTCTTGCAAATGAACCCTATATACAACACTCATGTACTCTATTGGCATACCGACACCAATTAAGAATACTCTCTATAGGATGCTTACCCAAGTCTTCACACTATCTACATAAGACATTGACTCTATATTTGGTACTTAGATGATACTCCCATACTAGGTTACTCATGTCTCTCATCTATACTTAGTACACTAGCCACTAGAATGCTTGTACCTAACCCTCCATAATACTTGAGGTACTCTGGATCTTAACACTAAGGTACTCCTCATATTTTGATACATGGTCGTATACTCAATTCTAATACTCGACAATCACTCAAGGATAATTATCCATATCTTGGCAATATAAACATATATACATACTTTCTACCCACTATGACACTAAATACTAGACACTGCTATCACACTATTACCATTCTACCTATTGTACAGTTTACGGATACATAGCCACTTATATACCCAATACACCTACAATATATCCACACTCACTGAAACTTACCCCTACACAGGTTACCCTTCTTCTCTTACTGCCCTGAACACTTTTACTCCTACTCTCCCAGATACTCCCTTATATACCTTTTTCTCGACTTTACATTGATACTCCTAACTAATACTTTTACCCATAATAACACTCACTGATACTAGTCTGACATGCTATATATAGTATATACCGCTCATCTCAATATTGATACACTTGAATACTTGCACTCTCTAGGCACTCCTGGTGGAAGATACCAACTCATAACTATACATGTCACATGCACTTAATAACCCAGAATACCAACTTGGCACTAGCCTACCTTACTGACACACTATTGCTATTTCTAGTACCTAGACTCCTACTGTAACGCCCCGCTCCGCGCCGGCGTTATGTATCAAGGTGAGTGGGCAGAACTTCGTTCTCTGATTCTTGCACGCCTTAATAAATAACCTGGCTCTGATACCATTCTGTCACGCCCCGTGCCCGCCCGGGCCGCCGCTCCGCTCTGATACCATTCTGTCACGCCCCGTGCCCGCCCGGGCCGCCGCTCCGCCCTGCCCCGTACGGGCGCGGTGATTCGCGTCCGGCGCGCCGGGGCACGGTGATTCGTGCCCCGGCGCGCCGGACGCGAATCACCGCGCCCGTACGGGACAGGGCGGAGCGGCGGCCCGGGCGGGCACGGGGCGTGACAGAATGGTATCAGAGCGGAGCGGCGGCCCGGGCGGGCACGGGGCGTGACAGAATGGTATCAGAGCCAGGTTATTTATTAAGGCGTGCAAGAATCAGAGAACGAAGTTCTGCCCACTCACCTTGATACATAACGCCGGCGCGGAGCGGGGCGTTACACCTACTACATGATACTCATGAAACTCCTATATTGTACTTCACTTCACCATCATATAATTTATATATCACCTATTATGCACTTGTGCACACAATTCTAGACACTCTACTTCCTTCCTCCACTTATCACTCTCTAACAAATCAACAATCTCAAATACTAGGTGATATACTCTTACTAGACACATACTTGTGCATACACATCTACCCTTAGTAATACACAACTTGCACATATAACACAAGTCCTACGACCCAACATAATAGATTCTAATACTATCACACTCACCTATACACTTATGGGTACCACTCTACCATAACACATTCACTAATAAATCTCATGGATACATATTTCTACACAACCAAGTGTCAAGCATCAATAAATAGGGAGGCTGCATTTGTATCCAACATAAATTTTATGTCACTTAATTGATACATGGGTCACTCAACTATATGAATCTATTTCCATCTAAAACATACATGATGACATGATACCAATATCTATGATAATAATTTGGTATGTTACTCCCTTATTTCTAATACTATGGTATCAATCACTAACTAACTCTGACACCAATCTTAGACCCATTGTTACAAATGGTACTACACTACGAGTTACTTCTAAGCTTGTACACTGATGTCTATTACTCACATACCCTACCAGGAACCACTATCAAACTCACAAGCTATACTCCCTACAACCAATACTAATACTCAACTTGACACAACCTATCTACATGTTACCAAACTACTACAATATCCAAGAAAACCTTAGAAAAAACTCTATAGGGAACTAAACTAGAGGCACTAGATAACAATGTTGAATGATAGAGATGATATATTAAGAACTAATTGAAGATACAATCTGATAATCATACACGTCTATTCGAAATTATGTCACTCAGAATCCTTGCCACACTAGTAAGCATAGCTGTGATAAATAATAAGTCAATAACAATGGTATGCACCTCTATAATCATGTTATCTAGAATCCTCGCTGTGTCGACTAATATAGAAGCCAAAAACTCTAAATTTTATAACTAAGATATGTACATCCAAAATTATGTCTCTACGTTTCCTCCACGCCAGCTAGTATGACTGCGATAAACTCTAGGCTCCATAACTAAGGCAGACAGTTGCCTTTCTTACTGTCCTCATCATAATATGTCATAAGAGTATACCTCAATTCACTCCATAAAATTTATTTTGATACAAGAATCAAAGTCAACGACAAATATCAAGAATCAAATTCAACAACGAACAAGTGAGAGTGAACAAAACAAGTAAAAATAAAATTTGAAATAGAGTTTATAGTAAGATTCTCAAGGATCATTCCATGAATCTCTTAAGAAATCCTAGTTTGTGAGTGAGTATTCTCTCATCCTACATCCTATATTTTATATCATATCGCAAGCTCACAGTAGTACAACTAAGCCGTTGAACTACCACGACATCGCACTGATTGTGAAGCATGACATGCCTGGGCCACCACAAAAATGTGTCACGACCCACACCCGGTAAAGGGGTACGAGTACGTGGGTACATCTATCCTACGCTGCAACATCGACGGTAGAGCGCTGTCTAGGTCATCACTAACTATATAATATCTCACATAATATATAAACTCAACAGTCAATAATATCTCAACTCCATAAGGAGGACAAGATAATTATAGCAACACAATACTCAATCACATATCTAAATCATGATAAGATATCAAAGAAGTCTAACACAACCACATAGTCTAAATATCAACAACATCCAATAACAACAATAATATCCATGTCTCAAATATAAGCCAAAAATAAATCCGGTACCAAATGCTAATAAAAACTAATTAGGATAACTAATGATTATGGCTAAACCTACGGACAATCTCTTCTGAGCTATTGGGTCCAAGGCTGCACCCTCATCCACTTGTGGTCCATAATATATCGGACACAAATCCTCCAAGTAATCGTCTGAAAAATATATCCTGTCAGATTGGTACAAAATACAAAACTCTGAAAGCAGTTCCAAATACATGGTAGAGCATATATTACAAGTAATAGAAAAGAATACAAGATGCACAAGTAACTAAAAAATAGAAATATAACTAAAATAAGCAGATAAACACGATAGGTAACTGGAAAGACAAATACAGGCAATATGGTATGAATTGTAAGTAAGAGCACTAGTGATATTGTAAATGTGATTTATAGCACAAGTTCGTTATGTGATCGGCTTGGGTTTCACACGAATATACTAAGGTAACTCGATTATACGTGAGGTGTATAATCGACCTTCACACGAATACGCTAAGGGGTTGATCACATAACCAACTTTTACTCCCCTGCCCTAACCAATAGTCATGGATCCAATCACGACATGTTACGCACACAAATATAATATAAGTACATAGAGCACACGAATATATTGTGAGCACACGGAGCACACGAATATGGCATGAGTATACGGGACCCACAAAAAGATATAAGTATAAGGAATATTCGATGCACACGATAAAGTAAATGCGTAAGGAGTACTCGATGCATACGATAAAAGGGATACCATCTCCTGATATGATCTATATAGTACCAGTTTGTGTACCATAGTGTCAGAATCAAGAAATACAAATCTAGAACATGTGATATATACACTATCAAGTACTAAAAACTAGCAGAGAGACGTACTCGATTGGAATCCGGAGTAGAGTATCAAATAATATCCGTATCAGTTCCTCAAAGACCTAAATATGAAATATCATGTCAACAAAGTATTTTGGAATGATAGTGAGATTAAACTAGTTAATTTCTAGGTCTCAAGTCACCTCTAGGTCAAACTAGGTCAAAATAGTCAAACTTGGTTACCTCTAAGTCAAAGATGGTCAAACTTATCAATTCTAGGTAATACTAGTCTATACCTAGATTTTTAGGTCCATATCTTGAAGCTATTAGCTATACTAGCTAATATCCCTTATATATATATATATATATATATATATATATATATATATATATATATAAATTTCCTCAGTACTATTATTAACTATTGGTAGCTTGATATATCAATACCAATACCTTAACTAATAACTATATCTTACCCATTACCTCAATAATACACTTAACACTTATACTAAGGTATCATATACTCTCATATAGGCCCACTAATATATATATATATATATATATATATATATATATATATATATATATATATATATATACCCAAGTATCTCATGATACTACCCTCAATGTAATTCTATGTATACTTAATACTTACCATATGAATAAATGTGTATTTACATATATATTAGATACTAACATACACTAGGCTCACATATGACACACTCAAAGCTACACTCAACACTCTAGACACACTCTCTCAACCAATAAATCACACCCTCTCTAAGTTGGTATGTTAGTTCTTAACACAGTAATATCCCATTGATACTAGGATACACCTCATCTACATACCTATCTCGCATACTCTCATATCACACTAACCCAACCCACTTGTAGTTGATACACAATTACACAAGCCTCAACTCACCCTCACTGTTCACTGATTTGGCACACAACATATCTACACTAATAGCTTGCCACATAAGCACACCTGTGCATAGGCCTTAACCCCCACACTATACACTGTTTGTGTTAAGCAAACTTTCATAGCTCAAACTTTTGGGACTAAAACTTACTCCCTCCATTTCCCAGCCTAGAAATTAAGGCCTGTAATTCGGGTCATTCTCTGTTAAAACTTTGGGCCCCCACACCATACTCTCACACTTAACTGGTACGTACAAGTGTCTTGACCCTTAACTGATTAAATAAAGCCACTGCTGCCCCTCCTATGATCAACTACACTATAGTTCATGCACTGACTGATCTAGCTAATGCTGATGTCTTATGCACAGGGCACTACTGTTCACACCATCCCTTAATCCGAGCCCTTTGCTGCCAAATACAAATAGTAATGTTTTTGTATCAACTGCTGCATAAGTTGCTGTCAAGCAACTGCTGGTGAAATCTCCCTTCTAACTTCTAACTTCTAACTGAACACAATATCTATACACACTTACTACTAATCAACACTGTCACCTCACAACCCATACCTATAGGATACATCAACTGCAACATCAACACCATTACCCACAGCAACATCAACTCCCCTTGCTGCTGCCTGCAATGTGGATTGCACCCAAATGAAGTCCCCTCTTCCCTTCTCCTTGCAGTGCATATCTTACAGTCATCCTCACTCACTACAACCCTCATTCCTTTAACCCGACCACTTCGTATCTGCAACACCGTACTCCATGCACAACTCAACACACCAAAACCACACACTTCTAATCCCCTATACCAATATGTACATACACAATATACAATCACATTAGATAGATACACACACACACACACACACACACACACACACACATATATATATATATATATATATATATATATATATATATATATATATATATATATATATATATATATATGATCAAATACTCAATAGACACGCACACACCAAATCACAAGAACTTGGTGTGCAATATCAAGTATCACACAAGCATTCATGATACGCTTGTGATACGCACTCTCAACCTTGATACCACCACTCCTAACACTTAGAATACATCTAAAATACCAAATATAATATGAAATATATATCAAAAAGCTTATTCTAATGCAACATGGGAAAATTGACATGCTAGAGCCCATCACATTGAAACTACCAACCTACACCATTCATGGTATCATGATACGGACTCCCCATATCCATTTGTGGACACGTAAGCCCTCTCAAATCATGAATCATAACCTAAAATTACCTATGAGATATTTCTACAAACACCTAGTAGTCCAAATTCGGATTAACTCCAATTTGGCCATAAAAGTCAATGTAACTTTTACTACAGGCCTCCTATGAACCTAGTTCTTCTTCCTATGGGTAGCCCTTAGCCAAGGGAGGGTCCCTATGGGTCTATTACACTATTTAAAATAGAAATTACTAGGAAAAATAGAAATCTTATCTATTGGGAGATGGATTCCCAATGTATCACCACTTATGGACACAAATGAGAAGTTGGACACAATTCTCAAGCCAATGTTTCACTTATCAAGTGCTTCTTGTAATCCAAGCTATTAGCCTCCTTTGAAAATCAAAATGAGAGGGATGAGATTTGGGAATGGTTGACTAGGGTTTGCTTCCAATTTGGGGATGAATTAATTTGAAAAAAAAATGGAGGCTATTCATGAATAAAGAGGCTTATATAGCCACCTAATAGGGTTAGGGTTAGGAATAGATAATAAGACTTAAAAGCCCCTCTCCATGTCATGAATAGAATCTATTTTATTAAAGAAGGCACCTCTACAACTAGTGAGAATATTCTATTCTTGAATCTAAAGAAATAACTAATTAATCTAACTAAACTATGACTAGTCTAATGTGTCGAAAGTGGTTCAATTGGTCTAGTTTGGGTTGCACCAACTCTAAGTCAAACTACTAGCTAGCACACTAATGACAAAATAAATGTATCCCTTTTATTATAGTTAAGTTTAGAGATAGGGAGGAGAAGGGGAAGTAAGGGAAGAGAGAATATGAGAAAGGAGATTGCAAGGGCCTTAAACCCTAGGTTGCATCTCATGTCTATTTATATTGATATGCAATACACCCACAATTACTATTATACCCTCATATGATAAATAACAAAATAAAATAACTCTAACACCCTCCCTCAAGCAGGAGCATATAGATCAGACATGCCCAGCTTGCTACATAAATCAGAAAATAGACCGCGAGCAAGTGGTTTGGTGAGGATATCACCTAATTGATCCTCTGACCGAACATAAGGAGTGACAATCTGTTTCTTCAGCAACAAATCACGAACAAAATGACAATCCACCTCGATATGCTTCGTGCGCTCATGAAACACCGGATTACTTGCGATAAATATTGCCGACTGATTATCATAATACATCTCCATCGGAATAGGAATCATAATTCCTATTTCATGAAGAAGAGACTGCACCCACATCATCTCAGAAGCTGTATGAGCCATCGCACGGTACTCGGCCTCTGCACTAGAACGAGCCACAATATTCTGCTTCTTACTACGCCACGTGACAAGATTGCCACCCACAAATGTACAATAGCCAGAAGTAGACCTCCTATCACTGCGACTGCCTGCCCAATCAGCATCACTGAACCCAGTCACCGTAAGCAACTGGGAAGGTTTGTACAACAAACCCTTTCCAGGTGCACCCTTCAAGTATCGAAGAATGCGAGAGATAGCCTCCCAATGTGGTTGCCGAGGGGCATGCATAAACTGACTAACTACTCCAACTGCATATGTGATGTCTGGTCGAGTAACAATAAGATATATAAGTTTGCCAACCAAACGTCTATAATATCCAACATCCTCAAATAACTCTCCCCTGTCAGCATCAAGCTTGTCATGATAATCCTAGGAGTCTCAACTGGCCGACACACCAATATCCCAGTCTCGAAAAGCAAGTCTAGAACATACTTACGTTGTGACAGATACACCCCCTTCTTAGATCGAGCAACCTCGATTCCAAGAAAATATCGAAGAAGATCCAAATCCTTAGTATGAAACTGACGACTAAGGTAGGCCTTCAAGTCCGCAATTCTAGCATGATCACTCCCAGATATAATGATATCATCAACATAAACAATCAACACGATAATACCCTCTGAGGAAGAATGGCAAAATACTGAATGATCTGATATGGTACGCCAAAAGCCATACTGAATGAGAACTGAACTGAACTTGTCAAACCAAGCACGAGGTGACTGTTTCAGTCCATATAATGCTTTTTTCAATCGACATACGATCTTTTATTTCCTGCTACAACATATCCCGGTGGTTGATCCATATAAACCTCCTCCTGTAAGTCACCATGCAAGAAAGCATTCTTTATGTCCAGCTGATATATAGGCCATCGGTGATTAACCGCCACAGAAATAAGAATTTGAACTGAATTCAGCCGAGCCACTGGAGAGAAAGTCTCCATATAATCCACGCCATATGTCTGAGTATACCCTTTGGCAACCAACCATGCCTTGAGACGCTCAACAGAACCATCAGGATGATACTTAACAGTGTACACCCATCTACAACCCACTGTTTATTTTCCAACAGGAAATGATGTAAGCTCCCAAGTCTGATTTTGATATAAAGCATACATCTCCTCATCCATTGCACTTTTCCAACCAGAAGATGACATAGCCTGCTTGTAAGTTTTGGGAATAAAAGTAGAAGACAATGAAACAACAAATGCATGAAAAGATGATGAAGCACGGTATAATGAAACATAGTTAGAAATGGGATGTTATTCTTTATGGTACAAAGGCGTTGTCTTTTTTTGAGAGCAATAGGAAGATCATCTGGATCTGTGGTGATGGGAGCAGAAACCTCAGGCACGGAAAATGATTGGTTGAAGGCTGAATTTTGCAGAACCACTGGCCTGTCCTTGGATCTCTGATAAACCTGTAAATGGGGAATAGAGACAGAAATTGATTCAGGAATGACCGGAAGTGGTATGGAAGATATCAAATCTGTTGTAAAAGGAATACAACGGTCTCCTGGAGGAAAGAAAGGGGTAGACTCAAAGAATATAACATCCGCACTGACATAATATTTGCGTGACTGTGGACTGTAACAACGATAACCTTTTTGAGTACGGGGATAACCAAGAAAGACACACTTCAGAGATCTAGGAGCCAACTTATCTCGATTAGGTTCCAAGTTATGAATAAAAGCGACACAGCCAAACACTCGAGGAGATAAGGAAAATGGTGCGACATCTGTATGTAATATAGTAAATGGAACTTTGTTATTTAATACAGATGATGGCATGCGATTAATAAGATAACATGCAGTAAGAACGGCATCTGCCCAATACTGTTTGGGGACATGCATATTGAACATGAGAGTTCGAGCCACATCTAAAATGTGTCGATGTTTGCGTTCGGCTATACCATTTTGTTGAGAGGTGTGGACACAACTGGTTTGATGAATCATACCACGATCAACACAGAAACTGTTCACAGAAGATTGAGTATACTCCAAAACATTATCAGAACGCAGAATTTTGATATGTTTATTAAACTGAACATAGACTTCATTATAAAAGACAGATAATACATTTGGAAACTCAGATCTTTCTTTCATTAAATAACACCAAGTCATTCTGGAATAATCATCAATAAAAATAACAAAATACTAAAAATCCTTTCGGACTTTTGACTCTAGACGGACCCCAAATATCAGAATAAACAAGATCAAAAGACTCTAATTGACGAATCTCACTACTACGAGGAAAGAAACTACGGTGATGCTTGCCTAACTGACAAGCCTCACATTCAAGACTAGAAATATGACTCAAATTAGGAAAAACTTGACGCAACTTAGCCAAAGACGGATGTCCCAAACGATAATGCCACTGCAACGGAGAAGTAGAAACAGAAGTGAAGGCCTTTCCAGGTAGATCCAAGTAGTACAGTCCATCTTTTTCATGCCCCGAACCAATCGTCTTCTTCGTCCTGAGGTCCTGAAAAATATACGAATTGGAAGAAAATGTCATAGAACATTGAAGAGATTTAGTTAACTGGCTCACAGATAACAAATTAAATGGAAAATTAGGCACATATAATGAATCAAATAATGATAGTGATTGAGTAGGGTGAATGACACCTTTCCTAAGCACAGGACGAGTAGACCCATCAACCAAGATAATATTATGTTTCATAGAACTACGATTATAAAAGATAGATGTTATACCAGACATGTGAGAGCTTGCTCCTGAGTCGATGACCCAAGAGGTGGATGGTGACTGGGTTGCCATAAAAACAGGATTACCTATATGTGCCATGGTTGCAGTAGGTTGGTAGGTGGTACTAGCAAGCGCGTTCAACTTCTGGAGGATCTGTTGAAATGGAGATGAGGTATCGGACATTGAAGTCTGATTGAAACCCGAAGTATCATCTCTGGGAGCAGAAGTGGTGTCCTGGGACTGCATATTTTCATCATGCACTTGATGTGCATATTCTGGTTTGCCCTATTTGTCCCAACAATAGTCTTCTACATGACCGAGCATTCCACAATAGTTACACTTTCGTGGTTGACCACGGCCACCACCACCACCGCGGCCACCACCGCCACCGCGGCCACCACCACGACCATTGTCTCTACCACCACGGTCTCCTCCTCGACCAAAACTACGACCACCATCTCTACCGCCACGTCCAATACCACGTCCACCACCACGACCAACAGCATTAGAAACTAGGACAGAAGAGTCAGTACTCGGCACCACAGAACTCTGTCCCAGAAAGGAACGATTGAGATGGGAGAAAGTATCTGCCACCGTAGGTAACTGCTCTCTAGCAAGGATTTGAGCTTTATAAGGTTCGAGCGCAGGATCCAAGCCGGCTAGGATGAGTGAAACATGAAACTCTTCCTTCTGTCTCCGAGCTTCCTTCAAATCAGTAGTAACAGGATGATATTGAAGCAGTTCCTCCCACAAAGCCTTCTTTGAAGCCAGATATTCATTCACAGGCTTCCCATTTTGCTTTGTATTGAACAATAACTCGTACAACTCATAGATACGGGCAACGTTTCGCTTCTGCGAATAAGATTCTTCCAGAGATGCCCAAATCTGTTTGCTTGATTCACACCACTGAACATTAGCAGCGATATGTGGTTCCATACTATGCTACAATTACGACATAACGTATGCATCTGCACTCATCCAATCTTCATACTCAGCGGACGTTTCAGGCAGGGGTTCTTCGGTCAAAAACTTCAACTTCTTCTTTGCCCTTAACACCACTTTGATAGACTTGGACCAGGCAAGATAGTTCGCACCATTGAGTTTCACCGCTGTAATCGACTTTTCCAATTCATCATTATGAATAACAGTAAAAGGAGAACCACCTCCGCTACCACCACCACTATTAACCTCGCTAGAAGATTCGGTCCCCACCATACTTGCAGATGCAACAGAAAGACGAGATCTTTGAAACCCTAGATCTCATAACGAACCTCAACCAACGACGAATAACCAACGGAGATATGTAGAAACCCTAGATCTCATAAACGAACCACGAACGACCACGAACAACGAACGACGAACGGCGAATCATGAAAAGTAGACAAAAAATAGCCGCCCTGTCGGGGATGGGATGTACAGTACTCACAAATATATGCTCTGATACCAAGTTAAGTTTAGAGATAGAGAGGAGAAGGGGAAGTAAGGGAAGAGAGAATATGAGAAAGGAGATTGCAAGGGCCTTAAACCCTAGGTTGCATCTCATGTCTATTTATATTGATATGCAATACACCCACAATTACTATTATACCCTCATATGATAAATAACAAAATAAAATAACTCTAACAATTATAATACAAACATTTATGAAATGACAAAAATACTCTTATGGAAAAGTGGTGGTTACATCGTGTCTATTAGTGAGATGGGCTGGTACGTCCCAACTACTAATCATGGGAAGACGACCATAGACCATCATATATTAGGTCGCATGCTAAGATATCCTTCTTGCAAGCCTAACAGTTTGATACAGAGACGAACAAAAAAATAAATGTGTATATAAATTTTTCTAATCTTTGTTTGTTGCAAGGATAGATTATTGGTCGTGGGTTAGAATCACTAAATATGTGATATTTTCTATTATAAACTGCTATTAAGTAAGAATCTTGTTTATAATGAAATGATGTTATCCTACACATAAATGTATTCATTGAATGCTGCTAATATGTCCCTAGAGTAAGAAATGAATATGGATTCGTGCAATATGCTGCTTATGTCAAGATGAAAATGAATCTATATCGTGCATGAACCGTCCCTATAGCTTGAATGAATGAAATAAGAAATAAGGTTTTGATTATGTTTTCATAATAATATGAAATATGACTTGATTATTTATATGACATGTAATGAATGTAGGTAAAAGATAGCAAGATCACTAATAAAAGAAATATTTTCTTATATGAATACTTAGTGTCTATTTTCAAATAGTGTAGTCTTGTTCCTCATTAGTGCATTTTCCACTGTGTTGACCCCCCCCCCCCCCCCATGGAACGAAATTATTGTAATTGTTTTCGGTTCAAAAAGTGTAAGCCTAGTTGGCATGTATAGATGGCTATTGAAATCCTCTGCAATTGTTGAAAGTCATTATTAAAGGCCTTATAAATAACGTAGGAGTCTCATTTGGTCCTCACCGTCCAAGTTGTAAATTGTCTCTAGTATAATGAAGTTTTCAACGTTCTCATCTCTCTTTTGCTCCACATTTTTTCATTCTTATCTTAGTGATTAGCTAAGCATTTGGAAAAGGCTTCCATGGATCTTCAATAGAGGAAGTTCGTGCGCCGCGCGGATCGAATTTTAGACAAAAACACCAAGTCCGTGACACTAGGCTTCATTGCTATTAGATCTGAAGAGATGTATGGGTGTATTTAAGGGGTAATAGTTCATCTTTCTGATTACTGGATTTCTTCTCCGAGCTTAGTCCTGTATGAACCACCTAAATTGCATGCTCGTCTCTCTTGATTTCTGTGCTAGTCTTAACAAAATCCAACTGAGGCCTTAGGCTACCCAGGAACTAAAAAACAACAACAGGAAATTATGTGACTATAATTCAGTTTATGATGAGTTTATCATAATAGTTTCATTTCTTTACCATGCATTCCGATAGAGTTGCCAAGAGATTGAATATGTGGAGTCCTCTGGGTGTATCTTCTAACTATTCTCAGCAAATTCACTTGAGTAATTTGTTCTGGATCCATGTACCAAAGCACACTATAATTCCGAGAAACTATGACCATTGCTGAATGAAATTATTAAGGAAAAAAAAGAGAGACAGTTAGCATTAACATTGGGAAGTCTTCTGCCCATACGAAAGATCACTATTTTATGAAGACCAAAATAGTCATCTCAGAAGATTGAGTCTCCTTAGTCACTCTTTGTTGGTTCCCTTACTTAGACAAAGCACCGAATTAAATAGAACATTTATGACATATAGTTAAAGAGGAAAGAACTTTGTGAACGAAAGTTTATGCATCAGTTGAGCTGCCTCCTGTAACCTTTAGCTGGAAATTTACACAGCCGAAGGAATGACAATGTTCAGGTTGCCAAACATGCAGCTGCAATGAGAAAACATTGATGCGGTAAGTAAGCATAGATCGAGATCAGAGGCATGAAGTTGACATTGTGAGGTCGAATAGAGCTCACCTTTTCACATAGTAGTAGCAAAAATCTGCCAATATGAATGTTTGAACTATTTCTGCAACGAGCAGCGCACCTATCCAAATACTCCCATGTCCAAATGTGTAGAGAAATGATCCTCTAGTTTCAATAATCTGAGATATATGAATCGAAGTCAAATTAGCATTGCTTGGTGTAATAGCAACATCAGTAGAGTAAGGGTTCCAAATTAGAAATGATCCTCTACTCTGCATTTGCTGCAGCTAAATTGAAAGCAGATTTAATTACTTGGGATCTTGTAAGAGTTCCAAAGAATTGCAGTCTTGCTCTCATTGGCTCACATTTAAAGCTTATGATGTCGGAGGCTGGTTGAATTTTCATATTTCAGGACGAGTATGCAGAAGAGAGTATAGAGAAAAATCAAGATGGTCAGTTACAAAGTTGTGAGCATGCCTGGCTAAACGGATCCAAAATTGTCAAAGTAAGAAATAGAGATTTATTTTTATATAACTGTGTATAAAACTTCATCGGATCTTCATGAACCAGTTAATATTGTAACATTCTTTTTGTGTTTCTTTGAGTTTAAATTAGAAAATCAGAGTCAAGTAATCTAGTATTAGAATTGCACAATGAGAGGCAAATACAAATAAAAGAAGGAAAAAAAAAAAATCCATTTTCATCTTCTGTTGTCATATTCATTTTATATGGTAACTAGATTAAATTGCTAACGAGACTTGTCTAGTATATTAGGTGTCAAGTCCTTTACATATGGTAAGTATATTAGGAAATGAATTATTACCTAGTTTAGAAGTTTCTGAATATTTGGGAGGGCTATTATAAAACCTATAAACGAGGGTTTTGGATGGACTCGTGGAGCAAGTGTACAAGGAGGATAAAAATAAAAAATATAGATAGAAGAAGAGGATCAGACTTGGAAGATTGCAAGAAAGTAAAATGTAAAATAAAAAGGTAGTACTTGTCATTTTTTTTATTGGTATTCTTCAATTTAATTTAGTGGGATGTAAGCCATGGGTTCATAGCATGTGTATTGCATAGATGTTTCTCTTCATAGAACTTTTACATCTCATATAGGTAGGTGGTGGTCTAGTTTAACCTTTGCTAAGAAAGTCCAGCGTAAGTGTCCTTGATCTTTAATTCAGTTGCAATTTCTTGCACCAAATATCTTGAAGCTAGAACTTTTGATTTATCGTCACATAGGTGAGACATGAAGCTTTGGCTTCATAGTTCGAATTGGTTTATCTTTTGTGATGTGATATATTAATTCTATTTCATCTGGTTTTGTGTTCTAAAATATAAGTTCCATTGCATAAAGGATCTTGTTTTCTTTGTAAATCTGCAATTCCATAGAATGTACAAAGTTGGGTTATTGCATCAATCTTAAATCTCATTTAGCAACAATCAATCCAATTGAACTTCACATCTTCTTATTCCTCCTCCCTTTCTTGTGCGCTAATAGAAGTCTTCCTATGAATGTTGTTTATAATCATTCCTACATTTCAGTGAAGTTCTGTTTTTAAATAATTTTTTTTGGCATTCCAATAGCTAAGTATTCCTTTTGGCCAGTCTTCACATTTTACACTATAGGGTTGTAATATGCAAGAGTTGGCTATTAGGTGCTTTATAATGTGTGCCTTGTAGACATTCATGACATCCAACGAACAAAGCCTTTCCAATGAGTGTTAATAGGAGTCTTCCTATGAGTGCCTTTTATCTCATTTAGCTGGGATCAATCCAATTGAATTTCACATCTTCTTATTCCTCCCTTTCTTGTGTATAGGAGTCTTCCTATGAGTGTTGTTGATAATTATTCATATATTCAAGTGAAGTAATTTTTAATAATTTTGTTTGGCATTGCAATAAGTAAATATTCCTTTTGGCCAGTCTTTGTACTTTACACTTGTTAAGATTAATTAGATTAGATTTATGTTAAGATTAAGTAGATTAGATTTAAGATTAGATACTAATTAGATTTAGGATTGGATTTCTTCTCCTTTAAGGATACATATTTTTTCTCCTACTTCTATACGAATATGAATTCGTTTTTCATCTATATATATTCATAGTTGTATTGCTCTTTTACATCATCCAATAATAAAATCAATATTGTTGATTTGCAACATGGTGGTATCAAAGCGTATCTTTACATCATTCAATAATATAATCCTCAAATGATATCACATTACTACAATCAGATGTACGGAACTTCATCATCTACTGTTGGCCAGCAAGCGTATATTTACCCCTACATGGAATACGCCATGCAAAATCCGAGGGTAGATTTTCAGTCACCAATGCAGGCCCATCGTCCAACGTACGCGCAGTATCCTACAGTCCATGCAGAAGGATCCTATGCTCTCTCACTACCCTACAACTTCCACCTTCAGCCCCCACCGCACGCAAGATAACCCATTAACAACACAGATTTCAGTTTTTAAAGACACTATGTGACTTCAGTTGATCAGCTGGCAGAATTTATTTATCTATTTATTATTATTATTATTTACGAAAGTCACATCCCATACCGCATTTTCAGTTTCTATTGGGCAAACTCATGTTGTTTGACCCACCATGAGTTTGAAGGGGGTATTAAGATTAATTATATTAGATTTATGTTAAGATTAATTAGATTAGATTTAGGATTAGATACTAATTAGATTTAGGATTGAATTTCTTCTCCTCTAAGGATACATATTTCTTCTCCTACTTCTATACGGATATGAATCCGTTTTCCATCTATATATATTCATAGTTGTATTGCACTTTTACATCATCCAATAATAAAATCAAGATTGTTGATTTGTAACAACACTATTGGGTTCTAATATGCAAGAGTTGGTCATTAGGTGCTTTACAATGTGTACTTTGTAAGTACATCACATTCAACAAAGCCTTCGTCCGGTACTTCTGGAGATGGCTACCTGAATTATTTTTTCAGTTCACCTCTGTTGTGGTGATCTCTTCTATAGCTACCATTTCAATATCCTTCCCATGTATATTTTATATGCTCTACCTTAGGTCCTTAGCCTAGTAGCTTCTTAACCTATGACCTTGACATACATAAGTTTGGTTACCTCTTCAGTCAATATATTCTCTCTCTTCTGGAATTCTTTTGTATTTAACAGGGAACTGATTGCTGCCATATATTTGCAAACATGTTTCCGGTAGATGGGGGTTTATTAGTTTTAGTAGAATTTTTGGGCGTATACGGAATTTATCTTAGTATAATTTAGATTTTTTTTTTTTAATGTGGATGTCTAAGACATTTCCCTTTGAATACTTATGAGTAGAGCCTCGCCTTAAGTCTCCCTATCGAGATTAGGTGCCCGAACAATCATGTACTTTTTCTAAAAAAAATTAGCTACTCAATTATATAATGTGATTTTTCATCCTGATTAGTTTAGTAGTACATTAGATCACGACATGCATGTTATCCCACTGTTTCTAGATTATGATTATAACTAAGAGAATCCTTTAGTACATCTTCTTTAGTAATTTTTATACACGGTTATTATTGGTCAAAGCTTTACGGTTTTGTGTTTGTAAGTATTTTTTGAAAGAGAATATTCCTACTCTTGTACATGTCTTGGGTTGGTATCTAATGATAGTTATTTTTACATGTGGCCAAGTAGCACATATGAGTTATTGTTTAATTTAGACATGTTGCTTTTGTTTTAGATACCGTTATCAAGAAATTAAATCATAGATTTTCAGTGGACCCTTGTATACGAGGGAAGCATTATGCAATGCTGGGTTAACTCGGTAGTACCATTTTTTTTAATTTATGGCCATATATTTTAAGCCCTGAAATATGGGATCACTCGCTAGCATTAGTGACAGGCTAGATGGTAGTGGATGGCTTTACTATGCACCACATTGAATTCTAAGACCTGTCTTATTTCTATGTTTTAAACAAAATATTTTACAATGATTAGTAAGATTCAGTTTACATGATATTGTCTTTTGTAACTGGTACTTTTATGGATATCCATATACATATATTTCAAATTAGATGGATCTTGATATTTTAAAATAGTTTTCTTTCAGTGGATCATGTTTTATCCAGCGTGGTTATCCCTGATTTATGTTATATATGTTGTCAATCCGTCAGATGTTAAATGGGGTTTTACCTGTTTACTGTAACGCTGATATGCTTACACAGCATGTAAACAGATTTCAAACCCCACAACTTGTTTGCAAGAACTTGTTGAGGTGCCAGATTGGTGTAATTTCTGCTGGGGTTTAATCAAATTATTTTCTAGAAATGGTTCCACATCCATGTGACAAGTCCAAGTGTGTATTTCAATATAAGATTATTATTTTATTGACTTTTGCACATAAGGAGTGGTAGACTATGTGGTTGGTATGGTGGGGTATTTTTCTACAGGGTAAGGTTTAAAGAACTTCAAGAAATATTTGAGTTTTTGTCATCCATTTTTTGAAAAAGTTTCTTACGAGATAGGTCCCGAAAAGGCCTAGACCCTCTGGACATGGGCAAAGGACGCAAAGTGACACTTTGATGGCACACTTTGCACTTTGCACGTACGCATCGTATGCGAGATGGCACTTTTGGGTATAATTGTGCAACCAGGTCGCAACAGGTCGTGCGGAGGCAGTTCCTACGGAAATACGATTTCCATGCGGAAGATGCTCCATCGAAAATGCAATTTCCAAATGGAGTCTTCCTCCGTATAAATGTTGTTCGCACGGGACTGCATCTTCCTAAAATTATGATTCGCGTGGTATGGCTGTTTGTTTGCTTCGTTGGCACAACTGTCCACTTAGTGGAGGTTACTGCTGTAATCGCCCACTTAATGAGGAGTTACTCTCCGAATTTATAGTCCATAATGGATAATGGGTTGCTGAGGGGGTTTGGATCCCTTTTATAATCTTAAGACTTTATCTTTTGGACAACAGACTTAGAGATTATATGCTACAAGAGTAGAGTTAGCAGCAGCTACGAGAAGCTGTCCGAGAGTCCAAGTACGATTCGAGGGTGACATTGAGCATTCCAAAAGTTCTATCGATGAACTTGTTGGTTTCTAGGAGCAGATCAACGAAAAATGTTGAATCTTCCTTTGAGAAACAGTGATCTTGATCACTCTAACAAGAAATCTTCTTCTAAGTTTTATCTTTTATGTTTTTTGTTGTTGTTAGCAACCGTGTTGTATAGTTGTTGTTCTCAAGGTTATTATTTCAACAAAATAACTTTGTAATCTTTATTTTCGTAAAAGTTGTTGTAAGTTTCAAGGAGTTGTAATTTTCATTCTATGTACTTTTGTACAATCTTTGTAGCTTAAAAACAATAATCTCAAAGCAAGATTCGAACAAAGAAGATAAAAAATTATGCAAGTTTTCTTGACACAAGTTTTCACAAACTTGAGAAGTTCGATGGAGAGCATTACAACAACTGAAAGAGGAAGATTAGTCTCAATCTTCAACTTGTAAATGTGGATTATATGTTGACGGATCCATAAGCCATTCTTCTAGAAACGGATGATGTTTAAGCTCTTGCCAACATGATTACTTCACAATAGAAATGGAGGAGAGATAACAACCAATACAAGTTGTTGATACTCAAATCCATTGATGATTTCATGGCAGAGTCGTATAACAAGAAGGTGCTTGCAAGCGACATCTGGGAGTCTCTTGAAAAATAATATAAAGATAATGAGAAGATATCCAAAATACATCTCGTTAACAAATTCTTGAATATGGAATTTGAAGATGAGCTGACTATGCTACCTCAAGTCAAAGAATTACTAAAGTTGAAACAAAATCTCGAGGAGGAGGAAATGCCCATAACAAATAAGTTCATGGTGTGAGCAATTATCTCCAAGCTCCCTTCTGACTGAGGTCGCTTTGCTATCGATATGTACCGCAAGAAAATGGATATAATACTAGAAGACCTTCTACGCTTCATTCGTATCGAAGACGAAACGAGAAGGCAAATCAAAGTAGACACTCTCTCAAAACAGTTTGCTAAGGCAAACATGGTACAAAATGGAGATTCCAAGAGAAAACAAAAGACTTACTACAGTACAAAAAAAGAATGACTTCAACCATCTCAAGGTGAAATCAACTTCTTTCAAGCCCATATCCAGCAACGACGGGGAGCTTTAACTGTGGCAAGAATGTCCACTTCAAGAACTACGGGTCAAAGCCCAAACCAAAACCAAAACCAAAATAGGAAGGTAAGCTTAACTTGTTTGCTATAATTGTACAGTTTGACTCACTTGACGTAGACATGGATTTGTGGGTGGATATAGGTGCATCTTGCCGCGTGTCTTCAAAGAAGAAGATGTTCACACTTATGTGAACCTACAGTTGAAAATGTTTCAATGACGAACAAATCTTAAGTCGAAGTTCTAGGGATCGAATAAGTGGTACTAAAATTAACTTCGAGGACGTCACTTACCTTAAAGAACATAAAGCATGTACCAGCCAAAGCTAAAAACCTGATATTTAGGAGACTATTATACAACACAGGCTTGAGAATATACATCAATGTTGGCCAGGTGGTGATGTCCTATAAAGGAACATACTTTGAGAAGGCCTTTTGGATAGAAGGAATGTTCAAATTACAACTTATAATTCCTTCTGAAAGTATTAATGAAGTGTCTGTTTCTGGTTACTCTCTTGAGTTATGGCACATAATCTGTTCTAATATGAGAATATGTTCATTTTAAAAGAATACAAAAATATCTAGTCTATACTTTATCTCCAAATATGGGGACTAGAAGAGCAAGGATCTAGAAGGAGAAAGCAAGGATCTACAAAGAGGAGCAAGGATCTACAAGTTGGAGGCCAATTTCACCAATTTTGGAGGTTTCATTGGGAATCCATCTCCCAATAGGTACAATTCAGTTTTTGCCCTTAAAATAGCTTCTAAATCTGAGATTTAATCATGAATAATCAACCCATATGTATGTACTACCCATAGAATTTGGTTTTGTGTTCATAGGAGACCTATGGAGAAAGTTATGGTGCTTTTTGTGTCAATTTTGGGAGAATTCCAAAAATAACTTTTGTTGTGTGTGTCAATTGATCCTATAGATCAATTTGGCATATGTTTATGTGGTTGGGGCTAGTGTCGTATCCACAATTGGGTACGTGTAGGTCGTATCCCAACAATTTGGTGATACGTGTTGTTTTGGGGGTTTTTTCTCCGACACGGAATTTTGTACATGTCGTATTTTGACACGGACACATAGATCTACATTTGACACTTTGTTTTGTTCATAAATATTATATGTGATTTGTTTGTGTCCTTCGGGATGCAATTGGATGTGTGGTGGACTCGTGTCGCATGCGTATCCTAGATCTAGTGGGATACGGTGTGATACTCTCCAATTATTGTGTGTTTATGTGTAGATCTAATTAATTATGCTTTAATTCTTGAATTATAATTGTGTATGTATATATATATATTATATATGTATTATGTATATTTATTATAGTGTTTATTGTATCATAGATATATGTATTATATATGTATTAATAGAATATATATTATGTAGCTTTCTTCTACATGCATTAATAAATATGTTATAATATATGTTAGGGATGTAAATATATGTATATATTTTATATAATATATGTGTATATTTAATTAAGTAATTAGATTATTTATATATGATTATTTATATATATATATGTATGTAGATATATATTTATAAGTGGTAGCATATGTATATATAATATAGTAGATATATTTATATGTGGTTATATATATAGTTATATTATATATTGTTATGTATTTATATTATTATATGATTATATATATGTATACATATATGTATAGTTATATATACATATTACTATATGTGTGTGTATGTTACTATGTGGTATTTTATACAATTTACTATGTATAAGTGTATGTATAGTTATATATAGTTTTATATATATATTGTATAAATATATATTGTGGGTTATATATATGTATTTAAATATATATTGTATAAATATATATATATGGTGGGTTATATATATGTATTTATATATATATTGTATATAAATATACATATATTTTCAGCGACAACAGCGAGCCAGAAGTGTCGCAATAGCAGCAACAAATGCAAATAATAGCAGCTTTTCAGCGACAGCAGTCAGCGACAGTTGCAGAAAACTGTCGCTGAAACAATAGTGTATCAGCAGAGTATCAGAAGCTTCAGCGACAGTTTTTAGTGACAGTGCAGGAAACTGTCATAAAAACTTCAGTATATCTATATACACAGCAGCTTTCTGTGATAGTGGACAGGGTATTTAGCGACAGTTTGGCAGTTTTTAATATATTAGATATTAATATATATATAGATATATATGTATATATATATGGTAATTAATATATATATAAATATGTTCATAATTGCTATTTGTATTATAGTATACTATATATATATTTAGTTGTAGCATATAAATTTATTAAAATAGTTAGTATATTTTAGTTATCAATTGTTATGAGTATCTTTTATATATTATATATTTGTAGGTATGTATGTACGTATATATGTATTAATAGTTAGTGTGTAGTTGATAGTTAGTATTATTCTATTAGTACATACTAGAGTTGTATTGGATTGATATATGTAATTATTGATGGGTAGTTAGTATATATATGAGATTTTGGCAAATACCTTGAGATATCAAGGTAAGTATCAAGATATACCAAGGTATGAGTAGTAGGTATTGGCATAAGTAATAGGATAGTTGTAAACTAATTATGGGTTGGTATTAAGGTGACTAAAATAAGTTATATAGAATTATATAAATATTAAATGCATAGTAGTTTATAATTATTGTTGGGTAGTTAGTATAAATAAGGTTTTGAATTTACCTTGAGATGCCAAGGTAAGTATCAAGGTATTGGAGGATAATCAAGGTATTGGGTTTGGATATCAAGATAGAGATTTAGTATTGCGATACCAAGTTGGTTCGAAACCAAGGTATCCATTTAGAATTTGTAATTAGGATTTTATATATATAATATTGTTTGATATGTACATATGTGTTATATTTATCCCTTGTTTGCGTATCCTGAGATACAGTATCTTAGTATCCTAAGATTTAGTTTGTATGGCCTAGATTCATAGTGTGTGAGCCCAATATCTTTGAGTTAGACTCATACAACATAAAAATAGGTAGTTGACCATAATTTGACTATAGTTGACCATAGTTGACTTAGAGTTGACCTAGTTTGACTTTTGACTTAGAAATGACTTTATGACCTAGAAAGTTGACTAGTTTAATATATTTCTCTTCCCAAAAACTTGTATTAATGCAATATTTCATATATAGGTCTTTGACACCAGTTCGGACATCATTTTTTATCATTTGCTCTGGACCACAGGCGAGTACCTTCTCTGATAGTTTTTATTATTTGATTACCACTATAATTCAAGTATTTAGAAATGTTACTTATGATTCTTGACATGATGGTACACGGATTGGTATTGTTATTGGATCGTTAGTCATGGGATGTTACCTTGATTATGGAGATGGTATCGGATACTGTCCTTGTTGGTATTGGATAACATTGAATATTGTAGATTAAACATTGGATACATTGGCTAGTGACGTGTCATGATTCGATCCATCATATCAGTCGGGGCGGGGGAAATACCAATTAAATATGTGATCAAGAAACTATCGGCTAGTAGTGTAATCATTGGCTACTAACTAACCATGCAATTCACGTATGGTTGAGTTAGCTCCTTAGTGTAATCATTGAATCTCCCAGGCCGATCACATATTTAGTTAGTATCTCAAATCACATAGTTATTATAGATTCCATTATTCAGTTCATTGATTACCTTGTTCTATTCTGACATTATAGTTCATTCCTTTATTCTTGTACGCATTGATTATATTCTGTTGTTAGTATTGCCTATTCTCTCATTGTTCTTGATTATCAGTTATATCCTCATCGTAGATAGCATCTTCTGTTCTACTGCTTTATAGTTTTTGTCAATTAATTGAAACTGCTATTGGGTTATACTTTGCTCCATTCCTGACTGAAAAATATTTTTCAGAGGATCCGGGAGATTGTTGTCCGACATACTACGGACCTCAGCCTATTGATGGTGCAGACTTGGACCCACTAGTTCTGGAGTGACTGTTGAGAGATTTAGCCGGATTCACTAGTTAGCATAGTTAGTTCTCTTTAGCATTTTGGTACCGGATTTGTTTCTGGCATATATTTGTGTTTGGATATTATTTCTATTTATTGTTGTTATATTTTTAACTGCTTAGTTATGTTAGACTTCTGTGATATCCTCTCGTGCCATAGAAATATGATTGAGTATTGTGTTGAATTAAGTTGATTACTCTCTTCTTGGAGTTGAGATATTATTGGAGGTTTATGCTTTATAGTGAGATAATTAGATAGTATAGTTGACCAAGACAGCGTTCTACCGCCGATGCTGCGGCATAGGCTGGGCGTTATTCCCGACTTGCATCCCTACACCGGATGCGGGTCGTGACACATTTTTAGTGGTGGCCCATGCAGGTCAGGCTTCGCAATATTGCGATATCGTGGTAGTGCGATGACTTAGTTGTACTACTGCGAGCCTGCGATAGGATATAAGACATAGGATACTAGGAAGAGAGAGGGATACTCAATCACAACTAGGAATTCCAATATGAATTGAATCCATAATTTTGATTCCTTCTGAATACTTTTGTCCTTCCTTGATGATATCTTATCTTGTGTCGAATTGATCTCCTTTGTTTCGATCTGTCTTCAGGATGCCGCCGAAGACTAGATCCCATCGATCGGAAGCAGTTTCTACGAGGTCTGCCACCTCTCAATCTTCCACTCAGGCAGTAGGGTTTGTACCTCCTACGACATCAGTTCATGTAGGAGTCTCGGCTGCCTTCGGGGGTTCTCCTCCACTTGTTCTGAGGACTACTCCAGTTGCTTCTGAGGGACTTCCACCACCTCAATTTTCAGGAGATACCGCACCGATGGTTGCACTGTTTAGAGAGATGATGGAATTACAGAGGGCACAAATAGAAGCCCAGCACAGGCAGTCAGATTTGATGCGGCAGAGTATGGAAAATGCCCATCAGATAGCTATAACAGCAGTTCAGAAAGGGGCTCCTCCACAGCCACAGGATATTCAGATCAAGCCAGGCAACATTTAAAATTTCAAGAAGCTTGAGCCTCGAGTTTTCAAGGGTACAGAAGGTATAGTCTATGCTGACGATTGGCTTGAAGATATCGAGCGACTCATGAAGGTATCCCGTCTTGCGGAGGATCTGAAGGTTGAGGCGGTAGGACTTCAACTGTTCGACGTTGCCCGCACTTGGTTCAGGAATGAGCCAATTCTTACTGATGTGAGGCAGTCTTGGGAGATATTCAAGGATCTCTTTAAGAAGAAGTTCTTTGCTCGGACAGACAGATTGGAATTAGGAAGGTAATTTGAGAGCCTTACACAAGAAAGCATGTCCGTAGAGGAGTATGCCGCAGAGTTCGGGAGGCTGAGCCGATTTGCGGAGTACTTGGTGAGAGAGCCAGAAGTTTGGGCTATCCATTTCCACGAGGGTCTGAATTGGGAAGTGAAGATTCCCATTCCGTCTTTCTACGAGACGTATTCTGAGATACTTTCGGAGGCACGCAAGGTCGAACGGGAGTGGAACTTGAAGCCGAAGAGGGACCGTGATATGTTTGGGGGTGACAGTAGTAGTGCGGGACCGACAAAGAGGCCGCGGTTCCAGCAACAGCAGTTTCCAATACAATTTGGAGCCTATCAGCAACAATATCAGATGCCAGAACCTATTGTTGCTCCAGTACAAGCTCTAGTACAACAGATACCACAGCAGCCTCAGAGACAGGTGCAATAAGCTCCTCAATGCACCTATTGCAAGAAGACTGGGCACACTTGGGAGATGTGTCGGAAGAGACTTGGAGCATGCTTACATTATGGATCAACGGAGCATATGGTAAAGGATTGTCTCTGGACACTTCAACGTCCAGGCCAGGATGCAGATTGAGGCCAGAGAGGTGGAATTAGGCCACCTGTAGCACCACAGATTGCTCATCACCCGCAGAGGGAGCTACCTCGGCAGGGCGGAGCATTTGCGATGACGGTCGAGGAGACCAATACTACAGGTGATGGGTTAGAGAGTCTGTTCTTTCTTTCTGTTCCTTTCATCTATTTTGATTGATTGATTCTTTAGTACCTTTTGGATGCTTGTGTTATATAGTTAGTGTAGCTATAGAATACCCTGACAGAGACAACAGTAATAAGACAGACGACAGGTGGAGACCATGACCATGCATGTTATTCTTTGCATAGGACTGTTCTTAGTGAGATATGACCTTATTAGACTATGATTGCTGGGGGTTTGACCTAGAAGGAGTACGATCACCTTTAAATTTCGAGGACAAAATTATTTTAAGGGGGATAGACTTGTCACTACCGTATTTTCTAGAAAAGGATATTTTGGTCATTTTATAATTAATTAAATATTGTGCATGTTAAATATTTATTTATTATATTATTTATTTATTATTAGCATGATAGATTTATTTTTTTGGACTTGTGTTAGTGGACCTAACTAGTTTAGTTTAGACTCATGGACCAACATATTTTAATTGTTAGAATTGAGCCCAACTAGAAAGCCCATTAATTAGGAGGATGATTAAATTAATTAAACCATTAGACTAGAAGCTTCCCTCCTTAATTAATTTCTTCATGAGAGGCCCCAAGGGGTATTTTAGACTTTACATAGTAGCTTGAGGGAGGGGGCAAGTGAGGCCTATATAAAGGGGATGAAAATTTTCTCTCTTCATTTTTTATTCCAAATCTAGATCTAGAATTTTCCTCAACCAAATTTCATCAAATTCCTACTAAATTTCTATCCAATTACTTTCCAAATTACCATTGGAGACTTGAAGAGCAAGGATCTAGAAGGAGGAAGCAAGGATCTACAAAGAGGAGCAAGGATCTACAAGTTAGAGGCCAATTTCACCAATTTTGGAGGTTTCATTGGGAATCCATCTCCCAATAGGTACAATTCAGTTTTTGCCCTTAAAATAGCTTCTAAATCTGAGATTTAATCATGAATAATCAACCCATATGTATGTACTACCCATAGGATTTGGTTTTGTGTTCATAGGAGACCTATGGAGAAAGTTATGGTACTTTTTGTGTCAATTTTGGGAGAATTCCAAAAATGACTTTTGTTGTGTGTGTCAATTGATCCTATAGATCAATTTGGCATATGTTTATGTGGTTGGGGCTAGTGTCGTATCCACAATTGGGTACGTGTAGGTCGTATCCCAACAATTTGGTGATACGTGTTGTTTTGGGGGGTTTTCCTCCGACACGAAATTTTGTACATGTCGTATTTTGACACGGACACATAGATCTACATTTGACACTTTGTTTTGTTCATAAATATTATATGTGATTTATTTGTGTCCTTCGGGATGCAATTGGATGTGTGGTGGACTCGTGTCGCATGCGTATCCTAGATCTAGTGGGATACGGTGTGATACTCTCCAATTGTTGTGTGTTTATGTGTAGATCTAATTAATTATGCTTTAATTCTTGAATTATAATTGTGTATGTATATATATATATTATATATATATTATGTATATTTATTATAGTGTTTATTGTATCATAGATCTATGTATTATATATGTATTAATAGAATATATATTATGTAGCTTTCTTCTACATGCATTAATAAATATGTTATAATATATGTTAGGGATGTAAATATATGTATATATTTTATATAATATATGTGTATGTTTAATTAAGTAATTAGATTATTTATATATGATTATTTATATATATATATGTATGTAGATATATATTTATAAGTGGTAGCATATGTATATATAATATAGTAGATATATTTATATGTGGTTATATATATAGTTATATTATATATTGTTATGTATTTATATTATTATATGATTATATATATGTATACATATATGTATAGTTATATATACATATTACTATATGTGTGTGTGTATGTTACTATGTGGTATTTTATACAATTTACTATGTATAAGTGTATGTATAGTTATATATAGTTTTATATATATATTGTATAAATATATATTATGGGTTATATATATGTATTTAAATATATATTGTATAAATATATATATATGGTGGGTTATATATATGTATTTATATATATATTATATATAAATATACATATATTTTCAGCGACAACAGCGAGCCAGAAGTGTCGCAATAGCAGCAACCAATGCAAATAATAGCAGCTTTTCAGCGACAGCAGTCAGCGACAGTTGCAGAAAACTGTCGCTGAAATAACAGTGTATCAGCAGAGTATCAGAAGCTTCAGCGACAGTTTTTAGTGACAGTGCAGGAAACTGTCACAAAAACTTCAATATATCTATATACACAGCAGCTTTCTGTGACTGTGGACAGGGTATTTAGCGACAGTTTGGCAGTTTTTAATATATTAGATATTAATATATATATAGATATATATGTATATATATATGGTAATTAATATATATATAAATATGTTCATAATTGCTATTTGTAGTATAGTATACTATATATATATTTAGTTGTAGCATATAAATTTATTAAAATAGTTAGTATATTTTAGTTATCAATTGTTATGAGTATCTTTTATATATTATATATTTGTAGGTATGTATGTACGTATATATGTATTAATAGTTAGTGTGTAGTTGGTAGTTAGTATTATTCTATTAGTACATACTAGAGTTGTATTGGATTGATATATGTAATTATTGATGGGTAGTTAGTATATATATGAGATTTTGGCAAATACCTTGAGATATCAAGGTAAGTATCAAGATATACCAAGGTATGAGTAGTAGGTATTGGCATAAGTAATAGGATAGTTGTAAACTAATTATGGGTTGGTATTAAGGTGACTAAAATAAGTTATATAGAATTATATAAATATTAAATGCATAGTAGTTTATAATTATTGTTGGGTAGTTAGTATAAATAAGGTTTTGAATTTACCTTGAGATGCCAAGGTAAGTATCAAGGTATTGGAGGATAATTAAGGTATTGGGTTTGGATATCAAGATAGAGGTTTAGTATTGCGATACCAAGTTGGTTCGAAACCAAGGTATCCATTTAGAATTTGTAATTAGGATTTTATATATATAATATTGTTTGATATGTACATATGTGTTATATTTATCCCTTGTTTGCGTATCCTGAGATACAGTATCTTAGTATACTAAGATTTAGTTTGTATGGCCTAGATTCATAGTGTGTGAGCCCAATATCTTTGAGTTAGACTCATGCAACATAGAAATAGGTAGTTGACCATAATTTGACTATAGTTGACCATAGTTGACTTAGAGTTGACCTAGTTTGACTTTTGACTTAGAAATGACTTTATGACCTAGAAAGTTGACTAGTTTAATTTATTTCTCTTCCCAAAAACTTGTATTAATGCAATATTTCATATATAGGTCTGTGACACCAGTTCGGACATCATTTTTTATTATTTGCTCTGGACCACAGGCGAGTACATTCTCTGATAGTTTTTATTATTTGATTACCACTATAATTCAAGTATTTAGAAATGTTACTTATGATTCTTGGCACGATGGTACACGGATTGGTGTTGTTATTGGATCGTTAGTCATGGGATGTTACCTTGATTATGGAGATGGTATCGGATACTGTCCTTGTTGGTATTGGATAACATTGAATATTGTAGATTAAACATTGGATACATTGGCTAGTGACGTGTCATGATTCGATCCATCATATCAGTCGGGGCGGGGGAAATACCAATTAAATATGTGATCAAGAAACTATCGGCTAGTAGTGTAATCATTGGCTACTAACTAACCATGCAATTCACGTATGGTTGAGTTAGCTCCTTAGTGTAATAATTGAATCTCCCAGGCCGATCACATATTTAGTTAGTATCTCAAATCACATAGTTATTATAGATTCTATTATTCAGTTCATTGATTACCTTGTTCTATTCTGACATTATAGTTCATTCCTTTATTCTTGTACGCATTGATTATATTCTGTTGTTAGTATTGCCTATTCTCTCATTGTTCTTGATTATCAGTTATATCCTCATCGTAGATAGCATCTTCTATTCTACTGCTTTATAGTTTTTGTCAATTAATTGAAACTGCTATTGGGTTGTACTTTGCTCCATTCCTGACTGAAAAACATTTTTCAGAGGATCCGGAAGATTGGTGTCCGACATACTACGGACCTCAGCCTATTGATGGTGCAGACTTGGACCCACTAGTTCTGGAGTGACTGTTGAGAGATTTAGCCGGATTCACTAGTTAGCATAGTTAGTTCTCTTTAGCATTTTGGTACCAGATTTGTTTCCGGCATATATTTGTGTTTGGATATTATTTCTATTTGTTGTTGTTATATTTTTAACTGCTTAGTTATGTTAGACTTCTATGATATCCTCTCGTGCCATAGAAATGTGATTGAGTATTGTGTTGAATTAAGTTGATTACTCTCTTCTTGGAGTTGAGATATTATTGGAGGTTTATGCTTTATAGTGAGATAATTAGATAGTATAGTTGACCAAGACAGCGTTCTACCGCCGATGCTGCGGCGTAGGCTGGGCGTTATTCCCGACTTGCATCCCTACACCGGGTGCGAGTCGTGACAGTAAGGAGGTAGAAAAATGTGAAGTATGTGCTCAGACTAAAATTGTAAGAAAGCCATTCAAAAGAGTGTACCGAAGTACATATACTCTGAAGTTGGTTCACTCAGATATCTATGACTTAAAATACTTCTCCATAAATGCTAGAATGAATGATTTTATTGCTTTTATCGACAAATTCGAAGTGCGCATTTTTCTTTTTTTAAAATTAGAAGATAAAGTATTCGAGAAGTTCAAAGAGTTCAAGGCTGAAGCTGAACGTCAAATGGGATAACAACTCAAGTGACTCAGAAGCGATAGAGATGAAGAGTATCGTTCTCTTGAATTCACATAATTTTGTAAAGAACATGGAATTGTTAATGAAACAACTGCTCTGTATTCTTTCCAATATAATATAGTAGCAGAAAGGAAGAAGCGAACATTAACAGAGATGATGAATATTATGTTGTTAACTGCTGGTCTTCCAATCTGTTACTGGAGAGAAACTATGCTAACAACCACCTTTATTCTCGATAGAGTGCTATTTGCTCAATCAGACATTGCTCCTAATGAACTCTGGTCCAAAATCAGATCCAACTTGAATGTCATTAAAGTGTGGGACTGTTTAGGTTATGTGAAGCTTCCTCACATCAATATTCAGAAGTTGGAAACGAGGACTACAAAGACTATATTCCTGGATTATGTTGAGAAGAGTGATGCTTACAAGTTTCTTTATCTTGATTCAAATCAAATTATTGAATCCCACAATATTGAATTCTTAGAAGACAAGTTTGCCAGGCACAAAAATAGTGTTCTAGCGGATCTTCTAGAGAGCACTATGAGCACTAAAGAAGCTAGTACTTCTAAAGAAGACACAATCCAAGAAAAAAAATGCAATTGAAGATTCAATACTTGAACCAGTACTCGCTAAGGCATCTCAAAGTGAGTGGGAAGATCAAAGGACTTCGGGGAAGACTTTGTCATCTATCATGTAGAAGCAGATCCGCTTACCTATGATGAGACGGTGAAGATCAAATATGCTATTTTCTGGAAGAAGATAATCAATGACGAGATTGACTCCATAACATCTAATAACATTTAGGTTATTCAATCTGCCTGCAGGAGAGAAATCCATCGAATGCAAATGGATCTTCAAGAAGAAGATAAAGGTCGACAGAACTGTTGATAAGTTCAAGGCTAGGCTGATGGCTAAAGGGTTTTCTCAAAAGCAGAGAATCGACTATTTTTATACCTATGTTCGTATTGTGTGGATGGCAACTATCAGAATGCTTATTGCTCTAGGTGCAATTAACAAGCTGGTGATTCATCAGATGAATGTCAAAACAACATTCTGAATAGAGATATGACCGAAAAGATTTACATGAGGCAACAAGAAGGATTTGTTATCAAAGTACTTGAAGACAAAGTATGCAAATTAGTAAAATCTATGTATGGTCTAAAGTAGACTACCAAGATATGGTACGAGAAGTTTGATAAATTATTAGATCAAGCGGCTACAGGGTCAGCGAGACTGATAAGTATATATATACCATGTTCGCTAATAACAAAGGGGATATTGCGTATTTCTATATGGATGATATGCTTATCATGAGTACAGATTTAGATTGGCATCATAGAGACAAAGATGTTCCTCTCATCTAAGTTCAATATAAAACATTAGGATGATGGTGTTATCCTAGCGATAAAGATCATCCGGACAAAAGTTGGACTTGCTTTATCACACGCTCACTATTTAGAAAATATGCTCATATGCTAAAAGATGCTCATATGCTATGCACATCAGGATATTCATGGGATTAATACTCCTTATAGGTATGACAAAAAACTTAAGTAAATCCAGAAAAAGTGCTCGACAGTTGGAGTACTCAAACGACATTGAAAGTTTAATATATGCTACAAGTACCACCAGACCTGACATTGCTTTTTCCATAGAAATGCTGAGTCGATTCACGAGCAATCCAGGTGTGGAATACTGGAAATCTGTAAAAAAAAAGTTATGAGATATCGCAAAAGGATTTAGAAGTTTGCATTACACTGCAACGATTACCCAGCTATGGTGGAAGGCTTCAGTGATGCTAGTTGATGCACAGAAGAAGAGAGTGAAAGGTCCACATAAGGATGTACTTTCTCTATTGGTGGAGTTGTTATTTCTTAGAAGTCGAAAAAGTAGACTTTTCTCTCTCACTCATCAATAAAGTCTGAGTTCTATACTCTAGCGACTGCATTTGATAAAGCATAATCACTTTAGAAGATCATGTATTATCTTTCTCTGGTTGGAGTATAAATTCCAGCTATATTGATATACTACAACAACCAGACGACTATAGTAATAAAATCCAATGATCTCATTAATGGTGAGAAGTGGACTGTGTGACTTCATCATACAACGCTGAATGAGCGCATCAAGGATGACATCGTTGCAGTAGTTGATTTTCAGATCTAGAAGAATATGATGAATTAGTTTACCAAAGCCCTCAAGCTCCAATTGGTCGAGGACATAAAAAAAATAGGCTTAATTTTTATTATTATATATTATATCTTTGTAATTCTACCATAAAGTATTATACTATTAGTTTAAAGAGAGATCTACTAGGAATCTACTTCTCGTTCAAGGAAGGATCATTGACATGAAAAATATTAGGTACATAATTAGTCTTGGAGACATTGTTGGAATTATATCTCGAAATCTTTGTGGTCTTCTATTTGTTCTTTGTATAGAGCAAGTCCGGTGAGAGGATGACTTTATGCCTTAATGAGTTATTGGACATTTGGATATTCGACGTGCTTAACAAAAAATACTGGTAGCTCAGCACTACAAAGGGGTTAGGACCCCAAGCTACAGTGGCATGATACTACATGAGTTGGGAACTTGGCTTTGGGCCATGTCATAGCGACGTAACACCGCATAGAGACAAGCGGCCTTATGCCAAAAGATTGAGAGTAGTAGTTCAGCTCTACAAAGAGGTTGGAATCTCATGCTATAATAGTATAACACCACTAAGAGGTTGGATCTTAGCTTCGGGCCACGTCATAGCGACGTAGCACAACAAGGAGGTAAAAGACCTCATGTTGAAAAATCTAAACTTTATAAGAAATCACCTATGTTTATAAACAGAGATGCATATCGTCTCTTGAGGGTAAACTTTGTAGATATCCAAGAAACGTATACAAGTACCACGTCAGCACATGACCTTTAATATGCGACAAAAGATATAGTTGATGTGATTGTGTGAGTGGGAAAGATAGCATTTATGGTACTGAATTTAAGACGTAGTCCATTCTGTATCGTACTGTTATTTGACCCATGCGAAAAAATTCAAGTCATAAGCGACATCTATCATAATGCATGATGTACAATCACTGTAAGAAATGCTCAACCCATATATTGAAATATTTGAGAGATTATTGGGGTTTATTGAAATTATTCTCTAGAAATAATCCTACATCCATGTGGCAACATTGTGTATATTTCAATATAAGTTTCTTCTTTTATTGGCTCGTGCACATAGGGAATAGTAGTCCATGTGGTTGGTATAGAGGGATATTCTTCTAAAGAACAAGGTTCAAGACCTTCTAGAAATATTTGTGATTTTGTCATCCATTTGTTAGAAAATTTTCGTAGAAGTTAGGCCCTAAAGGGGCCTAGCTACTCAGATTCAGACTTGGACGAGAGCATGGATATGGACAAAGAGCGCAAAGTGGCGTTTTGATGGTGCACTGCTCCAGCAAAAATGTAATTTTCGTGTAGAGGCTTCTCCCACGAAAATATTGCTCATGCGAGACTGCTCCTTCTGTGGAAATTGCGATTAGCGTGGTATGGCTGTTTGTCTACTTAGTGGGTGTAACTGTCTACTTAGTGGAGGTTACTGCTGTAACCGTCTACTTAATAAAAAGTTACTCTTCGGATTTACTGTCCATTATAGATACTGGACTTCTAGGGGGGTGACTCCCCTATATAATATCGTCTCTCTTTTGGAGAATAGACTTAGAGATTATATGTTATGAGAGGAGAGTTAGCAGAATCTAGGAGAAGCAATAAGTCCAAGAGTCTAAGTGCTATTCAATGGTGACATTGAACGTTCCAGAAGTTCTATCGGTGAACTTACTGGTTTCTGAGAGCAGATCGACGAAAATGATCAAATCATGCTTTAAGCAAGGTGATCTTGATCACTCTAGCAAGAAATCTTCTTCTAAGTTTCATTATTTCTTTTTCTTGTTGTTGTTACAACTGTGTTGCATAGTTGTTCTTCTCAATATTATTATTTCAACAAAGTCAGTTGTAATCTTCATTTCCGTACAAATTGTAGTAAGTTTCAAGGAGAGGTAATTTGCATTCTACGTACTTTTGTACGATCTTTGTAACATGGAAACAACAATTTCAAGATTGGTGATATTGGAAACAAGATGATAGAGCAACTGAGCTAAAGGTTATATTGTAAGGTACCATATAGATTGTAAACGTTCAATTATTATAAGGATATTGATTATTCATCATGAGTTTGGTTAATTTGTTAAGAGTTTTTTTTTTATAATAGTACTCGAGGCTTACAGCTGGAAGAGTTGAGTTATGCCATGTCAGAGTCCCTTAAAATTTTACTTTTGTTGGTTTCGGGTCTTCACACGATGTACTTTGATGTTGGACAAAGGACTCGAGTGAGCCGACCTAGCTAAGGAGGAGTCGACTAATCATTGGCGAGGATAGAATTGTGTGAAACTGACTTGTAGATAAAGAAGGTGATGCTCAAGATTCAACTTGGACAAGGCGGCCTTTTTAAAAAAAAAATCTGGAGAAGGTTTTAACTGGCATGAATGAAGTTAAGTCAAAGTCACAGAGAAGGGTTAGGAACTTGAGCTTCCATCATTCTGTGCATACCCAGAACTTCACAAGGATTATCTTGACCAATTGGCACACAATGCCTTACAGATTATATCAAGAGTTTTTCATTGTAGATTTTGCTTCGAGTTACTAGTAAATGCTGGTAGCTTAGTTGGATTGGGTGGAACGAATTGACATGTATATCATGAATGTATCATTATGAGTTTGATTAAGGGCCCAAGCTTATAGTTGTTCTGGTGACTCGTGTCAAATTGGTCTTATCATTATTTGTAACATGTAGTTTATCAGTTCATTCTTTACTCGGTTGCTTTTACTATTTAAAGCTTTTTTTGAGATAGAAAGTGATGAATGATCTCTTGAGCATAGCATGTGCATTCTCATTGTGTGTGCTAACTATCGGGAAATAAATAAATGATAGGAATATATTGTCTGACTCAAGATCATATTGAGCTGTGCATTTCTTGTATTCCCTGTTAGTCTGTCTACAAACAGAAATAGCACAACTTCAATTTGAATAAGTCAGGATGACTGCAAAAACCTAAGAAGCAAGGACACTAAGAACTGGTGCTGTGTCCATGTCACTTTGTGTCAGACAGTCATCAGACACGACATTGTCACTCCAAAATACACACTGACACATCAAATTTAATGTCGTGTCAGTGTCACATTAGTGACCATACGTGCTACATAGACAAAAACAGGTTTGGGTTTAGACCAATTAATATTAGTTGGTCATGAATTTTTTTGTACTATAACCCCTAATTTGTATACTTATTAAACAAAAGCAACAAATGTTACCATAAGTATCCAGTGTGCAAATGAGAAGAATCTTGCAACACCCAGCGCAAATACATAATGGGCTGTGAAAGGCTCAACCATCTGCAAAACAATTGTGATGTTAATAAATTATTGTATTCAATTATAATCCATTAAAATAAATAGTACCTACATTACTACTACTACTACTACTACTACTACTAATATTATACTAATATTATTACTATTATTATTACTATTACTAGTATATATGCACGGGCGTTGCCCGATTTTTATAGATAATTATTAGAGAGACTAAAAGACGGCTTTTAATTATTGTAATATTTATTAAGAGTACTTAGGAAGTCTAAAAGACAAACTCTAAGTATTCTAAATTTATTATTATGTTATTACATATAAATATTATTTAATACCTAAGACTATTTATGAAAACCAAAGGACAACGTTTGTAATTACATAGTTGTCCCTATATTTGTAATTACATATTTAATGAACACTTTTAATTAGTCCATAGATGCAAAGGGTATATTTGGAAAAAAAGTTTCACGGTGAAGCCAAATTTTGGCATTATATAGTAGTATAGATATATGCAAAGGGTATATTTGGAAAAAAAATTTACGGTGAAACCATGTTTTGGCATTATATAGTAGTATAGATTATTAAGAGTACTTAGGAAGTCAAAAAGACAAACTCTACGTATTCTAAATTTATTATTATGTTATTACATATAAATATTATTTAATACCTAAGACTATTTATGAAGACCAAAGGACAACGTTTGTAATTACATAGTTGTCCCTATATTTGTAATTACATATTTAATGAACACTTTTAATTAGTCCATAGATGCAAAGGGTATATTTGGAAAAAAAGTTTCACGGTGAAGCCAAATTTTGGCATTATATAGTAGTATAGATTATATAGTAGTATAGATATATGTAAATGGTATATTTGGAAAAAAAGTTTCACGGTGAAACCAAATTTTGGCATTATATAGTAGTATAGATTATTAAGAGTACTTAGGAAGTCTAAAAGACAAACTCTAAGTATTCTAAATTTATTATTATGTTATTACATATAAATATTATTTAATACCTAAGACTATTTATGAAGACCAAAGGACAACTTTTGTAATTACATAGTTGTCCCTATATTTGTAATTACATATTTAATGAACACTTTTAATTAGTCCATAGATGCAAAGGGTATATTTGGAAAAAAAGTTTCACGGTGAAGCCAAATTTTGGCATTATATAGTAGTATAGATTACATATTTAATGAACACTTTTAATTAGTCCATAGATGCAAAGGGTATATTTGGAAAAAAAGTTTCACGGTGAAGCCAAATTTTGGCATTATATAGTAGTATAGATTATATAGTAGTATAGATATATGTAAAGGGTATATTTGGAAAAAAAGTTTCACGGTGAAACCAAATTTTGGCATTATATAGTAGTATAGATTATTAAGAGTACTTAGGAAGTCTAAAAGACAAACTCTAAGTATTCTAAATTTATTATTATGTTATTACATATAAATATTATTTAATACCTAAGACTATTTATGAAGACCAAAGGACAACTTTTGTAATTACATAGTTGTCCCTATATTTGTAATTACATATTTAATGAACACTTTTAATTAGTCCATAGATGCAAAGGGTATATTTGGAAAAAAAAAGTTTCACGGTGAAGCCAAATTTTGGCATTATATAGTAGTATAGATTACATATTTAATGAACACTTTTAATTAGTCCATAGATGCAAAGGGTATATTTGGAAAAAAAAAGTTTCATGGTGAAGCCAAATTTTGGCATTATATAGTAGTATAGATTATATAGTAGTATAGATATATGTAAAGGGTATATTTGGAAAAAAAGTTTCACGGTGAAACCAAATTTTGGCATTATATAGTAGTATAGATTATTAAGAGTACTTAGGAAGTCTAAAAGACAAACTCTAAGTATTCTAAATTTATTATTATGTTATTACATATAAATATTATTTAATACCTAAGACTATTTATGAAGACCAAATGACAACTTTTGTAATTACATAATTGTCCCTATATTTGTAATTACATATTTAATGAACACTTTTAATTAGTCCATAGATGCAAAGGGTATATTTGGAAAAAAAGTTCCACGGTGAAGCCAAATTTTGGCATTATATAGTAGTATAGATTATTATTATTATTATTATTATTATTATTACTATTGAAAACACCAGAGTCAACGTACCTTTGCGTTCTGGATCAATTGGAGCTGAGGAAGCACTGATACAGATTCTAGGTACACACAGAAGGCCCAATGAAATCTAATTAAACTAAGTCCATCCACACGAGGGTGGATTAATATGGATAGAACAAGAGATGGAACTACCTGGAGAAGAATTCAATAATCATTCAGGAAAAACAAAGATATTATATCTGAGAAATGCTGGATTCTGAAATAGGATCACATATAGTACACACTAATCTAAACCAAAAGACAAGTATTCACAAGATCAACAAAATATAAGGGGAATTAGCCGAAGGTCAATCGAGTAGTTTTTCAATTGTTATATTGATGAGTTCATTTAATTGTTATATTGCTTGTATTGAACTATGCACAAGTAAGTTGCATCACAAAACTAAAAAAATGGATTTTATAGCGACAGTGAGTTTCGAGGAGCGAAAAATATGAGTGTCAATATGAGAAATGTCCGGGATGTAATGGTATTGTATATATCAGTGTAAATATATCATATAGAGAATGAAGAAACCTTGATATCTTAAATACGATGACAACTTTCAAAATAGTAATGAAATAACTAGTGGTAATGCATATCCTTACCAGATAATACCTTGGCATGCTGTCTAATTCTTTTGTATAGCTTGAACTCAATTTGAATCGTATCATATATATAACCCAAAGGGTGGAGAGGAGTGTAGTAAAGTCTAGGAATATATGGATGCTTTCTTCGATAAAAACATTGCAAAGCATCCTTATAGCTATGAAGGTTGCAGTTAGCTCTTGAGATTTCAGTGAAAGACCTGCAATGAAAGAATAGTTGTTCTGATGCATTCATGCGACACACTGCGGCAACATGAAAGAAATCATAAAAGAGATGATCTAATATATAGGTCCTAATTAGAACTAGTTTTACCATGTAAGTCTTGTAATGGAAACATCACACAGACAAACTGCAGCATGAAAAGCCTACACACCAGATCATAACAAGCAGGAAAACACTGAGATATTACTGAATCTGATCCATAAATATCTTTGTTTATAAAACTTCTTCTTTGAGATAATGGATGGGATCAAGTAGATGCCATCCAAATTTCATTAATGTGTTACGGAACTTATTGTCATTATCTAGAATGTAAAGCTCCAAATATACATATAATACCCAAAAAAAAACCTAGTCTTTGTAGGATTTATTTCATCACACTTTGGTGGATTCTCACCAACATCTGGTTTTAAATCGACATGTAGCCGAGCTTCTATCTGCAATTTAAAAAGATGGCCAATTTGCACTTAAATATCCTCAACTATGCAATATTTTCAGATAATTACTCTGTACTATTTTAATAGAATTTAGATACCCTAAACTTTAATTTTGTACTTAAATACCCTAAACTACTTTTGCAGCTGGAGATAAACTAATAAACGGTAATTGTCAAAAATGAATTTACCCCTCTATACAACCATCATTTTCCAACTTCTTCCATATTTGAAAAAAAAAAAAATCCAAACTTCTTAACCCTACATAATTTAATCTTCTAATTGAAAAACCATAAATTTCTAAATCCACCCTAAACTTATCTTCGTTATTAATTAAAAAAACCCTAATTTTCTAACCCTGATTTCTTCTTCCTTGAGTTAACCCAAACCTTAATTTCTTCTAATTGCAAAACTATAATTTTTTAATCTAGCTTAAGTTATTTATTAATTACACCCCAATTTTCTAACCCTAATCTGATTTCTTCTTACTTGAGTTAAACCGAAACCTTAATTCGTTATTCTTTGAGACTGAAACCCTAACCCTAACTATCCGCCCACCCCACTGCCTCTACCCTCCCCCTCTCTCTCTCTCTCTCTCGTGTGGTCGTAGTTGTCCCTCTCTTGGCCTGCGAGGGATAGTCGCTGGGCATAGTCGTAGTTGCCGACAGCCAAAAAATAGAGAGGGGATTGGGGCACAGTGAATGAAAAAATCAAGGGATAGCTTTAGGATTAGGTTTGGGTCCATTCAAGGAAGAAGTAGAGACAGATTTGCCCCATATGCAAATGACCATTAAATGAAACGGTAAACTAACAAAGGAATCAAGTTGCAAAATTGATGATAGTTAAAGGTTTTAAGGGTTAGGTTTGGGTTCAAGATACTTAATACAAAGTAGGTATAGTTCAAAGTATTTACGTGCAAATTACCTAAAAATAGTTCCAAGAGCTTCTCCTAGAGTGGTATATGGAAGGTAAAAACAATTCTTAATTATTTTATGTATTAGCATGGCCGACCCTGAGCTCAAGGTGTTGTAAAGGGCAGGCAGTCCGGAATTCGGCCTGGGTCCGACCTGGTCAAACCCGATCCGGACAGGCCCAGACCTGGTTAAAATGACCGTTGGCAGCTTCGTTCGGGCTGGGTCCAATTACGACCGGCACGGTCGACCCGGCTCGGACCGACCCGGTTCAGGCCAGGTTCGGTCGGATTTTATTTATTATTATTATTATTTGGAAAATATCCGTTGGGGGGTATTTTTAACCAAAATACCTATTATAACAACTCTTTTGGTAGTCATTTGGCCCCAAAAATTCTTATAAATGGCCAATAATTCATGAAAAGTAAACTCAACACAATTTCTTCTCTTACAATTTTTTTTTTTCTCTCTTACAAAGTTTAGAAGCAATGTAATTACAAAGTTTAGAAGGAAAGCAATTACTGGAGTCCAACTTCTTCCCTCTCAACACATTTTCTTGCGATTTTTTTTGGAGGCTTCTAGCAAATGTTACAAGTACCTTTAATATTATAGGATAGTTTTTTTTTTCTGATTTGAGATTTTTCTTTCCTCTCTCTCTCTCTCTCTCTCTCTCTTTTGGTAGAGAAGTAATTAATTTTTCTCTAATTTTTTTTGAATTTTTTTTTAAATATGGATGGACATAGTTCAAACCAACCTTTTGAAAATTATGATTATTATAATAATATGTTTGAAAATAATCATATTTCTGATTCTGCGCCACCAACACAAATGTCACCTCCTGAAGTTAGAAGTATGACTACGGCTACAAATATTGACAATAGAAAAAAAATTCCTTTTTATGGAGTTATTTTACAAAAATATTTGTCACTGATAGTGAGAGCGCACCGATTTTAGATACAAAAGATCAAAAATCAACACCTAAGGCTGCAAAATGTAAAAAATATAAGCGGGTTTATAAATAGAAAAAAATGATGGCACGAGAACTAATAAAAGACACTACGAAATTTGCTATGGCAAAGACACACTGCAGGCTAGACAAACACGGCTAATTACTAGTGGTCAAGGATCTTTGATAGATAACTTTACTTATTATGATTCTCATAATAAGACTGAGTTAGCAAAATATATTATTTATGATGAACAATCCTTTACATTTGGTGAGAGTAATTTCTATTTTAATTATGCAAGTAATATCCTTAATCCTTGTTTTACTAAGTTTCTAGATCTACTGCTAGAGCAGAGGCTCTGAATTTTTTTCAAAAAGATAAGACTGCTTTGAAAGTAAGTTTTATGCATGTTAGTAAATTAGCTCTAACTTCTGATATATAGATTACTAAGCAAAATTATGCTTATATTTGTATCACGGTACATTATGATGCAAAAATGCATCATTTGTCTAAGGCCTTTAGAAATTTTACATACCGGCACTATAATTGGTGGTGCTATAATGCAATTTGTGTGTGAATATATTTTTCACAATAAAATATTTTTGATTTCTTTTGATAACGCTAGTAATAACACTTCTTCTATTAATATTTTGAAAACACAATTTGCGCCTATGTTAGAAGGTAGACTTTTTCATGTTAGATGTGCTTGTCATACTATTAATTTGATTGTACAAGAATGTCTTGAATTCTTTCAACTAAATTTAGAAAATGTTAGATTATGTTTACAGAGTTTGAATATTTCTGCAAGTAGACAATAAGGATTTAAAATTTTAAGTACACAATATGGTGTTACTTTTAGGTGATTTGTTAAGGATGCACACCACATAGATATAATTCTACTTATTTAATGTTTAAATATTCCATGATGTTTAAAGATGTTATTGTAATGTTATCCTAGTTTTGATTATCAAGGAACTAACTTGGTTAATTACTACTTCTATTTTTAATTTTTTTTAATAATTTTACAATGCTACAACTATTCTATCTGGAGTTTATTATCCAACTTCTCCTTTAGCTTTAACAAAAATTCTTAACATATCTCATTTATTTTTAAGATATATAAATGTCCCTGGTTTTGATTATGTGGTTTCCAAAATGGAAGCCAAATTTTAAAAATATTGGGGTAATATACCTCTTCTATATTGTTTGGCTTCAATTTTTGATCCCAAGATTAAATTAGTTGGTGTATTTATTTTATTAGACGAATTTGAAGATAATATGAGAGTTAACGTAAGTAGCTTGAAAGTATAAATTAAGAATGTTTTAGATAGTTTAATTGCTTTATATGAATAAAGAGTTGTATCCACCCGACCCGGTACAACTATCACACCCGTTTCCATATTTGGTATTCTTGAATTTGTGATATTTAAAAAAATTTCCTGTAGATGTATTCATGTCATATTTTACATGTTGGTTCCTATTAATTATGTTGTATTTTATTTAATTATAATTTTTTTATTGTGGGAGACTACCTGAGACCAGTAGTGCACACATTGGCAATTGTCATGAACCAGTGCTAGGACCCGTATGTAGGATGGATATCTGACCCGGTACACTTTTGGAACCACTAAGCTTATTTTGGATGGTTAGAATTGCATAAGGATTAGTCATGACTAGAATACCCTTTTCCCCTCTTGTGTATATATACTCCTCTTTCTCTCTTCTCTCTTTCATTTTTCATTTCTTTCTTTTACTTCTTCTTTCCTCTTCCTCCTTCCCTCAAGTGCTCCCAACCTAACCCTAAGCCCTAGCCCTAAACTTGGTTCTAGGAAGATGTTTGTTAGTCCATCGAGGCAAGTACATCTTGCTCAAAGTGGTGAAGCCATAGTTTTCATATTTTTGCATGTAAGTACTAATAAAAGTGAGTTTGATGGAAAATGTTTTCCTTGATGTTCTCATTAATTTTAGGTCTTAGAGTTTTTGGTTTTGATGAACGGTTTTGAGTAGATCTGAGTTTTAAAGTTAGGGTTTTTCATGGATTCTAAAAGTTTTCTTAGTTTTGATCTATTAAAATATAGTATTTTAGAAAAATAGTTTTTGTGGTTGTTGGAGCACTTATTTTCGAGCATTTTGGCTTTTGGTTCACTTGATTTGGAGTTAAAATAAATTTTTTATGAAGAAAATAAAATTTTGATTTTGGAGATTTTTCGCCATGGCTAACTTGTTGTCTGGAGAAGACGAAGTTCGCATGCGGCCAACACTCTATGCGACTGAGAGTTCTATGCGGCCTGGCTTTCATGCGGCATGGACTCTTTGTCGCATATGTCACCAGCATGCGTCCATCTTGTTAGATGCATGATTGATCATTACATAAAATTTTCTGAAGCTAAGTGCTTGGAAAAGTCCTAAGTGACAGAACTTCTTATGTTTCACTTGCTGAACGAATGAAAAATTTGCTAAGTCCAAGAGACATCTATGCAGCAAGAAGATTATGCGACAAGCAGACTTATGCGGCCCTTTCTCTTCTGGACGGATAACTCAGTTTTGCCCTTGCATATTTTTTTTATGAGTTTGTCTTTTCTTCCTGACACTTTATGGTTTGTCACATCCATCATGTCAAGTCACTTCTCTGACTTGTAATTAATGACCATCACTCAGCACTTGTTCCAAGGAGTAGACTTTGCCTGACCCATGCGGCCTGACTCCTATGCGGCACCGACCTCTATACAGCCTTGACCTATGCGACATTGATCCTATGCATCCTTGATCCTATGTGTCCTGGAGTAGCATGCGGCCTGGAATAGCATGCGACAAACAGTGCATGCGGCGTCTGTCTCATGCGCCAAGTTGGTGTCTCATGCGCCAAGTTGGTGCATGCGGCTTAGCTATTTTATTCGAATATTTCCTTGTTCTATGTGGTTGAAATTGACAATTGTTTGTGATTGATTCTAAGAAGAATGGATTTAATGACCCGACCTTGTGCTAGACATGGCCATGTGCTAGGAATTAACTAAATCATAAATGACTAACCAACTATTTTTATAACATGAGCTATGTGTTCCAATACGATCAAGATTTATGCGACCCATTGATTAGTTGGTAATTTGGCTCAAATACTTGTATCCCTGCTGATATAATTTTCTACGTGCTATGTGTTACATGATCAATGTGCACTGAGGTGCGACATAACTTGCTACATGCTATGTGATTACATATTTCTGGTTGTGCATCGAGAATGTCCCCTATACTACGCGATATGTGATATATTATATTATTTTTCCAGCACAGGCATGGTATGTTGGTCAACTACCAAAGCATGACTAGGACTTGTTGCTTGTTGCATCACGCTCGGGTGAATCCAGTTTGAGCTATTAATTGACAAAGTGGATTCGTATCTAGCATGAACCGTACTACGGTACGACATATATGAGGATTGATCATGTGACCACGCCATGTGATTTCCAACATAAGCATAAGGTTAATCTTGGCAACTAAAACTGGTAGAGCATTGGGATGAATGAAATTCCAAGATCGTGCATATTAGCCACCTCAAACTATTATCATGGCATGCAAGGCTGACCCCCATGGATATTGGTCACGTCCGCACTAGTGGACGTCAATATCCGAATACTTATATTGTACATTGTGTTCTATGTGATTCTAGCATGGTGGCCTTTCGAGGAACCGGTACATAATATACAATATGCTATAGGATTACTATGGCTTGGTTAGCCCCGCTAAACAGCTCACGATCTGAGAATTTTTTTATGCATCTGTTCTGAGATAACTCAAACTCTACATAACAAGTTGTAGGATTGATTGGCCGATTTAAAAGAGTATGCGCTGGTAGTCTAGGGACATGAACTATTAGGGTGCGACGGTTTAACCCTTGTCCTTGTTTGGTTGTAGAGTTGGGCTAATGTGTCATAATAGGTCATGTACCAAAGCTGCATATTATATCTATATCTTACCTTGTATTATGGTATGTGTGTTCTGGATTATATTAATGTGTTATATCTTCGTCGTGTTCATAATTTGTGAGTCGTACCCTATCTCGGCGTAGTGCGACATCTCTTGTCCTTGTTTGGTTGTAGAGGTGTACTACTACTCCGATGAAAGGTCATATGCTTGCAGTTGTAGCACGTATTCCTATTTTTATGTACTTTATTGGTCTTGCTTTATTCACTTGTGCTCCTTTGTGGTACTTGCTCTCGGGGCCTGACCTCGCTGGTTTTATTTAGCCAGTTTTAGTAGCAGAGCCCGAGGATCCTATCCTATATCTGATCGATGATGCACACAAAGTGGATTTAACTTCAGTAGGTTCTTCTCCCCCACTACGAGTATCATTTTGTATTACCTTTTTGGCGTTTAGCCGACGACACTTGTTAGCCAGTTTATCTTGACATTAGTTCCTTTATATGATTGTACATTATTCAGACCATGGCTGACTTACAATTATATACTCTTGATAATGTACTAGTTTATCATTATGGATAACTGGTTTCATGATCATTCTGATAAAGCGTCAAGGAAGCCTAACTGCTTTATCTTACATGTTCATTCTTATTATTTCTTGGTTGATGATTAAGACATAAATGTTCTTGACCCTATGTGACTTGATTGTAGTATGCACCCCATTGTCTCTAGACAACCTTAACACATTATGGATTACTTCGGTATTCCGCAAGGTATGGTTGGCTTAGTCACGCTCCCGCTCTCCAGTATTATAGTTCTGGGGTATGACAACAACCGTTCAAGGTAGTAGCTCTAGTTTTGTGTCTTAATTATCATATGCTAAAAGTGTACTGCAAAGATAGAAACAAAAAAATCTTTCCAACCCACTCAAGAATTATCCTTATATCTAAATTCTTATGAAGAAGATGAAGATGACTATTCATCTTATTATTCAATTTTAGAATAGTGGAAGAGACAAGAAAAAACTTATCATGTACTTTCTTCTATTTCATGTAATATTCTAATGGTTCCGGTGTCCACTGTAGCATCGGAATCTTATTTTAGTACAGGTTCAAGGATGCTAAGCAAGAAGAGGAGTCGGTTGTTGCCAAATATTTTAGAAGCTTGTGTCTTGGTTCATGATTTGACCCGTGCTGAAAAAAGAACTCAAGACTAAAGAGATGAAAGTGCCGATATCTCAGAGCTGGGCTTTCAATCTCTTAATATGGATGACGCTACTGAAGGAGGAGCTGCACAATAAAATTCAACAAAAGACGGACGACGGACGACGAATTTTTTTGAAAAGACTTGTACATTTTTACCAGCTTTATGCAAATAAAATATCATTTACAAGTTTCTATTTTTTTTTGTTACTTAATTTTATAATACATTTATAATTTTATTGTCATTAATAAAAAAATTCAGCTTTTTCTTACTTAATGTTCTTAGTTGTGTACATTTAACCTATTTATTTCTATATAAATAACTTCTTTAAATTTCAAATATAAATTTATATTTAAATTAAAAAAAGTATACATTTTTATATAAGTTATTAAAAATAATTTGAAAAAATATTTCAACTTCTAAATATTTAGATTTTAACTTATACATAAAGTTATATAAATATTGATATAAAGAAATCAAATAAATTTTTTTTACTTAATGTTTATATAAATTTTTACATAAATTATAAAAAATACCTTTATACCAAATAACTTATAAATTTTAAATTATACAAAATTAACTTTGTAACAAAAAACCTATAAATTTTAACTTGAATTTATTAACATATAAGTTATATCATGTAGATTATATATAAAATATATCTAAATAAACGTAAAAAAATTTGGGTCGGCCCGACCCGACCGTGAACAGGCCCGGACCCAGGCTAACTCAACCCGAGCTGGGCCGGCCCGGTCAACTACGGCCTGGGTCACGGGTCCGGGCTGGGTCTGGTGCTAATCCGACCGGGCGGCCTAGCCCGGCCAGCTCTCTCCACCGGGTTGGGCCCGGCCTGACCCGAACCTGGTCAAAATCGGTCAAACTGGGCCGCGAACCAGGCCAGTCCGGCCCAATACACAACTTGACCCTGAGCTGATGGGCCTGAGGCAAACATTCAAAATGAGGCCCCATACATAATGTAAAAAAGAATAAAATAAAAATATCTCCACCAAGATTTGAACTATCTCCAACAAAATTTGAACTAGAAAACTCTTGTGTGCAAGTCTAACATGATAACCACTACACCATAATTTTTTATGATATGAAGGGCCTGTGGTACATACTAGTTCTATTTTCGGTAAAAACTTATTTATATATTTAAATTGAATTTTTGTTTTGGGCCCTCCTGATCCATGGGGCCCTGGATGGTCACCCTGGCTGCCTTGAGGCATGGCCGTCCTTGTTTATTAGCCCTAAATCATATAGAATGGGCTTGTATCCCATTATTTCTCAATTAATCCATCAATTTCCCACCATTTTACTAACGTTGATGTACCAATTTTACTATGGTACCCTTAAGTTTGCGTCAGCCCAGGGCCGATCATGAGATTTTGGAGCCTTTCTGGGAAAAAATCTAGAAGTACTCAAAATAAAATAATTATAAATCAATCGCATCAAAACATAAATTTCATAAGTAAATTAAAAATCTTAATACAATATAGTGTTCAAAATGATGCACAAGTACTCAAAATAAAATTATAAATAAAGTAGGAGAGATGGGTGATGAATTGATAAATAAATTGCAAGTGGACTATGAACCAATATTGACAAGTAATTCCAATAATCACATGCTGCTACAATAGGATCGTCCATGAGTAGAATTAAAATTTTTGCTAATTTTTATTTTTGTAGCAAAAAGGTAATTTTAAATAAAGTTTTGCTAATTTTCAAATTATATTTCAAAATCCCCCCCCCAATATATATGAACCAATATATATGGAATGTCAACTTTTTTTGGGGCCCTGTGCTTGGGGGGGGGGGGGGGGTCCTCTGTAGCCACACAGACTATTACCCCTAAGGACCAGCTCCTGTACCAACCTAGATGTTAGTCCCGAAGCCAAATCAAAGTAGAGGAGGTCCACAAAGTAGAGACTCACACAAGAGTTCGTCTCTACAAAAGTTGGTGCACTGTAAGTCACTCGAGAGTGCCTCTACAGTGATACACAACTCCACAACAACACTAAACCATGAACAGATTAAAAACTGATAAAGGAGAAAGAGAAAAAGCAAACACTGCAAGAAACAGAAAATCGTACTTCTCTTTCCGTTCGCAAACGCTACAACGGAAAGGAACGGGAACAAGAAAAAAATTGAACTCCTGTTGGAGTGATCAAAACCACTGGTGCTCAAGGCAAGATTCGCGCTATACGCGAACTGCCCCCAGGATCCAACAAGTTCACACGAGAACTTCTGGGACGCTCTTGATTACCTTCGGATCACTCAAAAAATATTTTATGGAAGGGTGCTCACTGTTGCCGCATAAGCCTCTGGTGCTTTCTGGTTTTGATAGAATTTCTCAACCCCTTAAATAAAAGAGGAGCACCTTTATATATAGAGAAAATCAGCACATATGCGACACGAGAAAGCACGTGCCGCATATGCGCTGAAGACCAGATACCAAGGCACATTCACTGCCTCCGCCGCATGTGCCGCCAAACGCCAAAAGTAGTCACTGAGAGCAGACAGTACCGAAAGCAGCAACGTGCACAGAAAACCATGTGCCTCCGCACGCCGCATGTGCCGCACACGCTGTACATCACTACAAACAACACATCTTGTCCCCTCCATATCAAGAACCATAGCTCCTGGCCGCATAGTTCCAGGCCATATAGTTCCAGGCCTAATAGCCCCTGGATGCATAACTCCTGGCCGCATAGTTCCTACCATATAGCGACTGCCCTTATATCTCCACGATGCATCCGCCCGAGCAAGCAACCGTGCATGCAACTCGCGCATAAATGAAGCGCACGAGTGCCATGCGATGATGCTGAAGTGCTAAGTGCAATGTGTGCCAACAAAGCGCCACTTTGCACCCTTGAGCCCGAGTCCGAGTCCGAGTCCTAATCCGAGTCCGAGTTCGAGTCTGAGTCGCTAAGCCCCTTCGGGACTTAGCTTCTTAGGAAAACTTCCCAAAGGTGGTGACAAAATAAAGATTATCATAATGGGGTTCACACTTAATCCCTCTAGGAAAATCAACCCATATAGGCCACAAACCCATGTGCATATACCAATACTAAGCAAATCTATATATTAGATATACACATTGGTAGTTTTTTGATGTAGAACTTAAACTCCCAAAGATAGATGAAAAACACTAACAATCCCACACATATATCATAATATATGGTCAAGCATCGCTCACAGTGAGTGTCCATCATGCATTAGGATAGATGTTGTCAGCGACTTGAATCTTCCCGCATGGGTCAAACAACAGTACGATACAAGAATGGACTATGCCTTGAATTTTGAACCATAGTTGTTGTTGTTCTCACTCGCATAATGATATCAGTTGTGCCTCCGATCGTACATTAAAGGCCCTGTGCTAATCTAGTTTTCGTGTATGTATATTGGGTGTCTACAAGTTTACCCTCAAGAGACAACATATATCTCTATCCATACACTTAGGTGAGTTCCTTTCAAGAGAGTTTAATTATTTCCCAGCATGAAGCATTGCGATTCCGTGCAGTGCTATGCCACTGTGACATGGCTCGTAGCCGAGGATAACTACCTCATGTGGTATCACCCACAGTAGCATGAGGTCACTAGCCTCTTAGTAGTGTTGTACTATGTCCCACCATGAAGCATTGCGCTTTCGTGTGGTGCTACCCCACTATGACATGGCTCGCAGCCGAGATTAACTACCTCATGTCGTGTCACCCATTGTAGCATAAGTTCACCGGCCTCTTAGTAGTGTTGTGCTACAACTTTCTATCTTTTCAGCATTAGGCTACCTGTATATTTGCGGTGCTACTGCAGCTGTGACATGGCTCACAGCCGAGGCTTTACATCTTTTACCTCATTGTGGTATCACACCACTGTAGCATGGGATACAATATTCTTGTAGTGCTAAACTACACGAGCTTCCTGCAGTGCACGTCGGACATTCACTCTGCCCGAGAACTCATTAAGGCGTCAGTCGAAGCCATCTTTACACATGAATTATTCTATAAAAAAAAGCAGACTACATTGGTTTCGGGTACGTATTCCATATTGTCCATAAGGACTACCCACTTTTCCTGATTTTTTTTAGTCAGTGGTCCTCCATTGAACCAAAAGGTAGATGCCTAGTAGATTTTTTTAAACTAATAGCATAAAACTTAATGATAGGATTACAAAGACACAATATCAGAGGTCCTTCAAGCCTATTTTACCTGCTGTATCTTCGAATAACTGGCGCCTGAGACCTTTAGTGAACAGATCCGCCAGGTTCTCCTAACTCCGAATATCCACCACTGCAATGTTACTAGTCTTGATGAGATTGTTTAGTGTTCTGTGTCGAAGTCGCACAGTCCTCTTCTTACTATTGAAGAGATTGTTAGATGCTACTACTGCAGCTGCCTGGTTGTCACAATATATCAGTACAACCAGAATTTATACACCAACTATTGGAAGATCATACATGAGTTTCCGAAGCTATTATGTTTCATTTGCTGCAACTGCTAGTGGATAGAACTCTGACTATATTGATGAGCGTTAGAGCATAGTCTGCTTCTTCAACTTCCACGATATAACAACTCCACCCATTGAGAAAATATATCCTCTTGTGGATCTCTCGCTCCCTTATTTTGAGCACCAGCTAGCATCATATAAGCCTTCTACCACTACTAGATCTCCGCTGTAGTAAAGTACAAACTTCTGAGTCTTCTTGAGGTATCTCTTAACCCTCTTCACAGCTTTCCTGTATTCAACACCTGGGTTACTCGTGAATCTACTCAGCATCCCTACGGTAAAAGCAATATCCGGCCTAGTAGCATTTGTAGCATACATCAAGCTCTAAATGACTCTAGAATACTACAATTGTCTGATACTTTTTTCTGGGTTAGGCTTTAGTTTCTTGTCACACTTAAATGGAGTATCGATCCCTGGGAGATCCTGATATCCATAGCGTGTGAACATCTTCTCAACGTAGTGAGCTTGTGATAGAGCAAGCCCTGCTTCCGTCCAGATTATCTTAATCCCAAGGATGATATCTGCATCTCCCATGTCCTTCATACTGAATTTAGACTAGAGGAAGATCTTTGTTCTAGTGACACATTCTTCATCCGTGTCTATGATTAGCATATCGTCAACATAGAGACAAACAATGACACCTCTATCACTAGCGAACTTCGTGTACACACACTTATGAGTTTTGCTAACCTTGTAGCCATTTGTTCTAATAACTTTGTCAAACTTCTTGTGCCATAATTTAGGAGCTTGCTTCAGACCATACAGAGATTTAACCAGTTTGCATACTTCGTCTTCAAGACCTTTGACGACAAGCCCTTCTGGCTGCTATATATAAATCTTCTCAATCAGTTCACCATTCAGAAATACTGTCTTGACGTTCATCTGATGAATCACCATTCTGTGAATAGTACCTAGAGCAATCAATATCCTGATAGTAGTCATTCGTGTAACGAGAGCATAGGTATCAAAGTAGTCAACCCCTTATATCTGAGAAAATCCCTTGGCCACTAGCCTGGCCTTGAACTTGTCAACAGTTCCGTCTGCTTTAATCTTCTTCTTAAATATCCACTTGCATCTGATGGGTTTAGCTCATTCAGGCAGATCGACTAACTTCCAAGTATTATTAGAAGTTATCGAGTCAAACTCGTCATTGATAGCCTCATTCCAGAAATATAGCATCTCTGGTCTTCATTGCCTCATCATAGGTAAGCAAATCAGCTTCCACATAATAGGTAATAAAGTCTTATCCGAAGTCCTTCGGAATCCTCACTCGCTTTGCTCTCGACTCAGCGGGTTCTGGTTCAAATATTGTCTTATCAATGACCACTCCTTTTAGGACTACTTCTCTCTGAGAGGTACTTGTCTCGTCTGTGCTAGCAGCATTCTCCAGAATATTTGCGAGAACAACATTCTTGTGCTTAGCAAACTTGTCTTCAAAGAATTTTGCGTCGTAAGATTTTATGATATGATTAGATTCGATATCAAGGAACCTCTGAGCATCACTCTTATCAACATAGCCCAAAAATATGATCTTCGTAGTTCTCGTTCCCAACTTTAGAATCTTGAGGTCTGGATGCTTTACATACGCCAGACACCCCCACACTTGAATGACATTCAAGTTGGGTCTGACCTTAAACCAGAGTTTATGAGGCATAATGTTAGATGTCGCGAACGGTACTCTATTTAGAATAAACGTAGCCGTAAGCATTGCTTCTCCCCAGAAGCACTTTGGAAGTCCTATTGGTAGTAACATGGAGTTAATCATCTCTGTCAGCGTCTTATTCTTTGTTTCTGCTACACCATTAGATTGGGGAGAATATGGAGCAGTTATTTTGTTGACAAATCCATGTTCTTTGCAAAACGATGTGAATTCCAAGGAACAATATTCTTTGCCTCGATCTCTTCTGAGTCTTTTGAATTGTTGACCGGTTTGACGTTCTGCTTCAGCCTTGAAGTCCTTGAACTTCTCGAACACTTTGACTTTCGACTTGAGAAGATATACGAATGCGTACTTCGAGAAATCGTTAGTGAAAGTGATGAAATACTTCATTCCGGCCTTTGTGAAGAATTGCTTGAAGTCACAGATATCTGAGTGTACCAACTCCAGAAGATCTGTGCTTCGGTTCACCCTTCTGAACGGCATCCTAACGATCTTCGTCTGTGCATAGACTTCATATTTCTCCACCTTTTTACTCCCATATTTGGAGATAAGGCCTAGACTAGACATATTGTTAATACGTTTATAATGCACATGTCCTAGTCTATTATGCCACAACTCAAGAGAATAACCAGAAGTAGAGACTACATTGATCCAAACAGAAGGAGTTACAAGCTACAGTTTAAATATCCCTTTGATACATAAATCTTTTTCGAAGTATGTTCCTTTGTAGGAAATCACTATCTAATCGGCATTGATATCCATCCTCAGGCCCGCCTTGCATAGCAGACTCCCAGAAACCAGATTCTTGGCTATTATTGGTACGTGCTTCATATTTTCTATTATAAGTGACTTTCCAGAAGTTAGCTTCAGCATGACCGTCCCGATCCCCAGTACTAAAACTTGAGACTTATCCCCCATCAAAACTTTCTCAAAGGTAGGCTCGTACTTGGCGAACAGCTCCTTCTTAGAGCACACATGGCAAGATACACAAGTTTTCACCTACCAGTCAGTGTCAATGTTATGTGACTCAACCTACACAATCATAGAAACTAAGTTAAGCTAACATTTCTCTTTCGTTTTATGCTTTTACTGCAGTCGCTCTTGTAGTGACCCTTCTTGCTACAGTTGTAGCACGTCACACCAGCATTCTGCTTTGGCTTGAATTGAGCCAACTTTACCTTCAGCTGGTTGAAGTCCTTCTTCTTCTTCTTGTAGAAAATTTTTTGCTTCTCTTTAGAGTCACTAGCAAGTACTATATTGGCCTTAGCTAACTGCTTGGACAGGGAGTCCAACTTAAGTTGCTCTCTGGCTTCATCTTCAATGTAAATCCAGTGAAGAAGGACTTCGAGCTGGATTTCCATCTTCTTACGGTACATGTCAGTCTTGAACTTGATCCAGCCTGAAGGAAGCTTGGTGATAACAGCCCCCACCATGAACTTGTCTTTCTGTTTTATGCCCTCTTCCTCTAGTTTCTGCTGCATCTTCAGAATTTCCTTGACTTGAGGTAACATCACCTTCTTGTCCTCAAATTGTAAAGTGAAGAACTTCTCGACGAGATGGATTTTGGACATTCTCTCGTAAGTTTTATAGTGCTTTTCAAGAGATTCTCAAACATCTCTTGCCTTCTCCTTCTTGCTGTAGAACTCTGCCATCGATTCGTCCATAGCATTGAGAATCAACCTACAAAGGTCGTTGTCTTCCTTCCACTTGAAGTGCACGTCCTGCGCTACACCAACTACAATCTCTCTTCCATCTTCAGGAATGGTAGGTTCAGGATCAACCAACACATAAGCAACTTTGACAAGACTAAGATTCAAGGAGATCTTCCTTTTTCCAAATATTGTAGTGTTCGCCATCAAACTTCTCAAGCTTGTGAAGGTTAGTATCGAGAAGATTTGAACGGTTGTCCATTCTAACTCAGATCTTGCCTTGAAATTTTTAGTCCTGAAGCCAAATCAAAGTAGAGGAGGTCCAAAAAGTAGAGACTCACACAAGAGTTCATCTCTACAAAAGTTAGTGCATTGTGAGTCACTCGAGAGCGCCTCTACAGTGATACATAACTTCACAGCAGCACTAAACTACGAACATGTTACAAAATGACAAAGGAGAAGGAGAAAAAGCAAACACAGCAAGAAACAAAAAAACTGTTCTTCTCTTTCCGTTCGCAGACGCTACAACGAGAAGAAACGGAAACAAAAAAAGAATATAATTTCTGTTGGGGTGATCAAAACCACCGGTGCTCAAGGCAAGATTCGCGCTATACGACGAACTGCCCCCAGGATCTAGCAAGTTCACACGAGAACTTCTGGAACGCTCTTGCTCACCTTCGGATCACTAAAAAAATATGTACCTATGCAGCACGAGAACTGCCCCCAGAATTTTGCTCTCTGTTGCCGCATAAGTCTCTGGTGCTCTCTCATTTTGATGGAATTTTTCAACCCCTTAAATGAAAGAGGAGCACCTCTATATATAGAGGAAATTAGTACCTATGCAGCACGAGAAAGCATGTGTTGCATATGTTCTGAAGACCATATACCAAGGTGCATACGCCGCCAAACGTCCAAGGTAGCAGCTGAGAGCAACCAGCGCCGAAAGCAGCAGCGTGCATAGAAAACCACACGTCGCCACGCCCTGCCTGGGCCGCACGCGTCGTACGACACCGCCAACAACAGATCCTGTCCCCTCTACATCATGACGCATAACTCCTGGCCGCATTGCTCCAGGCCGTATTGCCCCTGGCCGCATATGTCTGGTCGCATATCGCCACGATGCATGCTTTGAGCAAGCAACCGTGCATACAACTCGAGCATAAAAGGAGCGCACGAGCGCCATGCGACGATGCTGAAGTGCAAAGTACAAAGTGCGCCAACAAAGCGCAACTTTGTGCCTTTGAGCCCGAGTTCGAGTCGCTAAGCCCCTTCGAGACTTAACTCCTAAGAAAAACTTCCCAAAGGTGATGACAAAATAAAGATTGTCATAATGGGGTTCACACTTAATCCCTCTAGGAAAATCAACCCACATGGACCACCACCCCATGTGCATATATCAATACTAAGCAAAACTATATATTGAGATATACACATTGGTGGTTTTTGATGTGGGACTAAAACTCTCAAAGCAAAGTGAAAAGAATCAACACTAGATGCTCGACGAGACGTGAGATACAAACCCAACATGCGGTTCTCGTAATTTGTGCTAAGTAAGAAAAGACGTACAGTTCAAAACACGGAGTTTGTATCAGACACGATATAGCTAGACACTCCAAAAGATACTAAGAGCATCTCCAATCATATTGTGCCACATAGAAATCACAACACAAAACACATTACAAGACAATATGGTTGGAGATGTTCTAAGACACGCCAAAATAATAGATGTAATTCTTTGTAGCCGTGTCCAAATTAAAGTGGTGTTGATGTTTGTGTGACGTAGGTGCTAATTAACCAAGCTTTCTTCTTCATTTGGAGACCGACAGAAGTAATGATATATAAGAGCTATATTGAGAAAAAGAAAAGAAAAGAAAAGAGAAGAGCGTTACCGGAGCAATTCTTGTCTCGTGTCAGTTTGTAGATGAGCGAAATGATCCCTACGCCATGAACGGCTTCCGAGATGATGTAGAAGTAGTCTTTGTCATCAATGGAGAGCTTCAATACCACCAAGGCGAGGAGTCCTGCCACCACCCCGAGGAACATCTTCATCCTCACCGACTGCTTCTCGACCCAACCAAAGGCGGCGAACGGCTCCCACCGCCCACTCCTCCGCTTCCCCATTACTCCAATGATCTCCCTACCGCAAAAGCAGCACAACAGAGAGAGAGAGAGAGAGAGAGAGAGAGAGAGAGCAAAGGAAGATAGATACGGTGGGGAGATTTTATTAATTGTTCGATTTCGGTTACAGTTTGTAGACGTTAGGTATGGTGGGACTAAGTGCATGCATATATAGTAGGGGTTATGTTTCTGTACGGTTTGGATTTAATTTTGGAGATTTTGTTGCATATTTTTCTTCGTACTGTATGTTTATAATTAATTAGCAATGGCAGCCGAACGTGTCCTACTGGCCGAAACCCGACTCGGTGGGTAACGTCAGGTACTGTCCCCAGAAGTGGACCCGGTTATAGATCGAGAGAAAAGTTCATATAACCTAGAAAATTATCGAACCCGGCTAGTTTTTGTGGTCAGCAAGAAGAGGTATAACTTATCTAATTAGAAGGACGATCTCGGAATCGAACCGCGATGAGGTGTGGATGTATGTGTGAAAATTAAGGACAATGAGTCCAAAAGACATACAATACAGTGTGGATAAAGTCCCGTGCGCTATGCCGAACATCGTAAAAAAAAAAATTAATTTTCTAGTAACAACTGAGAAAAAAAAATGTGTACGGTTTAAATATTTAGAAAAAGTTGTATTTTCATTAATGAATAGTACACGTATATATAATACAAGTAAAGCTAAAAGAGATAAAGTAGAATAACAAAGCGCGATATATCCTAACTAAAGATATTATCAGTTAGAATATTGTTACAACAAACTAAGAGATAATATCAATACTAAGTCTTGGCTTTATCTTCAACATGCTTTATCTTCAACAAGCTTTATCTTCAGCAGGCTTTATCTTCAACATGGCCCCGCAAGATGGACGTCCGATCGGATAGGCCAATCTTGGATATGAACATTTCAAACCGAGATCATGCCAACGGCTTTGTAAGAAATCCGCAAGTTGGTCGTCCGTTGGGACATGAGTAACACGAAGAGTACCATTGTGAACTTATTCACGAATGAAGTGATATGAAAGTGCTAGATGCTTCATTCGAGAATGAAAAATCGGTAAGTTGTCACAATAAATGACCGGAGTACAAGTGAGCTGAATACCAAGTTCGCCAAGGAGATTTCGAACCCACATGAGTTCGACAGTGTCACGACCCGCACACGAATGATCGGGACACGAGTACATGGGTACGTACAGCCTATGCCGCAGCATCGACGGTAGAACGCTGTCTAGACCTCAAGATCAATACACGTATAATCTAATATCAATAAATACTCAATCACAATAAGCTAAGGAGGATATGAGTGAGAAAAATAATTCGAACAATAATCTAAAGGAGATAAATTAAACTGGAACATGAAATAGAATAAGAGCACTAGTCTAGATCTCCAAAATTGTCACCTCAAGGTCTAAAGTGCCAGTGCAGTCTTGACTATAGCATCACACTAAAATTCCAGAATGTAGAACACAACAATCACTGAAAAATATTATCCAGTCAGGATTGGAGCGAAGCACATAAACTAACAGCAGTTCCAATTAAATTAATAAAGACTATAAAACAGTGAGTAATGAATATACATGATAAAAATGTAATACTGGTAATCTAAGAAAGCAGGAGAAACATATAATCATATCATAGTGAAATAATGAGCAGTGAGTAAGCAGGTGAATATCAGTCCCATCAAGTACAAGCTGGAATGGAAGAAAATAAATAACTACCTATGTGTTTGAAATATTAGTTTGTTATATAGTTGGCTTGGGTAAAAGATCAGGCTCTATCATATATGATTAGCTATGCACAAGTACAGGTAAGGGATCAGGTCAATCATGTATGATTGACTATGCACAAGTACATATAAGGGGATTAGGTCTATCATGTATGATTAACTATATACAAGTACAGGTAAAGGGATCAGGCAAATCATATATGGGGAGCTATGCACAAGTAATAAGATCAGGTTACACCATCCGTGTGGTGACGGTGAGCTATGCACAAGTAGGTGGGGGGTATGATCACATAACTAGCTAATACTTTTTTCGTCTCCCGACTAGTATAGTGGATCCAACCATGACACGTTACGACACAAGATTCATAGCGCATGGACCAACCTACTCTTGAATCAATGTCTATACATGTACAAGAATCATAGGACATGTACATGGTCCACAAAAAATAATATCTCATGACGGGATCCATGATATACTAATCCGTGTAATATCTTGTCAGAAATCAAGTATAACACTATAAAACTGATATCATAGTAATCATCAAAATAACAGAAGCAGTCAAAGAATGTACTCGCCTGATATCCGAAGTGAGGAACAACCAATAGTGCTCATACCGGGGTCCAAGAGTCATATAGATGGAATATAAGTGTTAAAGAGTGAAGTGAAGAGGTAAACATGATTATTGAGCTAAAGGTGATGTTCCTAGGCCACTTCTAGGTCCAAACTAGGGTATACTAGTTAATACTAGGTTAACTAGGTCAATTAGTTAAATACCTTGCTAAACTATGTTGGCACTAAGGTATTTCAGGTCATACTAGACTTAACTAATCATTGGTTATACAAACTAATTTACTCTAACCTATACTAGTTATTACCTTAACTATATTTACACTTACCTTAGTATATACTGGTACTTACTTACTTCTAACTAACCAATAACATTCCCTTTCTAACATTTGGCCCTTACTAATCTGCCCTTACTAATCCTAACAGATATTCAACAAAACTGATACTTCCCTGTATCAGTTTATACTGATACATTAAAGTATCTCCCCCCAAAAAATTGATAGCTTAACAAATCAACCATCCTGATACTCACTCAAACCCCAACTCCATATTCATATACATACACCAATTTAGACACCAAACTGAGCACATGTGCATCAATTGGATAGACCTACACTAATCAGATACAACTTCACCCACTTATACTGGTGGTATCTCGTGTACACAAAATTACTGATATAGTCAGGCTTGCCCCTTCATGCCTGATACTGCCAAAACACATTACCTTATGTAACACTTAGTTGCTACTAGCCAATCCTTTATTAGCTAGTACTTCACATTGGCCATCTCATACAACCATTATTACTCTATTCAAGATTTGAATCATTGAACAAATCACTTATCTAGATAATTGAACTCCTCAAAGCAGCACATACTAGTCTGTTTGCCTGCACATAGGCATTAGACAGACCAACTGAGAACCCTACCTGATACTATTGTCTCTGATATGCTCGAACATGTCATAAAGGACAAATATATTTGTCTAGTAAGCTAAGTCAACTATTTCTCAATCCATATAGTATAATCTTTCATGGAAACCAAGTGCATTAATGTTGATCAGACAATAATACACTGATGCCACATGAATACAAATACGAAGAAAGACAATATGTAATCAAGTTGGCCAGACCATAAAATAATTGTCTGAACAAGCTCATGACAAGAATAAAGCTTCCAAAACTAATCTATACAACAGAATAAGTCCAACGAGAAATGGATAATGATGGATGTAAATATAAATAGATCAAACTCAGTAAGAATCCAAAAGATGTCCGGTGTTTACTAACTTCTTGTCTACGCCTCTGGTCGACCAAATAGGATATGGACCACTAAAACTCTATAACCTAGGTAACCCTATCTTCTTACACTAGTATATATTCAGTGTCATTCAATTATATTTTATTAATGGGTCTTAAGGACTATGAGATGCTAGGTTGTGAGGCATACTACCCAACTTACAAGAACTTAACTAATAGTATAATTGACCCATGGACATATATACCTAGTACAAGTCACATTTATAACCTCTATCAAGCACGAAGAAAAGATAATATTGATGTTGTGAAATGATCAAACAAGATGCAATTCAAGCAGTCAAATGAGAATTTGAACGAAATCAAGGAAGGTGATTAAATAAGTGGATGAGATCCTATACTATAATCCTATTTGCAGGCTTGCTCGGTACAGTAACGTAACAGAGACAATATACTCGCGACATGCATGATCCACCAAAAAATATTTTATGCTCTAGTCCAAAAATACGTAGGACCAGGAATACATAAGTATGCCAGCAGTATGTATATGGCTACTCCAATATTTGGAAACCATAACACATAAGTACACTGTAATATGAATAATAATTCACAAGTAGTACATATATAAATCACAGGTACAACTAAATCTCATCCACAAAACTAAATAGAAATAAATAATCAAATATGACAAAGAAGCAAAATAAAATAGTCGAAAAGGCAAATGGTTAGGTGGAGACAAATCCATTACCAAACTAGAATAAGGAAACATAATCCAACTACTAAAATAAATAAACAAAAGGGATAGCAACTTAACTACAAAATAAATAAATTTCGAAGGAAAAAGCTCCTCGAAAGAGAATGAAGTAGCAAGTCCTGGTCTGTACTCCTACGAATATTCATGATTGTCTATACCTGGAAAGGGACCAGGTCCTTAGAGGGACGTAACAAGATACATAAAATGATGCCACAATATACTAAAAATAAACATCCAAAAAGATCTCCTAGCCATTCTATATGAAATGCACTTTTGAGGACAATATTCCTAATGAGGAGCTCTCGACTCATACAGGTGCTCGACACACGTAGTGCTCAACCAAGTTACTAGCGTCCAGTCTAGAGAAAAAGTAAATAAATGCTCGACACACGTAGCGCTCTATCGAGTCACCTGTAGCCAAATAGAGGAAAGTAAATAAACAATGAGAGCCCCTATGCTAATAGCTGTCCTCCCTACCCCATGCTCCTATTCGTGTCATCTTGTCACGCCCCAGTCCCAAAATACATAGGACTAGGAATACGTAACACGCCCAGCCGTATGTATATGAACCCCAATATATGGAAACCATATACACACGTACGCTGTAAATGAATATCCAAATTCACCAGTGGTAATATACTGTCACAATAAGTCATACATCATCTATATCTCATCCACAGCACAATAATAAGTAGGGATCAAGAGCTGAATAATAACTGGATATCAAAGTGAGTATCAAGTCTGATAGTCAGGTGGAAACAAATTCACTACAAAATGACTATACTGAAAATCAACAAAATATCTAAACAGTGGCAGTAGATCACAGATACTCTGAGGGTAAGATCTTCTCAGCCTGGTAAGTAGCATCCGGCCCAGGCCTATACTCTTGAGGATACTCCTGCTCATCCATATCTGGAAAGGGACCAGGTCCTCAGAGGGACGTAACAAGATACATAAAAGCATGCCAATAAGTACTAAAATATAAACATCCACCGGGTCACCTAACCGTCTAAGTGTATGCAGTTTGAGAACAACTTTCCACCAAGTGGGCTATCTGGCTCAAAATATGGGATTGGCGTGACTCTTTCGGAGAATCAGGTGCCTCAAAGAATGTCGTCTTTTGAACGGCAGAGGCCGCCAGTAATATGTTGTGGTCATCATCACCCGTTTCTCCGGTGGAGAGTCCGGGCGTACAGGAGAAAAAGTGTAAAGAAGCCAAAATGCCTTACTTGTTGTTCTCCCCACCCCATGCTCTAAGCATGTCATATACATGACACGATAAAACCTCTAAATAACTGCTAGACCTACTAACATACAAAGTTTCTATCAGTAGTCATCCCTAACGTACGGCCATACGTACAGGCGGCCAACCCGATACGTAGTCCGAGATCTATATGAGACTCACAACTCGTGTAATATCTGTGTCACTGTCACTACCACATTCCAAAAATTGGGGTATTTTCGACTTTTTATATATTATTAATATTATGGTATTTATATTAAATAATTTCTCGATATGTGTATTTAAAATTAAATAATTATGTGAGACGTGTAATTAAATATATTATTATATACAGTATTCTTTTAATGTTTGAGCTAGTAGACTTGACCTAGAAGCCCACTAGATGAACACCTGACCGAATTATGGGATTATGTATTTAATTATTTTATTTAAAATTTAATTGTTGGAGATAGTAATTAATTACCGTAATTTATTTAATTATTGCGCATTGTCGTTGCTTCGATATTTGGAGCGCTACCCTGGCTTTTGCCTTCCAACAAATTTCACAACCTTGCCCTAGACGTAGCCGCCTTCCATTCTGCCATTTTTGTAACTCATAATTATGCTCTCTTGTGCTTCATTTTAGCCGCATAATATTCGTCACGGACGTTTATTTAAATTCTAAATAAATTCCGACTTTGTATCGTTGTGCGTTCCAATCGAAATTTGGGACAACCTCGACCCATTTTTCGTACGGCCCAAATTAGGGTAATATTCTGTTCTAAGTCTTCTTCATTAATGATATTGATGACCCGACCTAATTTTGGCCCCATGTACTCCTAATTAATTTTAGAACGCCAAGTGTATCTAATTTTAATTAATTAATTCAGAAACCCATTTCTGTGTAATTTTCCATTTGTTGGGGACTTAATTGCAAAATTGCAATAATGTGTCACCATCCTATTGGGTTAACCCAAATGAAGAAAACCAACACCCTAGCTTTGAGTAGTCAACCCAACCTCTCTCTCTCTCTCTCCTCCTTTTGTTGCATTTTTCTCCATGATGAATCATGGCCATCCATTTAAAATGGAGCCATCCCCACCACACAACCCCCTTACATAAACCTCAACCCTCTTCCCAAGGCAACCCCATCCCAATATTGGCCAGCCCTAATTCCTAGGGGGGTCAAATCACCTCCTCCTACATGGAAAAACCCACCCTCCATATAAATTCTTCACACATATACTACACCTTCACACACACCCTAACCCTCCGGCCACTGTTCACGAGCACTCCGGCCCAGCTCCGGTAGCCCGACCTCGACCCCGGCGAGCTACCCGCTGCCCTTCTTCTCGAGCCGACCCGCCGGAGGAGCCACCATGCTCTCCTCCATCTCTTCCATCTCCACCACGAGAACCACCTCCTTCACCATAGCTCAACTCCCCTCCGGCCGTCCCTCGCCTGAGGATTCCCACCGGCCTCCCTCCAGCATCACCCGCATCGTCACCATCGACTCCTCCCACTGCGACCACTCAGTTGTTCTTCTCCGGCCATGCCTCGACCCGAAGCCTCCGGCTCCGCCACTGCATCTCGGCCGATGACTCCCTGCTCTCACCATGACCACTTCTCCTCCTCTCTTCTTCCCCGGCCACGCAGCCCAGCCAACTGCCACCTGCTGCCATCCGCCTCCATGATGACCCCGCCATTGCCTGAAGCTTCCTTCTCCTCTTCCCTTCTTCCCCGATGACTCATCGCCGGAGAAGCAGCAGCTCGGCCCCGACCGCTTTGGCCTGCTGCTGTGCATCGTCCTCGAGCTGTACTCCTCCTCCCTACTGCCTGAAGCTATCTCCGGCCTGGCAACGACTCAGCCTCGCCATTCCTCCCGCAGCCCGGCCAACTACCACCTGCTGCCATCCGCCTCCACGACGACCACCACTCCTCCCCTGCATCCCTCCGACCTCCCACAGCCACTACTCCTTGCTCCGGTACTACCACACGACTCCCTGCATTCCTCCGCAGTCCGACTCCGACCAGTGGATTCCGGCCAACCCCCGGTGAGCCTCCCCCTTCCCTCCTTCATTGTATTCTACGTATAGTATATGTATTCTATGTAATATATATATATATATATATATATATATATATATATATATATATATATATGTATTCTATGTAAATGTGTACATGTATTCATACGTAATATATATATGTATAGTGTATATATAAATATGTATAATGTATGTATTTAATTAATGTATATTATATATATATATTTAATAAAATTGGTATATGTATATATATGCATTTTGTATATACTTAGTATATTTTAATATATAATTGGTATATATGTATATATATATATTTAATATATATATATATAGTATATGTATAAATTGGTATATGTATATATATGTTTTTTATATACTTAGTATATTATAATATATAATTGGTATATGTGTGTATATATATATATATATATATATATATATATATATATATATATATAGTATATGTATTAATTGGTATATGTATATATATATTTTTGTATATACTTAGTATATTTAAAATATATATACAATTGGTACATATGGTATATATATTTTTCAACATGTATATATTATACATGTAATTAATTGATACATATATCTATATATATATATATATATATATATATATATATATATATATATATATATATATATATATATATATATATATATATATATATATATATATATATTGTATATGTATTTAATTTGGTGCATGTATATATTATAAGTATTAATGTTAGTTAATGATATGTATATTTATATATCTCTACTAGATGACCCGAGTATAAATACGGACACCCAGTAACTACACCTGACCTATGACCCTGTGAACAGTTAGCAGACTGCCATATGTACACCAACGTACTGGCAAGACCCGTATCACCGACTGTCGGATTGCACAGCAATCACAGACGAGACGCCCGTACAACGTGACGCACTTGACCCTAGTTGACTAGTGCCCTACCTGGCATAGCCCCTGAGTTGATGTATTTTTTTGATTATATGTTAGTGTAGCATCTGATGCAGTGTTATATTATTTTATGATATGTCTATAGGACGGTTGGATCATCCAGATGATATTCGGGAATAGGACATTGGTGTTACCCGCTAAGGACCCAAGGCGAGTACATTCTCTGACAGTTTCCCCTTATGTTGATTATTTCTATAACTCTTGTTGTATAGCATACATGACTCTGATACTGTTCTTTACACGAGTTGGCATCATTGAAACCTGTCACGAGGAGTCGTGATTTAGAATCCATCGTACTAGCTGGGAAAAATGGGGAAATATTAGTAGATTATGTGATCATATCCAACTCTACATGCATCATAGCTCACCCCACATCTCACGTCGGGTGCGGCCTGACCATTACATGCCTCATAGCTGTTATATATGATTAGCCTGACCACTACATGCATCATAGCTAACTAGATGGTTAGCCTGACCTACAAGAATCATAGCTAATCATATGTAACTAGCCTGATCAGTCCTAAGCCGATCACATGATATACTGATGTTTTACACACTTAGTTAGATGATTCTTGACATGTATCTTAGTGTATTGATCTAGCATCCCCATATGTTCTAGTTACCATTCTTGTACACACTTATATACCAGTTCATTGTTCTTGCGTGTACCTGTATTTCTATTTTATTGCTAAATGTACATTGATGATGACATGCTCCAGTATTCCATTTATTTCAGTATTTCTATTTCCAGTACATCCATGCTCGTCAGTATTTCTTATTGCTAGTATTCCTATCTATCTTGGATTTCTTTACACTGTGCTATAGATTTTATCAATATATGTGGAACTGCTGTTAGAGATGTATTTCGTTCCAATCCTGACTGGATATATTTTCCAGACTGAGACATAGTGGACTTATTTTTGACATACTTGGGAATTGGATGTTACTGATTTCAGGTATGGTTACTTGTCGTTAGACTTGTCTTGTATTTCATTGCTTGCTTCAATATCTTATCGTGCTTTAGCTTATGTGATTGAGTATTTTCAGCATTATGTTGTGATATCCATGTCTCCTTATGGAGTCGGATATTCACGTGAGATTGGTTAGATAGTTACATGACCTAGACAGTGTTCTACTGCCGATGCTGCGGCGTAGGCTGGACGTACCCACGCCCTCGTACCCCTATACCGGGTGCAGGTCGTGACACATTTTTAGTGGTGGCCCATGCAGGTCAAACTTCGCAAGTTGTGCGATATCGTGGTAGTGCAACGTATTAGTTGTACTACTGCGTGCCTGCTATAGAATATAGGACATAGGATACTAGGATGAGAGAGGATACTCAATCACAAAATTCTTGAGAGATTCCTGGGACGACCCCTTGAGAATCTTATTACAATTTCCAATTTAAATCTTTTTCCTTGTTTCCGTCTGCTCTCGCTTGTTGTTACTGAACTTGATTCTTGTTGAGCAGTTATTAAATTAAAAATCTTGGTATCATTGTTGAGTTTGATTCTTGTTGACCAGTTGTTAAATTTAAACTCTTGGTGTCATTGTTGAGTTTTGATTTTTATCGAGATGAATTTTACGGACTAAACTTTACGGTATCATCTGATGACATATGTTGATGAGGACAGTGAGAAAGGTAAAACGTCTACTTTGGTTATGGAACCTAGAGTTTATCGCAGCCATACTAGCTGCCGTGACGAGAACGTAGGAACCAGACTTGGATGTACATACTATAGTTATGAAACTTAGAGTCTCTCGCAGCCATACCAGTTGGCGTGGCGAAGATTCTAGATGACATGATTATAGGGCTGCATACTTTAGTTACGGAACCTGTCGTTTATCGTACCTATGCTTACTAGCGTAGCGAGGATTCTAAGTGTCATGATTTCGGACAGACGTGTATGATTATCAGGTTGTATCTTAAATTGGTTCTTAAAATATCATCTCAACACTTATCTATTTTGATATTACATGACTTTATTCCATCGTCCATTTGTTTGCTAGCAGTAGAAATACCTTTAGTCCTCAATCCAGTCTTTTTGAGCTCCTATTCCTTGAGGATTCCTTGTTAAGTATGATAATTATTGACTTGTAATTATGTCTGTGTCTTGAGTATTAGTATTGACTGAGTGTTGCTTGTGAGTTTGTAAGTGTTTCCTAGTTGGAAATGTGAGCAGTAGGCATTAATCTAGAGTTAACCCATAGCGTAGTGCCTTATACCAATAGTTCTATGATAGGCGTGTCATAGTTAGTATTGGCACTATAGATAGAAGGAGAGTATAGAGTATCAGTGATAGTTCCAAGAGTTAGTATCAGAGCCAGCATACCCGTCTTGGATAATCATGATTATGTAATTGAGTGATCTATGTAAACAATTAAGTATCAAGGAAATTGTGTTAAGGATTAATGGAGTATGACGTTCAATTTAATAGGTGATACTTGGGTGTGTCAAGAGTAAAGAAGTGCATATGCATAAAGAAAATTAATGAGTGTGCCATAGTAGGAGGATACCCGTAAGTGTATAGGAAAGTGTGAGTGAATAAGAATACATTATGCTAGTAGTAAGACTTGTGTTACAGATAAGTAGGGCCTTGATAGGTTTTTGATCTGAATGTACCAATATATCATTGGATGGATGTATCACCTGATATTGAGACAAGTGATGTATTGGAAGCAATAGGTGAAAGAGTGCCTAGAAGGTATGTGCAGGATGCTCGGTGGGTGATAGTATCCGAAAACAAAAGTTCATGAAAGTGGAAGCATGCGTATTAGAAAATTCCAATGGTGTGTCATGGGTTAAGAAATATCAAGATGGAGTATGTAAGATATAAAGTGTACCACAAACTAGTGTAACAGTCTGTAAAAGATTTAAGAGAAGATACATATGCATAAATCGAGATATGGAACTATATGCCTTTGAGAGTGAAGTGAAACATGGGTGTTATAACTAGTGCGAGTAATCGTGAGTTCTAATAGGTTTGATGAGATGATCCAATAATAAAGCTAGTATTATCATACCAAGGGTACTAATGATTCTATATCGAGGAATTAGTGGAGCAAGGTGCTAATAGTAAGTGCCTTGTATGATAATGTTAAATTAGTATATCAGTTAATATAGATAGAAACTCATTGGAGAAAATACATGTGATGATAACTTTGATCATTTGGAGGTAATAGTGCAAGTGATTCTGGCGATACAATTTTAGTACACAGTTGAGAGTTGTAGACAGTGGGTGTAATTGAGTTCACCTCGAGTATTAGAGACCGTGAGCATTTATATGTATATTTATGGATTTAAAAAGAAAAAATTGATTGAAGAGTGGAAATGAATTTCAATTTTTAAAGAATTTTGAGGAGTTGAGATTCTAGGTTATTAAATTTTGAGGATTCCAAATTCGATTCAATAAGCATAGTCAGGTTATAAAGATTTTTGAAGTGATTAAATTTGATTTCAATATTGAATATTTGACCCTTGAGGAAGTATACACTTTTTATTTTAAAAATTGTTCGAGAAGTTAAACCTTGACGATTATTTTGAGGATTAATTTTATGGTGGATGAGAAATATATATTAGTATATGAGTAGATGATATACATGTGTAAGGATCTGTTGACTTGAGCATGATTGAGAAGGCACTACAAACAGACTTGGGTGTCCATCTAGAGTTGTGTTAGGGAGAATAGTACTTAGTATGGTGTGATGCACTTGGTGTGCACTTGAGTGACAAGAACAACTAGTATGAACAATTATAGTAGGAACGAGAACTAGCAGTGGGTGTACTTGTAGTAGAAACAGTGGTACCTAAAGGGATACATGTATCAAACTTGGGATGCATCATTGACCTATGACTGTGTTAGAGGTCCTTGGTATCAGATTTAGTATCAATAGACAGGTGTGTGCAATGAGGATGTATTCATAGATGTTGTGGACTAATGATTAGTTGATATGGGTACCAGTGTACAAGGATAGGAATTATTTAATGAATGTGCCAGAGTTAAGTGTATGTTAGAGATAGAAGATACTGCAGGAAATATGTTAGCAGGTTCCTTCTTTCTTTTCCTCATGTTCCTTTTTCATCTTCTGATTGATTGATTCCCTACTACCGTAGCCTTGTATTCATAATTTTTTGTTAGAATATAGTTAGTAGCACACCCTGACAGAGACTGCAATACCGTGACAAGACAGACCATAGCCAAGCATGTTTCCTTTAGATTGTATGTTGTATGACTAGGTAGAATTTTTCTTCGACCTTGATTATTGAGGTTTGACCCTAGTGAAGATTTATGAAGAGGTTATGACTTGACAAGAGAGACAAGATGCTTAAATTTTGAGGGAAATCACTAATTTAAGTAAAGAGTTAAGAATTTAATATAGCAGAATTGATGGGTCATTGATTTTATCAAGATTGAGATATGATTAAATTATCATTTAAAATTCGAGGATAAACAATAATTTAAACAAAGAGTTGAGAACTTGATATGACATGATTGGCGATCTTGTTAAAACATTAATTTTATGAAGATTATGAAATGATTGAAATTGTTATTAGATTTTTGAGGAAATTAAGAAGATTATTATTGTATTTATTAACTGTAAGATATAGATTTACTTGAAAATTGTAAATTGAGGATTTTGCGAGTATTGTATTATTTGAGTATTGTGTGGAAAAAAAAATCGAGGATTTAGATCACTAATGGATTAGTGTTGGATTCAAATTTTGGGATAAGATTTTAAATTTTTATAAACATGTAAGGACTAGATTTTCGATCAAAGGATCGGATAGTAAAATTTGTATATAGTGATTTGCTCAAAATTAAGGAGTAAGATGATAAATGGGTTAGTGTTTAAACACAAACTTTTTGGACGAGATTTTTAAATTTTATTGGATTCATGGATTAGTAATTTTTAGATAGAAATTTCTAGATTTATAAAAAAAATGTGCATTGTTTGAATTAAATTAGAGGATTAGATATCAATTTCGGGTTTTTAAATACTAACATCAGATTCTGAGGAGATTATGATATGAATAGAATTCAATGATTAAATTTGAGGATTTTCAGAGATCCAATTATTTCAGAACTTTGAAAAATTGTGAAATGACGATGTGGATTACTTCCCGATTTTTTTTGTGGATTGATGAATTTAATTTTGATGGAAAATAATAATGTGTATGAGTAAATACTACTATTGAGGATTTTAAATTTTGAGGACGAAATTCTTTTAAGGAGGGTAGACTTGTCACTACCACATTCCAAAAACAGGGATATTTTTGACTTTTTACATATTATTAATATTATGGTATTTATATTAAATGATTTCTCGATATGTGCATTTAAAATTAAATAATTATGAGAGACGTGTAATTAAATATATTATTATATACAGTGTTCATTTAATGTTTGAGCTGGTAGACTTGACCTAGAAGCCCACTAGACGAACACCTGACCGAATTATGGGATTATGTATTTAATTGTTTTATTAAGAATTTAATTGTTGGATATAGTAATTAATTACCATAATTTATTTAATTATTGTGCATTGTCGTTGCTTCGATATTTGGAGCGCTACCCTGGCTTTTGCCTTCCAACAAATTTCATAACCTTGCCCTAGACGTAGCCGCCTTCCATTCTGCCATTTTTGTAACTCATAATTATGCTCTCTTGTGCTTCATTTTAGCCGCACAATATTCGTCGCGGACGTTTATTTAAATTCTAAATAAATTTTGACTTTGTATCGTTGTGCGTTCCAATCAAAATTGGGGACAACCTCGACCCATTTTTTGTGCGGCCCAAATTAGGGTAATATTCTGTTCTGAGTCTTCTTCATTATTGATATTGATGACCCGACCTAATTTTGGCCCCATGTACTCCTAATTAATTTTAGAACGCCAAGTGTATCTAATTTTAATTAATTAATTCAGAAATCCACTTCTGTGTAATTTTCCATTTGTTGGGGACTTAATTACAAAATTGCAATGATGTGTCACCATCCTATTGGGTTAACCCAAATGAAGAAAACAAACCCCCTAGCTTTGAGTAGTCAACCCAACCTCTCTCTCTCTCCTCCTTTTGTTGCATTTTCTCCATGATGAATCATGGCCATCCATTCAAAATGGAGCCATCCCCACCACACAACCCCCTTACATAAACCTCAACCCTCTTCCCAAGGCAACCCTATCCTAATATTGGCCGGCCCTAATTCCTAGGGGGGTCATATCACCTCCTCCTACATGGAAAAACCCACCCTCCATATAAATTCTTCACACATATACTACACCTTCACATACACCCTAACCCTCCGGCCACGGTTCACGAACACTCCGGCCCAGCTCCGGTAGCCCGACCCCGACCCCGACCCCGACCCCGACGAGCTACCCGCTGTCCTTCTTCTCGAGCCAACCCGCCGGAGTAGCCACCATCCTCTCTTCCATCTCCACCACGAGAACCACCTCCTTCACCATAGCTCAACTCCCCTCCGGCCGTCCCTTGCCTGAGGATTCCCACCGGCCTCCCTCCAGCATCACCCGCATCGTCACCATCGACTCCTCCCACTTCGACCACTCAGCTGTTCTTCTCCGTCCATGCCTCGACCCGAAGCCTCCGGCTCCGCCACTGCATCTCGGCCGACGATTCCCTGCTTTCCCCACGACCACTGCTCCTCCTCTCTTCTTCCCCGGCCACGCAGCCCGGCCAACTGCCACCTGCTGCCATCCGCCTCCACGACGACCCCGCCATTGCCTGAAGCTTCCTTCTCCTCTTCCCTTCTTCCCCGATGACTCATCGCCGGAGAAGCAGTAGCTCGGCCCCGACCGCTCCGGCCTGCTGCTGTGCATCGTCCCCGAGCTGTACTCCTCCTCCCTACCGCCTGAAGCCATCTCCGGCCTGGCCACGACTCCGCCTCGCCATTCCTCCCGCAGCCCGGCCAACTGCCACATGCTGCCATCCGCCTCCATGACGACCACCACTCCTCCCCTGCATCCCTCCGACCTCCCACAGCCACTACTCCTTGCTCCGGCACTACCACACGACTCCCTGCATTCCTCCGCAGTCCGACTCCGGCCAGTGGATTCCGGACAACCCCCGGTGAGCCTCCCCCCTTCCCTCCTTCATTGTATTCTACGTATAGTATATATATTCTATGTAATATATATATATGTATTCTATGTAAATGTGTACATGTATTCATACGTAATATATATATGTATAGTGTATATATAAATATGTATAATATATGTATTTAATTAATGTATATGTATATGTATATATTTAATAAATTTGGTATATGTATATATATGCATTTTGTATATACTTAGTATATTTTAATATATAATTGGTATATATGTATGTATATATATATATTTAATATATATATATAGTATATGTATAAATTGGTATATGTATATATATGTTTTTTTATATACTTAGTATATTTTAATATATAATTGGTATATGTGTATATATATATATATATATATATATTTAATATATATATATATAGTATATGTATTAATTGATATATATATATATATATATTTTGTATATACTTAGTATATTTTCAATATATATAATTGGTACATATGGTATATATATATTGTTCAACATGTATATATTATACATGTAATTAATTGGTACATATATATATATATATATATATATATATATATATATATATATATATATATATATATATATATATATATATATATATATATATATATATATATTGTATATGTATTTAATTTGGTGCATGTATATATTATAAGTATTAATGTTAGTTAATGATATGTATATTTATATATCTCTACTAGATGACCCGAGTGTAAATACGGACACCCCGTAACTACACCTGACCTATGACCCTGTGAACAGTTAGTAGACTGCCATATGTACACCAACGTACTGGCAAGACCCGTATCACCAACTGTCGGATTGCACAGCAATCACATATGAGACGCCCGTGCAACTTGACGCACTTGACCCTAGTTGACTAGTGCCCTACCTGGCATAGCCCCTGAGTTGATGTATTTTTTTGATTATGTGTTAGTGTAGCATCTGATGCAGTGTTGTATTATTTTATAATATGTCTATAGGACGGTTGGATCATCCAGACGATATTCGGGAACAGGACATTGGTATTACCAGCTATGGACCCAAGGCGAGTACATTCTCTGACAGTTTCCCCTTATATTGTTTATTTCTATAACTCTTGTTGTATAGCATACATGACTCTGACACTGTTCTTTACACGAGTTGGCATCATTAAAATCTGTCACGAGAAGTCATAATTTGGAATCCATCGTGCTAGCTGGGGAAAAACGGGGAAATATTAGTAGATTATGTGATCATATCCAACTCTACATGCATCATTGCTCACCCCACATCTCACGTCGGGTGCGGCCTGACCATTACATGCCTCATAGCTGTTATATATGATTAGCCTGGCCACTACATGCATCATAGCTAACCAGATGGTTAGCCTGACCTACAAGAATCATAGCTAATTATATGTAACCAGCCTGATCAGTCCCAAGCCGATCACATGATATACTGATGTTTCACACACTTAGTTAGATGATTCTTGACATGTATCATAGTGTATTGATCTAGCATCCCCACATGTTCTAGTTACCATTCTTGTACACACTTATATACCAGTTCATTGTTCTTGCGTGTACCTGTATTTTTATTTTATTGCTAGATGTACATTGATGATGACATGCTCCAGTATTCCATTTATTTCAGTATTTCTATTTTCAGTACATCCATGCTCGTCAGTATTTCTTATTGCCAGTATTCCTATCTGTCTTGTATTTCTTTACACTGTGCTATAGATTTTGTCAATATATATGGAACTGCTGTTAGAGATGTATTTTGTTCCAATCCTGACTGGATATATTTTCCAGACTGAGACATAGTGGACTTATTTTTGACACACTTGGGGATTGGATGTTACTGATTTCAGGTATGGTTACTTGTCGTTAGACTTGTCTTGTATTTCATTGCTTGCTTCAATATCTTATCGTTCTTTAGCTTATGTGATTGAGTATTTTCAGCATTATGTTGTGATATCCATGTCTCCTTATAGAGTCGGATATTCACGTGAGATTGGTTAGATAGTTACATGACCTAGACAACGTTCTACCGTCGATGCTGCGGCGTAGGCTGGACGTACCTACGCTCTCTTACCCCTATACCGGGTGCGGGTCGTGACAGTCACAGCCAATGAATCTACTGATGCTCCATAATACCGGGGTGGTCTCATAAAATAGATCCAAAATCTTACCAAATAAACATCTATATAGGCAGAATTAAAACATGCATGTATCAATGGAAATGTAAATAATTGTACAGTGGCAAGGTATACTTGCCGAGTAAAAAATCCTGTGAAGTGCACGTCCAAAGCAATGTTAGTTGTTTGTCAGAAGAAGAATTCTCGGTTTTGGGTGTTTGTAATTATATATAGTGATAAGAGGCGGTGGGGTTACTTAATGGTTAAGGAACTATTGTTGTTGCTGTTGCTTTCTTCTCATTGGTTTATGTTTCGGTTTGAGGATTTTTAGTAATAATAGGTAGAGGCGGCTGCTGATATTTTTCCCCCCACGTGTGGAGAATTACGCGGTCGAATGAGAAGCTTATACGTGTGGCAAAAGAAAAGAAAGTCGATTTGCTGTAGTTGCTGATATTATGCGCGGAGAAGAAAAGTATACGCGGGGTAAATTTTACGCACGGATAAGAAGAAGAAGCGGTGGAGTTGTTTTACATGCGGTGAAAGGATTTTACGCAGGGATTGGTTTTACGCGTAGAGAAGAAAGAGTTTACGCGGATGTTTTGCTACTGCTATTTTACGTGTAGAGAAAATATACGCGGTGTGGTGAGCTGCTGCTTCTTTCCTTATTTACGTGCAGAAGTGTGGTTAACGGGTTGCAGGTTTGACCCAATAAGAAATTCTATTTTTTATTCTTTCCTTTTCTTATTATTAAACTAATAAATAAATTAAATATTTACTTAAATAATAGCTAATACGGTTTTCAGAAATGGGGGTTTATATTCTACCCAACTTATAAAAATTTTGTCCTGGAAATTTAAACTAAGCCAGGTAGAAGGTCAAGAATGGTAATAGATATAAATTAACAAAGTAATTCATACCTTGGTCTATGAATAGGTTCAGAAAATGTTGGCGCATGTCATCTTCATGCTCCCAAGTAGATTCTCCTGGCGAGTCATGCTTCCATGCCACACAGACTAAGGAAATAGACTGGTTTCTTAATACTTTCTCTCGACGATCGAGAATTCTCACGGGTTGCTCTTGATATGACAAGCTCGGCCTAAAAGTGATCTCCGAATGGTCAAGAATATGACTGCTATCTGCCATATATTGTCTGAGCTGCGACACATGGAATATGTCATGTACTCCCTCAAGTGAAGGTGGTAGCGCAAGTCGATATGCTACTTCTCCTACTCTCTCTAATACGTCAAATGGTCCAATATACCTTGGACTTAACTTGTCGCGTCCTCCGAATCGAATAGTGCCTCTGGTAGGTGATATTCTTAAGAAGACATGATCTCCCTCTTTAAACTCCAAGGGACAACGATGAAGGTCTGTCCATTGTTTCTGCCTGTCTTGCGCTGCTCGCAAGTGTCCTTGTATCTTCTTAACTGTCTCTACAGTGTTAATCACTAATTCTGGTCCCAGAATCTGACGTTCTCCCACGTCACTCCAATACATAGGAGATCTACACTTCCTTCCATACAATGCTTTAAATGGAGCCATTTGGATGCTTGCCTGATAGCTATTATTGTAAGAAAACTCCACAAGATGTAGGTGATCCTCCCATGATCCTCAAAAATCTAACATATAAGCCCTCAACATATCTTCCAGTGTCTGAATAGTACGTTCTGACTGCCCATCTATTTGCGGGTGATAAGAAGTACTGAATTTCAAACGAGTTCCAAGACTTTCTTGCACACTTCTCCAAAAATATAATGTAAAGTGCGAGTCCCTATCTGATACAATGCTGACTGGTATGCCGTACAATCTCACGATCTGCCTCATATACAAGTCAGCCAAAGCTTCTGTAGATTGGCCAACTTTAAAATGCAAGAAATGCGCTGACTTGGTGAGTCGGTCCACTATTACCCAAACTGCATCTTTACCACTTGGACTTTTGGGAAAACCCGTGACGAAGTCCATAGTGATGTGTTACCACTTTCACTCTGGAATCGGAAGTGGTTGCAATAACCCTGCCGTTCTCTGATGCTCCGCTTTTACTTGTTGACATACCAAACATTTAGCTACAAAGCGAGCTCTCTCTCTTTTTATTCCATGCCACCCAAAAGTGTTATCACAAATCACGATACATCTTGGTGCCTCCAGGATGAATAGAATATATCGAACTATGAGCTTCTATCATCAGCTCTTGTCGAATCTCTCCATTTGGAACATAAAGACGATCACCACATCGTAATGTCCCATCATCATGAATACGCAGTCCTGTCTTCTCTTCAGCCTCTGTCCTTTCTTTTAATCTTCTGAATTTGGCGTATGTAGGCAATGCTGCCTTGATTCTCTCTACTAGGGATGATTGTACTTGCAAGTTGGCTAGTGTCCCGTCTACTCCAGGTAATATTACTTTAATGCCAAGGTCTTGCAAGTACTTCAATAATTCCCTCTATGTTGTTAGGAAATAAGCTGATGGTTTCCGGCTTAACGCGTCTGCTACAACGTTAGCCTTGCCTGGGTGATAATGTAGCTCTATCTCAAAATCTTTCATTAATTCGAGCCATCGACGTTGCCTTATATTTAATTCCTTCTGTGTGAAGACATACTTGAGACTTTTGTGGTCTGTATAGATTTTTACTCGTTCTCCATATAAGTAATGTCTCTATAGCTTCAGAGCAAATACAACTGCTGCAAGGTCTAAGTCATGAGTTGGATAATTCTTCTCATGTGCTCATAATTGTCTATATGCATATGCAATCACCTTGCCATGCTGCATCAATACGCATCCTAAGCCTTTCCCTGATGCGTCACTGTAGATCACATATCCTCATGATCCTGATGGAATAGTTAATACTGGTGCTGTAGTCAGTCGCTTCTTCAACTCCTCGAAAGCGGCTTGACACTCGTTAGTCCATATGAACTCTTAATTTTTGCAAGTTAACCGAGTCATAGGTGTTGCTATCCTTGAGAAGTTCTCCATGAACTGTCGGTAATATCCCGCAAGTCCAAGGAAACTTCTCACTTCTGCTACTGATTTAGGAACAGGCCATGTCTCGACTGTCGAGATCTTTCCTGGATCAACAGAAATACCATCTCTTGTAATAACATGTCCAAGAAATGAGACTCTGTCCAAGAAGAACTCACATTTACTGAGCTTCGCATATAATTGCTCTCTCCTCAAGGTCTCTAAAATAATCCGCAGGTGTTTCTCGTGCTCTTCATGGTTCTTTGAATAGGCAAGTATATCATCTATGAAGATGACCACGAACTGGTCCAAATACTTGTGGAAGACTCGATGCATTAAGTCCATAAAGATAGCTGGAGCATTGGTCAATCCAAATGGCATGACCAGAAATTCATAATGCCCATATCTTGTTCGGAATGCGGTCTTCGGAATGTCCTCCTTCCGTACCTTTACCTGGTAATATCCCGATCTCAGATCTATCTTTGAAAACATCTTAGCTCCACTAAGCTGATCAAATAAGTCATCAATGCGTGGCAATGGATATTTATTCTTCACTGTCACTGCATTCAAGGCTCTATAGTCAATGCACATACGTACTGACCCATCCTTCTTTGGTACAAACAATACTGGTGCTCCCCAGGGTGATGCACTTGGTCGGATGAAATATTTCTCTTCTAGTTCTTTCAACTGTGTCTTAAGTTCATCCATCTCCTTCTTTGCCAGTCTATAAACAAGTTATGCTATAGGTGCTGCTCCTGGTGTTAATTCAATTGAAAACTCCACGTCTCTATCTGGTGGTAGTCTTGGCAATTCTTCTGGAAAAACGTCTTAAAATTCTAAAATAATGGGATGATAGCAACGTCGCCCATTGCGAGCTGCATACCATCAAGGATTTCTGTGGATCCTCGTGCAAACTCAAGTTCAGGCTGTCCGGGGACCTTTAAAAGAATGCTTCCTTCAAAGAAATCGAAGAAAGCATGGTACTTGCTCAGCCAGTCCATTCCAAACATAATATCAAAAGTCGGCATAGGAAGGACTAAGAGTCGGGCATTCATTTTTCTGCCAGGTATCACTATAGGACACGATTTACAAAGTCTCCTAATAGGTACAACCCCTCCTCCGGTAAGAATTCTAACACGACTAGGTAAAAATGTAGTGGTAATGTTGTGTTTAGCAATAAAACTAGATGGTATGAATGAGTCGGTGGCTCCCGTATCAAACAATGTCACAGCAGGAAAAGTAAAAACAAGAGTGATACCTGCTATGACATCGATCTCCAGATCCATGTCATCTACTTCCATAGCAAAAGCTTGCCCATTCCTCTGTGGCTGTCCATGACTAGCCCTCAGGTACTGATCCTCCTGGGTAGGTACTGGTGGTCCTCGCTGGAATCCCTCTGCTGCTGGGGGTCGAGGTGCTACTGGTCTAGCCATCTGTTGAACTGGCCTTGGTGCTGGAAATGCTAGCCTCTGTGCTGGCGGTGGAAGTGCCGATGCTTGTTGCATAGGACAGTCCTTCAATATATGGTATCAAGAACCACATCTCATATACTGTCCTAGGCGAACTCGACAGTCCCTTGAGATGTGTCCACGTCTCCCACAATAATTGTATTAGGGTTTCTCTGGGATCTGGTACGGTCCCGCTCTGTGTTGGTACTGTTGTTGCTGAACTAAAGAACGTCTGATAGGTCCTCCTTGTTGTGTTCTTGATGATCCTTGCTGCGTCCTCAGCTGACCCCCCTTTCCTCTGCTAATGGTTTCTTGTAATCTGGCTTTTGTTAGTAATTCGGCATAAGAGATTCAGGACTGGAAGCTAGTATAGTATTGGAGCTCTTTAGTCAGTCCACGATGAAACCTCTTAGCCTTGGCCAAGTCATCTGGTATCAGAGCAGCTCTATATTTGTTAAGGCGGCTAAACTCAGCATCATATTCGTCCACTGTTCGGTTCCCCTGCTCCAGGTGGAGAAACTGATCGTATAATGCATCTCTAACAGTGTCCGGGAAATACTTTTTTTCAAAGCATTCCAAGAATTGCTCCCATGTCTGGTACGTACCCAGCTGGCATTCCATAGATTCCCACCAGTGATGAGCATTACCATCTAAAAGCGTCCTTACCCCTGTCATCCACAGATCTGCAGGTAACTGGGATGCTTCTAATAACTTTCGAGAGTGAGTGATCCAGTTGGTAGTTTCTTCTGGACTCTCAATGCCTTTGTACGGCCTCAGACCCATCTGTACAAAGTCCTTTACGGAACCAACTCTAGCTCGAGGTTCTGGAGCTAGTGCTTGAGCTGGTATAGTAGTCTTTGCAGCCATCCTTTCAAGTGCTGCCAGAAATTCTTGTCTCTGCTCAGCTCCTTGCTGCCTCTGTTCTTGTATCATCATCTGGAAAAATTGGAACAGTTGTGCCTGGCCATCCTGCGGTGTCGATGATACTGGAAGGTTCCCATTAGGTGGAATAAAAAAGTCAGATGGAACTGGATTGTGAATCTGTCCATCGGGTCCTGAAAGTCTAGGATTTGCTGAGGTCTCTCCTTGAGTCAGACCATTGACTCTAGGAGTTGTGTCCCCATCAGTGATAGTATATTCTTTCTGCATATCCATCCTTCTGCAGTTGATATACATAATCGTTTAGACGAAGTATGGGAATCAATCAGGGTACACGTATTAAATAGGATGTAGAAGTATGAAATACGCTGGAGAGTTGTCCGCGTATAACATAACTTTAGGATTAACCGCGTAAAGCATGGTTCAGAACTTATCAGCGTAAAGTAGAGAAGCGTAAGGTAAGGTTTTTAGGGTTATCTGCATAAAACAGAGATTTGATGAAGTCAGCGTAAAAAGTTTCCATGCGTGAAGTCTGCATAAAAAATATGCTGCATAAAATCTGCTTGTGTAAAATCTGCGCGTAAGTCTTGCTATACTCTCTGCGTAAAGTATAGCATACTTTGCAGCGTAAAGTTGTATGAAAAACTCTTCGTATTCCTCAGATGAATTTGTCAGATAATTTAGTGAACCTGACATCTGACAAAAAGTACCGTACGATAATTGAGAGGACGACTGTGATGATGAGTTTGCACAGAGACCCAGGTTGTCATTTAGTGACATATTGAGTCTCCGAATACACTGTCTACAGAAATGAGTTTTTACGCTCAGGAGAAGACAAAATCAGACGCTAAGTCAAAAAGCTATTTCTGCACAGGGCTCGAGGCATATCTTTGTATTTAATGCATGAGATTTGGTTCTTAATGGCTAAGATAGTGATAAATACGCTTATCATCATCCTTATACTTTACGCCTAATCGAGCTATTTACGCTGGGTTCAGGGATCATCAGGTTTACGCTGGGTATGTATCTATGTGGTTTTGTGTATCATGTCATATGCAGATTAGGAAGACAAAGGGATCGTAGAAAAACAATTTATAACTGCAGCGTAAAAATAGGTAATCTCCTGCAATGTAAGGTAGGCAATCATAGCTTGGCTTTTTACGCCAACAAGACAGTCAGTTGGCTCTTTACGCCAGCAAGGGTAAAGGATTTTCGGCGTAAACTAAATATAAGATAGTTGGAAGGATGAATGAGGTTTTAGTCAAGTGTGGATGAGCTCCTTACAATCTTTTCTTATTTGTAGGCTTGTTTGGTACAGTTACGTAACCAAGACAATATATTCAGGACCTGTATGGGCCACCACCAAAATATGTTATGCCCTAGTCCCAAAATATATAGGACTAGGAATACGTAACACGCCCAGTCGTATGTATATGAACCCCAATATATGGAAACCATATACACACGTACGCTGTAAATAAATATCCAAATTCACCAGTGGTAATATATTGTCATAACAAGTCATACATCATCTATATCTCATCCACAGCACAATAATAAGTAGAGATCAAGAGCTGAATAATAACTGGATATCAAAGTGAGTATCAAGTCTGATAGTCAGGTGGAAACAAATCTACTACAAAACGACTATACTGAAAAGCAACAAAATCTCTAAACAGTGGCAGTAGATCACAGATACTCTAAGGGTAAGATCTTCTCATCCTGGTAAGTAGCATCCGGCCCAGGCCCATACTCTTGAGGATACTCCTGCTCGTCCATATCTGAAAAGGGACCAGGTCCTCAGAGGGACGTAACAAGATACATAAAAGCATGCCAATAAGTACTGAAATATAAACATCTACCGGGTCGCCTAACCGTCTAAGTGTATGCAGTTTGAGAACAACTTTCCACCAAGTGGGCTATCTGGCTAAAAATATGGGATTGGCGTGACTCTCTCGGAGAATCAGGGGCCTCAAAGCATGTCGTATTTTGAACGACAGAGGCCGCCAGTAATATATTGTGGTCATCATCACCCGAATGTCCGGTGGAGAGTCCGGGCGTACAGGAGAAAAAGTATAAAGGAGCCCAAATGCCTTACTTGTTGTTCTCCCCACCCCATGCTCTAAGCATTTCATATACATGACACGATAAAATCTCTAAATAACTGTCAGGTCTACTAATATACAAAGTTTCTATCAGCAGTCATCCCTAACGCACGGCCATACGTACAGGCAGCCAACCCGATACGTAGTCCGAGATCTATATGAGACTCGCAACTCGTGTAACATCTGTGTCACAGGCAATGAATCTACTGATGCTCCATAATACCGGGGTGGTCTCATAAAATAGGTCCAAAGTCTTACCAAATAAACATCTATATAGGCAGAATTAAAACATGCATGTATCAATGGAAATGTAAATAATTGTACAGTGGCAAGGAATACTTGCCGAGTAAAAAATTATGTGAAGTGCACGTCCAAAGCAATGTTAGTTGTTTTTCAGAAGAAGACTTCTCGGTTTTGGGTGTTTGTAATTATATATAGTGATAAGAGGCGGTGGGGTTACTTAATGGTTAAGGAACTATTGTTGTTGTTGTTGCTTTCTGCTTATTGGTTTATGTTTCGGTTTGAGGAGTTTTTAGTAATAATAGGTAGAGGCGGCTGCTGATATTTTTCCCCCCACGTGTGGAGAATTACGCGGTCGAATGAGAAGCTTATACGTGTGGCAAAAGAAAAGAAAGTCTGTTTACTGTAGTTGCTGATATTACGCGCGGAGAAGAAAAGTATATGCGGGGTAAATTTTATGCACGGATAAGAAAAAGAAGCGGTGGAGTTGTTTTACGCGCGGTGAAAGGATTTTACGCAGGGATTGGTTTTACGCGTAGAGAAGAAAGAGTTTACGCGGATGTTTTGCTACTGCTGTTTTACGCATAGAGAAAATATACGCGGTGTGGTGAGCTGCTGCTTCTTTCCTTATTTTATGCGCGGAAGTGTGGTTAACGGGTTGCGGGTTTGACCCAATAGAAAATTCTGTTTTTCTATTCTTTCTTTTTCTTATTATTAAACTAATAAATAAATTAAATATTTACTTAAATAATAGCTAATACGGTTTTCAGAAATGGTTGTTTACACATCTCCACAACACAATGATACCTCTAAATAATTGCTAATTCTTCTAGCATGCAATTCTATTAGTAGTTATTTTATATCGCACGTCCCATACGTATCGCTGGCCACTCAATACGCAGGTCCGTGATCTATATGAGACTCATAACTCGTATAAGAAATATTTTATGGCTAAATAAAACATAAAGATGCCTCAATATCATGGAGTGGTCTCTTAAATCTAGGTCAATATGCATAACAAATAAAATAAGAAATAAAAGACGATGCCATCCGTCGTGGCACTCAAGTTTCCTTAGACGCACAATTTAATTATATACATAGATAAGAAAATAAATGATATAAATAAAGTATGTAGCTATGACTGTAAATAAACAGTAGTAGTGGCAAGGTATACTTGCCTGTAAAGGGTTTGGTGTAGTATTAATGTCTAGACGACAACCACAAGAAATCGTAAGATACGTATTCTGAACAAACGTACCCTGTTTCTGAAATAGACATCACCAATGGTCCCAGAATAAGTGAGATAGTCAGAAAATACTAGCCTTTCGTCCAATTTGGACACAGAGGCAAAACTATAATTTCAAGACAAAAGAATTCCACATGTGGCCCATATTGTACCGAAAAGTATGCTAAGTGTAAAGGTATTTAAATAGGATAAATTATAGGTCAAACAAATCCTAATTGACAATACGAACTCAATAATATGTCTAATTTTTAATTTCGGTGAGCCGATCACAAAATCGCTCAAGTCGAATTGTGGGACCCGTGAAACGGCAGTTCGTCGACTGACTCAGAATTAGACGAAACTCGGGGCACAGGACAAGTCAGACGTTGCGAGTCAAATAACGCAAGTTTCGTGGTGATTCGATGAGCTAACACAAACTAATTAGGAAATTAATAAAACACTAATATGGGGGAGTTTCGACTAATATGAGTTGATTCCCTCGTGCACACACGTCCAAATCAGGTTCTGTAAAAGCCCACACGTTAGAAAATATTATATGCGCCTTTTGGTGCAATTTGTATGCGACAAGACTGTCCGTTTTGTTGGGACAGACCCCGTATCACAAAATTTAAATTTATCAAAACAAGTTTTTTGAATTTTTGAACCTAATTTTTAATGGCTAAATACTGGAAATTATATTAAACTAATTAATGTGTTTTGATTATGGTTAGGTTGTCTACAGGCCGGTTTAAGTGGATTTCAAAAATCCCTAATATCCTAGCGGGAATCATCGCATCAAGTTGGGATTTTTAACCAAAAAAATGTCTATAAAGTTAATGTTATTCAGTTAGTTTTTTTGGGTTTTTGCACCTAGGTTTTCAGCAAATAAAAGAACATATTATTTCTAGAAAACCAAAATATCCGAGGGAGGGTTAAGTAGACTATCCAGAAAAGCTTACGGATTGAAAAACGATCTTTAAAATGTAAGATACAGGATGATAAACAGGGGTACCTGGCAATGTTGTGCGGTTGAACGAAAATCTCTTCTCGGGGTTGCCACGCTCACTCCGACGACTTTCCAGCATTTGCAGGTGATTTTATAGGTGAGAGGGATGTCGGGGAACCTCAAAAAAAATTTGGTTTCGCGTTTGGTGGTGTATACCGCTGTAGGGAGAAAAAAAATTATATTTTGTGTTCTACTTTTATACCTAGGGTTTTGGCTGATATCTACTAGGATTTGCACCCGATTTTAGATTAGGGTTTGGGTTGGATTAGGTTTAATTTGGAAGAGGGTATATCTAGGTTTCCAGAAAATTTTATCTCATCGAATTTGGATATGTTTTGAAAGCGTTTTGGTTTGAGAGAACTTGGGGTTTTGGTTTCGGTTTCAGCCGAATATGGGGCTATTTGGGTTCAGCGGGTATTATAGGTGATGGGTGACTCGCGAGAATTTGATTATCTTGCAAGTTATTGGTTTTTTTTCTTTTTCTTTTCCATTTTCTTTTCCCTTTTCTTTTCTATTTCTTCATCCTAATTCCTTTCTTCTTCTTTCTCTTTTCTAACTCATATAAAATTTTGTTGTGATAATTTATCTTGACATTATTATTATTATTATTATTATTATTATTATTATTATTATTATTACTATTATTATTATTATTATGATTATTATTATTAATTATTATAATCCTCTTAAACTTTAATAATTCTTAAAAAATTGTATTAATTCCCAAAAATTATAGAAAAATAATATTAATATTTCTTTTATTTTCTATTATTTAATTACTATTACTATTATTATTTATTATTTATTAATTATATATTTTGTATTTTTGAGTGATTTTACATCTTGACACTCTCTAGAGTATCACACACACACAAACAAATACTAACCACTGAGATACACTAATACTCACCCCTTGCTGACTGAAAGTCCACCCTCAGGTCTAAATACACATTCACAACTCACCAAACACCACTCATCTTGTCTAGGATACCTTAACACCACTCTCATCTATTCTACCCCAAACTGAACCTGACTGCAGAACGACAAACACTAGGACACTATCCACTGACATACATACCTATTCTCTCTAAACATACATTTGCATTAGAATACTTGCACTCTAACACTACTAAGTACACTACTAACTCCCTAACACTAAATATTGTGATACTCTTATCACTCTAACACAATCAACACTCTCACTAACACTTACCACAAGCACACCTATACCAAGACCCCTCACAGGAACTCTTCCCACTGCTTGCCTCAAAACAATTTCATACTGAATTCCCTATTTCCAGAGCCAGGCATAGTCTAAACAGCAATACCCACCTTTAAGAACCATACTAGAATAAATATACACAACTAACCACATATGCACACATGTACTAATACACTCAATCATCCTTTATACAGACACTTACAGGGCTGCTCTTTACTGATCACAAATGCGAAAATCAGCATGTACAGATGCTTCTATTGGTGCTATCTACTACTGGTACTGCTTCAGCTCACTCACAGCATATAGCACCCCCAATTCCCTCTCTTCACTCAAATTTGTATGAGGGCACACATACCCTCTTATCACTCTCCCCAACACCCACTACATTCAGAAACTGATGTACATATTCACACCACTATACCACACCACAAATTTACAACCATAGTGAACCCGACACCGTCTTCCATCATTCACACACATTCATTCATAATTCATATATCACACATATACTTATATATATATATATATATATATATATATATATATATATATATATATATATATATATATATATATTATATATATGATAACAACAAAACTAAAATTACAATAAGGCAACTAGAATAACTAAATGCTGAAGTCCTATCATGGCAAAGATGTAGTACAATATCTCTAAGCAACATAGTAAATAACTGTAATATATGGAAGAACAGATAGGAACAAACTACTCTACGTGATTTAAAATACCTTGTTGACATGTGAACGACTAAGGGATAAAATTCGATAAACCACACGTGTCGTGCATGGCTGCTATTATTTCAGTAAGACCATGGGATGGAAAGGATAGTTCACATGTCCACTAAGTATTTTTCCTCCCCACGAGGACAACATGGATTTTGAACCAGTCACGAAGAAATAACAATAATCCAGAACAGTCACGTATCTCATAATTAGAATCCATCATACTAATCCGTGTAACAAGTGTCAAGAATCAAATAATCAATACTAAGCATGCATTATAGAGACTATCAAATACTGAAAGTAATCACGGAAATGTACTGTCTGTGGTCCTTAGCTGTGGTTGAATCAGGTCCCAACTCAGAGTCCAAATCCTACATATGATATGTTACCATGTCAAGAGATAAGTTATTTTAATTTATTTAATTTTAGAAAAATTACTCTAAAATCCTATTTTAATTTTATTATTCTGATTTTTAGGTTAATTCCTAAATTTTGTCCAAAAAAACCAAATTTTATCAACTCGAGACTTATGACACGCAAATCGTAGCAATCTGTTGACCAAAAAGTCAATAGATGCAAACTTGACTTTCATGTATGGTTTCCTATAGATTTCAGCATCATAAATATGTTAGAATTTATGGTTCATCTAGATTCAAATTTGTTTGGAAATTATTGCACATACAAAATTATATTGTACAACGGTGGTTGATTGTTAACTTAGAAGTTCTACATAATTAACATCATAGAATTATTTTAAATTAAATTCTGGTATAAACATATGTCAATGATCTCGATATTATATTTCCGAAAATTTAAATGGTTCATGATTCTGATTCCTGCTTCTCTCGAAATTGCGAAAACACCGAGACGCGTCTATTGTTAGATATGCTGTTATCTACGAATTTTCCAAAATTTAATATTCAAAATTTCATAAAACAATTTACTTATTCAGAAAACTAACCTTAATACAGTTCTAATGCAAGAAACTGGGCCATATTTGGAGTCCGGAGCTATGAGTAATGGTTTATAGAAGATGAAGGAAACCCTAGATGACAATTCCTCAAAATCGGCTAAAAGAAAAATCCTAAAAATTATAACCTGAATACTATATATATAGAGGAGAGAGAACGAGCCATGGCTCATAGTGCGTCACGTGGAAGCAATCCTCTGCTGCTCGCTCAGATCGAACAACCAAGATTCTGCCCGGCTTGGCTAGACTGAGTCCGAGTCAAATTTGGACTTGGCTCAGCTCGAGGTCGGCTCGGGGACCCGGCTCGACTCACACTCGTGCCCCCTCTCACTGATTGCTGGGCCCCGCTGTCTGGGCCACTGTGGCTGACACGCGGGCCAGGCTTCCAGCTGACTAGGTAGGTTGGTTTTATTAGGGTTTTCTTTTTCCGAAAAATAGTTTTTAATTCAGTTTGCATAATTAACTCAAAATAAATGCTAAAAATAATCAAAAAATTCTTAAAAAATTCTAAAAAATATATTTGATTATTTAGAACCTAAAATAAAATTTGGAATATTTTTAATTATGTTTGACCCTAAAATAAATTCTTAAAAGTTCTAGAAAATTAGTGTTACTAGTTTCTAATTAACCAAAAATTATGAAAAAATCCCAATAGCCCCAAATTAATCTAATAACAATATTTAAGCTAGAATTTCAGGATACGGGGGTTACAGAATAAAAGAAAGGTAAATATGACTACTAGTCTGTAGCCTAATAATCATACTTTTCAAATAGACTCGAAGTAAATGGCATGTGTCTATAAATACTAAGAAGATATAGATGATAGAACGAAGCATATATACCACAGGAGAATAATACCTATAAGGAAATGGGTGCTCATCAACCATTCATCAAAAGATCTCTGTATCCAACTCAGCTAACCTGGCAGGAAACTAGGTCCTCAGTGGGACGTAACAAGATACAAATGGTACATATTAAAATATAAATACTGTGCAAAATATATAAGGGTAACCTAACCATATATGTGAATGCAATTTGAGGACAACCTTGGTATATATAGGTATGCATAGGCATAGATAACGGCCATAATGTTCTGTCCAATGCGGCTTCTACTAAATAAATAATATAACGCTCTGAAGAATACTGGTAATCTGAATATATATATATATATATATATATATATATATATATATATATATATATATATACAAGCCTATCTTCCCGTCGAAAGTGGCATCTGATAAAGGGTTACTATCAATCTTTGTAGATCCATAGACACTACAGTTATCGATGTTGTGTGTTCGATAAGCCTACTAGTATCCTCCCCGCCCAATGCATATATCCAAGTTGTATACACAACGTGAACATCACGTAACTAGAATGCCAATCAAATATTTAAATGCCAAAAACTATATACGGTACCGACATACGTGTCAAACGCACCGATAGCCAATCGAATACGATAACACAGACCAAACATTAATGTGTCGTAAATAAGATGTGTTAGGGTCCTGGAGAAATATCAAAATACCTCCTAAATCTTTGGTATATCTTTATGTCTAGGTTAATGTATTATCTACTCATCAACGCTTTGTCGACTGCACCCGAGTCATACTAAGATGCTCACAATTATACTATATTATCCAGAGCAAAATTATCTAATTTAAGCAATTAAATTTGTACAGTAAAATAAGGTGGCAAGGTATCTTGCCTGGATATCCAAGCTGCAATATAAAAATCATGCTCCGACATCCAAGTCTGAATGATCCCTAGAGCCTATATATATATATATATATATATATATATATATATATATATATATATATATATATATATATATATATATATATATATATATATATATATTAATATCACATCAGTCACTATGACACGGTTTACTATGCATGGACAAGAGTGCAACTACTCTATGTCATTAATTATTAGACAATTAGGGTCTAAATTAATCAAGGGTACAATTTACACAATGCCATCAGTTATTTAGAGTCTAAATTAATTAGGGGTTCTAACGAGGTATGTTGACTAGGGTGGCTAATAAAGTATCAAGTAAAGCATATAATCACCAAGTTTACTAGTCACATAACATCTTCAAATCCTCTAAAGGTATAATTTCTCATATAACATAAACATAGTTATAACTAAGGTTCATGTAGGTACTAGGTGTTCTTACACTAGGTTTCCATATACAACATATCATCAACCTTGCTATTCACTAAGTGTCAAACTATGTCAACTAACCTAGGGTTCATTTTGTCTGTTAAAACATGAACACATGTGCATTAACAATAGGTCAAGTAGGGTCATCACAAATAATCACATACTCTATTCCTTAAGTATATTCATTCATCAAACTATATACAACTCTCTTCATACTACAAAATATCAAGAATACATAGACAAGTCAAATCTAAATTTAGAATAAGATCATGGCATATACATTATTTCTAACTTATAATTTTCATAAAATAATTTAAAACTAGCTAGCTCAAAACCTAGGCAAAGTGCACTACAAGTTGCACAATATTTAATCATGTCTCAACCTTGCATTTATTTATATATAACACCCTAAACATAACTTATATATTCTGGAATTTAGCGATAATTGGAGTAAAAATTATACTTTGCCAGTGGTTGCTTGGATTTTAGATCATGGCAAAGTGAATAGGACAACAAGTGCATAAATAATATTCAAGTCTAGACATGAGAAGTTGTAAGTGTTCTTGGTGTAATATCATAAAAAATATGAATAAAAAGTTAATAAAATTAAATAGGGATGCGAAGCACATATAGATAGGGTTGAGTAGGTGGAGTTTGAGCTCTTACCAAAGTGAAATGGGAAAGAAAAAGAGGACAGTGCACTGCTTGCACAAATTTGTCCAAATTTGGACAGTACGTCTCGTAGTTGCTATCCGGGGATTTAAAATATTTCTCCAAGTGCTGTGGAGCTTAGATATATTAGGGGAGAGTTAGAGGATGAGGATATGGTAGTTGTTGAAGGGGTTTTGGTATTAGAAGTGGTGGCAACAAGGTGTTGAAGTGGTGCTATTGCTGGCGGGTTCGACAGGGTGTCTTCGATTTGTAGGGGGTATTTGGAGGAGTTATGTATTAATTTAGGTGTTGTATTATAAAAGAAACTTATTAAGAAGAGGTAGGGGAAGGATATTTTGGTGCTGTAGTATTGGTTTAGAGGATTTAGAGGTGGTGGAGTAGCCTGAGAAGTTGTTAGACTGAATTCAGATTCAGCCTGGACACCTCTGATGGAGGGGTTGTTTTAAGGAAGTTAGAGTGAGTTTTGATGCAAGGTTTGTGAAGAAAAACTATTAAAGGCAGGGAGAGAGAAAAAAACATACTAAATTTGAAAGAAGATACTTACTATGGAGGGAGATATTATCGGATTGGTGGAGTCTAGCTGAATTTAGTTTCAACCTGGGTAGGGCTGGATAGATGGAGGTGTGGAGGGGGATGGATAAGAATTTGGGGAATGATTTGCAAATTTTTTTTTTTGAAGAGGGTTAGAAAAAAAATGTCATTCAGGCGGTTTGAATGGGGAAGGTAAAGAGAGGGGGGTTATGGACAACCTAGTGGGGAGGGAATGAGTTTGGGGTTACAACTTTTGTTTTATGGGGAGGAAAAGAGTTTGGGGTTACAACTTTTGTTCTAGTAGGGAGGAGAAGAGTTTTAGAGGTGAATTATGGCTAGATAAATGAGGGGGAGAGAGATATTAAGTGGGGTTTTAAGTCTTTGATGATGATGAGTTACTAATAGGGTAAAGGAATGATTACAGATTATAACCTCCTCCCTATTCACGTTCCACCTTAATGACTTAATCGATCCATGACTGTCTAAAACTGAAATAATGTCTAATATGATGGTAAAAACTAGCTTAGTCAACCTAGGTTAAGTCCCACCACTTTCAGTTGGGCTAGGTTCGGGTCGTTGCGGTTTAGTTTGACTAAGTTGGTCCTATTGACTAGAAAATGGGTCATTTGTGACTATTAAGGGTAGGTACGATATAGAGATTCAATTGAGTGAGAAACATGTATTATGTATATTTTAGACCTAGTTTAGATCATGACCAAGTATTAGGTCAAAAGAATTGATCAAAATTGGGTCTCCAATTTAAATTGGAATGGTCAACGGTTGCACTGTAGGTGTTAGAAATTAAGTTTTTGACCTGAATATTTTACATAAAAAATAGAGAATAAATAGATGTGTTTGAGTGGGATATAATAATCATAAATGAAGGTGGGCTCATTTAGATTATGCATATAAAATTTGTTCGGAGATAATGGCTAATGTTGTGTTCCTAAAAATTAAAGCTACAGAGCCTTTTCCGATGTAGCTTATGATTGGTTCTACAGTCCTCTTGACAACTGCATATCATCATTCGATGACCTAAAGAGCCTTTTCCACTCCCAATTCTATGATGGAGGGATGGATATGACTATGTCTTCACTTATAGACATTAAACAAAAAGAGAAAGAACCCGTTCGTGAATTCATAGAGGGCTTCAGACAAGCAACTATGAAGTTTTCCTCCGGTATTCCTGAGACAGCATTTATGGACACCTGCAGAAATATTTTTAATCGGGAATGAAATTCTTCATTGGCACCGTTCAATTTGACGATTGGACTTCGTTCATTATGAATGCTGATATTGCTACGCAGAATACGAAAGAAGTCAACCTGAACTTATTGGGCATAAGATACCTGATACAGAAGATAAAGACAAGCGCCCTTTTAACAACAACAACAATAATAACACTCACAATAACAAAAGAAAGGAAGCTCTTGCCATAAATGTGTCTAAGCGACCTACCTCTCCTCCAGCACAGAACCCTCCAGAATCTTCAAAGCCCAAGGAGGACTAATCTTTTAATGAAAGTGCTATCGTCATCATCTTTGACTGCCTAATAAAAAGTAAAAACTGCAGTTGCCGGATATCAGACGGCCAAAGTATTATCTGTTTCATCGATACATGCACCACCCCACAAAAGTGTACTATATATTCAAAAGGAAGATACAACAACTGATAAACTGCAAGGAAATCACTCTCCACAATGATGAGAAGACGGACTTTGTCATGACCCGCACCCAGATATTCAGACACGAGTACGTGGGTACGTCCAGCCTACACCGCAGCATCGGCGGTAGAACGCTATCTGGGTCAAATCTAACTAACTAAATATCTCACATAATATATATATAAGGTACCTGTCAATCATCTCAACTCCAAGCGTAGGAACAATATGGTATCTCATAAATATAACTATACTCAATTATAATGCAATCTAAGGAAGATTAGAGCACGAATGGAATAACGAAGAAAAGAATTAAGATACAATCCACAAGTCTGAAATAATATACATGCCATGAATCTCAATAACAGTCTAATACAAGTCCATTAGAAATACTACTAAACCTCATCAGGCTCTGGTACTAAGTCCTCCTGGTCTACAAGAGTATCCTCTAATGGTATGCCCTCCCGCGGTCCGTAGAATATAGGAAATTGATCTATGAGCTAATCATCTAAAAAATATATCCAGTCAGGATTGGAGCAAAGTACATACCTCTGAAAGCAATTTTAAATACATAATCGAGCATATAAAACAGATAATAGAAAAGAATACAAGAAAAATAAACAACAAAATAAAATAAACTAGAGTGAACAGGTAATGTACTGGAATAAAGAATAAGCAATATGAATATCTGCAATATAAAGGAATAACTGAAATCTAACTAATGTGCCTTGGAATACAAGTTCATTATATGATCGGTTTAGGTTAAACACGAATACAATAAGGTAACTCGATTACAAGTGTGGTATATAATCGACATGTACACGAATACACTGGGGGCTTGATCACATAATCAACTCCTACTCCCCCATCTCCAACTAATACCAATAGATCCAATCATGACACGTTACGAACACTAATATGGGTACACTGAACACGAGCAGTGTGTGTATACGAATATAAGCACACTGAACACGAGCAGTGTGTGAAAACAAAATACAATAAATTAATATCTGATACACATGATAAAATACATTTGAAGGAGTATCTGCTGATCATGGTAGGGAATAATATCTTCTCACAGGATCCATGTAGTACCAATCCGTGAAACCACTGTGTCAGAATCAAGTATACAGTTCTAGAATATGAGATAAGTTCAAGGCTAACCTCCCCTTTCTCAAGTGTACAATATATTAAGTTGCTGCTGTACATACTCTCTGCAGTTGCTGCTCTTGCTGTACATTTGCTCTAGCTGCTGCAGCTGCTGCCCTTGCTGTTGCACATGCTCTGGCTACTGCAGTTGCTCCTCTTGTTATTGATGCTGCAGCTGCTGCTCTTGCTGGTTGCTGTTGCTGCTGCAGTTGCTCCTCTTGTTGTTTCTGCTGCAGCTGCTGCTCTTGCTGGTTTTAGTTGCTGCTTTAGTTGCTCCCCTTGCTGTTGCTTTCCTACTGTGCATGCTGATACCAGTAATCCGACCCCTTCTCACTGATATACTGACAGTCGACACTCACACACTTACACGATACATATATATATATATATATCTACATATATATAAATAGATACCAAACATACATATATATACACTCATATATATATATATATATATATATATATATATATATATATATATATATATATATATATATATATATATACACCACTATATATATATATATACCACTATATATATATATACCACATACATATATCTATATCCATATATATATATATATCACTATATATATATATATATATATATATATATATATATATATATATATACCACATACATATATATACATATCACTAAGTATATACATACAATAACCATGCTAGTGATGTATATGAACTCCCCATTCTCCTATGACCATCAATACATAGAAATAAAAATATAGAACATATACATAATTACACATATACATATATATTATATAACAAATATAATTATATTACTCTAATAGCTATAACAAATTTATATTGAATTAAAATACTAAAAAACAAACATGTGGAGTGCACCGCACCTGTATCACACTAGATCTATGATACACTTGCGATACGGCTCCACCACACAACCAAACGTATTTCGAAGGACACGAGCAAGTCTAAAATCAAAATTAGAATCAATACGAAGAGTTAACTACTCAACTACGTGTCCGTATCAAAATATGACTTGCTCAAATCCCCCGTATCGGAAGAAAATTATGAAATTAACCCGTATCTCTAAATTATCGGGATACGGCCTACACGTATCCAATTGTGGACACGACACTAGTCACACACAATAAAAAATATGTCAATTTGGTCTAATTGACCTATTGACAAACATAAGATGTGCCAATCTCGGAATTTCTCCAAAATTGTTATAAAATATCACATAACTTTCTCTATAGGCCTCCTATGAACCTAATTCCAATTCCTATGGGTAGCCTTAGTATATGGGAGGGTTCCTAATGATTAAATTATAGATTTAGAACCTAAATAGAGAGAAAAAACTGAATTATATCTATTGGGCGATAAAATTCTCAAATTGAGTGTCAAGAGCCTCTAACTTGTAGATCCTTACTCCTCCTTGTAGATCCTTGCTTCCTCCTTGTAGATCCTTCTTCTAATAGCCTCCAATGAATAATAGGAAAGAAATTAGGAAGAAATTTGAGCAGAAATTGGTGTGGGAATAAAGAAATTTGGAAGAGAAAAAATTTTAGATCAAGATTTGGAATGACAAATGAGGAGAGAGAGTCTATCCCCACTCCAATAGGTGGCCGGCCATAACCCCTCCTCTAAGATACTATGAATTATCCAAAATACCTCTTGGGGCTTTTCATGAAGAAATAATTAAGGAGAAAAGGTTCTAGTCTAATTGGTTTCACTAATTAATTCATCCTCCTAATGAATGAGCTTACTATTGGGCACAATTCTAACTAGAATTAAATGTTGGTCAATGGATCTAATCTAAACTAGTTAGGTCCACTAACACAAGTCCAAAATAAAATTTAACATCTAACAATAAATAAATAATACAATAAATAATATTCAACATGTACAATATTTAATATTATATTTCTAAAATAAATATATCCATGCCCAATTACCAAACTATCCTTAGTTGGAAAAGTGAGGGTGACAGTCTTTGCGAACTTGGTATCTCTTCAATTTGGTGACTTCCCAGTACAGGAAGTCCTGAATGGTGTCTTGCCGATACCAAGAGCTACAATGGAGATTGCCAACCTCCCCCCAGCCCGTGATCAAGCTGAAGGACTAGTGCCCCTTACCACTCACGGAGCGAGGTCATGTGGGTCCATCCTGACTTGCTATAAGATATAGAACAAGAAGCAGTGTCTTCAATTTCTAAATCCAAGAAGAAGGGTCGAAAGATCAAGTCATACCATATAATTTCCTTAAAGCATAGCTCAGACGAAGATCAAGATCGACTTGGAGGTAGTACTTTCATTGAATCTAGACTCCAGAATCTTACTCTACCTCTAGGAGCTTCTGTAGACAAGCCTCACATAACTCACCAACAATGGTGTTGGTTGGGTAGTATTCCATTATACATCGCATAATACATCTTCAATGAAAGCCACAATAAGGATGATGGGTCTCTTATCCACAAGACTTCATTAGCTAGCTCATCAGCAATTCCTGATGATGAGAAGCCTCCATTTTATCATTATAGCCAGCAATCTATTTATCGTATACAAAAGATAGAATATGACATCCAGAAGGTCGAAGGTCTGAACTTTGATAAAGGAAGACGCATTCCGTTGTAACCCCAAGGTTGTCTAAGTTAGCCTCACCGTGGAATGGGATATGAGGATGCTAGCACATAGAATTACCCTGGCAAAACTAAAAGGGGGCATACAAGAAGGAAGACGAAGTCATGTCACATGGTTCTTCTTTATCCAGTACCTGAAGAGGTCATGGCCGGTACGTGGTCTGGAAAAGAATATCTCAAGACTTATGAATCTACTTAAGAGGGTGTTTCTCCTACTCCTCCCAATGCTCCAACAGCTGCTGAACCCGGTCGGTCAAAGCCCGCAGCAGTAGAGAAAGAAAAGCAGAAAGAGGTTCGGTTTGATAAATCTCTGAAGAAAAATTCACCCCAGGGATATAAAAGGCCATACAATTTTGACATATTAGCATAGCTTGCCAATACTCTAGCTCAACTTTCCATCTTCGAGTTACTTCGTTTGTCGAAAGAGACTCGTGATACCCTGAGTGAATTATGTCGACATCGCCAAATCAACGCTCGGGATAAAGTTGAACGAACTTTTTTATTGATTGGGAATTGATAAATAGTAAAAAGAAACTCAAATGGGCAGAGTCTAAGTACAATAAAAATATAACAATCTAGGTAAGTGTGATGGTGGAGATCGAGTACTGCAGCGGCTCCTTTACTTCGTTGACGATCCCGGCCAAGGAGGTTGATGAGGCTTCGGGGAGCTGGATGATACGACTAAACGGGTGTCCCTTACGGCACTTCTATCTTCTTCTCCTCTCCTTTCTCTTTATGGTCCTCTTCTTTATGTGTGGGAGACGCCCACTATTTATAGCTTTGAGAAAGCCTTATGTGAATGCACATGCGCATCTCATGCTGCCGTGTAGTGGTGCATGTTACAATAGGCTACCACTTGTCATTCGAGATTTGGGGTTGCTGATGCCCATAATACTCGTGACACATGTTATAAATTTTTTGATTTCACATTGGGAATACGTCTGCCCGACGCATGGAGACCATTGGGATAGTAGTTGTGCATAGCACTGCCGACACATAAAATACTAGAGAAGTAGTGGTGCATGCCACTCCTAGCATATAAGAATACTGGACTGGAGTAGCAGTTACGAATTGCACTGCTGGCACATGGAAAAACTACTTATTTTATGGATTACACATGAATCTTGATCACTGTGGCACATGGCTCTTGATTTCGGTTGGCGCATGGTATTGATTTTCCATGCTTCTCCAAGACCCCCTTCAAAGTTTCTAAAATTAAACTTTGTTAGTCTTAAGTTTGTAATACTTTGAATAGAAGCATGGAGGAGATAGGCGCATAGGCTGCTTTAGCGCATTTACGAAGCATTTTTTTTCTTGGCGCATGTGGCCATTTGGCGCATGGGGAGGTCACTTAGCTGCTGACATGCTGTTGGATTCATTCCTCGGTTTTGACACCTAACCACTCAGGATCCATTAATGTCTATCTCGCTTATAAATAGAGGGCTGGGGGAAGAGAAAGAATAGTGCTCTTTCTGTCTCGCCTAATGTCTCTACGGAAGCCGAGTGCGGGAAGATCGGTTCAGCGGTTCGTCGATCCCCTCCCTTTCATATTTGACCATCCAGCTATCGTTGGTAGAGGTAAGGATCAATACTTGTGCCTATCTGTTCTTGGGTCACTTCGGTACTGTCTATTTGTATGGGCAAAAAATTGCCTGTTCATGCGTCGACACTCTCCTTGGCTTGACGCACATGGTCATTGCCGAAGGGCTCCATCCTGAAGATGCACTGATGGTGAGAGTTATCATTTGGTAGCAATGGTAACACTGACTCCAGACACTCATCTGAGGCATGCACTGAGAAACCATGCATGACCATACTGCATGTATGTATTCGCCTCCTCGGGGTATTTCATAGGTAAGCATGCACTGTAGTGGTTATGAGCCTATGTACATGACTTGGCATCTGAGCACATGGATGGCTGGTTTGCCATGAATCAACGAGTAGCGCATGATTTTTCCGATACTTGTCTTTAAATATTATAACTTTGTCTGTACTCGTCTTGCAGAGACTTCCCGAATTGCTTTAGTCCTGATAGAGCATAAAATGATATCATAGTTACCGTCATTCGTGATAAACAAACACATTAACCAGAGGATTTTTTGCGATCTTCCAACCTAGCTCAATGTAGCTATTCCCCGTATGCGGCCAGGATATGATGGCTAGATCTTGGGTTGAGTCCTGGCGTCGCAAATGCGTGGAAAAGATGGGGCTAGTTATCCCAACCAGCATTTCTAGTCTCGTCCTTTTATACGACATGGTTGGGTCTGTAGGCTCATCTATGTGTTGCAAACTCCCTAACTATCCATCGATATTGATTTTTTTCCATTTATTTTTTATTATACAGAGGAGTTTTGCTAAAGTGATGACCCAGAATGCGTTGAGCTGCCGGCTTTACACGTGTTGGCACCAGAAATAACATAAAGGGGTCTCCTTCTTTTCAAATGTACCCATGATCTTGAAATTAATGAAAAATCCTTAAATGTAATAAATTTCCATATGTATTCATGATCTTGAATATTAATAAAAATTTTACCTTCTTTCCTGTTTAGAATTTTTCTTATTGCTGTGTTTATCATGGCTGTGAGTATTGTAGCAGAGGTAATATGGACGTAACTTAACATCATAACGACGATAACACCAAGCCCTATCAGAGGTAGTATCAACGTAATAGGTTAGAGTAGTTCCATTAAGGAAGTTCGGTGGGGACATCATCTGCGATGGTAGGCATACTTTGGCACAAAATCGGTAGTCAAGTATATTTGCTTGTAGCTGAGTGGACCATGGTGAAGTATTTTGTGGAGAGAAAAGGAAACAAGTCAGAGGTAGTATGGACATGACAGCTTTCTTTTACTTTAGAACATGGGCAGCTCATAGTTCAGAGGTGACGTAAACTTGAAATACTTGATTTGTAAATCTTTTTTGGAGATAATAAAAAAAGGATAACTCAGAATTAGTATGGACGTGACTGCCTTCTTTTAATGGAAAGAACGACTTATAGTTCAGAGGTGATGTAGTCATGAACCATTTTCCTTAGAGAATTTTTATAGATCTGTTACCCATTGCGTACTCGGGACTCCCGTGTATGGATAACAGATTTGTCCGCGTGCTGCGGATAGAAATAATTTGCTGGGGAAGGCATCAACTGTGAACATTACACTTTTATGTCCCTCTTCTATGGATATAAATAACATTTTTTTGCGCCAAACTAGGCATAGTATTTTTTTAGGAAATTGTCATTGATTGGCATCATGAGCAAGTCACCATTAGGTTTAGTGAGCCTGTATGCGCCGCTGGAGTAGATTGTTTCCACTACGAAGGGACCTTCCCACTTGGGTTATAATTTTGTTGTCTTCTTGTGGGTCAAGATCATCGATCTTCTCACAGTTAGGATGAGATAGCCGACTTGGAATATTTTTTCCTTTACCTTTTTGTTAAAGGCCCCGGAAAGTCGTGCTTGATATAGCTCAATGCGCTATTGAGCCAAGAGGCATTTTTCGTCAAGTGCCTCCAACTCTTATAGACGTCGACAATGGTTGTCTTCGGTGGTTAGCTGGTGTTTGCGTTGGATTTAAAACGAAAAGAGAGATTTACAGATAGAATGTAAGACAAGGTTTATACGAAACCCATCTTCTCTTGTTTTACAAACAGAAAGTACAATTGATCCTATACGAGGATGTCAAGTACAATTTTATAATCTGGGTATAGATTGCTATAGGTGTCTGGTCTGCGGTCGACCACTTTAGCCCTTGGACCACACGATAGTGAAGAAGTACCGTAGAAGACGGTGAGTAGCTTCGAAGGTTGCTGAAGAGAGTGGATGTCCGACGTCGAAAACGTCGATCGTTACTCTTTTCTGCGCTCTGGATTCTTCTCTCTCTCTCTTGACCTCTTTTCTCCTTTGTTCGAGTTTTTTGACCTTTTGTGGACAATTTCTCGATTTTTTGACCTTTGACCCTGTTGATAGGGGTCTCTATTTATAGAGTTATGGTGACAGTGACCACTCTGTCGGTGTAGAAACCGAGTAATGGAAAGTACAGCACCCTTTTATACGATGGTTAAAGTAACCGTTGCCTGCGTATAGATGACCTTTTGAATGAGCGTGTGACGCGTGTCCAACTTAAGGGACGATGCGTATAACGGCTGCGAAGATCACGGCATAGAAGCCACGTAGGTAGGTATCCCTCGTGTAGAAAGGGTTGACGTTGAAGCCAACAACTGTCACCCTGGCGTAGAAGCCAAGTAGGCATAGAAGCCGAATGGGCGTAGAAGCCGAAATAGGCGTAGAAGCCAAGTGGTCGTAGAGGCCGAGTGGGCGTAGAAGCCAAGGAGGCGTAGAAGCCGGGTGAGCGTGGAAGCCGAGTGGGTGCAGAATCCGAGTGGGGATATAATCAAATCCTTCGCATTAAATGCCGAGATTTGCCCTCATCCTGTGCATTAAATGCGGTAGCGTGCTTTCGAAGATCTGTTGTCCCAAAGATTTGCCATCATTCTTCGCATTAAATGCCGATACGCGCCTCGAACCCTGTACGAGGGAAAGCTGATAACTTGGCAGTCTGTTTGTCTTCTGCGGAGCGTAAGCGGCTCACATCTGCTTGTGTAAAACTAGGCAACGTATCCCTTTGTATGCGTGGAAGCAGTTTACGCAACGGGGATGTCACTAAACGACGGTTCGGTGACATTTAATCAAATCTCGCATTAAATGCTTGAGATCCGCCATTATCCTGTGCATTAAATACGAAGGCGTATTTTGGAGACCTGCCACCCTTCATCGAACACAGAGATGCGCCTTGGGCGTCTGTCAGTATTCGGCACATTAAATGCAGAGGTGTGGCTCGAGGGCCTGCCGTCGCCTGGGTAGCTGTGCAGTTCCTTTTATCAGGAGTCAGACCGTCAGGTTCACTGCATGATCTGACAGGTTCATTTTTGAAGAAGATGAAGCGTTCTTCGACGCTTTAAATGCTGCATGGAGAGCGGAGGAGTTTTATGCATAGAGGCGAGATCATCCTTCTTGCGCTGAAGTAGTCTTGGACGTGCTGCACTGCGCGGATAGTCCTTGAGCTCATGTTGTACGCCGTGCTCAGCGGGAAAAGCTCTGTTGCATGTTGATGGCTTCTGAGGTCATCTTTTTATGCCGCTATTCATCAATATACTGCGTATAGCCATCCAGCGTATTTTTCATGCTTCTACAGGACCCCCTTCAAAGCTTTTAAATTCCCTCAAAATTTGAAACGCTTTGAATGAAGCATAAAACGTCCCTCGTAACTCGAAAACGCTTCTGACTGGAGCCCGAAACGGTCAAGTTTGGCACGCTCTTTCAGGGCTATCTTTATGGCGGAGTTATTGGGGGTTGGTGTATCCTCTTTCGTCTATAAAAAGGCTGAGGAGTTCACATGTTTTCTCCACACTTCTTTCGCCACGTAGAGATGATCGCCGGAGTTCGTCGGGCCGACCTGAGGAAGAAGAAGAACATGTTCTTCTAGCATGTAAGGAGCCAAAAAAGACGGCGTCTTCGAGCAACTGTCCACTGCAACGATGGATTATGGAAGGATATCATAGCCTCCCTTGCTCGGGATAATCAGCAACTTTGTATGGCGGTTCTTCTGGCGAGAGAGGAAGGGTCATATTTTACCACGCTGCTTGCAAGTGGTGTCTTCTCCCATTACCGGTGGTGGCGCTGGATGTAGGAAAGCAGAATTACGCTGCTTTTCTTCTGTTGACAGTATGGGTCTATGCCCAGTTCTGCATCCTTGCGCCACTGATCACCTTCTTGTTCATCGACTGTGGATGTCGATGAACTGCCATGGAAGAAGAGGAAGATCTGGGTGTGATCTTCAGACGATGATGAGGAAGTCCTTTGTGGACGGGATTTCTCTCATATGTAATCATGAAAAATAGAGAAAAACCCTTATAGAAAGGATTTTCCTCATATGTAATCATGATTTTTATTGTAATAAAAATCGTCTTTCTTCTGCGCGCATGATCATTTTGCCATACTTTGCTGTGAAGTCTGAATATGTGTAGCTTCGACACGTCTGATACTTTATGCGACTATGTATAGAAAGAGTGCTGGATCCTGTCCTGTCCTTTACGTATAGCGAATAGTGCACAGAACGCTATTTAGCATCTTGAATATTAGAACTGTCCGGCTGCTAGGACCGAGGAACCGCGTAGAGCCCTGAACTATTTTTCACTTCTGATGAACAGAATCTTCGTTCAGACTTCTTCTTCAAGAATGATTTCTCGAAACTCCCTTGGAACAGGGCAAGAAACGGCTATCAAGAACTGAGTTGCCATCTTGAAGTTTGCAGACGGAATATTCAGACTGGATTCTGGATGATTCGAATCGACCCGCGAAGAAGAGTAATTTTTCAATGTTGAACACTGTATGCTTCGGGTACTTGGAATATTTTGAGGTCAAGAGGGAGTATCTTCTGTGTGAACTCCTGCAATCGACCACCTTTGAGAATTGTTCGGATATGCGGAAAGTCAGAGATCCGTAGTGTAGATGAGCTGATAATCCTGAGTTTGTAGCTTATTGAGCGTAGAAAGCCACCGAGCGTGAAATCGTAGATTTGTATCTGCTGAGCGTAAAGTCGTAGGTTTGTAGCCTCTCGAGCATGAAAGCTACCGAGCACAAAGGCATCCGGGCGAAAAACCATAGACTTGTAGCTTGTGAGAATAAAACCGTAGATTTGTAGTTGTCGAGCGTAGAAAGCCCCTTAGCGTAGAACTGTAGATTTGTAGCCTGTGAAAAAGAAATCTTTCGTGCGCAAAGTCGTGGATCTGTTGCCTCCGAGCGTAAGGTAAATGCCCCTGAGCGCGAGATCGTAGATTTATAGCTTCTGAGCGTGAAGTCGTAGGTTTGTGGCCTCTCAAGCGTATAAGCTACCGAGCACAAAGGCATCCGGGCGAAAAACTATAGACTTATTAGCCTGTGAGCGTAAAAACCGTAGATCTGTAGCTGTCGAGCGTAGAAAGCTCTTTAGCGAAAAAAAACTACGAATCTGTTTTGCACGAAATCTCTCCAAAATTTGCTGATTGTCCGCCTTCTCCGAGTAATAGGCTGGCGTGGCATCCCAATCATGACCGAATATTAAATATCGGATTCGTTTAGGGTCTCGAGGAGTTCATCCGAGGATTCGAGGAAGTCCATCTGAGGATTCGAGGAGTCCATTCGCACTCTAAATATATCCCCAATTTTTTCAGAGAAAACTTTTTATCGGCCTCCTTGTGAAGAAAAGCTTCCGAACCTTCAAGTTTCCTCTGTTTCTTCTCCGAGTCTTCAAAGTTTCCCGTAATAGCCTCGAAACAAACTTCCTCCACTAAGGAAAAGAAGGTTGCCTCCTTTTCTCGACCTTCAGCCGAAGTGAGGGCGACTTCTGTCGGGCAAGGTGAGCCCCATTCCGATCAACGTGTCCCGCCGACGAGCAGCGCACCCGGGCTTGAAGGTAGAGCTTTTTGAGATAAATGAGAACGACTAAAAAATCCTTCACACACGTTGAACGTGACCGTGCTAGGTCGTCTCCCGTGCTGATAACCTCTTCGAGGAAGATGATGCACAGAGACGTTTTCATCTCTTACGCCCACATTTCTAATGTGTCAGCGTAAAGACTCCTATTTCCGCAATCGGGCGTAGAAGCTCTGACTGTCAGAATTTTGGCGTATACTTCGAATTTTGGCAACCCTGGCGTAAAGCACAGACTGTCAAATTTGTGTATACTGCCGGTCTTCAATTTTACGCTTTTGGAGTAAGATTTCAGCGTAAAAGATCAAGTCTTCACTGTCTTGGCGTAAAGCACAGATTGTCGACTTGTGGCATATGTTGCAAGATTTTGCATTGTCTCGTACAGAAACTGACGTGTTTTTCTTGCATCTGTAGTTAATTTGCAAGTGTCTCCTTTGGCCGAGGTGATGGGTTCCGCTGTCGGGATGCTGCACTCGAACTATCTGGAGGATCTGTCGCACGTGAAATTTCCTATCTCCGGGCCACAGTACCCCGAAGGAAGGGGTTTTTTGATATCAGCTCAGGGTGAGCGAACGCTGCTGAATCTGATTAACGGAGAGCCCCTGACGTACGTAGACGGGGAGCAGTACATAAAGCTGGCTTTTCTCTTTGGGGACATGATCGACAAACAATCTCAAACGAAACCCAAGAGAGAACCCTGTGTTTTTCCTGCTGAGAGTTTGGTCTTGTATCTGCCGACGATGCCGAGGGACTATCCCATCTCGACTTTCTTCCATGCCACACATCCCAGGAAGATGTCGTGGACGTTGACCCCCGATCTTTATGGCAAGACGGGGAAGATCTTTCATCTGAAAGGAGCTGACCAGGGGTCGTTTGTCAGCCGTACTTCCGACCCTGTGACATTGTTCAGGGGACTGTACCCGGGCAGTGTCCCGAGTGAAGACAGTTCAGTGATCCAGCCAGTCTAATTGCAGACATTCTGTAACGCTTTCATGGGGCGAGGGGGAGTATACCCCAAGGCGAACCCTCGATGCAATGGGTGGATTACTCCAACAAATCTTCGATGGGCTCACTTAGTTGACTGGGCCCTGAAGCATTTCCAGTTTGTGCTGGAGAGGATTGGACTGTATGCCGCTGTAAGTGCGACCAGTGTCGGGTTGCCTCCGAACCCTAACCTGTTTCTGGCGCTGATGGAGCGATATATTCCGCTCATCGGGACTTTCTCCACTCCACTGGGAGAGTTGGGATTGGCCCTTCATGAGATGGCGGTGATCTCGAGACTGCCGATGGGGGATACTCCATACGAAGAGTATGTTCCCACCAACCGGGAGCTGGAGGATGCGGACCCTCGGGTGGTGGAAGTGTACCAGGAGCTGATGTGCCAGTACTTCGTGTGCACCACCTTTTATAATGAGCCTTCTGATTTGGCTCACACCAGTAAGTGGACGTCCTACCTCTTCTTCCATCGGGCCAGGACTGCCAAGCCGGAGAAAGTTTCGGAGGATAAGGGCGAGCCTGTGAAATGTCTGGACGTGCTCAGTGCTCAGGACGTCGACGATCTTATGGAAGGCGCCAAGGCTCCAGATCAGATTCTCAAGGACGGGGTGGGCAAGTATCCTGCAAGCACTAAGGCCTACAGTTACTTGAGGCACTACCGCAGGCCTCTGTCTAGGGAGGCTCAACTAGCTGGCTTTCTCTCCATATGGCTGCGTCGGGTAGTAGTGCCCGGCATCGCATCTGCGGACCGCATCCACCGGAATATCCTATGGCCTGCAGTGCGTCTGGTGTTCGGGGCAAGACTGGGCTTGCTCCCTGCCTTGGTGTACCGTATACAAGCTGGCCTGAGGGCCATGACTGATGGGCTGCTTGCCGATGAAACTCGGCGTGAAAGCTTTCCCCGGGTGGAATTACCATACCTGTATTTGATGGGATGGTTAATTCTCCACAACCCCCGGGTGATGTCTCCCGGCTCTGTCGGTAGTTCGGGGGGTAGTTTGTTGCTGAACTACAAGGCCTCTCCCTGGAATGTGAACACAGTTTTGGACTGTCGGCGGGTGTTGGGACTTGGTCACGGCTGGAAGCTCCTCTGCATTGTTCCCCCTGTACACCCAACCAATCGGGGATTAGGCTTGAGGATTCAGGTGGAGAGAAGACCAATCTCTCTCCTGAAGCTTTCAATTGGTTGGTCTGTATTAGACCCTCCCATTTGATGTACAGAAGCGAAGATCATTGCTACTTCGAGCCCTACTTGCCCAGTCGGTTTGTCAGGCAATTTGGGTACGACCAGTTGTACGTGGGCAACGCTGTCACTAGCTTCCGGTCCAGGGGCGGACCCATTGACGGAGTCAGAGAATGGCGATATTTTATCATGGGTTGCACCAGAGCAGTCTTTATTGTGCCGTTCGTTACAACCTCCACGGAGCTGCGCATCCTCCACTCTTATGTCCAGTTCTATGTGGCAATTAATACCTTCCACCGTGATTTTGACATGCATGGAAGTTTTAGGGTGCCTTCTCCCGGGCCTGGGGGAAGAGTTGACGTCCCCTCGGTTTCTTCTGACGAGGGTGAGGAGTCTGTTACTCCGGACGAGCCTCTGGTGTCGGTGCCGAGGTGTGAAGTACCCCCGGCCGCAGGGGCTTTGGTAGTCCTTGGGAAGCGAAGGGCTCCTGCTCCCAAGGAGGCTTCCTTGCGCAAGAGAAGGAAGAGGACGGTTGATCATCCTCTCCGGATTCCTGGTATCGAGGCTCCCGGACGTGGGCCTGTTTCTCCCCATGTTGGGGATGATTCTTTGATTGGAGGTTCCTCACCTTTTAGAGAGGGACCTTCTACAGTTCTGGCAGGTGGTGCCGGAGAATCTTCGCTGGAGGCTGCTGTCGCTGCTACTACTTCAGGTAGTGGAATGCGGTCGCCTCCGGGGACGAGTATAATAAGGTTCTGAACACCTTTATCTATCAGCGTGCCTAGTGAGGTTCCAGCCGATGAGCCTCGTTCGGAATTTGACTAGGACCTGGAAGAGCATATTCCAGCGTCTGTTAGCCGACCCCCTTCTCCAGGTATGATAGCTCATTTAGCATCATTAAGAAATAATTTAGCTGTACAAGCTGCTGATGCAATATATATATCGTCGGCCATGGGTAAACGTCGTCTTCACGCCTCTTCTTTTAGGAAAAATTAATATTGTGTTGATATTAACTTCCCTTTGTCTTCTTTTCAGGGGAAGACCTCTTCGGGGAGAGCGATGTATATGCGTCCTTTGGCACTGTTTCAAGTCCTGGTGGCGACACGGAGGTGCCTGACTTTGAAGAGGAAACATCCTTGGGTGTCGGCTCGCCTGTTGAAGAGACTCCGATGTCCCAAGAGGAGGACGAACCCGTCATTGCGACATTGCCTCCTGCGAGTATGCCGATGACTTTGACTGCCGTTGCCGCATCTCCTTCGGTCGCTCCACCTGTCGAGGCGACGGCCGTGACCACCTCGTCTGCAATCGTTCCTGGAGGGGGACTCATCAATACTGCGGCTACTCCTGGCGCCCAATCGGATCTAGCTGCGCTGACCGAGCAATATACCAGTACCTTCTATGCCACCTTGAAAACACTGATATCAATGGTGTTGAAGAAGAATCTGGATTTTGGGCGTCTGAAGAGGTCCTCTCGGTTTTTGATAGAGGCGGTCCGGGACTTCGACGACACTGGGCTAGCTGATGCTCTGGAGGCGATGGTTAATGGTTTGGAGCAACCCATTAACGAATATCTGGAGCTAACTCAGGGCATCATTGAAGCTGAGGTCCAGTCCAGATACGACTTCATAGTTGTGCGGCTTACCCAACGGATGGAAAGCCTGAATAAACTCGCCCAAACACGTCTGCTGGAGATGGATGAAAGAAAAGCCGTCGTGGAGGAGGCCCTTGCTCTTTAAATGAAGTATCAATCCGAGCATGAAGAGAATATAGCGAGGGCTCGCAGATTAAGAGAGAACTCGCTCAGGCAGATGAGTGGGCTTCTCAGTCGTTGGCAGGTCTAGATGTAGCGACTGGTCGACTGAGCACAGCACGACGGGATCTGGATCGTGCAGAAGCTGCCCGTACGGGTGTTCTTCGGGCAAGGGCCGAATTGTCCCTTTCGAGCGACAACGAGGCACTGCTGGAGCGGGATCGTGCTGATGCTTTGGGTGCCAGGAATAAGAGGATAGCTGTACTGGTGCAGCAGATTCGCGATATGACCGCTCCCCCACAATGATGTACCCTTTTTGCTTTTCAGTATACTTTTGCTCATTTTTGGGAACAAATAAAGAGACTCTTATCTGACTTTGTAGACCTATCATTTTGGAATATAAATGACAGGTTTGGGTGAAAGGGATATCAGAGGTAATATGGACATGATATACTCTCGGTAAGGTTTCGCTGAATATAAATCTACCCAGGGGTAAGATGAACCTAACAGAATATGATCCAACTAAGTTTGTATAAAAACACTATCAGAGGTAATATGAACATGAAAGGTATACAAATTAGCTTAAAGACACATATTCAGAGGTCATATGAACCTGATAGAATATGATCCAACTAGCCTTGTTTTGGAAGTAGTTTTGTCATAATAAGATATTTGCCTTTATCCCACTTGAGCAGAGGAGTTTTAAGCATAGTACCTTTTCAGGAATTTGCCGTTGATATGAGCCATTAGCAGGTCTCCATTAGGCTGGGCTAACATGTAAGCGCCGTTTGAGAACGTCGTCTCGATCACGTAAGGGCCTTCCCATTTGGGCTGGAATTTGCCCTTACTTCTGTGAGTGAGAATCATCGGCCTTCTTACGGCTAAGACTAGCTCGCCGACTTTGAACACTCTTTCCTTTACTTTTTGATTAAAAGCTCTGGAAATACGTGCTTGGTAGAGCGCGATGCGCTGTTGAGCTTGGAGGCATTTCTCGTCTAATTCTTCTAGCTCTTGAAGCCTTAACAGGTCATTCTTTTCTTGATTCAGCTCATTAGCTACGGCTATCCTGAGTGACGGAATCTGGATCTCGATGGGAAGAACTGCTTCGCTCCCGTAGACCAATGAGAATGGGGTACAACCTGTCGGTGCTCGGACCGTTGTGCGGTATGCCCAGAGACATTCTCCCAGATTCTCGTTCCAATCCCTCTTGTTCGAAGAGACGAACTTCTTTAGGAGCTTGATAATGGTTTTGTTAAAAGCTTCCGCCAAACCATTAGCAGCTGGATAATATGCCGTAGAGGCCACATTTTGTATTCGATTTTTATCACAAAATCGATGAAACGCTTGGCTGATGAACTGAGGCCTATTGTCATGGATTATCCTCCGGGGAATCCCAAAATGATAAATGACGTGATGCTTGATGAAGCTGATCACGTTGGACGTTTTTACCTTGGCAAGTGGGATCGCTTCCGCCCATTTGGAGAAGTAATCTGTGATGGCCAGTATGAACTGGTGACCTCTGGAAGAAGACGGGTGAATAGGACCGATGATATCCATACCCCATGCTTCGAAAGGCCAAGATGCAACCGTCGGATGTAGATGCTCAGACGGTTGATGTATGAAGTCTGCATAAACTTGACAGGCTCTGTATTGTCTTGCATACTTGATTGCGTCTGCGATCATAGTGGGCCAGTAATAGCCCATTCTCCTGATGTGATCCTGTAGCTTAGGACCGGGTTGATGCGCTCCGCATACGCCATCGTAGGCCTCACGGGTAATCCGCTGTGCTTCATCACCAGAGAGACATCGTAATAGTAGTCCGTCATAGGAGCGACGATATAGGCATTGCAACAATGAGTCGAAGTAGAAGCGCAAGGATCGTCTTTTGACGGACAGTGCTTCTTTAGGGTCTTCTGGCAAGATTCCGTATGCTACAAAATCTATAAAAGGACTTCTCCAGTCTCTCCTGGGAGGATCTATGTCCGTCGCGTGGCTGTGTTATATGTGAAAGTTATTCTTCACACAGAATAAATCTCTGTTGAGAAGGATTACCGAATTTTGCCTTCTTATAGGAGTAGCCAAATCTGCAGCTAGGCTGGCTAGGGCATCAGCTTTGAGATTCTGAGATCGAGGTACATGCTCTAGGAAGAATCCCTTGAATGTCATGGCTATCTCGACCGTTGCTTGGTGATAGGGGATGAGGTCTGGATTCCGGACTTCATATATTCCTCTGACTTGATTGACGATCAGCAGAGAATCGCCGAAAGCTTCCAGAGACTCGACGCCCAATTCTCTGGCGACTTGGAGGCTGATTAGCAGAGAATTGTACTCCGCCACATTGTTGGAACATGGCTCACTGAGAGAATATGCTCGGTAGATGACGAGCTTGTTAGGAGTGACCAGGACGATTCCTACTCCAGAAACCATGTTTTCCCTGGTCCTGGAGGCGCCATAGAAGAATAGCTGCCATGCATCACTTTCCATTACGGAATTACATTCTGCAACTTCATCGGGGATGTCCTCGTATAGTTTGGAGGTCTCCGGGATCGGATGAGCAGCCAGGAAGTCAGCCTGTCACGACTCGCACCCGGTGTAAGGGTACTAGTCGAAAACAACGCCCAGCCTACGCCGCAGAATCGGCGGTAGAACGCTGTCTAGATAATCTATCTAATATAATGAACCACTAATAATGATAGTATACTCAATCACAGAACTAAGATAGAATGAGCACGAATCAGATAAAGAATAGAATAGTCACAATACAACTCATGAGTCTAAAATAATACATCAATGAGTCTGAAGAGTAACAAAATAAGCTGGAGACAAATCCAGTACAAAAGAATATACTACTAGGCTACAACTCCAGGGTCAACTATCTCAGTTGGGATAAGTCCCTCTTGAGCCAGGGTCTCAGAATCTAAACCCACAACATCCTGGGGTCCATAATAGGTAGGGTACCACTCCTCAGTGTCATCTGGAAAAATATATCCAGTCAGAAAAGGAGCATAGTACATCTCTAACAACAGTTCTAATCAATGATAAAAACTATGTAACAGTAAATAGCTGTGGATAAACAAGATGCACAAATAGATACAAGAGATATATGGACAATAAGGAACTACTGGAAAGAAATACAATAATGAACAATATGCCAATGAAACAATATTACTAATGACTAAGTGTGTGAGTACTAGCTTAACATGTGATCGGCTTGGGCAAGATACAATGCGTCCTGGCTAATCATACGTGCTGTGTATGATCAACACTATTCAGTAAACAATACTTTATTCAATAGGGATATTGATCACATATCTATACTAATACTCCCCACCCCCGACTGGTATAATAGATCCAACCATGGTATGTTATGGCACTAGATTCCCCAAGAAAATAGCTAGTCTCTCCGAGAATCGGTGCCTGTACATGTACAAGATAACCAATAAAACAATACTTGCACCATATACACCATATACCAAGGAATAACATCTCATGACGAGATCCGGATATACCAATCCGTGTAACCATAGTGTCAAGAAAAACATGGATATCTACACTAGATATAATGAACATAGAGGATATCATAAATGAGAAACTATCAGAGAATGTACTCGCCTGAAGTCAAATGAACAGTCTCACAGATGTCTGACTCGGTACCTCGAAGACCTAGATATGAATACAACATCAATACAAGGTCCCAAAAAGAGAACAAGTTAAACTAGTCAACTTCTAGGTCAAAAGTCAACTATGGTCAAGCCAAGGTCAACTATCTATTTCTAGGTTGTACAAATCTAGCACCAAAATCTTGGATCAAAATACTAAAATCTAAGTCAAAAAAACTACATCCTAAATATTAGGATACCGTATCTTCGGATACGGGAATCCAAGGTAAATCCTTACCATATATATAAGGCATAATAATATAGAATATTAAATTACAACAATTAGGGACCATGGTTTTGAACCATCTTGGTACCCACACAAAGTCACAAAGTAATGCTCAAGATATATATATAGATATAGTATATACCCTAATACATAATATAATATATACAAACCAATATATTATACAATTAAAATTATATAACAATACTAGTATTATATCTCACCACAAATACATTTATATATACATAAATATATATAAATATAATATATAAGTTATAACTCAAAACTGCCTAACTGTCACTGAAAAACTGTCGCCAAAAACCGTTGTATAATAAACCCACTGTCACTCCATTGGTGACAGTCAAACAACTGTCACAGAAAACCGTCGTCACTGCTGCTAAGATCCCGCCCACAGCATTAATGACAGAACTGTCATTAATGCACAGTGAGCTATAGCGGCTGCTGCTGCTGTTTTTAATGACAGAAGCTGTCATTAATGCAGCCGTTGCCAAAACAATAATATATAACTATATATATAATATATATAAATCAATATAAAACAATATATATATATATATATATATATATATATATATATATATATATATAAAACAATTAAATAAATATATACTTATATATATACATAATTCCTAAACAAATAAATAAATAAATATTAATAGATACAAAACACATTTACGTACTAATGTACATATTTTAACATGGCTAGAAGCACACAAAAAATATCCATTAATATACAATTAAAATTATATAATAATTATAATTAATATAATTACTCATTTGAACACATAAATATATTTTATAAAATATTTATATATAATTTATTTTATTAACAAGTTGTAACACATATAAATGCATGTAAAGAAAGCTACATATATATTTACACATTACATTAGTACACATAAAAATATACATAGATCTACGCTACAATAAATATCATAATAATTACACTAAAATAAATTTATAACATCTATATATATTTAATAATTTATAATTGAAGAATTAAACCACAAATAATTAGATGTACACATAAACACACAAAATGGAGAGTATCACACCGTATCCCACTAGATCTAGGATACGCATGCGACACGAGTCCAACACACAACCAATTGCACCCCGAAGGACACAAACAAGTTACAAATAATATTTATGAACAAATCAAAGTGTCAAATGTAGATCTATGTGTCCGTGTCAAAATACGACATGTACAAAGTCCCGTGTCGGAGGGAAAACTCCCAAAACGACACGTATCACCAAATTATTGGGATACGACCTATGTGTACCCAATTATGGATACGACACTAGCCCCAAACACATAAGCATATGTCCAATTGATCTATAGGATCAATTGACACACACAACAAAATATAAATTCGAAATTTCTCCAAAATTGACACAAAAAGCACCATAACTTTCTCCATAGGTCTCCTATGAACACAAAATCAAGTCCTATGGGTAGTACATACATATGGGTTAATTTTACATGATTAAATCTCAGATTTAGAAGCTATTTTAAGGGGAAAAACTAAATTATACCTATTGGGAGATGGATTCCCAATGAAACCTCCAATTGAGATAAATTTGCTTCCAAATTGTAGATCATTGCTCCTCTTTGTAGATCCTTGCTTCCTCCTTCTAGATCCTTGCTTCCTCCTTCTAGATTCTTGCTTCTCAACTTTCTAATGGTGAATTGGGAAGAATTTGGAATGAATTTGGTAGAAAATTATAATGGGAATGGAGAGAATTTGGTAGTGAGAAATTCTAGATCTAGATTTGGAATGAAAATGAGAGGAGAGAGAAATTCCCCCCCTCTAATATAGGCTGGCCTTACCCCTTCCCCAAGCAATTATAAAATATCCAATATACCCCTTGAGGCCTCTCATGAATAAATAATTAAGGAAGGAAGCTTCTAGTCTAATGATTTAATTAATTTAATCCATCTCCTTAACCATGGGCTTTCTAAATGGGCCAAGTCTAACCAATTATTTCATGTTGGTCCATGGGTCCAAACTAAACTAGTTTGGTCCACTAAAATAAGTCCAAAATAATTAAATAACATCTAATAATAATTAAATAATACAACAAATAATTATTTACCATGCACAATATTTATTTAAATAGGAAATTACTAAAATACCCTTTTCCTAAAAATATTGTAGTGACAAGTCTACCCTCCTTAAAATAATTTCGTCCTCGAAATTCAAAGACGAAAACTACCCCCAAAAAATCATAGAACAGAACTAAAGAATCACAATTAACTAATGAACAGAATATAACACTAAACAGAACATAACTAGAAAATAACATACCTCAAGGTACAAACAAATATGGATAACGCTTTCGCATTTCATCCTCTCTCTCCCAGGTAGACTCCCCCGGAGAGTGATGCCTCCATGCGACGCACACCAAAGGAATAGTCTGGTTCCTCAGCACCTTCTCTCTTCGATCCAGAATCTCAACTGGCTACTCTAGATATCTAAGAGTAGGCCCACCTCTATCTCTGAGTGATCCAATACATGACTAGGATCTACCACGTATCGTCTCAACTGTGACACATGAAACATGTTGTGCACTCCCTCCAATGCAGGTGGCAAGTCTAGTCTATAAGCAACTGCACCGACCCTCTCTAGAATAGTGAAAGGTCCGATGAATCGCGGACTAAGCTTTCCGCCTCCACCGAAGCGAATCGTGCCTCGTGTCGGAGAAATCCTCAGAAACACCAAACTACCCACCTATAACAAAACACCATCTTAAGAACTTAATCTATAACAAACAAGAACAAGCACAAAACAAAATCTAAACTATACCTCAAACTCCAAGGGTCTCCGATGGCTATCGGCCCAATGCCGCTGTCTGTCCTGCGCCACTCGAAGTCTGTCTCTGATCAACTGAACCTTCTCTGCTGCATCCACAACCATCTCTGGCCCAAGCAAAACTCTCTCTCCAACATCGTCCCAAGACAAAGGAGTACGACATCTCCGACCATATAGAGCTTCAAATGGTGACATCTCTATACTGGCCTGGTAACTGTTGTTGTAAGCAAACTCTACCAAATGGAGATGGTCCTCCCAAGAACCCCCAAAATCTAGTACACAAGTGCACAACATATTCTCAAGAGTCTGGATAGTCCTCTCTGACTGCCCATATGTCTGGGGATGATATGCAGTACTGAACTTGAGCTAAGTGCCCAAACTCTCCTGCAAACTCCTCCAAAAATGAGAAGTGAAACGACTATCCCGATCTGAGACTATACTGACGGAAACTTCATATATCCTAACGATCTGCCTCACATACATCTCTGCCAGCTTCTCCGTAGACAAACCCACCTTGAAAGGCAAAAAGTGGGCTGACTTGGTCAACCTATCAACAATGACCCAAATCGCGTCTTTTCCTCCTGGAGATCGTGGAAGTCTGGACACAAAATTCATAGTAATGTGTTCCCACTTCCACTCTGGAATGGGTAATGGCTGAAGTAAACATCCTGGCCTCTGCCTCTCGGCTTTCACCTGCTGGCACACTAAGCATCTGGATACAAACTGTGCCACTTCCCTCTTCATGCCATACCACCACACACTCTCTCGCATATCCCGATACATCTTGTTAGCACCTGGATGCATGGAATACTGAGAGCGATGCGCTTCCTGCAACACCTCCTTATGCAACTCCCCACTAGGCACACACAATCTAACTCCATGCCTCAAAGATCCATCCTCTGCAATAGTGAAATCATCCTCCAATCCTGCTCTCACCTGAGCTCTGATACTCCTCAGAGATAGATCATCATAATGTGCTGCCTTGATCCTGTCCATTAAATCTGAGTGTATCTGCAGTCCCCACATCTGCATAGCACCACCAGGAACAATCACCTCAATCCCCAAGCTCTCCAAGTCCTCCAACAAATATCGATCCTGTGTCAAGAACATAGCTACCGGATACCTGCTCAAAGCATCGGCAACTACATTGGCTTTTCCAGGATAATATTGCAAAGAGATATCAAAATCCTTCATCAGTTCCAACCACCGACGCTGCCTCATGTTCAACTCCTTCTGCGTAAAAATGTACTTCAAGCTTTTGTGGTCTGTGAAGATCTTCCCACGCTCTCCGTACAAATAATGTTTTCACAACTTTAGAGCGAAGATGACTGCTGCCAACTCCAAATCATGGGTAGGATAGTTCTTTTCATGAGGACGCAATTATCTGGATGCATAGGCAATCACTTTCCCATGTTGTTAAAGAACACAATCTAAACCCTTTCCCGATGCATCACTATAAATAGTGAAACCTCCGGACCCTGATGGCAACGTCAAAATAGGAGCAGACGTCAACCTCCTCTTCAACTCCTCAAAAGCAACCTGGCAATCCTCCGTCCAAACAAACTCTATATCCTTCCTTGTGAGTCTGGTCATCGGCTCGACAATCCTCAAAAAATCTTATACAAACTTCCTGTAGTAGCCTGCTAATCCCAAGAAACTCCTGATCTCTGCTACCGAACTCAGAGTCTTCCAAGATTCCACTGCTGAAATATTCTTCGGATCCACTGAAATACCATCACCAGTCACGACATGCCCCAAGAACTCCACCTTGTCCAAAAAAAAACTCACATTTGGACAACTTCTCATACAGCTTCTCCTTCCTCAGCACCTCCAACACAATCCTTAAATGCTCCTCATGCTCCTCCGGTATCCTCGAGTATATGAGTATGTCGTCGATGAACACCACCACGAACTTGTCAAGGTACTGGTGGAACACCTTGTTCATCAAGTTCATAAATACCGTCGGTGCATTAGTCAAACCAAACGGCATCACCATAAACTCGTACTGACCATACCAAGTTCTAAAAGCAGTCTTCGGTATGTCCTCTGGCTTCACCTTCACCTGATGGTAGCCTGATCTCAAATCTATCTTAGAAAATACCTTCGCACCACTCAACTGATCAAACAGATCATCTATCCATGGCAAAGGATACTTATTCTTGATAGTGAGATTATTCAAAGCCCTGTAATCAATGCACATGCGTACCGATCCATCCTTCTTCGGTACAAACAATACCGGGGCTCCCCATGGTGAAGAACTCGATCTGATAAACCCCTTATCCTGTAATTCGTCCACCTGCTTCTTCAACTCGACCAGCTCGCTGTTGTTTACTCTATTGACATGCTACGAAATTGGTTCTGCACCTGGCACCAAGTCTATAGAAAATTCAACATTTTGATCTGGCGGCAATCCTGGCAATTCCTCAGGAAACACATCCAAGAATTCTGCTATCAACGGATGTGGCAACTCCTTGTCTTCCACCATAGCTCCATAAATAATGCCTTCACCTTGCTCTGCAGCTCCTCCAGCAAACTCGAACTCTGGCTCTCCTGGCGGACCAAACAAAACTCTACCTCCTCTACAATCTATGCTAGCACGGTGCCTACACAACCAATCCATCCCGAGTACAATGTCGTAGCTCGAAAGTGGCATTACAAGTAGACACACACTCAACTCCCGGCCTCCCAGAGTAACTCTTCGATCCTTGCAAATATCATTAACCAGGATAATACCTCCCCCGGTCATGATCTTGGAAGTCCTAAGCAAAGACTCAGCTACCAAACCATGCTTTGAGAAAAAGAAACAGATACAAAACTATGGGAAGCACCACTATCAAACAAAGCTAAAGCTGGAATGGAATCAAGAAGAATAGAACCTGCGATGACATCTCCTGTGGGTTCCTCCTCTTCGACATTCATAGCAAACGCACGTCCCTGTCGAGCACCTCCCTGCTGTTGATGCTGGACAAAACGCTGCTGTTGTGTCGGAAGTGGTCCCCTCGGCTGTGCTGCAGATGGTCTCGTCTGTGCCCTCGGAGCTGGAGCTGCTCCCTGAACTGCACGACGAGGACACTCGATTGATGCCCTTCAGTACTATAATACAAATAAACTCCTAGTCTCTTCCTGCAAACTTCCCAGATGTGGCCGGGCTTCTTGCAGTAGTTGCATGGAGCTTGCTGTAACTGTCTCTGCTGCTGAGGTGCCTGGTGAAAAGGCGCTCTAGCTGGAGTCTAGTTCTGCTGTGGCTGCTGGAAAGGTCTGGACTGGAAATGAGGACTTTTGGCAGATACTGCACTGCCGTTGGCCCCCAGAAAAGAATTACGGTCTCTCTTGGTCTTCAAACCCAAATTCCGCTCAACCTTACGTGCCTCCGCAAGTATCTCCGAGTATGTCTCATAAAAAGACGGAATAAGAATCTTTACTTCCCAGTTTAGACCCTCACGGAAACGAATGGCTCGAACCTCTGGCTCCCTCACCAGATACTCTGCAAATCGGCTCAACCTACCGAACTTTGCAGCGTATTCCTCCACAGACATGCTTCCCTGAATGAGACTTTCAAATTGTCTCCCCAAGTCAAGCCTGTCAATCCGGGCGAAAAACTTCTTCTTGAAAAGGTCCTTGAATACCTCCCAAGATTGTCCTGCGTCAACTAGAACCGGCTCATTCCTGAACCAAGTGCGAGCGACGTCGAACAGTTGAAGTCCTACCGCCTCAACCTTCAGATCTTCAGAAAGATGGGACACCCTCATAAGACGCTCAATGTCCTCGAGCAAATCATCAGCATAGACGATGCCCTCCGTCCTTTTGAAAACCCTAGGCTCTAGTTTCTTGAAGTCCTGAATGTTGCCTGACCGAAGCTGAGAAACCTGAGGAACAACCTGTTGCTGGACCGAAACTTCTCTCTCAACTACAGCACGAGCAAGCTGATGAGCACTCTCGATGCCCTGCCGTAGAACGTCGGTCTGCCTCTGATGTGCCTCTGACTGAGCCCTCTGTGCCTCGAGCATCTCACGAAACAGTGTAAATATCTGTGATGCCTCTGCTGGCACAGAAGGTGGAGGTGGAAGCCACTCAGATACAGCTGGCACAGTCCTCTGAGTAGGTGGTGGACCTCCGAAAGTAGCTGACACTCCAATCACTGGAGAAGTGACTGGTGCAGGCCCTCGGGATGTCGCAGACCTCTCAGAAACTGCTCTCCCCTGCTGTGATCTAGTCTTAGGCGGCATCCTGAGACAAAGCAAAAAAAGGAATCAATATGGCACAAGATGTAAGATATCAAGGGAATGACAGATTAAGAGATCAAGTATCAATATTAAAGGAGAATAGTTGAATCAAAAGAATTTTCCTAGATGTGATTGAGTATCTCAGCCTATTTTCTATATCCAATCGCAGGCTCGCAGTAGTACAACTAAGTTGTCGCACTACCACGACATCACATACTTGTGAAGCTTGACCTGCATGGGCCACCACCAAAAATGTGTCATGACCCGCACCCGGTGTAAGGGTACTAGTCAGAAACAACGCCCAGCCTACGTCGCAGAATCGGCGGTATAACGCTGTCTAGATAATCTATCTAATATAATGAACCACCAATAATGATAGTATACTTAATCATAGAACTAAGATAGAATGAGCACGAATCAGATAAAGAATAGAATAGTCACAATATAACTCATGAGTCTAAAATAATACATCAATGAGTCTGAAGAGTAACAAAATAAGCTGGAGACAAATCCAGTACAAAAGAATATACTACTAGGCTACAACTCCAGGGTCAACTGTCTCAGTTGGGATAAGTCCCTCTTGAGCCAGGGTCTCAGAATCTAAACCCACAACATCCTGGGGTCCATAATAGGTAGGGTACCACTCCTCAGTGTCATCTGAAAAAATATATCCAGTCAGGAAAGGAGCATAGTACATCTCTAACTGCAGTTCTAATCAATGATAAAAACTATGTAACAGTAAATAGCTGTGGATAAACAAGATACACAAATAGATACAAGAGATATATAGACAATAAGGAACTACTGGAAAGAAATACAATAATGAACAATATGCCAATGAAACAATAATACTAATGACTAAGTGTGTGAGTACTAGCTTAACATGTGATCGGCTTGGGCAAGATGCAATGCGGCCTGGCTAATCATACGTGCTGTGTATGATCAACACTATTCAGTAAACAGTACTTTATTCAATAGGAATATTGATCACATATCTATACTAATACTCCCCACCCCCGACTGGTATAATAGATCTAACCACGGTATGTTATGGCACTAGATTCCCCAAGAAAATAGCTAGTCTCCCCGAGAATCGGTGTCTGTACATGTACAAGATAACGAATAAAACAATACTTGTACCATATACACCATATACCAAGGAATAACATCTCATGACGAGATCCGGATATACCAATCCGTGTAACCATAGTGTCAAGAGAAACATGGATATCTACACTAGATACAATGAATATAGAGGATATCATAAATGAGAAACTATCAGAGAATGTACTCGTCTGAAGTCAAATGAACAGTCTCACAGATGTCTGACTCGGTGCCTCAAAGACCTAGATATGAATACAACATCAATACAAGGTCCCGAAAAGAGAACAAGTTAAACTAGTCAACTTCTAGGTCAAAAGTCAACTATGGTCAAGCCAAGGTCAACTATCTATTTCTAGGTTCACAAATCTAGTACCAAAATCTTGGATCAAAATACTAAAATCTAAGTCATAAAAACTACATCCAAAATATTAGGATACCGAATCTTCGGATACGGGAATCCAAGGTAAATCCTTACCATATATATAAGGCATAATAATATAGAATATTAAATTACAACAATTAGGGACCATGGTTTTGAACCATCTTGGTACCCACACAAAGTCACAAAGTAATGCTCAAGGTATATATATAGATATAGTATATACCCTAATACATAATATAATATATACAAACCAATATATTATACAATTAAAATTATATAACAATACTAGTATTATATCTCACCACAAATACATTTATATATACATAAATATAATATATAAGTTATAACTCAAAACTGCCTAACTGTCACTGAAAAACTGTCGCCAAAAACCACTGTATAATAAACCCACTGTCACTCCATTGGTGACAGTTAAACAACTGTCACAGAAAACCGTCGTCACTGCTGCTAAGATCCCGCCCGCAGCATTAATGACAGAACTGTCATTAATACACAGTGAGCTACAGCGGCTGCTGCTGTTGTTTTTAATGACAGAAGCTGTCATTAATGCAGTCGTCGCCAAAACAATAATATATAACTATATATATAATATATATAAATCAATATAAAACAATATATATATATATATATATATATATATATATAACAATTAAATAAATATATACTTATATATATATATAATTCCTACACAAATAAATAAATAAATATTAATAGCTACAAAACACATTTACGTACTAATGTACATATTTTAACATGGCTAGAAGCACACCAAAAATATCCATTAATATACAACTAAAATTATATAATAATTATAATTAATATAATTGCTCATTTGAACACATAAATATATTTTATAAAACATTTATATATAATTTATTTTATTAACAAGTTGTAACATATATAAATGCATGTAAAGAAAGCTACATATATATTTACACATTATATTAGTACACATAAAAATATACATAGATCTATGCTACAATAAATATCATAATTATTACACTAAAATAAATATATAACATCAATATATATTTAATAATTTATAATTGAAGAATTAAACCACAAATAATTAGATCTACACATAAACACACAAAATGGAGAGTATCACACCGTATCCCACTAGATCTAGGATACGCATGCGACATGAGTCCAACACACAACCAATTGTACCCCGAAGGACACAAACAAGTTACAAATAATATTTATGAACAAATCAAAGTATCAAATATAGATCTATGTGTCCGTGTCAAAATACGATATGTACAAAGTCCCGTGTCGGAGAAAAAATCCCCAAAATGATACGTATCACCAAATTATTGGGATACGACCTATGTGTACCCAATTGTGGATACGCCACTAGCCCCAAACACATAAGCACATGCCCAATTGATCTATAGGATCAATTGACACACACAACAAAATATAAATTCGGAATTTCTCTAAAATTGACACAAAAAGCACCATAACTTTCTCCATGGGTCTCCTATGAACACAAAATCAAGTCCTATGGGTAGTATATACATATGGGTTGATTTTACATGATTAAATCTCAGATTTAGAAGCTATTTTAAGGGAAAAAATTGAATTATACCTATTAGGAGATGGATTCCCAATGAAACCTCCAATTGAGATGAATTTGCTTCCAAATTATATATCCTTGCTCCTCTTTGTAGATCCTTGCTTCCTCCTTCTAGATCCTTGCTTCTCAACTTTCTAATGGTGAATTAGGAAGAATTTGTAATGAATTTGGTAGAAAATTGGAATGGGAATGGAGGAAATTTGGTAGTGGGAAATTCTAGATCTAGATTTAGAATAAAAATGAGAGGAGAGAGAAATTTTCTCCCTCTAATATAGGCCGGCCTTACCCCTTCTTCAAGCAATTAAAAAATGTCCAATGTACCCCTTGGGGCCTCTCATGAAGAAATAATTAAGGAAGGAAGCTTCTAGTCTAATGATATAATTAATTTAATCCATCTCCTTAACCATGGGCTTTCTAAATGGGCCAAATCTAACCAATTAATTCATGTTGGTCCATGGGTCCAAACTAAACTAGTTGGGTCCACTAAAATAAGTCCAAAATAATTAAATAACATCTAATAATAATTAAATAATACAACAAATAATAATTTACCATGCACAATATTTATTTAAATAGGAAATTACTAAAATACCCTTTTCTTAAAAATGTGGTAGTGACACAGCCATTGCTTGGCCTTTGATGAACTTCTGAGGGACATACACCATGTCGTATGGTGTTAATAGCATCGCCCAAGTCGCGAGTTGGGAGTTGAGAACACTCGGCTTGCTCATCAGTACCCGAAGAGGATTGATCCTGGAGATGATATGAATAGTCTGGCCCGTGACATAGTGTCGCGTCTTCTGGATGGCGAACATCAGAGCCAAGCATTCTTTCTCCACTAGATTGTACCGGTGTTCGGCTCCGACCATCATCCTGCTGAGGTAATAGATGGCCTGTTCATGACCCACATCGTTCTTCTATGCGAGAAGAGCTCCCAGTGAATGATCCATTGCTCGAACGTACAGCAAGAAGGATTTATCTATGATGAGAGGCACCAGAACTGGCGGACTAGTGAGGTACCGTTTGATATCCCCGAAGGCTTGCTGACTGGCTTTGTCCCATACGAAGGATACACCTTTCTTCATGAGATGAGAAAAGGGCTGACATCTCCCCGAGAGGTTTGATATGAATCTCCGGATATAAGCCAGACGATCTTGAAATCCCTGGAGTTCTCTCAGATTGTGGGGCGGTCGCATTTCCACGATGGCCTGGACTTTATCAGGGTCCACTTGGATGCCTTTGGCGGTAATGACAAATCCCAGGAATTTGTCACTAGATACACCCAGAAAGGACTTCGTAGGATTTATCTTGAGTTGATGTTGGCGCATTAACTCGAATACCGTCTTCAAGTCTTGAATGTGATCACCTTTGAGGCGGCTCTTGACGACTATGTCGTCTACGTAACATTCCATTGTTTTGCGTAAATGCTTACAGAATATGTTACTCATAGTCCGTTGGTATGTAGCCCCGGCGTTCTTCAATCCGAAGGGCATGACCGTATAGCAATATACCCCCAGCGATGTCCGGAAGGTGGTATGCTTCTCATCTTCGCGGTGCATCTTGATCGGATTGTACCCTGAGAATCCGTCCATGAAAGACATGCGTTCAAAACTGCATGTGTTGTCGATCATGATGTCGGTGATGGGAAGAGGGAACTCGTCCTTGGGGCAGGCTGCGTTCAGATCTCGGTAATCGATGCAGATACGCACTTTTTTGTTCTTCTTCATGATCGGGACAACATTGGCGACCCAGTCGGGATGTTGTTCTTTACGGATGAAGCCGCAGGCGATCAACTTCTTGACTTCGGCTTCAATGGCGTCCATCATGTCTGGGCGGAACCAACGTTGGTGCTGCTTCACAGGCTTCGAATCGGGCCATATGTTGAGCTTATGAGTAGCCACCTTTGGATCAAGGCCTGGCATATCCTCGTAATTCTACGCAAAGATGTCGATGTATTCTCTTATCAGTTGGATAATTTTTTCCCTTTCAACTGGGGAAAGATAGTTACTGATAAATATCGACTTTGGTGAAAGTTTATCTCTAACGTCGATCTGGACAACTTTATCTTCAGTGGGAGGTTCTCTCTGCTCGAAGCGGAACTCCCATTGTGTGTCCATTTGTTGAGCCCAAGCGTCATTCTCGAACAATTCAGATTCTTATTCGTTTGCCTCGAAGGAATCTATTGACACCATATTTACTGAGAATGTTTGTCCGAGATTGTCGGACGAGTCGGAGGACGTTGAGCCACCTTGAGAAGAGGCAATGATGTCTTCAGAAGTTGCAAGGGAGGTTGCATATCCTAACCCAAAGCGAGTTTGTTGATAGCAGGGGTTGCCGAGCAGCGGCGTTCGTCTGCCTTTCCCGTAGTTGAGACCTGGCTTCCGCTTCAAGTCGTAGCCCATGTTTTGCATGATCTTCAACGCTTGCGGGCTGTACCGGCGAACTTTCATTCTCCCCGCATCGTCGTCGAGAGCTTCTTCTTGGTCAGTTGGTTTACTGCGCATGCGGCCGAAGACTATTGAATGCTGACTGCTGTTGGTAGGCGAGACAGTAAAGATAGAATCCTCGTGCAGCCCGTACGTCGATACGACATTGGATGATGATGCCACTTCCCATACATATGGATGATAGGCATCTATAGCTCCCAAGAATTTTTGTGCTATAGGTTCCATCTCGTCATGGGGAGAAAATTCCTGATTTGGAGTTCGAGCGTCAATGTACCGGAAAAGGGGGCCTTTATTGTCATCGGAAACCACGTTAGTTGTTTTTACATCCCTCGGTTGCTTGCCGCGCCGAAGGTTGATGACCAAGGGTGGAGGATTCTGGTTCAAGGTGATTACTTGAGGATTACCCCCTCTTTCTGACCTAGTTTCGTTCAGGTGGATGGTCATTGGCTCTGTGGCCTTTGGACGAGTAGTCCGTCCTTTCACCTTGATTGACAGAGGTTGCTTGGCAGAGGGTTCTTCTGGCTCCCGGTGGGATTCCTCCTCTGTTTGAGTTGACACCTCTTCCGTGTAGTCTTGAGAGTACAACACGGCGTCGGAGAAGTAGGATTCTACTCCTCTAAATGGGTTCAGGTCAACAAACTCTGTTTGCACTGTCCCTTTGGTATCTACATATTTAAAGCATTGATGTAGAGTCGAAGGAACAATGTTGTGGTCGTGGATCCACGGTATTCCCAGCAGAATGTTGTAGGACACCTCTGAATCAATGACCTAGCACGTAGCCACTGATCTAAGGTTTCCAATCTGGATCCTCAGGCGAATTTTCCCCAACGGCTTACTTCTTCCGGCGTTGAAACCCACGATTGTAGTAGTGGTATAGGCCAGTTCGCTAGTGGGGATCCTCAGTTGTCTGAGCAGACTGTGAGGAATGATGCTGATCGGCGATCCCGGATCTATGTGAATCCGATCGACCTCCATGGAAACGATATATCCGGTGTGATAGAGGGGTCTGTCATGCCTGTTATGTTTTAATAACATGTCATCTTGGGTGAAAGTGATATTTGGGACCACCTCCATCACACAGTGGCATTGAGGACATGCCACTGGTTCTTCGTCAGGGGACTTGAGCTGGGTCAAGTATACGTCCGCCTGTATCAACGCTTCACTCAGGGCTTGACGAGTGTCCTGAGAGAGCCTGAGTAGCTTGAAGATGGACAACCTGGCTGGTGTATTAGCCAGTTGGGCTAGGATGTCGAAGTTGTATGGCTTCTCTAAACCTTTGTTTGGAATATTTTTCACAGGTTTATCGAAGCACACTTCTTTTTGCTTCCCTTTGTCCGCTGGAGTTGGTCTTGAAGGACCGATCTCTGGTGTGGCGGCCTCTGGCTCTGAAGGCTTGGTGGCTGAAGCGTCTGCCGGTGCATCTTCCTGGCTCGCTCCATAGTCCTTGAGGTAGGCTTTCCCTGAACGGGTTGCAGTAGCCAACATCTCGTCTTTGTCTGATGTCGAAGAAGTCGCAACCATATGGCATGGTTTGCATTTGGAGTTCTTCTTAGAGTTAGCTTTGGTAGCATCAGTCTCTTCCTCGATTTTCGACACCAGATCGGGATGAACCCACATAATCTCGCCTCGTTGGGTGGTTAAGGGCACCAGGTCGTGATTTTGACCCCTAGCTGGAGGAAGATTGACGATGTTCATCGTTGTCCGGGAAATAGGCGTAACACCGTCCGGGACTTCTTGGGGAGGCAGGTCGCCGAACTGCAGGGAGATCATGTTGGCTGTGACCGTCTTTTCGCTGTTGCGCAGAGTGATGGCCTTGGCATCGATCAGCGCTTGGATCTTCCTTTTCAGTACGTAATACGCCTTTGTAGGGTGGTGTACGTATCTGTGGAAGATGCAGTACTTGGGGTCATTAGTCCTGTCGACTTCATCGGGCCGCTTCTCCTCTGGGAGGACAATCTTGCCACTTTTGACAAGACAGTCGAAGATGCTTGGAATATCGTCGTCATCGAAGGAGTACACCTCAATGGGCCTGGTCGTCCCTAGCTTTGCCTGCGTGGTAGCCGCAGTATTTTGTCTGGACGTATTGACCGTCATAGCTTCTTTTCCCTTGGAACTGCGAGGATGGTTGCTGTTGGGAGATGACCTCTTGCCCCTGTCGGAGGTAGAGATCATGATGCCGTTGTCACGCGCCTTGCGACTGTTGTCTTCGGCGGCTACCGCTGAGAGGATGAACGAGGGCCAATCATGGAACTGATATGGTCCTGTGAACATCGAGATCACGGGGAGAAGGTTCTTTCTGTAAATGTCGACCAACGCCGAGTCCGAAACTCCTGGAGGCATCTACAAAGTGGCTTGACAAAAACTTTCGACGAAGGTGCGAACGTCCTCTTTCTCCCTCTGCTTGACTTCGATGAGAGAGGACATAGACATGTCCATTCATCCCTCATAGAATCGTGTGAATAATAGGGCTTTGAAGTCTTCGAAGGACGTGATACAGTTGTCCGCCAAGCTACAGTACCACTGGTACGCTACTCCCGAGAGAAAGCCTTTGAACACCCGAGTGAGGAGGGCGTCATTCCCCTGTAGTAATACCGTTATCATACTGAAGTAGTTCATGTATTGACTTGGTGATGTTTTTCCCTCCAACAGGGCCATGGTCTGTGTCTTATATCTGGATAGAAAAGGGACCTCTTCCCAGATAGCCGGGTAAGGCTGATTGATGCCCAATTTCTTGAGCTGATCTTTATGCTTCAAGGCGTCGAATTGGGCCTTCAACTCCCGTACTGCCTGCATCAGATTTTCTGCCGGTAGTGGGACCACGGGGTGGTGAGGAAGTGTAGGAACTGCTGACTCTTAATCTAGAGCCGGTTCTTGGATCGTGTTGGGTGGTGGCAAGTCTACCCCCACACGTATCTGGGTTGGAGGGACCGATGCTTGAGCCATAGCAACTGTATGTTGAGTTAGCATCATCTGGTGCATGTTCTCCATTATGGACTACATCTCTTTTAGAGAAGTCTCCAGTGTAGTGATGCGTTGCTCGGCGCTTCCTGACGGGGAAGCTTCCTCGCGCTCATCTTCAATGGCGTAGGCTCCCACCTCCCTGGGTGTCATTGAAGGGTGGGTATAGGTCGCTGTAGAAGTCGACACTATACTTTCAGCATCTGATCCGGATGACTGGCGACCCCCAGCGTCGGAATCGGAGGAGTACGAAGTCAGTTGTTGTGACCTTGAATGAGTATTTTGGAACACCCCAGCTTCGGTGTTCTGGAGAAGCATATTGAATCTCCTTTGGCTCGGAGTTCTCGAGGGATGACGTCTTGAGCCCGATCTTCCTGTAGGTATGTGTGAAGCCATGTTCACAGATGCTAGTGTGTGCTTTTCTTCCTGAAAAGACGAAGAGTAGCTCAACCAGTCGAAAACTGACCGTTTTGCTTTAGAACAGCAACAATTAATCACAACCCTATGATTATTACAATAGTGCTCGCTAGGAGGCGTAATAGTCATGCTGGAGGAACCCCTCTCCTTGTGCTTCTGAATCAGATATTGGCGCAGGTCCGGAGGATTTATAGAGGAAGAGGAAGAAGATCGTTTGTTCCTTCTATTCCCATCGGTGGGCATGCGGACGTTGGGAACCATAGTCCTCCCTGTGCCACCCGTGTATAACAGGTTGGCCATCTGGGTGGCCGACGATCCTCGAGGAGTACGCCTTTCTGCAGGTTGGGAATATTTTACACCAAGGGGCTTCTCCTGGAGTAAATTGGAGTTCTGTCCACGCCGGCGTAAAGTTGAGGATGCTGTCAGTCGGTCGTCAGCCTCTCGCGTAATTCGGAGGGCGGGAAGGTTGTTCCCTTGCTGGCGTAAAGACCGAGAAGTTGAGTAGTACGCCGCTTGCTTTCCCACGCGTTGATTGTAAGGCCCATCTGCCCTTCCGCGGAAGGCCGATGCATCTTTACGCGTGGAGTGCGCTTGGGATACCTGATGTGGCGCTTAGGCATTTTCAGGCATTCTGTCTTTTCCGCCAGGGATGGGAGACAAAATTTTACGCGCAGAGCGCGATGAGTACTTCTGGGTTAGCGCTGGGGCTTTGCCAGAAGTTTTGTCGGTCCTATCAGAGACAAGCGACTGAATTTTACGTGCAGGGCGCGGAGGATACTCCTGGGTTAGTACTGAGGCTTTGCCAGAAGTTTTGCCGGCCATATCAGAGACAGGCTACTGAATTTTACGCGTAGGGCACGGAGGGAGCGATGCTACCACCTCATTGGTCGGAGAGATCGGAGAGATCGGAGAGTCCACAGGAAGGGCAGAGAATGTCTTAGGCATCCAGACATTGCGCAGCTTCCTGTTGTCCCGGAGAGAGAGAGAGAGGGAGAGCTACCCCCAGTTCGAAGCATATCTTCGTATGCGGACTGGTCGAACTGGACGACAAGCGTCTTCTTCACGGATCCCACGGATACCGTATCGTGTTGAACAATCGCTTCCTCATCAGAAGAGAAAGATGTCCCCAGCAGATTCGCCATCTTGTTTGCGTTGGATTTAAAATGAAAAGAGAGATTTACAGATATAATGTAAGATGAGGTTTATATGAAACCCATTTTCTCTTGTTTCATAAACAGAAAATATAATTGATCCTATACGAGGATGTCTAGTATAATTTTTTAATCTGGGTATAGATTGCTATAGGTGTCTGGTCTGCGGTCGACCACTTTAGCCCTGGGACCACACGATAGTGAAGAAGTGTCGTAGAAGACGGTGAGCAGCTTCGAAGGTTGCTGAAGAGAGTGGATGTCCGACGCCGAAAATGTCGATCGCTACTCTTTTCCTGCACTCTGGATTCTTCTCTCTCTCTCTCTCTTGACCTCTTTTCTCCTTTGTTCGAGTTTTTCGACCTTTTGTGGACAATTTCTCGATTTTTTGACCTTTGACTCCTATTTATAGAGTTTTGGTGACAGTGACCACTCCGTCGGTATAAAAACCGAGTAATGGAAAGTACAGCACCCTTTTACACGATGATTAAAGTAACCGTTGCCTGCGTATAGATGACCTTTTGAATGAGCGTGTGACGCGTGCCCAACTTAAGGGACGATGCGTATAACGGCTACGAAGATCACGGCATAGAAGCTACGTAGGTAGGTATCCCTCGTGTAGAAAGGGTTGGCGTAGAAGCCAACAACTGTCACCCTGGCGTAGAAGCCAAGTAGGCATAGAAGCCGAATGGGCGTAGAAGCCGAAATAGGCGTAGAAGCCAAGTGGTCGTAGAGGCCGAGTGGGCGTAGAAGCCAAGGAGGCGTAGAAGCCGTGTGGGCGTGGAAGCCGAGTGGGTGCAGAAGCCGAGTGGGGATATAATCAAATCCTTCGCATTAAATGCCGAGATTTGCCCTCATCCTGTGCATTAAATGCAGTGGCGTGCTTTCGAAGATCTGCGGTCCTAAAGATTTGCCATCATTCTTCGCATTAAATACCGATACGCGCCTCGAACCCTGTACGAGGGGAAGCTGATGACTTGGCAGTTTGCTTGTCTTCTGCGGAGCGTAAGCGGCTCACATCTGCCTGTGTAAAACTAGGCCGCGTATCCCTTTGTATGCGTGGAAGCAGTTTACGGAACGGGGATGTCACTAAATGACGGTTCAGTGACATTTAATCAAATCTCGCATTAAATGCTTGAGATCCGCCATTATCCTGTGCATTAGGCGTATTTTGGAGACCTGTCACCCTTCATCGAACGTAGAGACGCGCCTTGGGCGTCTGTCAGTATTCGGCGCATTAAATGCAGAGGCGTGGCTCGAGGGCCTGCCGTCGCCTGGGTAACTGTGCAGTTCCTTTTGTCAGGAGTCAGACCGTCAGGTTCACTACATGATCTGACAGGTTCATTTTCGAAGAAGACGAAGCGTTCCTCGTACGCTTTAAATACTGCATGGAGAGCGGAGGAGTTTTACGCCATAGAGGCGAGATCATCCTTCTTACGCTGAAGTAGTCTTGGACGTGTTGCACTGCGCGGATAGTCCTTGAGCTCATGTTGTACGCCGTGCTCAGCGGGAAAAGCTCTGTTGCATGTTGATGGCTTCTGAGGTCATCTTTTTACGTCGCTGTTCATCAATATGCTGCGTATAGCCATCCAGCGTATTTTTTATGCTTCTACAGCTGGTTGGTAAGGGCTACCCGGAGAGAAGGAATTTGGGTCTCTAAAGGAAGTATATATTCGCTTTCGTAAACCAAGGAGAATGGCGTGCTGCCGGTTGAAGTTTGGACTGTTGTGTGATTGGCCCATAGACATTCTCCCAGCTTCTTATTCCAGTCATGTTTGTTGGTTGAAACAGACTTTTTGAGGAGCTTGATAATGGTTTGTTGAATGCCTCGGCTAATCCATTTGCTGCTGGATTGTAGGCGGTTGAAGCTACGATTTGGATTCAAATTTTATCGTAAAACTGGACGAAAGTGTGGCTTACAAACTGTGGACCATTTTCATTAATGATCCTGCAAGGCAAGCCAAAGTGATAGATGACGTGATGTTTAAGAAAACTAAACACGTTGGATATTTTTACTTCTATGAGCGGAACAACTTTTGCCTATTTGGAGAAGTAGTCTATGATAGCCAAGATGAACCAGTGCCCCTTAGACGAAGGTGGACTGATCGGTCCTATGATGTCCATACCCCAGGTTTTGAATGGCCAAGATGCAACTATCGATTATAAAAAATATAAGGGTTGGTGAATAAAGTCGGCATGGATGTCATGACCCGCACCCAGATATTCAGGCACGAGTATGTGGTTACGCCCAGCCTACGCCGCAGAATCGGCGGTAGAACGTTGTTTGTGTTATTTCTAACTATCTAACATCTCAACAATATAATATAGTGCCTGTAAATCATCTTAACTCTGAACGGAGGAGCAATATGGTATCTCACAAGTATATCTAATCTCAATCACAAAACAAACTAAGGAAGAAAAATGCACGAATGGAATAACGAAGGAAAGAATAAGATACAATCCACAATCTGAAAGAATAATACAAGTTGTGAATCCACCAAAAGAATAGTCTAATACAATCAAATACAAATATAACTAGACCTCCTTGGGCTCTGCAACTAAGTCCTCCTTGTCAATAGGAGTATCCTCTAAAGGTACACCGTCCTGCGGCACGTAGAATGTGGGATACTGCTCTAAAAGCCAGTCATCTAGAAAAAATATATCCAGTCAGGATTGGAGCGAAGTATATATACCTCTGAAAGCAGTTTCAATAGCATAATCGAGCATATAAACAGATATAGAAATAAAATACAAGATTACTAAACATATGAATGAAGAACTATAGATATATAGGTAATGTACGAGAATGTAGATCAACAATATAAATATCACAATATGATGAAATAACTGCAGTCTAAACGAACTAATGTTCCTCAGAATACAAGTTCATTATGTGATCGAGTTAGGTGAACATGATCAGGTAAGATGGATTACAAGTGAGGTATGTAACCAGAATGTACACGATGTAACAATGGCTTTGATCACATAATCAACTCCTACTCTCACACCCCCAACTAATAACGATGGATCCAATCACGACACGCTACGAATATAAAATATAACCACTGAACACGAGCAGTGGGTGTACACGAATATCATAACCACCGAACACGAGCGGTAGGTGTACACGAATAAGCATACAAAACACGAGTAGTGTGCGAACATGAAGTATCATCAATACCCAATATACACGATGATATAAAATATACACGAGTATCCACTGAACACTGTAGGGGATAACATCCCCTGACGGGATCCATATAGTACCAGTTCATAAAATTTCTATATTAGGATCAATGTATATAATTTTAGAACATGCATATATACAATATTATGAATTGAAAACTATCAGAGAAAAGTACTCGCATTAAGTCCTGAGCAAGGTGTGTCTCTCGATGCCCAAGATGGTGTCACACAACCTATATATGGTATATTGCATCAATACAAGGTTCAAGAATAAAATAAGTGAATTTGATGAAATTCTAGGTTGATATGCCATTTCTAAGTCAAACCAATAAAATTTAGGTTGCAAGGGTCTAGGGATAAGTCACTAAGTCGATACACTACCAGACTATGCTATACAAACTAATCTAAGAAACAACAAGGCACTCAAGAGCCGTATCCTAAGATACGCAAGTTCATTTATATAAAAATAGTGTTTTAGATATATATTCAAATCAATTATTATCATACTATAACAAATCAATTAAAATATGACACCTTGGCCTTGTACCAATGCGTATCACACCTATCTCGATACCCAAACTTAATACCTTATGTATCGACCCAATACCTTGGTGATACCATGGTATCCCAAGGCAACTCAACACTAACATAACTAATACATATATATAATCCAACTAATACTAACTATATAACTAACACTATAAATCAACATATCAATAACCCATAGACACATATATACATAGTACATATAGCTAGACTATATACTAAGTATCAATATAAATAAGTATATATATACATAATCACTTCTACTTATACTAATTATAAAACTATCTATTACTAATTAGCTAACATAGAACAACTAAACTTCATCAATTACCCAAACTCAAGAGAAACCTCAATACCTTGCTAAACCCACACTTACTGATACCCATCCATAACCAATAACTTATAACTCAAACCAAAAATGAAAACCCAACTAATATACTAAATTAAAACTGAAACATAAGACTGAGTTTAATCCTACTGATACACTAAAACCAGAGACATTGATATTTCAGACTGCTACTCATGAATTTAACTAATCACTGAAATATGCTCGGGGAAACTGCACAGTCCCTCCTGTTGTACTACTGCACACCTGAGCAGTGTGCTCGGCCTCTCCATGGCTCGACCGAAACTACACACTGCTCTGAATTTGCTGATACCTGGATACTGAACTAGACTGGATACTCCCCGAGTCTCTTCCCTGCTGGGTTGGACAACAGCCCAGATACTGCTCGATGATACAGTGGATTGGATCCACTGATATGCACAGGACTGTGCATGGAACTGCATAGTTGCACAGCAACAGGTGCCCGACTCCCCACTATTGTTGAACTGCACCATCTGTGTAGTCCCTGCTACTCTCTCTCTTCTCCAATTGTTGTGGCCTCGAGTCCCTTGATGACTGAACACTGATGCTCACACCACTCACACACACACACACACACAAGCACAAACACTCACAAACACCTACACACTTATGTATATATATATATACACAATCACAAAAACACACACACACACACACACACACACACACACATATATATATATATATATATATATATATATATATATATATATATATATATACACTAGTATATTTATATCCATTACCAAAACTCAATTAAACTATTATATGTATATATATATCACTTAATTGTCATATATACCTATAATTACACATGCACATATAGTAAAAAGGACCAACAACAAACACGTGGAGTACACCATACCCGTATCATACTTTCTCTATGATACGCTTGCGATACGGCTCCAACACACAACCAAACACATTCCGGAGGAAACGAGCAAGTCTAGAACACTAATTATAAATAATACGTATAGTAATTAGAGTATCTATGTGTCCGTGTCATAATATGATATGCACAAGGCTCCGTGTCGTAGGAAAACCTCCAAAATTAACCCGTTTTATCAAATTGACGAGATACGGCCTACACGTAGCCAATTGTGGATACGACACTATTTACAAACAAGCAATCAAATATTATTTAGATCTATTAGAACCAATGAAAAGCACTATATGTGCCAATCTCAAAAATTTTCCAAAATTGGTACCAAATTGGACATAACTTCCACCGTAGGTCTCCGATGAACCTAAAACTAATTTCTATGGGTAGCCTATGTATGTGGGTTAATTTCTCTTGGTTAAATCTCAGATCTAGAGTCTAATAGAAGGGAGAAAACTAAAATGTACCTATTGGGAGATGGATTCCTAATAAAAAGTTCCTAAGTGCCAAGTAGCTCCTCTCCTTGTAGATCTTGGCCTCCTCCTCCTTGTTCCTTGCTTCCTTCTTATAGATCCTTGATGTAAAAGCCTCAATTAATGAATAAGAAAGGAATTACAGAAGAATTGGTGGAGAAATGATGAGGGAATGGAGGGAAATAGAAGAGAGAAAATTATAGATCTAGAATTTGGGGATAAAATAAAATGAGAGCACACTCTCTCTCTCCTCCTTATTGCCGGCCATGTAATGCCCCTCTCCAAGAAATGTGAAATGTCACAAATATCCCTTGGGGCCTCTTATAAAGAAATTAATTAGGGAGGGAAGGTTCTATTCTAATGGTTTCTCTAATTAATCCAAGGGCCTAATTCATGGGCTCAAACTGAGCTCATCCAAAATATTGGTTCATGCATTCTAATAAATGGATTAGGTCCACTATATAAGTCTAAAATAAATCTATAACTAGCAAACAATAATTAATACAATAATTAATAATCATGCATGTACAAATATTAAATACAATTAATCCTAGAATTAAATTACCCATGTCAATTACCAAACAACCCTTAAATAAAAATATGAGGGTGAGAATCCTACCCACCTTAGAAAAAATTTTGTCCTCGAAATTAAGGAAGAAACTAACTACCAAAAGCAAACAATACAATGCAAGAAGAATTATACCTCACGGCTCGAACAAATATAGATTTCGCTCGGGCATCTCGGTCTCTCGTTCCCAGGTACTCTCTCCTGGCGAGTGATGCCTCTATGCGACATACACCAAAGGAATCGTATGGTTTCTCAGCACGTTCTCTCTCCGATCCAGAATCTCCATTAGCTGCCCTGGATAGCTAAGAGTAGGGCCCACCTCTATCTCCGAGTGATCCAACACATGACTGGGATCTGCCACGTACCGTCTCAACTGTGACACATAAAACACATTGTGCTCTCCCTCCAGTACAGGTAATAAGTCTAGTCTGTATGCAACTGCACCGACCCTCTCAAGAATACTGAAGGGTCTGATGAATCGCTGACTAAGTTTGCCGCCACCACCAAAACGAATCGTGCCACATGTCGAAGAAATTCTCAAGAAAACCAGACTGCCAACCTAGCATGAAACACAAACTTAGCACTTTAACAAACAACAATCAAACACAAGCAAGACAAAACTAAAGCTATACCTCAAACTCCAAAGGTCTCCGGTGGCTATCGGCCCAATGCTGATGCCTGTCCTGCGCCATACGAAGTCTGTCCCTGATAAGCTTTACCTTCTCCGCTGCATCCACTACCATCTCTGGCCCCAATAAAGCTTTGTCACTAACATCATCCCAGGACAACAGAGTACGGCATATCCGTCCATACAATGCCTCGAATGGTGATATCTCAATGCTGGCTTGGTAGTTGTTGTTGTATGAAAAATCTACCAAGTGAAGGTGATCCTCCCAAGAACCTCTAAGATCTAAAACATAGGTGCATAGCATGTCCTCGAGAGTCTGAATAGTCCTCTCCGACTGTCCGTCCGTTTGAGGGTGAAAAGCGGTACTAAACTTGAGCTGAGTGCCCAAGCTAGCTTGTAAACTCCTCCAGAAATGTGACGTAAAGCGACTATCCTGATCTGAGACTATGATTACTGGAATACCGTTCAATCTGACAATCTAGCACACATACATCTCCGTAAGCTTCTCCGTAGATGTATCCACTTTAAATGGCAGAAAGTAGGATAATTTGGTCAACCTGTCCATGATGACCCAAATTGCATCTTTGCCTCCTGGAGAACGCAGAAGTTCCGATACAAAATCCATGGTCACATCCTTCCATTTCCACTCTAAAATGGATAAAGCTGAAGCAATCCACCTGGCCTCTGTCTCTCCGCCTTGACCTGCTGGCAAACTAAGCATCTGGACACGAAGCTAGCTACCTTCCGCTTCATTCCATACCACCATACATGCTCCCTCATATCTCTATACGTATTATTATCGCCTGGATGCATAGAGTATTGAGAACGATGTGCCTCCTGTAGAATCTTTTCGCATAATGCTTCTCTCGGTACACATAACCAGGTACCGTATCGCAATGATCCATCATCTGCGATGATAAAGTCCTTTGGCAACCCGACCTGAACCTGTGCTCTAATGCTCCTCAGAGACTCATCCTCATACTGTCCGGCTCTGACCCAGTACATTAGCTTTGACTGAACCTGAAGTCCCCATATCTGTACTGTGACTCCAGGAACTAGTACCTCAATGCCCAAATTGTTAAGATCTGCTAATAAATGTCTGTCTCTAGTCAAGCATATAGCCACGGAATACCTGCTCAAAGCATATGTGACTACGTTGGCCTTTCCTGGATGGTACTGCAAAGATATGTCAAAATCTTTCATCAGTTCCAACCATCGCCGCTGCCTCATGTTGAGCTCTTTCTGTGTAAACACATACTTTAAGCTCTTATAGTCTATAAAGATCTCTACTCTCTCTCCATATAAATAGTGTTTCCATAATTTGAGAGCAAAGATAACCGCTGCCAACTTTAAATTATGGGTAGGGTAGTTCTTCTCATGCGAACGTAATTGCCTGGAAGCTTAGGCAATCACCTTCCCGTGCTGCTGTAACACACAACTCAAACCCTTCATTGATGCATCACTGTAAATGGAAAATCCTTCTGCTCCTGATGGTAGTGTCAAGATGGGAGCTGTAGTCAACCTCCTCTTCAGCTTCTCAAATGCTGACTGATAATCCTTAGTCCAGACGAATTCTACATCCTTCCTAGTCAGCCTCGTCATCGGCTCTGTAAGTCTGGAAAAGTCCTGAATAAACTTCCGGTAGTAGCCTGCTAATCCAAGAAAACTCCTGATCTCTGCTACTGAACTCGGGGTAGACCACGATTCAACTGCTAAGATCTTCTTCGGGTCCACCGAGATTCCATCTCCTGTAATGACATGTCCAAGGAACTCAACCTTATCAAGTAAGAACTCATACTTCGATAACTTGCCATACAGCTTCTCCTTTCTGAGGGTCTCCAAAATAATCCTCAAGTTTTGCTCATGCTCCTCTCGGGTCTTCGAATATATCAGAATATCATCTATGAAGACTATAACAAACTGGTCCAGGTACTGATGAAATACCTTGTTCATCAGGTTCATGAATACTGCCGGGGCACTGGTCAACCCAAACGACATCACCATGAACTCGAACTGTCCATAACGAGTCTTGAAAGTTGTCTTCAGGATGTCTTCCCTTTTCACTTTCACCTGGTAGTACCCTGACCTCAAGTCTATCTTGGAGAATACCTTCTCTCCACTCAAATGGTCAAATAAGTCATCAATCCGCGGCAACGGGTATTTGTTCTTGATATTGAGGTTATTAAGTGTCCTGTAGTCGATACACATACGTATCGACCCATCCTTCTTTGGTACAAAAAGTACTGGAGCACCCCATGGTGATAAACTGGAACGGATAAAGACCTTGTCTTATAACTCATCCACCTGCTTTTTCAACTCGGCCAGTTCGCTGTTGTTTACTCTATAGACGTGCTGAGATATCGGCTCTTTACCTGGCACCAAATCTATAGAGAATTCTATATCTCTGTCCGGTGGCAACCCTGGTAACTCCTCTGGAAAGACATCCAAGAACTCTGCAATCAACAGATGTGGCGGCTCCTGCTCTTCTACCAAAGCTCCACAGAAATTGTCTTCGCTCTGCTCTGCTCCTCGGACGAACTCGAACTCTAGCTCACCTTGCATCTGACATAAAACTCTGCCTCCAGGAAAATTGATACTAGCGTGATGTCTACTCAACCAATCCTTCCCGAGTATTATATCGTAACTCGGAAGTGGCATTACGAGTAAACATACGCTCAGCTCACGGCCTCCCAAATAAACTCTCTGGTTCTTACAAACATCACTGACCAGGATAATGCCACCCCCGATCGTGATCTTACAAGTCATCGCCAACGGTTCAGACTCAAGATAATGCCTTAAAGCAAAAAATACAGATACAAAGCTATGAGAAGCACCAGAATCGAACAAAACATGAGCTGGAAAGGAATCGAGATAAACTGAACCTGAGATGACATCGCCAACCGGCTCCTCCTCCTCGATAGTCAAGGAAAAAGATTGCCCTTGTCTCTGTGCTTCTCTCTGCTGTTGATGCTGGGCAAACTGCTGCTGCTGCGATGGAAGAGGTCATCTGTGCTGCTGTCCCGCTGGTGGTCTAGTTGGTGCCCTATGTGCCTGTCCTCCTCCCTGAGCTGGACGAGCTGGGACTTTGGGACAAGACCGCAACTGATGATCTCTCGATCCAAAAAATAAGCATTGGCCTAGCCTCGTCCTGCATGCATCCCATCCGTGTCCTTACTTCTTACAGAAAGTGCAAGAAACTCCTGCCCTCTGAATCTGATGCATCTGCTGAGATGGCGCTCTAACTGGCCCATTGATACTACTGCCTCTGGTACTAGTAAGGCCTCTAGTGTTGTTGCTGGAAGTGAGGCCTCTTCGCTGGACCCGTATTATTGCTGGATCCTTCTGTGTCCCTCGACCTCTTAGAGCCAAGCTCTAAGTCATCCTCCGCTCTCTGCGCCTGTCTGAGTATCTCCTCGAAGGTGGCAGTAGGATCTCCATTGGTGTGGGGTTTGACTTCCCAGTTCAGGCCCTTCTTGAACTTTCTTGCTCTACCTCTAGGGTTCTGACCCTCCATGAAGCGACCTAGTCGGCAATACTTTACCGCATACTCATCCATTGACATACCTCCCTGGACGAGGTATTGGAACTAACTCTCCAAAGATATAAGAGCCACGTCTGGAAAGAACTTCTCCTTGAAAAGCTCCTTGAAGGATTCCAAAGAGAGTCCTGGTACTGAAATCCTCGGGTCTATCCAGAACCATGTCAATACAATATCGAACATCATACAACCCGCTGCCTCTATCTGTAGCACCTCTGGAATCTGCGCCAGCCGCAGGTTCCACTCGATATCCTCGATCCACTCATCTGCATAGATAAACCCCTCTATGCCCCTGAAGTCCTTTGGGCCCATCCTCTTTAAGTCTATGATAGTACCCGGCCACGGCTGATACGGAATAAATGGAGCTGGTGCCGTCTGTGGCTGGGCTGTAGTAGCTCTCACAACTGCTGTAAGTATGATCTGGTGAGCATTCTCCACGCTCTGTCGCAGGACCTCAGACTATCGCTATTGTGCCTCCATCATCTGTTGGAAGAGCGTGAATATCTGCGTCTGATCGACTACTGGTGATGGAGGTGGAAGATCCTCAAAAATTGTCTGCCCTGTCCTCGGCACTGGAGGTGGAGCACCTCCAAAAGCTGCTGCTGATACGCCCACTGGACCGGTGAAGTTGACCTCCTGAATGTAGGTGCTAGACCATCGTCTAAGGGTGCTGCCCTCAAGGGTGATGAAGTGACTGATTGTGCTATCGCGACACCTGATCGCTGGGAACACGTCTTCATCGGCATCCCGAAGATAGATTAAAATACGGAATCAATATTGAATATGATACGATATCATTAAAGAAGGACAGAACTTTATTCAAAGTAAAGCAATATTCAATAGATAAGGATTATAAAAACAGATATTAGAATTTTTCTAGGTGTGATTGAGTAAACTCTCAGCCTAAATCCTATTTCCTAAGGCGGGATCGTAGCAGTACTCTAGACTAGTACAACTATGATATCTATCTAGACCTGCATGTGCCACCACTAAAAATATGTCATGACCCACACCCGGATATTCGGGCACGAGTACGTGGTTACGCCCAGCCTACGCCGCAGAATCGGCGGTAGAACGTTGTCTGGGTTATTTCTAACTATCTAATATCTCAATAATATAATATGGTACCTATCAATCATCTCAACTCTGAACGGAGGAGCAATATGGTATCTCACAAGTATATCTAATCTCAATCACAAAACAAACTAAGGAAGAAAATTACATGAATGGAATAGCGAAGAAAAGAATAAGATACAATCCACAATCTGAAATAATATACAAGTTGTGAATCCACCAAAAGAATAGTCTAATACAATCCAACACAAATATAATCGAGACCTCCTCAGGCTTTGCAACTAAGTCTTCCTGGTCAATAGGAGTATCCTTTATAGGTACGCCGTCCAGCGGCCCATAGAAAGTGGGACATTGCTCTAAAAGCCAATCATCTGGAAAAATATATCCAGTCAGGATTGGAACAAAGTACATACCTCTGAATGCAGTTTCAATAGCATAATCGAGCATATAAACATATATAGAAATGAAATACAAGATTACTAAACATATAAATGAATGAACTATAGATATACAGGTAATGTAGGAGAATATAGATCAACAATATGAATATCATAATATGATAAAATAATTGCATTCTAAACTAACTAATATGCCTCAGAATACATCTTTATTATGTGATCGGGTTGGGTGAACATGATCAGGTAAGACAGATTACAAGTGAGGTATGTAACCATAATGTACACGATGTAACAATGGCTTTAATCACATAATCAACTCCTACTCTCCCACCCCCAACTAATACCGATGGATCCAATCCCGACACGCTACGAACACGAAATATAACTACTGAATACGAGCAGTGGATGTATACGAATATCATAACCACCGAACACGAGTGGTGGGTGTACACGAATAAGCACACTGAATACGAGTAGTGTGTGAACACGAAGTATCATCAATACCCAATATACACGATGAGATACAATATACACGAGTACCCGTTGAACACAGTAGGGGATAACATCTCCTGACGGAATCCATATAGTACCAGTCCGTGAAATCACTGTATTGGGATCAATGTATACAATTCTAGAACATGCATATATACAATATTATGAATTGAAAACTATCAGAGAAAAGTACTCTCCTGAAGTCCTGAGCAAGGTATGTCTTTCGATGCCCAAGCTGGTGTCACATAACCTATATATGGTATGTTGCATCAATATAAGGTTCAAGAATGAAATAAGTAAATTTGATGCAATGCTAGGTCGATACGCCATTTCTAAGTCAAACCAATGAAATCTAGGTTGCAAGAGTCTAAGGCTAAGTCACTAAGTCGATACACTACGAGACTATGCTATACAAACTAATCTAATAAACAACAAGGCACCCAAGAGCCGTATCCTAAGATTCGCAAGTTCATTTATATAAAATATTATTTTAGATATATATTCAAATCAATTATTATCATACTATAACAAATCAATTGAAATAGGATACTTTGACCTTGTACCAATGCGTATCACACCTATCTTGATACCCAAACTCAATATCTTGGTATCGACCCAATACCTTGGTGATACCTTGGTATCCCAAGGCAACTCAACACTAACATAACTAATATATATATATATATAATCCAACTAATACTAACTATATAACTAACACTATAAATCAAAATCTCAATAACCCATAGACACATATATACATAGTACATATAGCTAGACTATATACTAAGTATCAACATAAACATGTATATATATACATAATCACTTCTACTTATACTAATTATAAAACTATCTATTACTAATTAGCTAATATAGAACAACTAAACTTCATCAATTACCCCAACTCAAGAAAAACCTCAATACCTTGCTAAACCCACACTTACTAATACCCATATATAACCAATAACTTATAACTCAACCCAAAAATGAAAACCCAACTAATACATTGAATTAAAACTGAAACATAAGACAGAGTTTAATCCTACTAATACACTGAAACCAGAGACACTGATATCTCAGACTGCTACTTATGAATTCAACTAATCACTGAACTGTGCTCGGGGAAACTGCACAGTCCCTCCTGCTGTACTACTGTACACCTGAGCAGTGTGCTCGGCCTCTCCATGGCTCGACCGAAACTGCACACTGCTCCGTGCTGTTGATGCACTGTCAGTGCACTGAATTTGTTGATACCTGGATACTGAATTGGACTGGATACTCCCAGAGTCTCTTCCCTACTGGGTTGCACAGTAGCCCACATACTGCTTAATGATACAGTGGACTGGATCCACTGATATGCACAGGACTGTGCATGGAACTGCACAGTTGCACAGCAACAGGTGCCCGACTCCCCACTTCTGCTTAACTGCATATCTGTGTAGTCCCTGCTGCTCTCTCTCTCTCTCTTCTCTAATTGCTGTGGCCTTGAGTGAGTCCCTTAATGACTGAGCACTTATGCTCACACCACTCAGACACACACACAAGCACAAACACTCGTAGACATCTACACACCTATTTATATATATATACACAATCACAAACACATATAGATATATATATATGCGCACCCACATATAAATAACTAGCTATATATATATATATATATATATATATATATATATATATATATATATATATATATATATATACTAGTATATTTATATACATAGACACACACATATACCTAAACTCAATTACACTATTATATATATATACATATCAATTAATTATCATATATACCTATAATTACACATGCACATATAGTAAAAAGGACCAACAACAAACATGTGGAGTGCACCGCACTTGTATCACACTTTCTCTGTGATACGCTTGTGATACGGTTCCAACACACAACCATACACATCCCGAAGGACATAGCAAGTCTAAAAAACTAATTATGAATAATACATATAGTAATTAGAGTATCTACGTGTCCGTGTCATAATGTGGTATGCACAAGGCCACGTGTCGGAGGAAAACCCCCAAAATAAATCTGTTTCGTCAAATTGACGAGATACGGCCTACACGTATCCAATTGTGGATATGACACTAGTTACAAACAAGCAATCAAATGTCATTTAGATCTATTAGATCCAATGACAAGCACTACATGTGCAAATCTCAAAATTCTCCCAAAATTGACACCAAATTGGACATAACTTCCACCGTAGGTCTCCGATGAACCTAAAACTAATTTCTATGGGTAGCCTATGTATGTGGGTTGATTTTTCATGGTTAAATCTCACATTTAGAGTCTAATAGAAGGGGTAAAACTAAAATGTACCTATTGGGAGATGGATTCCTAATAAAAAGTTCCCAAGTGCCAAGTAGCTCCTCTCCTTGTAGATCTTGGCCTTCTCCTCCTTACTCCTTGCTTCCTTCTTGTAGATCCTTGATGTAGAAGCCTCAATTGATGAATAGATAAGGAATTGGTAAAGAATTGGTAGAGAAATGATGAGGGAATGGAGGAAAATGGAAGAGGAAAAATTGTATATCTATAGGGATGAAATAAAATAAGAGGACTCTCTCTCTCCTCCTTGTGGCCGACCATGTAATCCCCCTCTCCAAGCAATGAGAAATGTCACAAATATTCCTTAGGGCATCTCATGAAGAAATTAATTAGGGAGAGAAGGTTCTAGTCTAATGGTTTCTCTAATTAATTCAACCTCCTTATCCATGGGCCTAATTTATGGGCTCAAACTAAGCTCATCCAAAATGTTGGTTCATGCATTCTAATAAATGGGTTAGGTCCTCTATGTAAGTCTAAAATAAATCTATAACTAGCAAACAATAATTAATACAATAATTAATAATCATGCATGCACAAATATTAAATACAATTTATCCTAGAATTAAATTATCCATGTTAATTACCAAACTACCCTTAAATAAAAATATGAGGGTGACAATAGATTTGACATATCCTGCACTTTTTCACATAATTGACGGCATCTAGCACCATCGTTTGCAAATAATAGCCCATGTGTAGGAGGCGATCTTGAAGCTTAGGTCCGGGTTGGTGAGCACCACAATCACCGTTATGAACTTCACAGAGACCTTCCTTTACTTCTGCGTCTGATAGGCATCATAGCAGGAGTCCGTCATAGGCATGGCGGTACAACATTGTAGTGGCTGTATTATTGTAGAATCGGAGGGAGCATCTTCTAACGGAAGTGGCCTTCTTCAGGATATCCGAAAGGATTTCGTAAATAGCATAGTCCTTAAATATGAGTCTCTAATCTTTGATATTGGTATATGCGTCCACAGAGTTGCTTAGACTTAAGCATATATTATTCATTGGGCAGACCAGCTCTTGACTCACCACTATGATTAATAGGTGGGTTTTGATTAGAGTTGCTGAAGAAGCAGAGAGGATGGCTAGTGCATCAGCCTCGATATTTTACAGTCGTGGTACCTGTTCTATGAAGAACTCTGTAAAAGTGGAAATCATGTCGATGGCCGCTTGGTGGTAAAGGAGTAGATCCTTGTGGCAGACTTCGTACACGCCACGTACTTGCCTGATTATTAACTTGGAGTTTCCATAGGCTTTTAGGTAATCAACCTCTAGTTGTTTAGCCAGCTAAAGCCTAATGATAAGAGCGTTGTACTATGCTATATTATTGGAACACGATTTTGAAAGCGAGTATGCACAATGGATGACTAGGTTGTCAAGAGAGATCATCACTATCCCTACTCCGGCGATGACATTGCCTTTGGGTCCTGTTTTGGAAGCATTGTCGAAGAATATTCGCCAAATTGATCCTCCTGTCATGATGGTGTTAGACTCTAACACCTCTTCGAAGATTTTATCATAGAGTTTTGAAGTCTCCGGTACAAGATGAGCTACTAGAAAGTCGGCCAGTGTTTGGCCCTTGACAGCCCTTTTACGGGACAAATACCATATCGTAGGGTGGCATTAGGATTATCCATGTGGCTAGACGAGAGTTGAGTGCCCTGAGTTTTGTCATGAGGACTCTGAAGGGGTTCATTCAGGAGATCACATGGATGGTTTGCCCTGTTAAGTAATTATGGGTCCTTTGGACAGTAAATACTAGATCAAGACACTCTTTCTTGACCGAATTGTACCTATATTCTGTGTCGATCATTATTCTACTCAGATAGTAAATAGAATGCTCACAGCCTTCGTAACTATTTTGGGCAAGAAGGGCTCCAAAGAAATGATCTATTGTGTGGACATAGAGTAAGAAGGGCTTTCCCATGATTGGGGCTACCGACATTGAGTGGTTCGTGAGATACTTCTTAATGTCGTCGAACGCTTGATGAAATTCTTCCGTCTAGGCGAAATAGACCCCCTTATTCATGAGCTAAGTAAAGGGTCGGTATCATCTAGAGAGATTGGATATGAATCTCCTAATGTATGCCAGTCCTTCTTGCAGACCATAAAGTTCTTACAGGTTCTTTGGAGGGTGCATATCTAGGATAGCCTTAGTCTTCTCAGGGTCAATATGAATACCCTTTGAAGTTATAATAAATCCTAAAAACTTGCCGCTGGAGACTCCCAAGAATGACTTTGTGGGGTTCATCATGAGCTGGTGGGCTCGCATTAAATTGAATACCATCATCAGGTCATGGGGATGATCGTATTGAAAATGGATCTTAACAACGATGTCATCAACGTAATATTCTACTATCTTACGCAGATATTCACTAAAGATAGTGCTCATAGCTAGTTAGTATGTTGTACCTGTATTTTTTAGATCGAAGGTCATTATGGTGTAACAGTACACTCCTACTGGCATCCAAAATGATGTATGCTTCTCATCGTTTAAAAATATCTTGATCTGGTTGTAGCCTGAGAACCCATCTATGAATACATATGCTCGAAGCCACAAGTGTTGTTGATCATCATATTTGTGATTGGGAGAGGGAATTCATCCTTTAGGCTAGCCGCGTTCAAATCATGAAAGTTGATGCAAACTCGAATTTTATGTTCATTTTTATGACGGGGACGATGTTAGCTACCCAATCCGAATGTTGTTCTTCGCGGATGAAGCCGCTTGCTATTAGCTTATTTACCTCTGCTTTCATGGCATCATAATGTCTGGGCAGAATTGTCGTTGCTACGGCTTTACAGGTTTGGTGTTTGGCAGGATATTGAGTTTGTACATCGCAATTTGAGGATCTAAACCTGGCATATCGTCGTAGTTTCATGCAAAGACGCCGATGTATTCCCTAACTAGATGGACAAGGAATTCATGCTTTTTTGAGAGAGATTTTACTAACGAAGATGGGTTTAGGAGCCACGTTATCACCTAATTTGACTTGTACAACCTCGTCCTTAGTAGGAAGTTCCCGCTGCTCGAACCATAATTCTTATAGAGATTCCAGTTTTTGAGCCTATAGTTCTACTTCAAAGAGTTTGATAGGGTACTCGTCGTCCTTTTCTGAATCTTTTAATACTATGTTGATGGACAATGTTTGCTTAAGCAGGTCTCTAATGCTAATGTCGGAGTTCCAAGCGAAAGACTGTGAATAGTGAGATTATATTTTATCTAGCTTCCTCCACCGAGTCATCGGGAATTATAGGAGGTGTGACTTATCCTAAACCCTGACCGGTCCACTGGTAATACGTCTCAGGCTTGCCCTTGGGAGTAAAAAGAATATGCTTAGTATGTATGCTATAGTGATAAAGTTTTATTCTGCCAATTTTTTGTTCTGGCTCTTCCAAGATGAAGTCCCGATGACCTTCAACTTTCCCAAAAATGATGGGCATTTCCTTTTTCTTTCTTACTGGAAAACAGGGGTCTTGGCTAAGACGAATTCGGTTTACCTAGTGAGTGGTGGCTACTTGCGTATGTAGGTGTAAACCTAGACCATACTCTAAAGAATATGAGGCGTTCCATTGTGTTCCATTGTGCCACGATAAAGTAACTCAAAGATAGACCTTTGTTGAAAAAATACGATATTTCCTCGAAAGGAATTACATCATCGAAGGATGGTACGTCGGTAGATGCCATGACGTACTCTTCTAGTTCATCTTCTTCAGTGGCTGTCAGTGATGCAGACAGTGCTGGAGTTTTACGTCGGAGCTTGACTGCCAGCTACCCTGGGGTTCTTACGGAAACAGGATCCTTGTCGGGCATGCATCTTTGTCCCTGGGGTTTAACTACTGAGGATTCAGGCACCCTTCTTCGATGCTTGACCACGAGGGGAGTACCTATTTGGGCTGGGTGTCCTCTGAGACGGACCCTTAGGGGATCGCCTGAAGCTGTAGCAGTATCAACTTCATCATCGGTGTCGTTATCTCCTAAGTCTTTGTGGATTTTCTTGTACAAGATAGAGTCAGAGTAGTACGCCTGGACCCCTTTGAAAGGATCCACATTGGCAAATTTTGTCATAACCACACCGTCTTTACTGACGTATTTTAAGTATTGGTGGATAGTGTATCGAACGATCATATACACATGTATCCATGGACGACCTAGCAGGACATTGTAAGACAAATCTACATCGATGACATAGCAAGTCACATCTGATTGGAGATCACCGATTTGGCACTTCAGACGAATCTTGTCCAGAGGATAGCTTCTTCCAGTGTTGAAGCCATTGATAGTAGTTTTGGTGGCTGCCAGCCGATGCATCAGAATCCTCAAGGTCTGTAGCAGGCTTCGTAGGATAATGCTGAGAGATGAATCAGGGTCGATATGCATCTAATCCACCTTAATGGCTCCGATGTACCGTGTATAATACATAGGATGACCATACCTATTATTCTTTAACAGCATGTCCTGCTAGAGACTATGATGTTCGGGATAGCCTTCATCACAATGTTGCAGTGAGGACATATGGCAAGATTATAGCTGGTGGCTTGACTTAGGCAAAATAAGAGTCGATATTTTGCAATGCCTCACTTAGAGCATCACGAATCTTTTTGGAGAGACGGAGGAGTTCGAAGAGTGACAACTTCATGGGAGTGTTGGCCAGCTTTGCCAAAATGTCAAAGTTGTAAGGCTTCTCCAGCCCTTGAGTTATTTCCTTTCTTAGTGGTTTATCATAGCGAGTTTCCTTCTACTTCTGCCTGTCTGCTACAAGAAGCTGGGATGGACCCGGATCAGATGTAGCGGGTGTCATGGGCATGGCGACTGAAGGTATAGTATCGTCGGGAGATTGTAGTCACGTTGATAAGCTATGCTCTAATTCGTTACGCCAGCGAGAGCTTCTTCTATTGATGGGGAGACCATTTGATAGGACTTGATCTTCTTTTCCTTAGATTTGGAAGCAGGAGGTACTCTCGGCTGTGTCACATCATAGACGAGGTCTGGATAAAACCACATAACTTTGCCTCTTAGAGTAGTGAGGGGAATCAACCCTTCTGTTTGGATTGGAGGGAGGTTAACGACTTCCATTATTGTCCTAGGTATAGGGACGACACCATCTTGGGCCGCTGTTGTCGGAAAGGTGTCAAATTGGATGGTCACCGTGTTTGCAGTGATCGTCTTATCTTTGAAGTCCAAAGTGAGAGCTTTGGAGTCGATTAACTGTTGTATATGACTTTTTCATATATAATAATCTCGCATGGCATGATGGACATATCGATGGTAGGGGCAATACTTGGGGCTATCAACTTTGTTTACTTCATCGTGTCATTTGACGTTAGGTAGCCGGAGCTTGTTGCCCTTCATCAATACTTTGAAGACCTCCATGATATCATCATTGTCAAAGGAATAAGTCTTGTCTTCCCTGCGGCAGGCGAGGTCAGACTTTTGGACACATTAACTGTCAGGGTTTGATTCCTTTTACTTTCATGATCGTTACTGGAGAAGAAATGATGCTTTCCCTTATCCTCAATACTGGGAGCTTGGAATCCCAATAATCGGGCGTCTTTCTTACTCTTTTCTGCAGTAGCGACACTTATGATAAATGTCGTCCAGTCACTGATTGGGCCGGATGTCATCCAGAGTCTTACTGATGGTAAGAGGTTCTTTCGACACGTGTCCATTAGCGTAGATTCGGGTATACCGGGAGGCAACTTCAATACCGCCTGTCAAAAATGTTCAATGTATTCTGGTGCAGGTTCACTATCCCTTTGGGTGATATCCATTAGGCAGGACATATTCATATCCATTCCTTCTTCATAGAATCAGATGTGGAAGAGGGACTTCAGATCCTTGATGGACGAGAGGCACTTATCTGGGAGGCTATAAAACCACTTAAAATCAACCTCAGATAGTTCTCCGACGAACAAGTTGGTGAGTAAGGCATCATCCCGAGGTAAGTGGCCAGTTATGGAATGAAAGTATCTCATATATTGTCAGTGTAACGTCTTCCTGTCAAATAGAGTTAGAAATAGTGGCTTATATTTGGAAGGCTATACCACGTTATCCCACTCGGGAGGATAGGGTTGTCGGATCCTAAGCCTTTGGAGCTGTCTTGAGGCCTAAGAGTGTGGTTTCTGAAACCCTCTTGGTCGTGGAGTTGAAAGTTAAGGCTGGAAACTTGGCTTTAGGAAAGTACATCTTGCCAAAATATTGGACGACATTATTTTATTACATTTTTCATTTTCCTTGAGATTTTATTCTTAGAATTTTATGAAAATTATTTTTTTTTTAAAAGTTTCTATAGTGATTTCCAATCTTGTGCATATTTCAGAAAATGGTTTAGGCTTAGTTTTGACTTCTTTGTAGAAACCCTGGTATTTTCCCATTAGAAAACTCGATATCGGAAACGATAACCGGAGTGATTGTCATGAGACTTATTTTATATGCTACTTGAGACCTGTGCATAGTTTCTACTTTGGTAGTTTTGAGTTTGTGGATCCGGACAAGTGTCAGTTTTCTCGTAAATTACTTGCACGGTATTTCTCCGAATCGATCTATCAAATCTCGAAGTTGGTAAAATCGAATATCCCCATATTATTAGAAATTTGATCCTATATAATTTTGACCTTTGAAAATCCAAATTTTGAGTTAGAACAGAGTTTTTACGGCCATAACAAGTCACAAAATTATTTCAAGTACGGATTTCTGTGACCAATCGAAAGATCCGACGGTGATCCATGGCAGTCTGACGGATGATCCAATTTTTTGCCCACAAACTTGTTGTGACCAATCGGATGATCCGGCGGTGATCCGCGATAATCCGACGGATAATCCATTTTGTGGCCTATTTACTTGCTGTGACAGATCGAATGATCCGAGGAGATCCAACGGATAATCCGAATGACCCTGATTTTGCTTATCTTGTCTTTTTCTGATATTCCAATTAACTGTGATACTTTCTTAGCCCAGTTTCATGTATATTTTAGGACACCTACCGATTATACACCCGTTCTAGTATAGTTTGGTACACCTACCCTTTATACACCAGTCCTGGCTTTATTTATAGTTTGGAACACCTACCCATTATATACCCATCCCGGTATTGTTTGGGATACCTACCCTTTATACACCAGTTCCGGCTTCATGTATAGTTTGGGATACCTACCCATTATACCCTGACCAGTACATTCTTGATAGTGATCCATCGTAGTGCACTCTTATTCATTACTTTATACCAGCCTCGTCCTGACATCATGTATAGCTTTGGGGCCACTTTCCTATTATACGTCTGCCACGTATAATTTTGGGGACACCTACCTATTATACATCTGTCTTGACCAGTCCCGGTATAGTTTGGGGCTTCTACCCATTATACATCATCCCGTATATTATTTGTTGTGGCTTGTTATAGTTCACGGTCATCATGCCTATAACCGTTTTCTTGTATTCCCGTATAGTCTTGTGCTTGTGCTTGCCAAAATATTATCTTGTCTAGTTCGTCCCGACAGGGAGCATCATGTCAAGGACAAATTTTGTGGAATGCCATACCTAAAATTTTGAAACAAACTGCTAAGGTTAATAACTAGCTTAAATGATTAGAGAATTGGGGAGGATCTCCTAGTTGCATGCAGTCCCGTGCTCCGGCAATATTTTACTAACAGATGGACTTGTAGCTTGCCGTCGAGTAGCACACAATTCCAGCTCATCGTCGTGTGGGGCATACCAATTTTACTTACTCAGGTTTACCTTTGTGTGATTTGGATTTAGGTGCACATCTCTCCTGGGGGTGATGTATCCACTAGTATTTATTTTGCTATCGTCCGACGTTTGGGTAGCTTGAACTGTCTGCAGAGCATGTGACCGTATAGAAATTCTAACTTGCATTTGATAGTAATTAGGAGTTAAGATAACCCTAGTTAGCTAACATAGCAAGCCGTACTTCTTGCTTGGCCGTGATTGATGGATGGAGTCCATGTATTGTCTTGTCTTATATTGTCTTGCTTGCCTGATAGTGATCCATCGCGGTGCACTCTGGTCTATTGTCTTGTATGCCCTTTTACTTTATATATGCACTGTTTCTTACATGTTTTCCTTGCCATGATACCGACACTGTACTAGATATTTTCTCGTTACTTTTCTCTCCCAGTTACTGTATATGCTACCTGTACCAGTTTACTTATATGTATATGTTTACCTTGCATGATCCCATATATATTCACCTTATATGATCCCGTACATGTCACCCGTCAAGTTTTTATTACATGTTTCCCGTTTATTTTATTGTTTTTCAGTGCACTTTATATATTACATGGTAGTTACATGTTGCTTAGGATATTGTATCTCTTTGTTGTATTACTGATTTTAGTTCATTAGTTTGACCTTTGTAGTACTTGCTATTTAGGGTCTAACCCTACTGGTTTTTCTTTGCAAGATCCGGTAGCAGAGCCAGAGGATCTTTCATCTATTCCCGAGGATGGTGACCACACGGAGCACCAGACTGGTTGAGTGGTTTCTTATCTTGTTCTCCCACTTATTGCAAATATTCTTTTATGACGTTTAGCCCCAAGCACCTATTAGCTCGTATTTTGGACTTGTTATATCGCCTACTGGGTATGACATGATTAACATATTTTAGACTATAGCCAAAGTTGATCATGTAAGACTTACACTCTTGCTAGTTCATTATTTTGTATTACTAGCTTCATCACCAGCTATGTATATATGGTTTGGGACACTTTACTGTTATGCTTTTGATGATCATATTTTCTTGTACATTATGATTTCCTATTTTTGATTGAGATACTAGGATTGCTTCACCTAGTTTGAATGATGGCTTGTAGCATTAATCCCCATGTCTATTCACAGCCGTGATCGTATTTTGGGGTACTGTAGTACTCTGTTATACGTAGTTGGCTTTGTTAGCCCCCCGTTCTCCAATATTCTGGGCCCGACGCCTGATACACACACACACACACACACACACACACACACACATATATATATATATATATATATATATATATATATATATATATATAAACTAGTAACGTACACGTGCATTGCACGCGGATAAGAAAAATTAATAAAATTTTTTTAAATAAAATATTATTATAAATTTTGTCATTCCTAGGAATTGAATTCAAGTAACCAAGAAAAATACCTCTCACCTTAACCCCTTGAGTTAGAAAAGTAAGTCATATTAGCTAATTAAATAATTAGATATTTAAAATAATAATAATTAATGGGGTATTTACGAACGGCTTACATGGTTTCCAAGCCACCTCATATATACTAGTAAATGCACGTGCATCGCACGTAAAATAATATTTTATAATACTATTAAATAGTTTAAATATATTTTTATTAGAATTTATTATGGATTTATTTTTACTCTTTATAAAAAGTTTTGAAAAGTCAACCCTCCTAAGTTGTACGTATATCCTCACCTAATTAAAAATTAAAAAAATTTAACTAATTATTTAACTACATAATATTATATAACTATAATCAAATATTACTTTCTAGCTCATGTGGTTAAGGTGGTAGGCAATCTTCTTGATTGCGCAAGTTCAATTGTCTACGTTATTTATAACAAATTTAATTTTTGCCAACTAATTTTTTAACGTAATATTAATTCTTAAATAAATGGTTGAGGATTTACAAACGGCTTAGACGACGAACTTTTGAGCCATTTTGAAGGCTATATATATATATATATATATATATATACTCTCTTTTAAAAAATTTATCTTTAAAAAATAATCTATCGTTAAAAGCAAATCTCTTTTTTAAAATCTAAATCTCTCCCTCCCTCTCTCTCTCTCTTTAAAAAAATCTCTCTTAGAAAAATCTTTCTCTCTCCCGGCTTAAAGACAAATATCTTTCTTTAAAAACCTATCTATGAAAAAAAATCTCTATTTAAAAAAATTGCATCTCTCCCTCTGTGTGTGAGAGAAAGAGAGAGAGAGAGAGAGAGAGAGAGATTCATTCTTGAGGAAAAATTTAGACATTTTAAAGATATGGATTTGTTTTTAAAAATAGATTATTATTTTTGATTTGTTTTTACGGAAAGATTTAAATTTTCTAAAAGAGAAATTGGTTTTTAAAGAGAAAGATTTGGAACATAAACGATATTTTTTTTTTTTACAAATCAAGTAACTTTAAAACATTTTATACTTAATATGGTCGCACACAAAAGTTGAAATAACTATGGTGCCAAAATCATAATTTAAAAAATTTAAAATAGTTGATTGAAATTGATATCACGGATGATGCATGCATGCTCACACACTTAAATGTCCAAATCTTAAAAGCAAGTATTCATGCACGTATCTTTTCAAATTCTAAATTCCAAATTCCAAATGCTATTCATTTTCAGATTTTTGAGCACTTTCTCCATCAATATTTATGCAAGTACCTTTATGAATGCTATTCATTTTCAGATTTTGAAATCTTTCTCCCCCCCTATATAACCATCTACGTACTAAACTAATACAAGACAGAAAGATTGAAAGAAAAAAAGAAAATTGGTACGTATTGTAAGGATGTCTCGTGTCGTAGTGGCAGTTTTCTTGCCATTTTCGTTGCCTTGAGTGCAAATGGTACGAAATATTTGACATGCATTTTTCAGCTACTTATCTCTATTTATAATTTATTTTGACAAACATATGTTGGGATCAATGTTTCTTAGATTATGTTGCCATCCTTCTTTGTTTTAGAATTTCTTTAATATTAAACAAGTCAAGCGGACATATGTTATACCACGAGACAAAAAACATCATAAAATATATATATATATATTCACAAAAGGAAATTCATTAATAAGAGTCCCAACGCGACCTCGTAGGTGGTGCAGACCGCCTACTAGATCCAAAAAGGTATACTCACCAAAATGAAAAAAGTATACCACCTACCTAGTCACTAGCTATACAGACCAATCAGGAAATGTTCCTCCTAAACATCTCCTCCTCCATATCCCTTGGCAAGATCGAGAGCCTATCAAACGTCTCGTCCCCGCCGCGAGAGCCCTACGCTTGGCAAATGCCCTTGCCACCTAGTTTTCCTGCTTGGAGCACCACGACGTAACGTAACCCTTTTCCAAACTTCTCCAGCGCCAGGGCCCATCCTGGTGGCTTGCTACCGTAAAGGCTGTCCACCACCAATCTGTCCGAGGTCTGAATCTCGATGTGTTAAAACCCACCCCAGTAATTGACAAAGTTTGAGGCCCTTCATCACCATGCTCGCAAAAACCGGGAGCGAGGAATCGCTGACCCCTCTGATACCAGCTCTGATTGCTAACGTCCCGGTGCTTTCCCTTATTACATACAAAACCACCGTCCCAAATACCAGGCGAACCCCCGCTCTTCACCGCTAGGTTCCAGGTGACCTTCCCTTCTCTTGCCGCTCACCAGCGCCTTTGTCTCCCGCGGCCTTCTTCCTTTGTTGCTCTTCTGGATGAAGGCTGGAATCACCCTGTACAGGTTGGATGCACCTACTTCTCTATCTCCTTGATCAAAAGTTGAGCCGAGAAAATGTTACCTCCGTATATAGCTTTATTCCTTATTTTTCCATAATAACCAAATAGTCGCGGCTACGATCACCTGCTTCACGTGGATCTCTCCAGAATCCCACCACCCTTGACAGCGTCCCCGTAAGTCTCTAACTTCCCCGTCTACTGAGCAAACCTGATAAAAATAAAGCCAGACCTCTTGGACCATTGAGCCCGTGTTAAAAGCAGTTTTTCGACATTTCCAAATCTGCGTAATTACAACAGTGACATTTCGATACCATGTCATATCCTCCGATGTTGACGATCGTATCATCCGTGGGGAGCAAGCGCCATAGTAAAATCAACCATGCATTTAACGGGGATGCACGTGCTCCAAATATTAACCAACCTGTCGATTCTCAGGGAACAACTCCTGACCAAATCCCATGCTAAAACCGTTGAGAAACATCTGGAGACCGTCAGCTTCCAAATAAGTTCGTTGGGACTGTCCCGCAGCTTCAGTCCTGATTCTCTAATGCTTCTAGTGATGTCGGCCCCCAAATGCCTCTGGGCCCGCCCCTCCAATCCCATTCCCCGTCATCTGCAAGCTCTCTGACTGCATAAGCGTCCCATCCCTTAATCAGATTTTCCCCAACAATGTCCACTTCTCAAATAGAATGCTGGCGTTGGCGTCTCCTAAAATAGTGGCAATATGAGTTTCTCCTATGCCCCGAGCAGTGAGTAGTCTTCTCCAGGTTGAGGTAGCTTGGGAAGTCTCTACTGTTAGGCATTGGTGTGTTCTAGGTGAGTATTTACGATGGAAAAATATACACCAGAGAGCCTTGTTGACTCTGAACTTCCACCATATTTTGATGCCGAAAGCCGCCTGAATATCAGCAAGACGCCGAATGAGCATGAGATTACCTCTAGGGGATAAAAGCCTATTGTGCCGATCGACAATTTTCTTAACTAGAGGATCGAACATAGCTGCGGTGCACCTTGCCCCCGTGTTCAGTACCCTTAGATAAACAATCGGGAGAATTATGTTGAAGATTGTTGAAGCCAAATCTCTTTATCACCCACAAGATATATTACCAATCAAGTTTGTCCGTAGGCCTTGATCAAATCAAATTTGATGGCAATGCTTTTGCCTCTCTTTTTGTTACCCAAATCTGCCATCAACTCCTGAGCAAGAATTATGTTGTCTGCGATCTCACATCCCTGAACAAATCCGCTCTGCTCCCCATAAATAACTTTAACTTTCCCCAACCTTGTTTGTGAAGTTACATAGACTAATCGGCCTAAAGTCCAAAAAGGAATTTGGGTTGTCCATCTTCGGAATAAGAACAATATTAGTGCTAGTAATGCTTCTGGGGTATTACTCTCCTGAGAAGAACAACTGAGTAGCCTCAAACATATCTTCTTTGACGATCATCTAGCATCTGACAGAGAATTCTCCGGTAAAACCATCTGGACCCACAGAGCTACCATTGTCGAGGGCCTTAATGGCACTTTCCAGTTCCTCCATAGTCGGGGCAACAGATGGAATGGTGTTGTCAGCCTCTGTGATGATGCTCGGGATAACCGATAAAAAACTATCGTCATACGTGTTCGCCGTCTTCTTAAACAGATTCGAGAAGAACAAGGTTGCTGAGGATCGGTGGTAACCTGATTGTTTCCTTTCCGGATCCTGTGAATGGCTAGTTTGTTCCACTTACTCTTAACACAAGAGTGAAAGAAAGCCGTATTTTTGTCCCCTTCGTTCGGCCTCGCCTTCTGTCTCCAGATGTCCGTCTCAATCTTTTCCTTTTGCTTGAGGATCAGGGCAGCCCTTCCGTTGTCGCATATATCCCATCGTAGCTCTGTTCTTTCTGGGAAACTGCTAGCTCTGCTTTCTTGACCCCCTCGGATATGTTTCCAAAGACTACAATCCCTTGAGCGCCTTCCTCGTAGCACCTAGTCTAAGCCCAATTCTGACCAAACTGTTCTTGTGATTAGTCGAATTCTATGCCTCTTCTACTACCTTCAAGAAAGACGGGTGGTCCTTCCAGAATGAGAGGAAACGAAAACCTCTCTTGGCTGTGACTAGGGAGGGGCCAACCAAAACAAGGGGGGCATGATCCGATTCAGCGCGGTTGAGGTGTTCGACCCTGGAGGCAGGGGCTTGGTCCAGCCACGATTAGTCCACTAAAACTCGGTACAATTGAGACCATTGTCGTCGCGCACCAATCTGGGAGTTGACCCAAGTGAAAGGCTGTCCCGTTAAAGGAAGCTCTGTCGTGCCCGCTGCCATTTGGAAACTCGTAAAATCTTGAATCGATGCTAGATCAAGAGGGAGGCCTCCCTTATTTTCTTTAACCCGAGTGCTGGAATTGAAGTCTCCCCCGCATAACCAAGGTCCAGAGCCCAAGTTTTAATGTGTAGAAGCCTCTCCGAAAGATTGCTCTCTCTAATGTCGTTGCTACCATGCACGATTGTCACCCTAGCCTAATGCCCAAGATCCTGATGTGTGATCGAGACAGAGATGGCCTGATCAAAATTGTCCCTCACCACCGAAGTGAAATCCTCCGAGTGCATAATCCATATGTTCCCCTTATCATTAGAGATAGATTTCTGAAAACCCAAAAGCAATTGGATTGTTAAGAGTTTTTCTTTCTTGACCTTGGTCTCAATGAGAGCAAGAAAGGTCGCACCATGCAATTTACAAAGAATTTTGATGCTCCGAAGTCTGACCCATCAACTTTATCTTCCATTGGGGAACCCCCAACCACTTCCTTACTATTGCTGTGAAACTGTCCCTCATCTCCAAAATGATCTTTTACGTTGTTCTATGTGTCTGAATGTCACGTCCCAGTTCCAAAAATACGTAGGACTAGGACACGTAAGCATGCCAGCCGCATGGATATGACAACTCCAATGTATGGAAACCAAATCCACACGTACGCTGTAATATGAATATCAAATCCACAAGTGGTATAAAACATATGTCACAAGTCACAAGGTATAATCTAAATCTCATCCACCAAAATCATATAGAAATAAATGACCAGTATCTATGAAACTAGATCTCAATAAGAAGTATCTAAGGATGATAGTTGGATGGAGACAAATCCACTACCAACTCGAATGGAGAGGTAAATACAATATAAGTACAACACAATCAAACACAATATACGTATACCAGCTAGCAATCACAGCTCGAAGAGAAGACATCCACGAAGCATATAGAACCATCCGAATCTGCGCTCCTGCAAATACTCAAGAACAGATACACCTGGCAGCGGACCAGGTCCTCAGAGGGACGTAACAAGATACAGAAAATACGAGCCAATTTGAATACAGTAAACATGCATATAATTTGAAAATAAATAAGTACGCTGTACAAGACCATCTATATGAATGCAAATGAGGACAACTTTTCGACGTATGGGCAAGGGTAGGCTACTCGATCTAAGCCTCAAAACTCACACACCCGTCAATGGACATCAGAAATCGACATACCTCTGGGATAGCGACCAGCGCGACTATACAGAAATCGACATACCTCTGGGGTAGCGACCAGCGCGACACACGTCCGTAGTGCGAACTATATACTACGGTTTACCAGAGTGGTTAAAAGTCCATACGCCTAATGATTGTCCTCTCATGATACTAAGTGCCATGTGTGTGTCAACATATCTAATACATAGTAATGACTGAAAGAAAACGACACATGCAAGAAATATACAGAATGCAATAAATATAAAAAAATATAAATAACATGCAAAATTACTGTAACAATTTGGCAATGTATCTTGCCTGGGGTCCTGCTGCTGGTATGAATCAGAGTCCAAGTCACAGTCCAAATAGCCTATGTATTACAAATTTATCACGTCAAAAGATAATTTATTTTAATTTATTTAATTCTGGAATAATTACTCTAAAATTCTATTTTAATCTTATTATTCTGATTTTTATGTTAATCCTAAATTTTGTCCAAAGAAATTAAATTTTATCAACTCGAAACTCATGGCACGCAAATCGAGGCGATCTGTTGACCGAAAAGTCAACCAACGCAAACTCAATTTTCAAGCATGATTTCCTGTATATTTCAGCGTCAAAAACATGCTGGAATTTACGGCTCGTCCAAATTCAAATTCGTTTGGGAATTATGGCACATACAAATTTTGTATTGTGCACCGATGGTTAAATTCTAACCTAGAAGTTCTACAGAATTAACAGTATATAAATACTTCGAATTAAATTCTGGAAAAAATATATGTCGATGATCTCGACATTAGCTTTCCGAAACTTTAAACGGTTCATGATTCTGATTCCGGGTTCTCCCAAAATTGCCAAAACATCGAAATACATCTATTTTCAGACATGCTGTGCTCTACGAATTTTCCAGAATTTAATACTAATAATTTAGAAAAACAATTTATATAATCAGAAAGCTAACCTCAATATCGTTCTAACAAAAAAAATTAGGCCTCGTTTGGAGTCCGGAGCTATGCGCAATGGCTTCTGGAAGATGAAGGAACCCTAGATGGCAATTCTCTAAAAATTGGCTCAAAGAAAAACCTAAAAATTAATAACTAAACTAATATATATAGAGAGGAGAGAGAGTGCAGCCGCGGCTCGGAGAGCGCCACGTGGCAGCCATCCGTGCAGCCCCGCCCAGATCGAACGGTCGCAGTTCGATGCGGCTCGGCTCAGCTGAGTCCGAGTCGAACTCGGTCTCGGCTTGGCTCGAGGTCGGCTCGGCTATGCTCGCACCCACCCACTCAGCGGTCACTGACAGGCGGGCCCGGCACTGTTCACTGCTGGAGGCTGACAAGTGGGCCCCCCTGTTTGCTGACTGGGCAGAATTAATTATTTTTTGGGTTTTCTTTTTCAGAAATTAGTTTTTAATTCAGTTTTTCATAATTAACTCATAATAAATGCTAAAAATAATCAGAAAATTCCCAAAATATTCTAGAAAATATATTTTATTATTTAGAACCTAAAATAAAAGTTTGGGATATTTTTATTTAAGTTTGAACATAAAATAAATTCTTCAAAGTCCTAGAAAATTAGTGTTACTAGTTTTTAATTAACTAAAAAATTATGAAAAAAACCCAATAATCTGAAATAGCCTAAAATTAATTTCTAAATAAATATTTATATAAGTAAATATACTAAAAATATTATTTTCTAATTAACTAAGAGAATACTCTAGATAAATTTAACATCTATAATAAATATATAATAATATAAAATATACACAAAATACCTATTTTTGGTGAGGGAGTTTACAATCTACCCAACTTAAAACAATTTCGTCCTCGAAATTAAAATAAGGCATAATTTGTTAAATCCTCATTATCTTAATCCTTCTTTTAAAAATTTTTAAAATTAAAATGACTTGAATCTCCCAATCTAATCTTACTTGATCACAATCTAAAAGAAATTCCTCTCAAGTTGACAATGCACTTCTACCCAACTTAGAATTTATCCATCTATCACGGAAGGCTATATACTTTAAGAAAAATATTCCTTAATTTATTTACTCATGTCATTAAATCCTCAAAACTTCAACGCCGATTATATCATATATGAAATGTCCTTAATTATAAAAGAATAATCCTCAAGTATGTGATCGGCCTACGGGGTATATCTAGTACTCTCTGTGTATTAAACTTATACCAAGCACGAGGTTTCGTCTTTCCGAAATAAGGGAAGATGGAGATCAATAATAAAGAGTTCAAGGGCGAGGTAATAGAATAGAAGTATCGGGATCAAGGCGTTTAAAGAATTCAAATAGGAATTGTCAAAGCAGTTGTGGATTGAAGTCCTATTTTGGTAATGCCTATCCACATGCTTGCATCGGTACAGTTATGTAACGGATACGATATGCTTAGACATATCTAGAGGGCAAGTACAGGTGTCTACTAGTCAACTATATATCTCAATCCACGTAAAGTATTATTGCGAAGGGCGAATCAAGCGTACTATGGTTGATCAGACCGTAATACACTGATTCTGAATTGTATTATTGTGGGCCTCCCCAATAATACATATGTCATGAACAAGCTCGATAACGAATAAGCTTGCAAAAACTAGGCTATAATAGCAGCATAAGTCAAGGTAGTACAGCAAATATAAGTACGCTAGATGATGATGAAAGGAGGTACAATTTAATTCAAGTTCACAAAAACAAAAAAAGTAAACAATAATAATAAAAGATTCTACAATCCCTACAGTTATCATACAACCTCCTTGTCTAAGTCGCTAGTCGACCAAATAGGGGCAAGGACCTCTAAATTCTATCGTCTGAATAAACATTGTCGTCTTTTGCTAGCATGCCATTAATGTCATTCAGTTACACTACCTTGATGGGTCAAGTGGACTATGTGATACTAGGTTGTGAGGCATACTACCCAACTTAAAAGAATTAAACTGATACTGTGATTGTCTATTAATAATAAGACAATGATCTAAGTTTATAGTTCTCCAATACTATCTAACTATGAAGGTTAGGTTCAGTCCTAATTTTTAATTTTTGGTTTTCTATTGGTTCCTCAATACTAGGGTCAAACATTATGGTAAAACTTCTAACTATCTCTAGTAGTGTCTATACTACTCTCAAGTCTTCTTAATACATCAAGGGGTAATGGTATACCAATCTAAAGATAAGGAATTCTAGGGTTCACTAGATATTCTAAACTTAGTGGTGTGTCTATATTCTCGTTGTATTCTTAATAGGTGTGCTACCATATTTATCATCCTAATAATAGGGGTTCCTATATTCTAGCCGAAGGCTATACTCAAAGAACTATTAGGGAAGTACAGGAATCAAGCAGGATGCAATTATTCAGATAAAATGGATTGGAAGGAGAGCGAATCATAGTCAATTGTGGATGAGATCTTATACTCTATTCCTAGGTGCAGGCTTGCTCGGTACAGTAACGTAACCGAGACAATACGTTCTCGACCTGCATGGGCCACCACAAAAATATGTCACGCCCCAGTCCCAAAAATACGTAGGACTAGGACACGTAAGCATGCCAGCTGCATGGATATGACAACTCCAATGTATGGAAACCAAATCCACACGTACGCTGTAATATGAATATCAAATCCACAAGTGGTATAAAATATATGTCACAAGTCACAGGGTATAATCTAAATCTCATCCACCAAAATCATATAGAAATAAATGACTAGTATCTATGAAACTAGATCTCAATAAGAAGTATCTAAGGATGATAGTTGGATGGAGACAAATCCACTACCAACTCGAATGGAGAGGTAAATACAATATAAGTACAACACAATCAAACACAATATACGTATACCAGCTAGTAATCACGGCTCGAAGAGAAGACATCCACGAAGCATATAGAACCATCCGAATCTGCGCTCCTGCAAATACTCAAGAACAGATACACCTGGCAGCGGACCAGGTCCTCAGAGGGACGTAACAAGATACAGAAAATACGAGCTAATTTGAATACAGTAAACATGCATATAATTTGAAAATAAATAAGTACGCTGTACAAGACCATCTATATGAATGCAAATGAGGACAATTTTTCGACGTATGAGCAAGGGTAGGCTACTCGATCTAAGCCTCACAACTCACACACCCGTCAATGGACATCAGAAATCGACATACCTCTGGAGTAGCGACCAGCGCGACACACGCCCGTAGTGCGAACTATATACTACGGTTTACCAGAGTGGTTAAAAGCCCATACGCCTAATGATTGTCCTCTCATGATACTAAGTGCCATGTGTGTGTCAACATATCTAATACATAGTAATGACTGAAAGAAAACTACACATGCAAGAAATATACAGAATGCAATAAATTTAAAGAAATATAAATAGCATGCAAAATTATTGTAACAATTTGGCAAGGTATCTTGCCTGGGGTCCTGCTGCTGGTATGAATCAGAGTCCAAGTCACAGTCCAAATAGCCTATGTATTACAAATTTATCACGTCAAAACATAATTTATTTTAATTTATTTAATTCTGGAATAATTACTCTAAAATCCTATTTTAATCTTATTATTCTGATTTTTATGTTAATCCTAAATTTTGTCCAAAGAAATTGAATTTTATCAACTCGAGACCCATGACACGCAAATCGAGGCGATCTGTTGACCAAAAAGTCAACCGACACAAACTCAATTTTCATGCATGATTTTATGTAGATTTCAGTGTCAAAAATATGCTAGAATTTATGGCTCGTCCGAATTCAAATTCGTTTGGGAATTATGGCACATACAAATTTTGTATTGTGCACCGATGGTTAAATTCTAACATAAAAGTTCTACAGAATTAACAGTATATAAATACTTCGAATTAAATTCTGGAAAAATATATGTCGATGATCTCGACATTAGCTTTCCGAAACTTTAAACGGTTCATGATTCTGATTCCGGGTTCTCCCAAAATTGCCAAAACATCGAAATACGTCTATTTTTCGACATGCTGTGCTCTACGAATTTTCCAGAATTTAATACTAATAATTTAGAAAAACAATTTATATAATCAGAAAGCTAACCTCAATATAGTTCTTATAAAAAACACTAGGCCTCGTTTGGAGTCCGGAGCTATGCGCAATGGCTTCTGGAAGATGAAGGAACCCTAGATGGCAATTATCCAAAAACCGGCTCAAAGAAAAACCTAAAAATTAATAACTAAACTAATATATATAGAGAGGAGAGAGAGTGCAGCCGCGGCTCGGAGAGCGCCATGTGGCAGCCATCCGTGCAGCCCCGCCCAGATCGAACGGTCGCAGTTCGATGCGGCTCGGCTCAGCTGAGTCCGAGTCGAACTCGGTCTCGGCTCGGCTCGAGGTCGGCTCGGCTCGGCTCGTACCCACTCAGCGGTCACTGACAGGCGGGCCCGGCACTGTTCACTGCTGGAGGCTGACAGGTGGGCCCCCCTGTTTGCTGACTGGGCAGAATTAATTACTTTTTGGGTTTTCTTTTTCAGAAATTAGTTTTATTTCAGTTTTTCATAATTAAATCAAAATAAATGCTAAAAATAATCAAAAAATTCCCAAAAAATTCTAGAAAATATATTTTATTATTTAGAACCTAAAATAAAAGTTTGGGATATTTTTAATTAAGTTTGAACATAAAATAAATTTTTCAAAGTCCTAGAAAATTAGTGTTACTAGTTTTTAATTAACTAAAAAATTATGGAAAAAACCCAATAATCTAAAATAGCCTAAAAATAATTTCTAAATAAATATTTATATAAGTAAATATACTAAAAAAATTATTTTCTAATTAACTAAGAGAATACTCTAGATAAATTCAACATCTATAATAAATATATAATAATATAAAATATACACAATACCTATTTTTGGTGAGGGAGTTTACACTGAATGCTGGGCTAACTGATTCTCTAACTTTCTACTATCCTACGATGTGTGATCCTCCGAAGTCTCAGTCTCTAGCGGCGGATCCAGACCCCCCGGATCAGCGACATAGTCTTCCTTCTCGACAAAGTCTTCCTCCTCGACCAGACGTTGTGCAACTTCAAGGCGCACTCCTTCCCCACTAATCTATCCTCAGATGGATTACCACAACCGCTTCCCCGCCGTTTAAGAAGGCATGTTTCTCCTGATCTCCCGGAGTTTTGAAACCATATTCCAGGAAGTCCGACTGCTAGGCTCTCGGTTCCACAAGCTTAGGACAAGCCTCCCAGGGTTGGACCTCTGAAGAAAGGGTCTCTGAGGGCAAAGGTGGTTCCTCGGTCCAACTGAAGGCTTGGAAGCCAAGGGATCCGTTGTGACTCTCTTGGAAGTAGAAGTCACTAAAGCTGGAGGACAAGATAGCACAGAAGAGCTGGGTACAACTCCCTTCTGTTTCAAGGCTAATCTGTCCCTGACTTCCACCCTCGGAACAGAGGAGGAAGGCAAAAGCTGGGTTCCCGGCGGACCACTCGAGCAACTACCAATCTCGCGACTCGCCACCACGCTCCGCTCTAGGCTCTGTAACAAAGAGCAATGTTCGACCTGGTGTCCCTGGTGAAAGCATCCAAAGCAATATAACGGCTTAGATTCAAACACCAGGGGTTGCCAATAGCTCCTAACCCCAGGAAGCTCGGTGTGAACCCTCTCCGGGAGCGGTCGGCTAATGTCCATCTCAACAAATACTCGGGCAGTACAAGGGCGCGATTGAGCCGTCGTGGGGTGATCAATTTTCAGGGGAGCATCGAAACCTCGTGAGATAAAAAAAAAATTGCATCGTCTTTGCGAACAACTATTGGGGGAGGTCCGGGAGGGAACCCAAATCGGATCCAGGGGGGTTTCCCTCATCGGAGAGAAATCTGGCGTCCACTTGAAAATCTTTATCGGAGCCTGGGCTATAAACCACAGCTCCTTGGAGCGCAACAATAAAAAGTCTACCTTACGGACCGGACGAATGAGGACATGTCTCGCATCTAAAATCCCCACTCGCACCTGTCCGATGAAATCAAAAAGTCCAAAAGCCCGCCGGATCGCGTCCACCGACGGTCTGGACCGCAAAAATATCCATACAAGAGCAAGGAGAAAGGGGCAGAGAAGCGCGGCCTCTTCAGCTTTACTGAAATGAACCGCGGGGGCACCCTCAAAGAGAAAAGAGTCATGGGCAACGATCGGGGGACCGATATCAGCTGAGGGCTGCTCAATGGAAAGGATCTCCGCAAATTACGAAACGGGGGGAGAGGCCGGAGGAGAAAGAGAAAGCATCCATCTTAACCACTAGGCTGTTTTTAGAAATGTCAGTGGTTTATAAAATCTGAATGGTCCAAAAATACAATCCACTATATATATTTATTGAGAGAGGGTGAGTGAGAGAGGACTATCTACCCATGTTTTTAGAAATATTAGTGGTTTACAAAATCTGAATGGTCAAAAAATACAATCCACTATTTCGAAGAACATACAAAAATATACTTAAGAACGAAATTACGTCCCGATTTCGTCCAATCGATAATCGTCTCCCGGACGTGATGCCGTGCACGCGTAGGACGCGCGTGCACAAGGCCTAGGCATAATGATATTTTTTAGAACACATGCAACAGAGTACGCAAATAAGATAACATACATTGAGGAATAGAAACATTTTCTTTTATTGATAATGAACATCTGATTACAGACTCTTGACCCAAAAACGATAAGGATGCCATACGGGCTTACAACTTGGATACAAAATGAGATAGCCGTTCCATACATCACATCATTTACTAAAACTTCAAAACAATATAGGCACCTGCTGGCGAAGCTATTGCCTTGTCTCGGAGCTGCATATAAGGATTGCGCGGGCTCCAGGTTCTTTGTACAAGCTCCAAAAAAAGTCACCACCGGGATGCAACGAGTACTGGACTGATTGGGGGAAGAAGAAGCTTCAGCTCCTCGCCGCGTCGCTTGGGCTCGGGGAACCTACTGCAACGAAGGTCAATACTTTGAAAAGTACCGGTGAGGACGAGCTAACCCAACTAACCAATTCCAAAGTTTGTTCATATGAAGCATGCAATTTATTTGTGATCTTTCTAACTTGCCCTAGTTCAATTTACATGCAAGCATTGAGTATTCAATTCACATAAACAAATATGTCACCGTTAAGTGACTTTTACCTTCCCGTCTGAACTGTCTGCACAATACTTACCCTGTCTTTCCCTGCCACGAAGACACCATTAGTTTTGAGCAAGCAATGCAGAAATATATATATTGGGTCATGGATTTCATTGCCTTCGTGTGTGTGTGTGTATATATATATATATATATATATATATATATATATATATATATATATATATATATATATAATTTATTTATTTATTTATATTTGCACTATACACTTTCTAATATGGGAGATTAGTTACAAAAAAGTTACTAGACCGAAAAAAAATATACGTTTGATTTTTCTTCAAACTCTCTCTTTAAAAACAAATCTCTCTCTCTCTCTCTCTCTCTCTCTCTCTCTCTTTAAAAACAAATCTCTCTCTCTCTCTTTAAAAAAAATCTAAATCTCACTTTAAAATAAATAAATAAATCTCTATTTAAAATAAATAAATCTATCCCTATTTAAAAAATAAAAATAAATCAATCTCAATTTTTAAAATTAACTGATAGATATCATATTAAAAAATTTATCTCTATTTTTAAAAACAAAATACAAATGTTACTACCTCTATCTGAAAAAATAAATCTCACTTAATTTTAAAAAAGAAACTGATAGTTGTCTGACTTTATAAAAACTATCTTAATCTTTAAAAAAATTGCTTTTTGAAAAAAAAATCTAAATCTTTTTAGGAGACTTCCTAAGAAAAATAAACTTTCTTTAAAAAAAAAATTATAAGGAGGTGAGATTTAGATGGGTAAAGAGATATATTTTTAAAGATTTTTTTGGAGATTTATTTTTAAAGAAAGATATATATTTTTAAATAAAAAGAGATATAAATCGAAAAACTAATCTATCTTTCAAAAAAAAAAATTTGCTTTTTAAAACATTTATATCTCCCTTTCAAGAAGGAATTTTTTTCAAGTACCGAGATTTTTTTCAAAGACGAAATTTCTTGATTTGTTTATATATATATATATATATATATATATATATATATATATATATATATATATATATATATATATATTTTTTTTTTTTTGAAAAACAATTTAAAATATAAATTTATTATAAATTTTGTCATTCCTAGGAATTGAAAATAACCTTTTATCTTAACCACATGATTTAGAAAAGTAAATCATATTAGGTAATTAAATAATTAGTGGAGTATTTACAAACGGCTTACACGGCTCAATTTTTAGCTATTTTCAAGCCACGTTAGTGTGTGTATATATTTTATTATTATTTTATTGTGTGTGTGTGTATATATATATATATATATATATATATATATATATATATATATATATATATATATATATATATATATATATATATATATTCTCTTTGAAAAATAATCTATCGTTAAAACAAATCTCTTTTTTAAAATCTAAATCTCTCCCTCCCTCTCTCTTAGAAAACAAATTTCTCTTAGGAAAATCTTTCTCTACCTGCTTTAAAACAAATATCTTTCTTTAAAAACCTATCAATGAAAAAAATATCTATTTATAAAATTTGCATCTCTCCCTCTTAGAGAGAGAGAGAGAGAGAGAGAGAGAGAGAGAGAGACGCTCTTAAGGAGAAATTTAGACATTTTAAAGATATGGATTTGTTTCTAAAAATATATTATTTTTTTAGATTTGTTTTTAAAAATAAATTAAGTTTTAGTTTGTTTTTATGGAAAGATTTAAAAATGTTTAAGAGATAATTTTTTTTTTTAAAGAGAGAGATTTGAAAAATAAACCATATATTTTTTTTTAGAAATCCAGTTAACTTTGAAAAAATTTATACTTAATATGGTCGCAAACAAAAGTTGAAATAACTATGGTACCAAAATCATATAAATAGTCCAACTACATAAACTCAAATAAGAACTCACGAGTTGAACTTACATTAAAGATATGACAAGTGGACAATTATTTTAATTTAGACCTCTGTATTTTTGCATGTAGACCCTTTGAAAAAGTCAAAAGGTAAGATAGATGTAATCCAACGGTTGTAAAATACATGAGTTCAAAAAATTAAGAACTCATGAGTTCATGTTGAAATTTTGTTTTAAAACTTTAAAATAGTTGATTAAAATTGATATAGCGGATGATGCATGCCTGCTCACACACTTAGATGTCCAAATCTTAAAAAGAAAGTATTCATGAGCGTATCTTTCAAATTCCAAATGCTATTCATTTTCAGATTTTTGAGCTCTTTCTCCATCAATATTCATGCACGTATCTATATGAATGCTATTAATTTTTTAGATTTTGAAATCTTTCTCCCTCACTATTTAACCATCTACGTACTCAACTAATACAAACTGATAGATTGAAAGAAAAAGAAAATTGGTGCGTACTGTGTCCAAGGATGTCTCGTGTCGTAGTGATATTTTTTCTTGCCATTTTCGTTACCTTGAGTGCGAAAGGTACAAAATATTTGACATGCATGTTTTCATCTACTTAGCTCTATATATAATTTATTTTGGCTAACATATGTTGAGATTAATGTTCCTTAGGTTATGTTGCCATCGCAAAGGCTTCAAAGTGTTGTGCAGACCACCATAGATGGGGTCTCAATCCCCCAGTTGAACACTGTCTCGGTGAAGCGGACAACACCAAATGCAACGACTGGTGTGTCAACACCAATTTTTGTGGGTTAGGATTTTGCAAAAAAATACGGAAACTCCACTACTGTCACTGTTCATGCAATTGAACAGCGGAAATAATATTAATGTGGTACTAAGTATAGATATTCCGTAATAAAAGTGGCCATTCTCTTCACTTTCTTGATATGTGTTTTCCTTATCAGTTATCTCTATATGTTCTAAATTAATTTTCTTTTTCTTTTATAGAACTTGAGGTACGTACAATGGCACGTACTATGTCCAATCCAAACACGACAATGTTGTTGCCACATCCATACGAGGAACTATAAAATATTTTAGAGTGCATTTGAAACCTATCACCATATTTTGGTCTAGTAATACACTCAATATAGCCATTAAAACAAAATAGAGAGAAAATGATAAGTAACACAAGTGTGGAGCCGCAGAATGAAGCAGACGAGGGATAAACAACTTCGTCCAATGCACCATTGTAAACGAAAGTCTCCGCTGTCTAATACGATCCGTTTCTGATTCCGAATATGTGGCTTTTTCGTCTTCCTTTGGCTTTCCACCTTTTTCCTTCTTTTCCATTGATAGTCGAACGATTCTGCAGCAAGTCTAACAAAGGCGAGCTAGGGAGTCCTTGTTTGTAGACTTTCCGAGTAGCAAATCAATTAACGAAATAAGAAAAAGTATGAAATTTTACACAACTTAACTGCACAATTTGTGCTCATCTTTCTTATTATTTTTGAGGGTATTTATAAGGGAGTGAGGTAGAACGTACTTGTTGTCCAAGTTTCCAAAAATGGTCAACAATGACGGCAAAATATGCTAATTGATGACATTTGTGTTAGAATTTTTTATGTCTTTTCTTATTGAACAATTTCAAAAAACAAAAAATAAAATAAAACAATGTTACCGGCCTCTGGGGAAGTCGTGCACGAAGCACTGCCCTAAGAGTTTATTCGGGATCTGTGTGCAGACGTTCCCGAAGCTCCTAGTGGTAAAACTCCCGCACTACCGGTATCTCGTTGCCGCACACGACTTGGAGAGAACGACCAGAACTTAGCTCTGCCCAGAGCTTGGAGATGAATACGAAGAAGTGAACAGAATGTTGACAGAGGTTTCGTAAGAATTTTTTCTAATAGATTTACAACGAAACAGTCCGAAATATATAAGACTGATGTGTAACGGTCTGAATTAATTTTCGATTAATTCAGCCGTTACACAGGAGAATTAATAGGATGAATCTGGACACAGAAATTTGTAACGGTTCAAACGTTCAGAAATTAATTTTGTAACGTTACAGAAAAATAAATGACTGAATAAAGAGGAGCAAAAAGAATTTTAGGGTCCCAGCCCGAACCCGAAGAGGAAATCGGATCGGCATTCGGCGTCCGCAGATGTGGGCGCGTACCCGCACCCGTTACGCGCGCCGAACCGAACCGAGCCGAGCCGGGCCGGGCGGCGGCGGCAGCGCGCGCCTGTGGCCCAAGGGGTTCCCCACACAACAACTTAATAGAGCAAAGAATAGAAAGTAATATATGTCCACAAGAGGGCTTTGCCTCATCTGATGTGGGACTAAAGATAGGAAGAGGAATTGAACTTTTTGAAGAGAAGCAAAACCAACAATCCCCCCCCCCCCAAAAGTCAAGTTCCGAAACAGAGATAAGAGTGAAGTAAATAGAGAGAGAGGGAGAGAGAGAGAGAGAGAGAGAGAGAGAGCATCTGGGCAGTAAAATACTATGCATAGATGAGATGGACTACAGCCTTGAATCTCACGTAGTGACTATTGCCTTAATCTGAAGAAGTGCTTGATGGACTATGCCTTGAATCAGACTTCTTGAACCAGATTTAGAAAATAGCACACATAGTACGCTAGAGGTCCTTGATCTATCGGGTGGCGCTTTTAAATGGCCATGCGCACTATTCCACATTCATGAGAGTTGTCTGGGATCGCCCTATCCCATAGTCGCGGCCTTCACGACCTCTCATATAGGTAAGTCCTTAATGGTTGGTGATATGAATCAACCCAGCATTGCAGCTTGGACCTATTAAGAGTTTAACCTCATCCTAACCATATCACACAGGAACACTGTCACCATAGGGATGGGGAGTCATTGTACACATGTACAACCACTTGGGCTTTATTTTATTGAGACTTTAATCTTGAGTCAATGTTCCATAAAGTCACCTAAGTTCAGCTTGTTTTTACCCATTGAACCGGCTTCTTGGGATCTCCAGTCAGACTCGGTTGGGTTGCCACTGCTGGTGACTAACTTATGGGCTTAACCCCATCCCCCTCGATGATTCTAGGATCAAAGTCCTAGACAGACCCTTCGTCAAGTGATCTGCAAGGTTCTTTTCTGACTTTATATAATCAAGAACCACATATTTGCCTAGTAGGCTCTTTATTGACTTGAAGCGCAGCTGCAGGTGCCTGTTCATCTTAGCATTCACAGAATCATGCTTTAGTAGTTCAATAACAGATTTATTATCATAATTTATAGAAATTGCAGGAACAGGACTAAGAGAAACAGGTATATGCATAATAAGATTTTTAAGCCATTCAGCTTCTGTGCAAGTTGTATCTAAAGCTATCATTTCGGAGTCCATTGTACTCCTAGCTATGATAGTTTGCTTACAAGAGCTCCAGGAGATCGTAGCTCCTCCTAAAGTAAAAACATATCCAGTAGTAGATTTTATATCATGTGAGTCAGTTATCCAGTTTGTATCTGAATAACCTTCTATGATATCAGGGTGCCTAGTAAAATAAAGTTTGTAATCTAGGGTGCCCTTGAGATATCTAAATACCCTATCCAAGGCAGTCCAATGTGACTGATTTGGGTTACTGGTATATCTGCTTAGTCTCCCAATAGCAAATGCAATATCAGGTATTGTCCTGTTTGTTATATACATAAGGGAGCCTATCATCTGTGAATATTTATGTTGTTCCAAAGGTGATCCTTCATTCTTTTTCAGTACAATACTGCTGTCATAAGGAGTAAGGACAGGTTTCTTATCAAATAACTCAAATCTTTTTAGCATTTTTTCAATTGAATGTGCTAAAGATAGAGTATAACCCTCTTTGCCTTTGGTCACTTGCATTCCTAAAATTAGGTTGGCTTCTCCTAGGTCTTTCATATCAAACTGGCTAGATAAATAGTTCTTTATAATATTTATCAATTCCAGTGATGAACCTAGGATAAAGATATCATCTACATACAAGCATAAAATGACACAACTTTTACATGTACCTTTAGAGTATATGCATTTGTCATACTCATTTGACAAGAAACCATATTCACAAATTACTTTGTCAAATTTATTGTGCCATTGTTTGGGAGCTTGTTTCAGGCCATAGAGGGATTTTACTAGTCTGCAGACTTTCTTTTCTTGACCTTTAGCAACAAAACCTTCAGGTTGGTCCATATAAAGTTCTTCCTCTAGGTCTCCATTCAAAAATACTGTCTTTACATCCATTTTATGGATTTGCATATCATGAATGGATGCTAAGGCCAAGAGAGTTCTAATGGATGTGATCCTAGCTACAAGAGAGTAGGTATCAAAATAATCTAACCCTTTCTTCTGAGTAAAACCCTTAGCAACTAATCTAGCTTTGTATTTCTCTATAGTACCATCGGCTCTGAGTTTCTTCTTAAAAATCTACTTACAACCTATTGGTTTATTCCCTAAAGGTAGATCTGTTAGAAACCAAGTGTTATTCTCCATGATGGAGTTATATTCACTGTTAATGGCTTCTTTCCAGAAGGGAGCATCAGGAGACGATATTGCTTCTTCATAAGTTGAGGGATCACCCTCTATCAAAAAGGTAAAGAATCCTTCTCCTAATTTTTTCTCAATCCTATTCCTTTTACTCCGTCTTGGTTCTAAGTCTTGTTCAGATTGAGAGCTAGGTATTTGGACTTGAGAACTAGTAGAGGGTATGGAGGAAGAGATTGAACTTCTATCCTTAAAGGGAAATATATTTTCAAAGTAAACTGCATCTCTTGCTTCTATAATGGTATTATTAGAGATTTCATTTACTTCTGAGTGAGTCACTAGAAATCTATTGGCATAGCTGTCTAAGGCATATCCTAAGAAAACAGCGTCTACAGTCTTGGGACCAATATTTCTCTTTTTAGGTTCGGGAATTCCGACTTTAGCAAGGCATCCCCAAACTCTAAGGTAATTAATCCTAGGTGCTCTACCTTTCCACAGCTCATAGGGAGTCTTATCTTTTGTCTTACTAGAAATCCTATTAAGAATGTAACAGGCAGTTAAAAGGGCTTCTCCCCACAAGTTATCAGGAGCACCAGAGCTGAGAAGCATGGCATTCACAATATCTAACAGAGTGCGGTTCTTGCGTTCAGCAACTCCGTTAGACTGAGGTGAATAAGGAGCAGTTACCTCATGAATTATTCCATGTTCTTCACAGAAGTTAGTCATTTCGTTTGAGGTATATTCTCCACCACGATCAGACCTAAGGATCTTAATTTTCCTTTCTAATTGATTCTCAGCTTCAGATTTGTAGACCTTAAATCTATCTAGAACTTCATCTTTGGTTTTTAGAAGGTAGATGTAACAATACTTTGAATAATCATCTATAAAAGTAACAAAGTATTTTCTACCGCCTCTAGTCAAAATCCTATTTGAGTCACATACATCACTATGAATAAGTTCTAGAGGGTCAAAATTTCTTTCTACAGATTTGAATGGTAATCTAGTGTGTTTGGCTTGAACACAAATCTCACATTTGTGTTTGTCATCTATTGGAGTCTTGGAAATAAGATCTAAAGTCATCATTCTTTTAATAGAACCTAGGTTCACATGACCTAGTCTGCCATGCCAAACATTTGAAGATTCTATATTAGAGACAATGAGAGAACCATCAGACATTTTATTCATTGTACTTAAAATAAAAAGACCGTCTTTTATAAAGCCTTTTCCTATAAAAGAGTCATGTTTAGAGAAAACTACTTTATTAGCCTCCATTACAATTTTGTATCCTGAGGCTACAAGAAGGGATCCACTAACAAGGTTTCTCCTGACAGACGGCACATGAAGAACATCATGAAGAGTTAAGATTTTTTCTGATGTCATCTTCAGGTTAACTTTTCCTCTTCCAATAATTTGTGCCGTTGAGCCATCTCCTAGGGTCACACCTCCTCCACTTGATTCCTGATAGTTTGAAAAATAGGAGCGATCAAACGAAACGTGAACATTAGCTCCAGAATCCAACCACCAATCATCAGAATGGTAAGAGAGGTTAATAAGGGGTTGAAAGCTTACAGACCTGAAGAAACTCGAAGAACCTTTGTGAAGCATGTTTGCTTCTGGTCTAACTGAGCCATTTCCTTTGTAGGAGGTCTGGACAGCTTCCTTCTTCCTATGGTAGCAGTGGGTGGCCATATGGTTTGTTTTACCACACACAAAACAAAACCTCTTCTGATCCTGAGTCTGACTGAAGTTTCTAGGTTTTTGGTTTTGGTGATGATGGTTTTGGTGGTTAGGCTGAAAGTTTTTTTTTCTTCTTGAAGAAATTCTTTTTGGGTTTATAAGGAAAATTAGACTTGGGTTTTCCTTGGCCTTCTACAAGGTTTACCTTAGCTTTAGATTCAGTCTTAGGCTTAGACCTCAATCTAATTTGTTCTTCGGTTCTAATTTTCTTTAAGACTTGATTGTAGGTAAGATCTCCTTGTGTATGGATAAGATCCTTAGCCATATCAGACCAAGAGGGAGGTGGCTTGTCTATTAGGCATGCTATTTTATGTTCATTAGAGAAAGATGTTCCTTTGGCTTGAATATGTCTAAGGTATTCTTGGAATTCATGGAGCTGGTCATTCATTGGTTTGTTATCTACCATGAAATACCTATTAAAGGTTGAAGAATTAAACCTTTCTATTCCGGCATCATCACAGCCGTATTCATCTTCCAAGGCTTTCCAGAGTTCTTTAGCGCTCTTGTATTCAAAAAATATATCATACAAGGATTCAGATAATGCGCTTAGAATTCTATGAAAACAATGGAAGTCTATCTCTTTTGGGGTTTTTGGTTTCGATGAGGTGGACACTCCTATGTCAGACTCAGCTTCATCAGAATCATTTGTGATGGGTGTGGACCCATCAATGGCAGAAATAAGTCCTAAGGTCGTGAGCTAAAATTTTATTTGGCTCTGCCATCTCTTGAAGTATGAGCCATCAAACTTAGCAGGTTTTGCAGTAGAGGATTCTTCCTTACCAGTCATGATTGCAGTCTGAAAAATATAAATTTATTTAATAACTATGTCCAAGATAATAGTTTAGGTGGTCTTTGCTAATCAATCTTAAAATCTTTAGTTTTTAAGTGTTGATCAACTCAAGTTAGCTGTAGGGGCCGGTTCCCAGCTAGCGGTGGTCCGAAGACTCTTAAATACCGTGTCGCTTAGGGTTATTTACACCCGGTTGACAGAAGGACCCTTTCGGCTTGTGCCCGAGTTTGTCTCTACTTTGAAACTTTAGATTCAAGATTTTATTTGCAATTTCCTTTTACTAAACTATTTTCTTTTGGTCTTAGATTGCTTTCAAAATATTAAGTGATTACAATTGAAGCAAATTGTATGTTGTAATTGAAAGAATTTTTTTTTTTTTTTGTGATCAAAATTGTAATTGACAAAATTTTGAAATGTGATAACAAATTGCTAGAAGAACAGAATGTGGTTACAAATTGCTAGAAGGCCCGAATGTGTTCACTGTATGTAATATGCTAACAGAATGTGGTAACAAAATGTTAGAAGCACAGGTTAAGCAAATTTGTATATTGATATTTATAGTATAGTGAGTAATTTTCTACAAAATTAACAATATTTTAGAAAATTCTTTTTAACCGGGTGTAAACTGGCAATTGTATATTAAAAAAAAATTTAATCAGAAGTTTTCCAGAAGTTTTTGTTTTATTTCTAGAAACAATTGCTAACAGAAGTTTTTGTAATATGCTAATCAGAAGTTTTCGAAATTTGAAAGTATGAATCAGTAGCTAAAACTATTTAAAGTAACAATTGAACAGTAGCTAAAATTATTTGTAACAATTTTCTAAAAGTAACTATTGACAGTATAAGAAAATTGAAACTATGAAACTATTAAGAAAAGTTTCGAAAATTTCTAACAGTAGGTAATTCTAACAGTAGGTAATTGTAACAAACAATAAACTCTTAGATTGTTAGAATTTTTTATGTCTTTTCTTATTGAACAATTTCAAAAAACAAAAAATAAAATAAAACAATGTTACCGGCCTCTGGGGAAGTCGTGCACGAAGCACTGCCCTAAGAGTTTATTCGGGATCTGTGTGCAGACGTTCCCGAAGCTCCTAGTGGTAAAACCCCCGCACTACCGGTATCTCGTTGCCGCACACGACTTGGAGAGAACGACCAGAACTTAGCTCTGCCCAGAGCTTGGAGATGAATACGAAGAAGTGAACAGAATATTGACAGAGGTTTCGTAAGAATTTTTTCTAATAGATTTACAACGAAACAGTCCGAAATATATAAGACTGATGTGTAACGGTCTGAATTAATTTCCGATTAATTCAGCCGTTACACAGGAGAATTAATAGGATGAATCTGGACACAGAAATTTGTAACGGTTCAAACGTTCAGAAATTAATTTTGTAATGTTACAGAAAAATAAATGACTGAATAAAGAGGAGCAAAAAGAATTTTAGGGTCCCAGCCCGAACCCGAAGAGAAAATCGGATCGGCATTCGGCGCCCGCAGATGTGGGCGCGTACCCGCACCCGTTACGCGCGCCGAACCGAGCCGAGCCGGGCAAGGCGGTGGCGCGCGCGTGTGGCCCAAGGGGTTCCCCACACAACAACTTAATAGAGCAAAGAATAGAAAGTAATATATGTCCACAAGAGGGCTTTGCCCCATCCGATGTGGGACTAAAGATAGGAAGAGGAATTGAACTTTTTGAAGAGAAGCAAAATCAACAATTTGTTTGGTCGTCATCTACGTTAGTGCCATCTTTATCATTTGAAAACAATGACTGCTCAACACACATTATCTTTATTTAAAAAAGATGACTTGTAAGCGTAATCTTTCTTCATAAAAGACGACTTCTATATAAGTGTCATCTTTATTTACAAAATAATACTTTTATGGTGAGATTACATTGACAGTTCAACACACATCATCTTCCTTTATAAAAGAGCAATTTTATGCATTATCTTTATTTTTTTTAAAATGACTACATGCATCATCTTTATTTAGAAAAGATAATTTTTATCGTGAGCAAACAATGAAAGCTCAACAAATGTCATGGTTATTTATGAAAGATGACTTATATAGGTCATCATTATTTACAAAAGATGACTTCTATGCGTCATCTATATTTACAAAAGATGACTTTTATCAAGGGTACAACCATGACAACTCAAAAATGTCATATTTATTTACATAAGATGACTTTTATGTGTCATCTTTATTTATAAAAGATGACTTATGTGCAATTTAATGTTTGTTATTATTTTATAGTATGCATTTTTGTATTTGTATTGTACAATTTGTATTCTATATACAATATCCCATAGAAAAAAGTAATATTTAACGCCAACCAAAAATATTTTATTTCATAATTATTCAAAGTGCCAACGTTAAACTAAAATAATACTACTTCATTCCCACATGTTTGCGAGGAAAAGTGTCACTACCACATTTCAGAATAGTGGTATTTTCGTCTTTTTATTATTTAATTTAATGTGTTAATATTGAATGATATTTATTTATATTTAATTTCTGTAATTTTAATTGATTGTCATACCTTACCGTTGCTTCGATAATTGGATAACTACACTAGCTATTGCCTTCCTATAAATTTCATACCCTTGTCCTAGACGTGTCAGCCTTCTATTTTGATCTTTGTGTGACTCATAATTATGCCTTTTTGTGCTTCATCTTAGTCGCACAATATTCGTTGCATACGATTATATTTTATTTTCTATAAATCTAACTTTGCATCGTTGTGCGTTCCAATCGAAATTGGAGACACAATCTCGACCCATTTTGTGCAACCCAAATTATGAGAATATTCTAGTTTGAGTCTCCCACATTCATGACACTTGTGTCCCATCTAATTTTAACCCCATGTACTTCTAATTAATTTAGAACACCAATTATATTAATTCTAAATAAGTTAATCCAAAAATCTCATCTTGTGAAATTTTCCAATTGTTAGGCACTTTTATTCTCAAGTGCATTGAGGTGTCCACACCCCCTGGAACCAACACATGAAGAAACCCCATTTTCCTTCATTAATATGGTCATGTGATTTTTCTCTAATTCGAGGAGTGTTTGGCATTCAACATCAACCCTCATTGAACCTTGGCCCTCCATTTTGATACCATGCAATCCCAGCCCTCCAATTTCTACATGAGAAACTAAGCCTTTTTCCAAGGAGGTGTGTTGATCAGCCCACCTTTCTAGGTCAACCCTAACACCCAACCCTAATTCTACATATATATATATATATATATATATATATATATATATATATATATATATATATATATATATAGCCTTTTTTCTATTTTTTCATCCCTAACATATATCCAGCCGACCCCCATCTCCTGTTCACCATCTCCATTCATCGTTGTTCCCGCCGACCGGAGCCGCCAAGTCCGGACACCGCCTGAAGCCGCTGCTAACCGCCTGAGCGGACCCCGAGCCCGCTGTTCCCGACTCCTCGACAGAACCCTACCAACCGGAGCAACCCCGTTTTGACCATCCCGCCATCGACGGAGCGCTGCTCACCGCCTGCACTTCAACCCAACGACCGGAGTTGAACCCGAATACCTCGCCACCGACCCGCTGAACACCAGCACCTATCCAGTCTACCATCCGCCTGAACCAAGCCCATCCATCCCCTCGTCGACGACCCGTCGACAGCACCCGAAGTCGACGCCACCATCCCACCGACGACGCTGAACGACATTCCCTAGCTGGACCTCCACCGCTCGACTGGAGCCTGATCACAGCCGACAAACCTGACCTCCTTCGACTCGACAGCAACACCTCGACAGCACATGCCTGAACCCGAGCCAGTCGAACACCCCCTCTTCACGAGCGCGCAGGTTCGAGTTATTCTCTTCATGTTGTGTACGTATACGTATGTGTAAAATGTTAGGATCTAGCGTATTGCTCTATGACAAGTTCACTAGATGGTGAATGCAAGAGACCCTACAAATAACCCAAACTCGTATGCGTATACGTACGCGTATGCGTATAACATTCCAATTGGTATGCATATAATTATTGGTTGATATATACATATATAAATATATGTTATATATATATATATATATATATATATATATATATATATATATATATTGTATGTAATGAAATGCTAAATTCTAGTTAGGACTATATATTTATATTGTATATATATATAGTATGCCCTAGTGTTAATTATGGATATTCCGTAGTTACATTGACCATGTGACCCTGAGAATTGTGAGTTGACTGCCTTATATACACTGACATACTTGCGAGACCTGTGTTAGTAATTGACTGCCTGATTGCACAATAATTGCAGATTGGACACCTATGCAACTAGACGCACACTTGACCCTGTTAGATGAGAAGCGTCACCCCTAGCGTAGTCTCTAAGTTCATTGTGTACTATTAATTGTGTGTATGTTAGTGTATCGACTGATGCAATATTATCATTAAATGATGTCTATAGGACTTTTGGATTATTCAGACGAGACCTCGGAAACAGGACATTGGTATTTCCAGCAGAGGACCACAGGCGAGTACATTCTCTGACTGTTTTTATTATATTGATTATCTTTATGATTCTAGTTGTATAGCGTACATGATTATGACACTACGTATACACAAGTTGGCATCATCGAGACCAATCACGAGGAGTCGTAATTGGGATCCATCGTGCTAGCTGGGGACGGGAAGATATTAGTAGCTTATGTGATCATACCCAACTCTACATGCATCATAGCTCACCCACACCTCACGTTGGTGCAGCCTGACCATTACATGCCTCATAGCCTGTTATATGTGATTAGCCTGATTATTGCTCGCATCATAGCTATCCGGATGGTTATCCTAACCTTAGATGAATCATAGCTAATCATATGTAACAAGCCTGATTAGTCCCAAGCCAATCACATGATATGCTGATGTTTCACACACTTAGCTAGATAGTCTCTACATGTATCTCTAGTTTGTTGATCTAGCATTTCTCTATGTTCTAGTTATTGTTCTAGCATGCACTTATATTTCTGTTCATTGCTAGATGTACCATTGATGATAACATTATTCCCGTATTCCTTATTCCAGTATTTTATTATTCCATTATTGTTTATTGCCAGTATTGATATCCATCTTATATTTCTTTACACTGTATTATAGTTTTTGTCAATATATGTGGAACTGCTGTTAGTGCTTGTATTTTGCTCCAATCCTGACTGGATATTTTTTTCAGAGGATCTTGAGGACTTCTGTCCTATACATTATGGACCAGGTATAGATGCAGACTACACACCAGAGATCCTAGAAGAGTCTATTCCATTCGAGGAGACACTACCTGCAACTGTTTAGACAGTATTTATTTTATGCATTGAGATTATTTTAAGGTTTATTTTAGAGACTTATGTGGAGTTTAATTTGTGACTTGTGGAGACTTTTATGTTGGACAGCTAGACTGTGGTTTATCTCTATTTGAGACGTTGTATTTGACTTATGTCATTCTTTCTTATCTTTTATCGTGCCATTTATATTCTTATAGTTAATGTGATTGAGTATACATTATGAGATGTTGAGAGATGTTTATTTCATTGTACTCCTTATGGAGTTGATATCATTGACAAGTTGTGAGTTATGTTAGTATTATAGAGACCTAGACAACGTTCTACCATCGATGCTGCGGCGTAGGCTGGACGTACCCACAACTCATGTCCAAATTTTGGGTGCGGGTCGTGACACGTTTTTAGTGGTGGCTCATGCAGGTCTAGTTTCGTAAGTTGTGCGATATCGTGGTAGTGTGACAACTTAGTTGTACTACTGCGAGCCGGCGATATGATATAGGAAATAAGATTTAGGATGAGAGTATGCTCAATCACAACTAGAAAATTTTTTATCTTTACAATGCTATTCTGGATGATTGCTTCCTTTAGAATTTTACCGTCCTTCCTTGCTGATATCGTATATATTACCTTAATTGATTCTTTTCGATTTGTCTTCACGATGCCGCCGAAGACTAGGTCCTTGAGACTGGGAGCATCAGCTTCAGAGAGGTCTGCCACCTCTCGACCTGACGAACAGACATCTAGAGTTCCTCCTACATCTCCTGTTCATGTGGGAGTACCTGCAGCTGTTGGAATTCTTCCTCCACCTGTTCAGAGGATTGCCCCAGCTGTGACGGACAACCTTTCACCACCAGCCACTCCGATTCCCGGAGGTATGCCCACTGATGGGGCACAGATGTTCGCACTTATCCAAGGCATGTTAGAGGCCCAGAGTGTGACAGCAGAAGCTCAGCGTGTTCAAGTTGAGGCTCAGAGGGTGCATGCAGGGACGTACCAGGCACAGACAGAGCTGATGAGAGAAAGCATGGAGAATGCTCATCAGGTGGCTCTCTAGGCTGTGGAGAGAGTAGCACGACAATAGCAGCATCCTGGCCAGCAGCACCAGAGGCCAGGTACTATAGTGGACTTTAAGAGGATGACGCCTCAAGAGTTCAAAGGCACCGAGGGGTACTTTATGCTGATGAATGGCTAGAGGATGACGCCTTAAGAGGATGACGCCTCAAGAGTTCAAAGAGGAACTTGCATTTGGAGATACTTCAGATCGAGGCCGCTGGTAGTCAGATGTTTGATATCGCGCTGACGTGGTATCATACAGAGCCGAGACTCACTGACAAAGGACTTACTTGGGTGAACTTCAATGAGCTCTTCAAGGAGAAGTTCTTTCCTGACGTAGCTTTGGGAGCATTAGAAAGTCAGTTTCATGACTTAGTCCAAGGGAGTATGTCAGTCGACGAATACGTCGCAGAGTTTTGCCGATTGAGTCAATTCGCACCATCGATGATTCGAGACCCAGAAGACAGAGCACAGAAATTCAGGAAGGGATTGAATAGAGAGATCAAGTCTCGTACTTCGGGATAACGTACTGCTACATTTGACGGTATTCTGATGGATGCCCAGATTGCTGAAGATAACTTGGACCTCAGGCTCAAGAGAGGACACGACACTTCTGGAGGAACAAATGGTAACACAGGACCGGCCAAGCGCCCACACTTTCAACAACAATAAAGGCCATACCAGCAGCAGCATCAGCAACACCAGACACCAGTTCGATGACACATCCAGCAGCAGCAGCCACAGAGACAGAATCAGCCCGTTGCCCAGTGTGCGTATTGCGGGAAGATGGGACATACCAGAGACATCTACAGGAAGAGGTTGGGTACATACTTGTCATGTGGATCATCCGCACATCAACTAAGGGACTGTCCATCTATTCAGACTCGTCAGGGTGGAACAGCCGCTCAGAGAGGACCAGCCAGTGTACCTACTGTACCAGGAGGCCAGCAGAGGGAACCTCCACTTCCACCATAGCAGCAGATGTTTGCTCAGCACCAGCAGCAGTAGAGAGGAGCACCATAAGGACGCGCATACGCCATGACGATTGAGGAGGCCAAGCCAGCTGGAGACGTGATTTCAGGTTCAATTTCTCTCGATTCTATTCCAGCACTTGCATTATTTGATTCTGGCACTTCCCATAGTTTCGTATTTGTATCTTATGCTCTTAAGCATCTTTTAGAGATGGAACCATTAGATAGGACTTGCAAGATCATGACTGGAGGAGGTATTATTCTAGTCCGTGATTATTGCAAGGACCGAAGAGTATCATTGGGAGGCCGAGAGTTGAGCGTGAGTTTACTCGTCATGCCACTTCCGGGATACGATATTGTACTCGGAATGGACTGGTTGAGTAGACACCATGCTACTATAGATTATTTCAAAGGCAGAGTAATATTTTGACCACCAGGAGAGCCAGAGTTTAAGGTCGCCAAAGGAGCAACAAAGCAGAGCAGAGGCACTTTTTGTGGAGCCAGGAAGGAAGAAGAGGAGTTACCACATCCTCTGATAGCAGAGTTCTTGGATGTATTGCCAGAGGAGTTTCCAAGCTTGCTGCCAGACAGAGATGTTAAATTCTCTATAGACTTGGTACCAGGTGCGGAGCCCATTTCACAACATGTCTATAGAGTCAACAAAAGTGAGCTTGTAGAACTGAAGAAGCAAGTTGAGGAGCTGCAGGACAAAGGCTTCATTAGATCCAGTTCATCACCATGGGGAGCTCCGGTATTATGTGTACCGAAGAAGGATGGCACGGTACGCATGTGTATCAATTATAGAGCTCTAAACAACCTCACTATCAAGAACAAATACCCGCTGCCGAGGATAGATGATCTTTTTGATCAGTTGAGTGGAGCAAAGGTGTTTTCAAGGATAGACTTGAGGTCAGGCTATCACCAGGTGAAGGTGAAGAGAGAAGATATACCGAAGACAGCTTTTAGGACCAGATATGGCCAGTTTAAATTCACGGTAATGCTGTTTGGTTTAACCAATGCACCAGCAGTGTTCATGAACTTGATAAACAAGGTATTCCACCAGTACCTTGACAAGTTCATAGTGGTGTTCATCGACGATATTCTTGTGTATTCAAAGACCCCAGAGGAGCACGAAAAGCACCTCAGGATGGTCTTGGAGACCCTTAGGAAGGAAGAGTTATACGGAAAGCTTTTAAAGTGTGAGTTCTTCCTTGACAAGGTTGAATTTCTTGGATATATGGTGACAGGTGACGGAATTTAAGTTAACCCAAAGAAGATAGAGGCAGTGGAGTCATGGGCTACCCCTAGTTCGGTAGTTGAGGTGAGGAGCTTTCTCGGACTAGCAGGATACTACAGGAGGTTTGTACAAGACTTCTCCAAGATTGCAGAGCCAATAACTAGGCTGACCAAGAAAGATGCGAAATTCGTCTGGACAGAGGATTGTCAGGCCGTATTTGATGAGCTGAAGAATAGATTGACGACAACTCCAGTTTTGACGTTGCCATCAGGGATAGGAGGTTTCACTATCTATAGTGATGCTTCAGGAAGAGATTTGGGATGCGTTCTTCAGCAGCACAGGAATGTAATTATCTATGCTTTAAGACAATTATGCCCTCATGAAAAGAACTACCCCACTCACGATTTGGAGTTGGCAGCAATTATCTTTGCTCTAAAGCTATGGAAATACTATATGTACGGAGAGCGTGTGGAAATCTTTACCGACTACAAGAGCTTAAAGTACGTATTTACACAGAAGGAGCTGAACATGAGGCAGAGAATGTGGTTAGAGTTGATGAAAGACTTTGATATCTCATTACAGTACCACCCAGGAAAGGCCAACGTAGTCGCCGATGCCTTGAGCAGGTATCCGATGGCTATGTACTTGACTACAGATAGACATTTATTGGCCGATCTTGAGAGCTTGGGAATTGAAGTGCTAGTTCTAGGTGTTGAGATTCAGATGTGGGAATTGCAGATACCATCAGAGCTGGTGGACAAAATTAGAGCTGCACAGTATGATGATGAGACTCTGAGGAGTATCACGGCACAAGTTCGGACATGATTGACAGATGACTTCACTATTGCAGATGATGGATCTTTAGGACATGGCACAAGAATGTGTGTGCCAAGTGGAGAACTACGCGAAGAGGTTTTGTAGGAGGCACATCGTTCTCAGTACTCGATGCATCCAGGTACCAACAAGACGTATCGAGATCTGAGGGAGCACGTATGGTGGTATGGTATAAAGCGCGAGGTAGCACACTTTGTATCCCGATGTTTAGTGTGCCAGCATATAAAAGCAGATCGATAGAGGCCAGGTGGATTGCTTCAAGCTTTACCTATTCCAGAATAGAAGTAGGAGCATGTGACTATAAACTTTGTTTCAGGGCTTCCACGTTCTCCAGGAGGAAAGGACACGATTTGGGTCATCATAGATAGGTGTAGAAGCATGAAAAATACGCTGCAGAGTTATACGCAGAGTTTTATTGCTATGTGGCGTAAGACATGACTTCAGAGCCATCGGCGTACAACAGAGCTTCATCGCTAAGTACATCATAAAATATAGCTCCAGAACAACCCGCATAATGAGTATGTTCAGACTACTTCAGCGTAAAAAGGTTGTTATATCGCCACTATGGCGTAAAACCTACTCGCTTTTAATGCAGTGGGAAGTCGTACAGGAAACTCTTCGTATTCCTCGAATGAACCTGTCAGATAATACAGTGAACCTGACTCCTGACAAAGAGTACTGCACAACTGTCCAGACGACGGCTGTAATGATGATTCGGCACGGAGACCCAGACCGTCATTTAGTGACATTTCTCTGATATAAATTGCTTTTACGCATTCAAAGGAATATGCTGCGTAGTTTTATACAGGCAGATGTGAGCTTTTACGCTCAGTAGAAGACAAAACAAACTGCCACGTCAAAAGCTGCTCTTCGTACAGAGCTCAATGCATATCTCTGTATTTAATGCGCAGAATGGGGGTAGATCTCTGCATTTAATGCACGAGATTTGGTTCTACTTCCAAAGACTAGGTGAGCCATAATTACGGCTAATATGTCCACATCATCACCTCTGCATATTACGCCATCAGGCTATTTTTAGCTATATGAGCACGCTGTACGCTATCTCCTTGAAATACGCCGACCTGGCTATTTTCAGCTATAGGAGCACGCTGTACGCTATCTCCTCGGAATACGCCAACTCAGGCTATATTTGTATTGATGCATAATAAGGCTATTTGGTCCAGAATACGCTCAAGACCTCAGTCAAGGAAGGAGAGTTGGCTATATTTTACGCTAGCTACCTATCCATGCAGCATCAGGCTTCTACGCCAATCTGACTTCTACGCCAATTTGATAACTTTTTGGCTTCTACGCTAATGTGACAGTTATTTGGCTTTTATGCCAACCTTCTCTACGCGAGAGGCAGTTATACGCGTCGTTTCCATGATGGGATACGTGTCACACGCTCATTCAGAAGATCATATATACGTGGGTGACAGTTATTATAACCGCCGCGTAAAGAGCGCCATTATCTCCACTGTTCGGCTTCTACGCTGACTGGATGATAACTGTCACTAAAAACTCTACAAATAGAGACCTCCTTCCATGGAGGTCCGAGGTCGGAAAGAGGTCGGAAAGAGGGCGGAAAGAAGTCAGAAATTAATTTACTTTGAGAGAGAAGAATCCAGAACATAGACAGAGAGTAGTGATCGACGATTTTGGCATCAAGTATCCACTCCCCTTTGTAATCTTTGAAGCTTCTTCTTCTTCTACAGCACTTCTTCATCATCGTGTGGTCCAAGGGACAAAGTGATCGACCACAGATCAGACTCCTATAGCAATATTTACCCAGATTAAATTTTGTACTTAATATCCTCGTATAGGATTAATAGTACTTCTTGTTTGTAAACCTAAGAAAGGGTTTAGTATAAACCTAATTTTATTTCTTCCGTTTATTATCAAACACAAGATGGCGACTCTGCTGGGGACATCTTTCTCATCTGACGAGAAAGTAATTGCTCAACACGATGCAGTATCAGTAGGATCAATGAAGAAGACCTTGGTCGTCCAGTTCGACCAATCCGTCTACGAAGATATGCTTCGAACAGGGGGTAGCTCTCACTCTCTCTGGCCAAGACAACAGGAAATTGCGCAAGGTCTGGATGCCCCGGACATCCCCTACCATTCCTGCCGACTCTCTGGTTTCTCCGACCAACAAGGTTGTAGCTTCGCAACCTCCGCGCCTCACGCGTAAAACTCTGTCTCCCATCTGTGACGTGGCAGACAAAACTTCTGGCAATGCCTCAGTGCTAGTCCAGAAGTCTACTCCGCGCTCTACGCGTAAAACTCTATCTCCCGTCTGTGACGTGGTAGACAAAACTTCTGGCAATGCCTCAGTGCTAGTCCAGAAGTCTACTCCGTGCTCTGCGCGTAAAACTCTGTCTTCCGTCTGTGACGTGACAGACAAAATTTCTGATAATGCCTCAGTGCCAAATCATAAATTCCAAACGCGCTCTGAGCGTAAAAATGTATCTGCCCTCCGTGGAAAAGCAGATGGTCCATGCAATCTATGCAAGGGAAAACAAGTGGCGGACTTCTCAATTTCTCGACCTTTACACCAGCAAGAGAAGAATCTGCCCGCTCTCCAGATTACGCGAGAAGCTAATGGCCGATTGAGGGTTTCCTCAGTTTTATGCCAAACTGAGCAAAATTCCAAATTACGCCAAGAGAAGTCCCTCGACGTAAAGAAGACCCAGTTCGTGGATAGATACACTCCTCATGGATCAACTGCTATTCATATGGCTGGACTGATGTATACGTAGGGCAGAGAAAGGGTTGGGATTCCCAATATCCGTATTCTAACTGATGTAAACAGGAGGAATAAACCTTCTTCTTCTTCTTTTATTAATCCTCCTGACTTGCGTGAATTGCTAATCCAGAAGCGCAAAGATAGGAGATCTTCCCACATGTCTATTACGCCTCCTAGGGAGCACTGTTGTAATAGTCATAAAATTGTAGTTAATTGTTGTTGTTTTGAAGCAAAACGGTCGGTCTTCGACCGGTTGAACTACTCTGTGCCTTTATAGGAAGAAGAGCCTACATATGCATCAGTGAACATGGCTTCACACGTTCCTAGAGGAAGGTCGAATTTAAGACGTCATCCCTCCAGAACTCCAAGCCAAAGGCGATTCGATAGACTCCTTGAGAACATTGAAGCCGGGGTATTCCGAAATACCCGTTCGAAGTTACGACAACCGGCTTCGTATTCTTCTGATTCCGACATTGGGGGTCGCCAATTTCCCGAATCAGATACTGAAAATATAGAGTCATTCTCTACAGAGACCTATACTAACCCTTCGATGACATCCAGAGAAATGGGGGTCTATGCCATTGAAGATGAACACGAAAAGGCTTCCTCATCAGGAAGTACTGAGCAACGCATCGCTGTGTTGGAGACATCTCTAAAAGAGATACAGTCCATGATAGAGAATATGTACCAGATGATGCTGACTCAATGCACAGCTCCTATGGCTCAAGCATCGGTCCCTCCGACTCAGATACGTGTGGGGGTGGACTTACCACCATCCAACGCGAATCAGGAACCTACTCTAGATCAGGAGACAGCAGCTCCTCCACTCCCTAATACGGAGAATATATTGCCTCCTGTTGGGGTTACGATACAACCGATCTCTCACTACTCCGCGATTCCTCTACCGACTGAAGATCCAATGCAGGCAGTACGGGAATCGAAGGCCCAATTTGATGCCTTAAAACATAAGGATCAGTTAAAGAAATTGGGAATTAACCAGCCGTACCCAGCTATCTGGGATGAGGTCCCTTTCCCTCCTAAATACAAACCACAGACTATGGATTTGTTTGAGGGAAAGACATCACCAAGCCAGTACATGAACTACTTCAGTATGATGACGGTGTTACTGCAAGGGAATGACGCCCTTCTCGCTCGAGTGTTCAAAGGCTGTCTCTCGGGAGTGGCATATCAGTGGTACCGTAGTCTTGTGGACAACTGCATTACTTCCTTTGAAGAATTCAAGACTTTGTTCTTCGCGCGATTCTACGAAGGAGGGATGGACATGTCTATGTCCTCTCTCATCGAAGTAAAGAAGAAGGAGAAAGAGAACGTTCGCACTTTCATCGAACGTTTTCGTCAAGCCACGTTGCAAATGCCTCCGGGAGTTCCAGACTCGGCATTAGTGGACATTTGCAGAAAGAATCTTCTTCCAGTGATCTTGGTGTTCACAGGACCATATCAGTTCCATGATTGGCCCTCGTTCATCATCTCAGCGGTAGCCGCTGAAGACAATAGTCGGAAGGCGTACGATAATGGAATTATGATATCTGCCTCTGATAGAGGCAAGAGGTCATCCTCCAACAGTGACCATCCTCGTGGTTCTAAAGAAAAAGAAACTCTGGCGATCAATACGTCCAAGCAAAAGACTGCGGCAACCACACAAACAAAACCTGGGACTTCCAGGCCCATTGAGGTATACTCTTTTGATGACGACGATATTCCGAGCATATTCGAGTGTCTCATCAAAAGCGGCAAGATTACCCTCCCTGAGGTGAAGCGGCCTAATGAAGTTGACAGTACCAATAATCCTAAGTACTATATTTTCCATAGGTACATACATCATCCCACAAAGGCGTGTTATGTACTAAAGAGGAAAATCCAATAGTTGATCGATGCTAAGGCCATCACTCTGCGCAACAGCGAGAAGACGGTCACAACCAACATGATCTCTCTTCAATTTGGAAATCTGCCTCCTCAAGAAATTTCGGATGGTATAGTACCTATTTCCCGGACAACGATGAAGATCGTTAATCTCCCTCTAGCCAGGGGTCAAAATCATGACCTGGTACCCCTGACTACCCAGCGCGGCGAGATTATGTTGGTTCATCCAGATCTGATGTCAGAGATCGAGGAAAAGACTCAAGCTGCTAAGGCTAAGTCTAGAAAGAACTCAAAGCATAAACCATGTCATATGGTTGCTATATCCTCGACATCAGAAGAAGAGGTATTGGCTACTGGAACCCGTTTAGGGAAAGCTACCTCAAAGACTATGGAGGAAGTCAGGAAGATGCATCGGCAGACACTTCAGCTGCCAAGCCTTCTGAACCTGAATCCGTCATACCAGAGGAGGGTCCTTCGAGACCAACTTTGGCGGACAAGGGCAAGCAAAAAGAAGTGCGCTTTGATAAACCTTTGAAGAACATTCAAAACAAAGGTTTAGAGAAGCCATACAACTTTGACATCCTGGCCCAATTGGCTAATACACCAGCCAGATTGTCCATATTTGAACTACTCAGGCTTTCTAAAGACACCCGTCAAGCTCTGAGTGAAGCATTAATGCAGGCGGATGCATACTTGACCCAACTCAGGGAGGGTAATCTTGACCGTAGATCCATGACCTACAACATCGTTCCTTTGACTCTACATCAATGCTTCAAATATGTAGATGCCCAAGGAATAGTACAAACAGAGTTTGCTGATCTTAACCCGTTCAAAGGAGTAGAATCCTACTACTCCGATGCCATGTTGTACACCCAAGACTACATGGAAGAGGTGTCAGGCAAGACAGAGGAGGAATTCCACCGGGAGCCAGAAGAATCCTCTGTCGAACAACCTTTGTCAATCAAGGTGAAAGGGCAGATCACTCATCCGAAAGCCATAGAACCCATGGCTATCCACCTGAACAAGACCAAGTAAGGAAAAGAAGGTGATCCTCTAGTGATTACTTTGAATCAGAAGCCTCCACCTTTGGTCATCAACCTTCGGCGCAACAAGCAGCCGATTGATGTAAAAACAACCAGAAACATGAGTTCTGACGACAATAAAGAATCTCTTTCCCAATATATCGACGCTCAATTTCTGGATCAGGAATCTCTCCTCCATACCGACATAGAACCTATAGCACAAAAATTCCTGAAAGCTATAGATTCCTATCACCCATATGTATGGGAAGTAGCGTCACTATCTAATGTCGTCACGACATATGGGCCACATGAGAATTTTATCTTTATTGTCCCGCCTACTCGTAGCAGTCAGCATCCAATAGTCTTCGGTCGCATGCGCAATGAACCAACTGTACCAGAAGATTCCCCCTATAACGATGCTGGTAAAATGCAGGTTCACAGATACAGCCCACAAGCTTTGAAGATTATGCAAAATATGGGTTATGATTTGAAACTGGAACCAGGCCTCAACTACGGGAAAGGCAGGCGAATGCCGTTGCACGGTGATCCCTACAGTCAACGAACTCATTTTGGGTTAGATTATACCACCTTCTTCGCAACTTCTGAGTCAAATGAGAATATCTTTTCCTTTTCTCAAGATAGCTCGACATCCTCCGGCTTATCTGATGATCTCGAACGAGCATTATCAGTAAATATGGTATTGACAGATTCCCTCGAAGCAGACGAACAAGAATTTGAACCGTTTGAGAATGACTCTTGGGCTCAGCAAATGGATACACAATGGGAACTCCGGTTCGAGCAGAGAGAACCTCCCACTAAAGATAAAGTTGTCCAAATTGACGTTGGGGATGAACTTTCGCCAAAATCGATATTTATCAGTAACAATCTTTCCGAAGAGAAAAGGAAAGAAATAATCCAGCTGATAAGGGAATATATCGACGTCTTTGCATGGAATTATGAGGATATGCCAGGTCTTGATCCAAAGGTGGCTACTCATAAGCTCAACATACTGCCCAATTCGAAGCCTGTGAAGCAACATCAACGCCGATTTCGTCCGGATATGATGGATGCCATCGAAGCTGAAATCAGGAAGCTGATAGCCTATGGCTTTATTCGGGAAGAACAATATCCTAATTGGGTCGTCAATGTAGTCCCGGTCATAAAGAAAAGCGGGAAAGTTCGCATTTGCATTGACTACCGAGATCTAAATACGGCCTGCCCTAAGGATGAGTTCCCTCTTCCCATCACAGATGTCATAATTGGTAATACATGCGATTTTGAATGCATGTCTTTCATGGACGTATTTTTAGGATACAACCAAATCAAGATGCATCCTGAAGACGAGAAGAATACTGCCTTTCGGACACTATTGGGGGTATATTGCTACACGGTTATGCCTTTCGGATTGAATGCCGGGGCTACATATCAGCAAGCTATGAGTAACATATTCCATGAGCACCTACACAAAATAGTGGAATGTTACGTGGATGATATAGCTGTCAAAAGCCGCATCAAGGATAATTACATCCAAGACTTGAAGATAGTGTTTGAGTTGATGCGCCAACACCAACTCAAAATGAACCCTACGAAGTCTTTTCTCGGGGTATCCAGTGGCAAATTCCTGGGATTTGTCATTACCGCTAAAGGCATTCAAGTGGACCCTGATAAAGTCAAGGCCATCTTAGAAATGCGACCACCCCGTAATCTGAGAGAACTCAGGAGATTTCAAGGTCGTCTGGCTTATATCAGAAGATTCATATCTAATCTCTCTGGAAGGTGTCAGCCTTTTTCTTGTCTCATGAAGAAAGGTGTATCCTTCGTATGGGACGAAGCCTGTCAACAAGCGTTTAATAATATCAAACGCTACCTCACTAACCCTCCAGTTCAGGTGCCTCCTGTCATAAGAAGACCATTTTTGTTGTATGTTCGAGCAATGGATCATTCTCTGGGAGCTCTTCTCGCACAGAAGAACGATGAGGGTCATGAACAGGCTATCTACTATTTAAGCAGGATGATGGTCGGAGCTAAACACCAGTAAAATCCAGTAGAAAAAGAATGTTTGGCCCTAATGTTCGCCATTCAGAAAATGTGACACTATGTCACAGGCCAGGCTATTTATATCATATCCAGGATCAATCCTCTTCGGGTATTGATGAACAAGCCAAGCGTTCTTAATTCCCGACTCGCGGCTTGGGCGATGTTATTAACACCGTATGATATGGTGTATGTCCCTCAGAAGTCCATCAAAGGCCAAGCATTGGCTGATTTCCTAGCTGCTTATCCGATTCCGGAAACCTCCAGATTATACGAGGACATTCCCGACGAAGTTGCAGAATATAATTCCTCAATAGAAAGTGATACATGGCAACTATTCTTCGATGGTGCCTCCAGGATAGGTCCCAGGGGAAACGTGGTTTCAGGAGTAGAAATTATCCTGGTCACTCCTGATAAACTCGTCATCTATCGAGCATATTCTCTTAGCGAACCCTGCTCTAATAATGTGGCAGAATATAATGCCCTACTAATCGGGCTCCAAGTCGCTAAAGAATTGGACGTCAAATATCTGGAAGCATTTGGTGATTCTCTGCTGATCGTCAATCAAGTTATAGGAATATATGAAGTCCGTAATCCAGACCTCATTCCTTATCACCGAGCCACGATCGAGATAGCAATAACTTTCAAAGGGTTTTTCCTAGAGCATGTGCCACGATCTCAGAATCTGGAAGCTGATGTCCTGGCTAGTTTAGCTGCAGATTTAGCTATTCCTATAAGAAGGCAGAACTCGGTGATCCTTCTTAACATAGATTTATTCCGTGTGAAAAACAACTTCCACATAGAAAGCAGCTACCCTGTGAACACAGATCTTCCCAAGAGAGACTAGAGAAGTCCCTTTATAGATTTCGTGGCATACGAAATCTTACCGGAGGATCCTAAAGAAGCAGTATCCATCAAAAGACGATCATTACGCTTCTATTTTGATGCGTCTTCACAATGTCTATATCGCCGGACTTACGACGGACTGATATTATGATGTCTCTCCGATGATGAAGCGCAGCGGATTACCCGTGAGGCTCACGACGGCGAATGCGGAGCACGTCAACCCGGTCCTAAGTTATAGGATCGTATCAGGAGGATGGGCTATTACTGGCCTACTATGATCACGGATGCAATAAAATATGCAAGATAATGCAAAGTCTGCCAAGTTCATGCAGATTTTATACATCAACCTTCTGAACATTTATATCCTACGGTGGCATCCTGGCCTTTTGAAGCATGGGGTATGGATATCATTGGTCCTATTCATCCGTCTTCTTCCAGAGGTCATCGGTTCATATTAGCCATCAAGGATTACTTCTCCAAATGGGCAGAGGCAATCCTCCTTGTTGAGGTAAAGACATCTAACGTGATCAGCTTCATTAAACATCATATCATTTATTGCTTTGGGATTCCCCGAAGGATAATTCATGACAACGGGCCTCAATTCATCAGCCAAGCGTTTCACCGATTTTGTGATAAAAATCGGATACAAAACGTGGCCTCTACAGCATACAATCCTGCTGCTAATGGTTTGGCGGAAGCTTTCAACAAAACCATCATCAAACTCTTGAAGAAGTTCGTCTCTTCGAACAAAAGAGATTGGAATGAGAAGTTAGGAGAATGTCTCTGGACATACCGCACAACAGTACGAGCACCAACGGGTTGTACCCCATTCTTACTGGTTTACGTGAGTGAAGCAGTTCTCCCCATCGAAATTCAAATTCCGTCACTCAGAATAGCAGTGGCTAATGAGTTGGCTCAGGAAAATAATGACCGACTACGACTTCAAGAGCTAGAAGGATTAGACGAGAAATGCCTCCTAGTTCAATAGCGCATTACGTTCTACCAGGCACGTATTTCCAAAGCTTTTAATCAAAAAGTGAAGGAAAGAGTATTCAAATTTGGTGAGCTAGTTTTAGCTGTGAAAAGACCAATGATTATTACTCACAAGAGCAAGGGTAAATTCCAGCCCAAATGGGAAGGCCCTTATGTGGTTGAAACCACATTTTCAAATGGCGCTTACAGATTAGCCAAGCCTAACGGAGACTTATTGATGGCTCCTATCAACGGCAAATTCCTGAAGAGGTACTATGCTTAATCTTCCTCGCTTTAAATGGGGTATGGTAAAGATCTCACTCTGACGACACCACATACAAAGATTAGTTGGATCATATTCTATCATGTTCTCGTGACCTCTGAATAGATATGTTTAACTAATTTGGAACATCAAAACCTATCACGTCCATATTACCTCTGATAGTGTTTTGTGTACAAATTTTAGTTGGATCATATTCTATCATGTCCATATAACCTCTGAATAGATATGTCCAGCTGAAGCTTATCGAAAGTATATCATGTCCATATTATCTCTGATATTACTTTCACCCTAGCCTGTCATTTATATTCAAAAATGATGGGTCCACAAAGTCAGATAAAGTCTCTTTATTATCTCCAAGAAGAGCAAGTTACACAGAAAAGCAAAATAGTACATCAACGGGGAGGAGCAGCCAAATAACGGATCTGTTGCGCCAAAGCAGCCATTCTCTCATTCCGGGAGTCCAAGATGTTAGCGTGGGCCCGCTCCCATCGTACGTCCTCATCACTCAGGAGGGATATTTCGGACCGAACCTCAACAAAACTGGCGTGGATGACGACTGCACTTGCCAATTTTTGCTGGGATATACCTACTCGATCCTTCACCACATCCACAGCTGCTGATGACTGGAGAGCCCACTCCTTTGCCTGAGTGAGTTTAGCTTCCAACTTACGGATTCTCGCTTCGTTTCCCTCATGTTTGGCCTCGCACTTCGTGAGAAGACGAATATTCTCCTCCAAGGCGGCTTGTTCTCCATCCATCTCCCGTTGTTGTGTCTGGATAGACTTATCTAAACATCCCACCTGTTCAGCAAACATCGCAGTCATGGAGTCATACTCAGCCTGAATCAGGTCATCAGTGCTGCCTTAGGATAGTTACAAATAATTGTTAATAGGTTGTTCTAAACCATTAACTATTTGCTCCAACGTATCAGCTCTCCCGGTGTCATCGAAATTCCTGACCGGTACTATTGAGAGCTGGGAGGACGCCTTCAGAGCTTCGAAGCCTAGATTCTTCTCCAGCACCATCGATATCAACATTTTTAAGGTGATATAGAAGATGCTAGTATACTGCTCAACTAGCATGGCAAAATCCGAATGAACGCTGGGAGTGACCGCAATATCAGTGAATCTCCTTCCAGGAACGACTGCAGAGGGTGTCATCATAGACGGCGCTTCAGCAGATGGCCCGACAAAAGTAGAGGCGCCAATAACTGTCGAAATGGTCGACGTACTCAACAAAGGAGGCGTAGTCGTGAAGACAGGCTAGTCCTCCTCTGAAGATATCGGGACAGTATTGGGCAAGCCAGCACCCGAAAATGTTGCCTCTTCAAGGTCGAGCACGACCGTTTCATCGGTGGGAGCCGCAACAAAGCCATAAGTTGCGTCGACGCTGTCCTCCCCATAGATGTCTTCCCCTGAAAAGAAGACAAGAGAAAGTTAATATCAACATGATGTTAATTTTTCTAAAAGAGGCATAAAGACGATATTTACTAATGGCCGATGGTATATATGGCCCGTCTGCAGTCAGTACAGCTAAATCATTTCTTAATGATGCTAAGCGAGCTGTCATACCTGGAGAAGGGGGTGTGCCAACTGACACTGATAGGTATTCTTCTAGGTCTTCGCCAAGATCCAATCGAGGCTCATTGGGTGGAATCTTGCTGGGTATACTTACAGACGCTGCAAGGGTTTCTCCCGTTGCTAGTCTGTATAAAGATATTCTTATTTGGCTTGGCCCCGAAGGCGATCTCGTACCACTACCTGAAGCGGTAGCAGCGACAGCAGCCTCGAGCAAAGATTCTCCGGCACTGCCAGCCGGAATTGTGGGGGTTCCCTCTCTAATAGGCGAAGGACCTCTAGTCAAAGAATCATCCCCAACAGGGGAAACAGCAGGCTCACTCCTAGGAGCCTCATGACTGGAAATCCTGACAGGACCACTAACACTCTTATTTTTCTTGCGAGGGGAAGTCTTCTGTAGAACATGAGCCCTTCGTTTACCAGGGATAACCAGAGGCTCAGTAGGCGGAGGTATCTCACCTCTCGGTACTGTCAACAAAAACTCATCTGGAGCGACAGAATCTTCATCCTCGTCAGAGGAAACTGATGGGATTTCCTCTCTTCCCGCGAACTTAGAAGAGGGCATCCTAAAACTCCCATACATATCAAAATTATGATGGAAGGTATTGGTTGCCACATAAAACTGCGCGTACGAATGGAGGATGCGCAACTCCATGGAGAGTGAGGTCGCGGGCACAGTAAAAGCTGCTCCAGTACAACCCATTATGAAGTATCGCCATCCTCTCGCTCCATCAATAAGTCCACCTCGGGACCGAAAGCTGGTGATGGCGTTGCCCACGTGCAATTGATCATACCCAAACTGCCTGGCGAACCGACTAGGCAGGTAGGGCTCTAAGAAGCATTAGTCTTCACTTCTGTACAACAAATATGAAGGTCTAATGCAGACCAACCAACGAAAAGCTTCAGGAGAAAGAACGGTCTTTCCTTCACCGGAGTCCTGAAGCCTGCTCCCCTGTTGTTTGATATGTACAGTGGGGACGGTACAGAAAAGCTTCCAGATATGAGCAAAATTTAATGCTCGCCGGATATCTACGACGGTCGTCACATTCCAAGACAAATTCTTGTAATTCAACAAGAAGTTATTGCCCGAGCTACTGGCAGCGCCAGGAGACATCACCCTGGGGTTATGAAGAATTAACCATCCCAACAGATATAGGAACGGTAATTCTACACTGGGAAAGCTATCACGTCATGTTTCATCGGCAAGCAGCCCATCAGTAATGGCCCTCAGGCCAGCTTGTATCCGGCATACCATGGCAGGGAGCAAGCCCAGTCTTGCCCCAAACACTAAATGTACTGCAGGCCATAAGGTGTTACGGTGAATGCGATCCGAAGACACAATGCCAGGTACTACCAATCGGCGTAGCCATACAGAGAGGAAGCCAGCCAGTTGAGCTTCCCTTGACAGAGGCCTGCGACAATGCCTCAAATAACTGTAGGCTTTAGTGCCTGCAGGATATTTTCCTATCCCTTCATCAAGAACCCGATCTGAAGCCCCGACGTCTTCAATAAGATCATCGACTACTTGAGCATTAAGCACACTCAGAAGACTCAAAGGCTTATCCCTGCTATCCACGACTTTGTCTGGCTTAGCATCTCGGGCATGATGGAAGAAGAGATAGGATGCACATTTGTTGGTATGAGCCAGATCATAGGGCTCATTATAGAAAGCGGTGCACGCAAGGTAATGGCTCATCAGCTCTTGGTGCACTGCCACCACCCGAGGGTTTGTATCCTCCAGCTCCCGGTTTGTGGGAACATACTCTTCATAAGGAGTATCCCCCATTGGCATTCTTGAAATCTCTGCCATTACGTGAAGGGCCAATCCCAACTCCCCTAGCGGAGTGACAAAAGTCCCAATAAGCGAGATATATCGCTCCATCAAAGCCAAGAATAGGTTGGGGTGGAGAGGTAACCCACCACTGGTAGCACTCACAGCCGCGTACAGACCGATGCTCTCCAGTTTCGTCTGAAAGTTCTTCAGGGCCCAGGCAGACAAATGAACCCATCGAAGGTTTGAAGGGCTAACCCACCCGCCGGTCCGAGGATTAACCTTGGGATACACTCCTCCATGCCCCATAAAATTATTGCAGAAAGTCAGCAATTGGACTGGTTGGAGCAGTGAAGTGTCTTCACTCGGGACACTGCCCGGAAATAATCCCCTGAAAGGCATTACAGGGCCTGAAGGGCGGCTCACAAATGATCCTTGGTCGGACATTTTCTGATAAAATATCTTCCACGGCTGGCCGTGAAGATTAGGGGTAAGAGTCCACGACATCTTCCTCGGATGCATAACATGGAAGAACGTCGAGATAGGGTAATCTCTCAGCATCTTGGGCAGGTACATGACCATGCCTCCAACAGTAAAAATCCAGTCTTCCTTCTTGGGCTTCGTCTGGGATTGTTTATCAATCATATCCCCGAAGAGGAAAGCTAGTTTTATGTATTTTGCCCCGTCTATATACATCAGGGGCTCTCCGTTGATCATGCTCAACAGCATTCGCTCTCCTTGAGACGATATCAGGATTCCCCTTCCTTCAGGATACTGTGGTCCGGAAATAGGAAATGTCACATAGGATAAATCCTCCAGGTAATTGGAGTTTAGCATCCCAGCAACAGAACCCATCACCTCAGCCAACAGAGGTATCTGCAAGTCAACTACAAAGTGTAAGAAGAACAAGTCAGTTTCTATACTAGATATTATAGTCTTGTAGCTTACGCCAAAAAAATCAATAGTCTGTGCTTTTACGCCAAGACTGTAAAAACTTGATCTCTTTCGCTGGAATTTATTCCCAAGGCGTAAAATTCAAGATTGACAGTACACACAAAAATCTGACAGTCTGTGTTTTTACGCAGACTGCCAAAATTTGAGTTGTTACGCCAGAATTTTCATCCAAAAGCGTAACACTCAAAGCGTGTAGTATACGCCAAATTTCAACAGTCTGTGCTTTTACGCCAGACTACGAAAATATAGAGTTTTTACGCTGACACATTAGGAATGTGAGCGTAAAAGATAAAACATCTTTGTGCATCATCTTTCTCGAAGAGGCTCTCAGCACAGAAGATGACCTAGCGCGATCACGTACAACGTGTGCGAAGGGTTTTCTTCGTTTTTCATCGTCCCAAAAGCTTTACCTATGACGCCCGGTGCACAACTTGACTGTGGGGCACTTCGTTCAGAGCGAGGTTCATTCAGCCCAAGGGGAGTCGCTCGTGCTTAAGCAGAGGAGCGAGAAGAAGACACAGCTTTCTTTCCCTTAGTGGTGGAGGCGTGTTTTGGTGCCATTGCTAAAACTCAGAGTGCTCAGAGAAGAGACGAAGATTAGTTCTCGAAGAGACGAAAGTTTTTTTTGCAAAAAGACAGGTGAAGAGTTTCTTCTCTGAAGGCCTTGGGGTATTTATAGAGTTCAGATAAACTCTTCGAAACCCTAACCAATCCGAAATTTAATATTCGATTATGATTGGGGACCACATCAGCCTATCATTTAGGGAAGACGGACAATCAGCAGATTCAAAAATTTTGCACAAAATAAATCAACGGTTTTACGCTCAACAGCTTTTTCGCTTAGAGGTTACAAATCTACGGTTTTACGCTCAGAGGCTATAAGTCTACAGTTTTACGCCCGGATGCTTTTACGCTCGGTAGATTTTACGCTCGAGAGGCTACAAACCTACGACTTCACGCTCAGAGGCTACAAATCTATGATTTCACGCTCAGAAGCTTTTTATGTTTGTCGCTCGCAAGTGACAAATTTTTGACTTCACGCTCGAAAGTTTTCTTTTCAGAGGCTATAAATCTACAGTTTTACACCCGGATGCTCTTATGCTCAGCAGCTTTTACGCTCGAGAGGCTACAAACTTATGATTTTATGCCCATCTACACTACGGATCTATGGCTTTCCACATGTCTTAAAAGATGGCGACTCAGAATATGCGTGTATCTGAACAATTCTCAAGACGGACAGTTAGAAGTGTTTACGTAGAAGACGCTCCTTCATGGCCACAAAATGTTCTCAGTACCCAATACATACATAGTTCAGCATTGAAAATGACTCTTCTTCTTGGTCGATTGGAAGTTCATCCAAAATCCAGTCTGAATACTTTCTCTACAGTTCAAGAGGGTGACTCAGTTTCGACAGCCATTTCTCGCCTTTTCCAAAGGATTTTCAGGAAATCATTCTTGAAATTCAGAAATTCTACACTACTCCTCGTTTAAAGCAGCAGGACAGTTCGAATATGGACTTAAATACTAAACAACTTTTTACGCATCTTCAGTTATGCGTAAAAGACGGGACGAGACCATATACCTTTTTATCAGAGTCGGTATAAAGTTATTCAGACGTGTCAAAGCTGCACATATTCAGACTTCATCACATCAAATATGGCAAATCATCAGATGCGTAAAAGAAGACAATTTTATTAATCATGATTACATATGATGGAAATCCAGTTTACAAAGGGTTTTTCATCTATCATGATTACATATGATGGAAATCCTTGTATTACCAAGGGTTTCTCATTTTCATTTAAAGATCACACCAAGAATCTGCTGAGCCGGGTTCTCCTACTGGTGGAGATCTTTGTCGTCTTCTACAGCAGTTCATCGACTTCCACAATCGATGAACAAGAATGACGGGAGGATACAAAACTGGGCTTGTGTAAATTATTTAAGAGCCCATCCTCCATATGCCATGACAAATTGAGTTGAGGTTTTAGACCCAACTCAATACTGGAAGACAGGGCCAGTTTGTCTGCCCTTGTCCACTGTCGTAACGGAAGAAAATACAGCTTGCAAGCTGTGTGGTCTAATGGGACCCTTCCTCTCTCCTGGACGAACCGCCATATGAAATTGCTGATCATCCCGAGCAAAGGAAGCTATGATATCATTCCATGATCCATCGTTGCAGAGAATATTTGCTCGAAGAAGCCTTCTTTTTTGGCTCCTTACATGTTGGAAGAACATGATCTTTTTCTTTCTCAAGTCGACCCGATGAACTCCGGCAATCATCTCTGTGTGGTGAAGGAAATGTGAGAAGAACAGGTTAATTCATCAGCCTTTATATAGGCAAAAGAGAACACATCGAATCTCAACAAACTCCTAAAATTCTGCCGAGAAATAAGCCTCGGAGAACGAGTCAATCTTTGACCGTTTCATGCTTCATTCAAAGTGTTTCAAATTAAAAGGAAATTGAAAACTTTGAAGGGGGTCTTGTAGAAGCATAAAAAATACGCTACAGAGTTATACGCAGAGTTTCATTGCTATGTGGCATAAGACATGACTTCAGAGCCATTGGCGTACAACAGAGCTTTATCGCTAAGTACAGCGTAAAATATAGCTCCAGAACAACCCGCGTAATGTAGTATGTTCAGACTGCTTCAGCGTAAAAAGGTTGTTATATCGCCACTATGGCGTAAAACCTATTCGCTTTTAATGCAGTGGAAAGTAGTATAGGGAACTCTTCGTATTCCTCAAATGAACCTGTCAGATAATGCAGTGAACCTGACTCCTGACAAAGAGTACTGCACAACTATCCAGACGACGACTGTAATGATGATTCGGCACGGAGACCCAGACCGTCGTTTAGTGACATTTCCCTGATACAAATTGCTTTTACGCATTCAAGGGAATACGCTGCCTAGTTTTATATAGGCAGATGTGAGCTTTTACGCTCAACAGAAGACAAAACAAACTTTCACGTCAAAAGCTGCTCTTCGTACAGAGCTCGAGGCACGTCTCTGCATTTAATGCACAGAATGGGGGCAAATCTCTGCATTTAATGTATGAGATTTTGTTCTACTTTCAAAGACTGGGTGAGCCATAATTACGGCTAATACGTCTACATCATCACCTCTGCATATTACGCCATCAGGCTATTTTCAGCTATAGGAGCACGCTGTACGCTATCACCTTGAAATACGGCGACCTGGCTATTTTTAGCTATAGGAGCACGCTGTACGCTATCTCCTTGGAATACGCTAACTTAGGCTATATTTGTATTGATGCATGATAAGGCTATTTGGTCCAGAATACGCTCAAGACCTCAGTCAAGGAAGGAGAGTTGGCTATCTTTTACGCTCGCTACCTATCCATGCAGCATCAGGCTTCTACGCCTATCTGGCTTCTACGCCAATTTGATAACTTTTTGGCTTCTACGCCAATGTGACAGTTATTTGAATTTTATGCCAACCTTCTCTACGCGAGGGGCAGTTACCTACGTGGCTTGCATGCCGTGATCTTCGCAGCAGTTATACGCGTCGTTTCTATGATGGGACATGCGTCACACGCTCATTCAAAAGATCATCTATACATGGGTGACAGTTATTATAACCGCCGCGTAAAGAGCGCCATTATCTCCACTGTTCGGATTTTATGCTGACTGGATGATAACTGTCACTAAAAACTCTATAAATAGAGACCTCCTTCCATGGAGGTCCGAGGTCGGAAAGAGGTCGGAAAGAGGGCGGAAAAAAGTCAGAAATTGATTTGCTTTGAGAGAGAAGAATCCAGAACATAGACACAGAGTAGTGATCGACGATTTTGGCATCAAGTATCCACTCCCCTTTGTAATCTTTGAAGCTTCTTCTTCTTCTATAGCACTTCTTCATCATCGGGTGGTCCAAGGGACAAAGTGATCGATCGCAGATCAGACTCCTATAGCAATATTTATCCAGATTAAATTTTGTACTTAACATCCTCGTATAGGATTAATAGTACTTCTTGTTTGTAAACCTAAGAAAGGGTTTAGTATACACCTAATTTTATTTCTTCTGTTTATTATCAAACAATAGGTTGACCAAATCAGCCCACTTCTTACCATTCAAGGTGGGTACATCGACAGAGAGACTAGCAGAGATGTACGTGCGACAGATTGTCAGATAACATGGAGTTTCTGTGAGTATCGTCTCAGATCGGGATAGTCGTTTCATTTCCCATTTCTGGAGGAGTCTGCAGGCTAGCTTGGGCACTCGACTAAAGTTCAGTACCGCATATCACCCCCAGACAGACGGACAGTCTGAAAGGACTATTCAGACCCTCGAAGATATGCTACGCACTTGCGTTTTGGATCTCGGAGGTTCTTGGGAGGATCATCTACACCTAGTAGAGTTTGTTTATAACAACAGCTACCAGGCCAGCATTGAGATGTCACCATTCGAGGCTTTATATGGACGAAGGTGTCTTACACCTTTATCTTGGGATGATATTGGAGAGAGAGCTTTGTTAGGACCAGAAATGGTCATGAATGCAGCAGAAAAGGTGAAGCTCATCAGAGACAGACTGCGAGTGGCATAGGACAGACAGCGGCATTGGCCCGATAGCCACCGTAGACCCCTAGAGTTTCAGGTATAGGTTTTGTTATTTTGGTTTATGATTGTTTGTTTTAGATTGCGTGTTAAGATTGTTTATTCTAGGTTGGCAATTTGGTGTTCCTACGGATTTCTCCGATCCGGGGCACGATTCATTTGGTGTTCCTACGGATTATATCAAATAGAACTTAGAATTTGGTTAACCTTCATGTAGGTTGCAAACCAATAGGTTCCAAATGGATCTTCAAAAAGAAGTTAAGACCTGATGGGTTAATTGAGAAATTCAAAGTCAGGTTAGTGGCTAAAGGTTTCAAACAAAGAGAAGGGGTAGACTTTTTTGACACTTACTCTCTTGTTACTAGAATTGCAACAATTAGAATGTTAATAGCTATTGCATCTGTTCATAAACTGTTTATTCATCAAATGGATGTAAAAAATATATTTCTGAATGGAGATTTACAGGACGAGATTTATATAGAACAACCTGAAGGATTTGTTGTTCCAGGGCAAGAACGCAAGGTATGGAAATTAATTAAATTCTTTATGGGCTGAAACAAGTGCCAAAATAATGGCATGATAAATTTGGTAAGGTAATTCTATCATATGGTTTTGCTATAAATAATTCCGATAAATGTGTATATAGCAAAATTGTTGGTAGCTCTTTTGTAATATTATGCCTGTATGTTGATGACATTCTTATTTTTGGTACTGACATGGATATTATTTATGATTTCAAATCATTCCTGTCTCAAAATTTAGATATGAAAGATTTAGGATATGCTGATGTAATTTTAGGACTTAAATTAAGTCGCATTTCTGAGGAAATTGGTATCTCCCAATCTCACAATATAGAAAAGGTTCTAAAAAGATTTAACTATTTTGATTCTAAACCTGTAAGCACTCCATATGATGCAAGTATCAGGTTGAAGAGGAATAAAGGAGACAGTGTTGCTCAGTTGAAGTATTCTCAGCAAATCGGATGCCTGAACTATATTGCTAATCGTACTACACCTGATATTTTCTATGTAGTAGGAAAGCTTAGTCGGTACACTAGCAATCCGAATAGTTCAAATTGGACTACCTTAGAACGGGTAATTAGATACCTAATGGGCATAATATCTCATGGATTATTCTATGGAGGATATCCATCTGTATTAGAAGGGTATACTGATGCAAACTGGATCTCCGATATAGATGAGACCAAAGTCACAAGTGGATATGTATTCACATTGGGTGGAGCTGCTGTTGCGTGGAACTCTACCAGGCAGACCTGTATTTCTAGATCTACTATGGAGGCAAAATTTATAGCTCTTGACCTCACCAGTGAGGAAGCGAACTGGCTTAGCAATCTGGTAACAGATATTTCTCTGTGGAGCAAACTAGTTCATGCTATCCCTTTACACTGTGACAGCCAAGCTGCAATAACAAAGGCTCAAAGGACAAGTTATAATAGAAAATCTAGACATATACGTCTGAAGTACAATCGGGTGAAGCAATTGCTATCCAGTAGAGTAATTGCAATTGACTTCGTTAGATCAAAGAATAATCTAGCAGATCCTCTAACTAAAGGGCTCTCAAGGAGACTAGTGTTGGAGACGGCAAGAGGAATGGGGTTAAAGCCCATAAATTGAGTTACATCAAAGGCTACCCGACCTTCGATTGGAAGCACCAAGAAAAGGTTCAATGGGTGACAACAAAATTGATGTGTGACTGAAAACACTATATGATAGTAATTGTAAAGAACCATTTCTCTACTGTATAGAGTTGATCTGAAATAAATAAAAGGGTGATTGTAAAATCTTAATGAATTTGTGGCTTTCAAGCAGGGTATATAAATTGCAGAATATCTAGAAAGATTCACCTATTTAAGAGTAAAAGTGGGGCCTCTTTCTTTGGGAACTCGGGCTGTTCTCTAGAGCTCTTAAAAAATCGAGATAGCACATGGCTGAAAAGTGCACAACTATTGATACGATCAAATGCCTACAATGTGTTTGTGTGTATGTTGAGTCGGTACAAGTAAGATCCTAAGTTCAAGACTTATGTCACTTTGGGTCTGTATAGATGAGAAGTATAACACTAAGGGGATGTTCAAGTCCGGAAGACACCTTCCTCTGATACACAATGTGATTGCCCATATCTTATTTTTCTTCCTATTTGTCCTATCGTGCTATACCTTTTTGTTCTCTTATTGAATCATGTGGTGGATTGTTATATTTGTTTTGGCTTTGCTTTGAAAGCAACCCATGTGATTCAATAAAGGCATCTCTTTTTTGTAGTCCCACATGGAAAAGGAGAAGTCATTCTCCTTTCCATATATTGCTTTACCCCTGTTAGTGGGTAAGTGAGTTTTGTAGGGGATGGGCTAAACCTCATCCAACCCGCGAGCTGGTACACGATTTAATGCGCGTTTTTATGCGTTTATTAGTCGCGCATTTAGCACTTTGCACGCTTGCGCACCGCGGAACGAACATGGGTACAAAGGTAATTTTATAACTTATTTTATTTTTATTTTTTATTTCCGTTGGTTTGGTCTGGTGAGTTGCTGGTCTTCCGCGGAATCGTTCTCACGTAATCTTGTTACGGAAAGAGTGGAAAAGGTTACGTGAGAGATATATCCATGACATGATCCTGAGATCTAAGAACATTAATATGTTTTATTTTTTTCTCTCTCTCGCTCTCTGTTCGGAATGAGAAAAATTATATATAGGCGAAAAAGAAAAGAAAACCACCAGAAACTCCTCCGTCCAATCTTTCTTCTTCGAACAAGGCTGTGATCGTTCATGGGATTCGCCATCGGGTGCACGGTGTAGTGGATCGAAGGGATTCGTTGTATCTCGTGGATAGATCGCCAGGAAACCGCTGCACTATTTGTGGGGACAAAATTTTATTCTAAGGACAACGTGTAACGTGCCTCGAATCCTCTACATATTTTCTTTCTTTAATTTTAGATCTTCCAATTTGCATTCTTTAGGAATTTTCTCAATAACTTCTTCTTTAATATAAAATTTATGTGAATAGAAAATTTAGGTAAATAGTATTCAACTGAAAAATAAATATGACAACAACCTGAGAGAGGGACAAAGAGATTATCATATGCATATTGCCATATTTCCTATTGTTTTCTATTCTACTACAGTTCATATTCTATATGATGTTTTTCCTTTGAACGATTAACTCATAATTTTCTATTACATAACTAGAGAGCAGAGAAGAGCTGGAACAAAACTTACCAGGGCAGGGCCGCTCACGCGTGGCCTGCCTAAAACGGCTGAGCGAAATCTGTGGTTTCGGCGGGCTCTGTTTGCTACCGAGGGAAGGCGGGGACTAGCCGAGAGGATACGGGAAAGAAGAAGGGTTGTTTGTATTTAAATAGCAAGGGGGTCGGCTACTTAAATAACAATAAGAGAGAAATTATGAATTCGGTTTGGGAATCAGTTGTGATGAGATAAGTTTAAATAGTATTTATCTTTGCCCCATAGTCCTTATCTAATATACATTCCGAACAAAAAGATGTTGATGGAGATGGGTTCAAGGCTGGTTACCTATTCCAGAACCTGATTTAGGAGAGAGAAGGATAAGGTTTGCTTAAATAATTTTTTAAAGGTATTTGTGCATATGCAATGTAAATTTATATATATATCTAGCGGACTTCTAGATTAAGTATCCATCTGATTTCACTTCCTATTTCTATCTATTCAAATAATTATTTTAAATTTATATAGTATATATTACTTTATGTACTCGAGATAAGTTCTATTTTTATTTATTTTACTTCTTATTATTATCTAATAAATTTATTAATATAATTGTTCTATTAATAAAAAATAAATCTAAATTAACAAATTAACCCTATATGAGAATCTGGGTCCTCACACCTTCTCTGCTTTTTGCGGGACATATACCATGTCATAAGGCTATAGCAGCATTGTCCATGTAGCTAACCAAGAATTGAGTGTGCTCGGCTTGGTCATCAATACCCGGAGGGGATTTACTCTGGATATGACATGAATGTTTGACCAGACACGTAATGTTGTATTTTCTGAATAGCAAACATCATTGCATGGCATTCTTTTTCCGCCGGATTGTATCTATGTTCAGCGTCGACCATCGTGTGACTGAGATAATAAATCACTTGTTCATGTCCTTCATCACTCTTCTGTGCAAGAAGAGCTCCTAGAGAATGATCAATTGCTCGAACATATAGCAAAAATAGTTTTCCTATGATCGCAGACCCCAGAACTGGCAGATTTGTTAAATATCGTTTGATGTCGTCGGATTCTTGTTGACAAACCTCATTCCAGACAAAGGATACGCCTTTCTTCATTAACTGAGTGAAGGGTCGGCATCGTCCTGAGAGATTAAGATGAACCTCCTAATGTATGCCAGACAGCCTTGCAGACCAAGAAGTTCTTTGAGATTATACGGAGGCTACATTTCGAGGATAGCTTTGATATTATCGGGTAAATGTGAATAACTCTAGATGTTATAACAAATCCAAGGAACTTGCCACTGGATACTCCCAGAAAGGATTTAGTTAGATTCATCTTCAGTTGGTGGTGGCGCTTTAATTCGAACACAGTCTTTAAATCTTGACGGTGATCATCTTTGTAGTGACTCTTGATAGCGATGACATTCATATAGCATTCTACTATTTTCCATAAATACTTCTGAAAAATTATACTCATGGCTCGTTGTTACGTTGAACCCATATTCTTCACCCCGAAGGGCATGACTATATAATAGTAAACTAGCAATGGTGTACGAAAAGAGAGGTATTTTTTGTCATCAGGTGACATCTTTATCTGGTTGTAGCCTGAGAATCCATCCATGAAGGACATACGTTCAGAGCCACATCTATTGTCGATCATAACATCTGTGATGGGAAGAGAAAATTCTCCTTTTGGACAAGGATAGTTCAGATCTCGATAATCTACGCAAATCTGAACTTTTTTATTTTTCTTCATGACTGGAACGATATTGGCTTCCCAGTCGGGATGTCGCTCTTCTCGAACGAAGCCACATGCTATGAGTTTCTTAACTTTTGCTTGAATTTCATCTGTCACTACCACATTTCTAGATGAGGGCATTCTTGTCATTTAGCATATTTATTGTTTAGTAATTAAATATTATATATTATGATACTAATTAATTATATTATGTTGTATTATTTAATTATTTGTTAGTAGGCTAGCCTACTTTATTGGACTTATCATTAGTTGACCCATTAGTTGTCATGTCAAATGAGCCCAATATTAGACTAGGCCCATTGGATCCATTCCCTTAATTAATTAAGGAGATTATATTAGTTCATGTAGAATTAGAAGCTTTCTAATATAGCCCTCCCTAATTGAACCTTGTGACTAGCTAGTAAGGGTACCATAGACATAGTACATTGCTTGGAAGTGGGGAAAGAGGGGGGTGGCCACTATAGAGGGCCTTCACTCTCTCTCTTCTCATTAGTTCATTCCATTAGAGATCCCTAATTATGTTTTTCCCTAAATTAACTCATCCCTCCATCAAATTTAGCCCAATTGACTCTCATTTTCTCTCAATTTTATCATCTAAGAAATATTGGAGCTTAGATTGCAAGGAGCACTTGAAGAAAGAGGAATTGAAAAGGAGATTGTATCCTAATTGTGTCCATTGAGCATTTCATTGGGTATCAGTCTTCCAATAAGTAAATTCTGAATCTAACCCTTAATCTAGACTATAATTCATGTATTCAACCATTAGAAATTATCCCTTGGCTTAGGGCTACCCATAGGATCAAGAACTAGGTTCATATAACTTGTATTATGAATTCTACATGATAATTTGGGCGTAATAAGGAGGAATTCAGAGATTGACACATCAAGTGTTTGTCATAAGACCAATTAGATTTAATTAGAATTAGATCGGAATTGTGGGACTAGGTACATGTCCATAATTGGATATGAGTAGAGCGTATCATAGTATTTTATGATACGGTATAATACGGGGTTCATTTTTTAATGATTTATGCAAGTGAGTGTGATTTCTCTTCAATGTTCATAGTAGCTAACTACATTAGTCGTATTAATATGTAATTTAGATGTATTATTGGTATTAGTAGATAGTTGAGGGTTTTGGCATTCCAATTGGGTACGTATCATAGAGTATTATAGAGTGCTTGCCAAGTATTTGGTGAAATGGTTCTTGTGTTATATATATATATATGTGTGTGTGTGTATGTGTGTGTGTGTGTGTGTGTGTGTGTGTGCGTGTTATATTGGTTATGTGAGAGATTATAGTGTTGGTGATGTGGAGTTGTGTGAGTAGTGAGGTGGGGAACTCAATGTGACAAATAATGTGAAGTACCTGTGTATTATAGGGTATATGAGTGAATGCTTATGTTTGTTAAGTGTGATTAGAAGAGGGAGGTCGGGCAAAAAATGTGGTTGTGTTGAACTTGGTGTGCTCGAGTGTGATAGAGACAAGTGGGGGTGCTCAGGTCACTGTGACAGTGAGCAAAGGGGGTTAAGGTCTAATACAGACCTGTTAAGAGGAGATGTCTGATTATAATATCAACAATTGGCCGCTGTTGACAATCTGCCTCTTGGTCGAGTGTGTATCAACATTGCCTTGACATACAGCAAATAGCAGCAAGGTGAGGGGGTATGGCAAGGCGTATTAGGGTTAGATTGAGTGAAGAGTGATGTGTGAACAACCAACTTGTGTGTGCAAGTGACAGTATCATGGTGTGGTTAAGTACATTGAAGTATCCAGGTGAAATATAAACTCGGGTAACTGCCGAAGGATGAGGTATCGGTTGATGATATCAGTCAAGATTGGGGGCAAGTTTAAGTGCAGTATAGTAAGTACATTACCTGAATGCATGCAGGTAGTATAGGGGGAGCTCGAGCAGTAGGATAACTATCAAATGTAGCATCATTACCTGGATGTTAAGGGTTACAACAGAAGCAGTGCACCAATGTATACTGCTATAGAATAGGAAACAACAGCAGAAGCAGTACCAACAATATGTATACCCTGTTGGCATCACATGGGAGTGGGGTGTATATCTTCATTTGGTGCACAGCTCTAGTGCACTGGTGGTGGTATTATTGGTTGATATTGATATCAATGCCAGAGTAGTATCAGTAACCAGGTTTGAGTTCTATTGATAAGTGATGTATTAAGTAGTAAGTTGTGTTAAGGCATTAGAGTAATGACTAGGTAATGGATTATATTGAGGTATTAAGTATATGAGTGTTCTTAAGTGTAAGGTAATAGTTATGGATAGGTATCTATGATACCAAGTTATAACTATATAGTATAATATTAGTTAAGCTATCCCTTATACACTAGGTAATGACCTTGTATAGCTAATACAAACTAGTAATAACTAGTTGGTGACCAATATAGACTAATTGCTTTAGTTTGACCTAGAAACATATGTATGAATTAGTTTTGACCAATATTGACTAGTTTGACCCTAAAAGTCAATATTTGACTTGACTTGACTTCGTTTAACTAGTGAGACCTTGACTTGACCTGGAAAAGCATGTATTAGTATATTTTAGCTCATTCTTTATTCATTACACCAATTGACATGCTATTCACATATAGGTGTGTGTGACACCAGCTTGAATACCGAGATATACCATTTGCTCAGGACTACATGCGTATATATTCTCTGATAGTTTCCTTATTTGATAGCCTTTATGTTTCATGTATTTAGTATTGAGATATTTGATCCCTGACATGATGGTTTCACGGATTGGTATACATGGATCTTGGTCATGAGATATTATTGTCGTGATGACTCAGTGATCGCCGTATCGTACTTCATGATTACACAGTTTTTTTATCATGTTATCTTAGTGATTATATAGAACGTTATCATAGTGCATGATATTATAGACCATACATTGTGATATACGTGTTATAACGTGTCGTGATTTGGATCCGTGTACTAGTCGGGGGTTTGAAAAGTATTAGTGGATATGTGATCATACCTTATAGCCCGTGATTAAGTGTATCCGGTGATAGTTAGCAGATAATACAATATGATCACGCTAGCTCACCTTTTATATATAGCCCGCGTTAGACCCAAGTCGATCACATTATCTTACTAACATTTATGACACATTTATTATATTGTTTCCTTTATTCCAGTTCCTTACATTATTTTTTCTTACCATATTGTTCTCAGTTCTTGCCAATATTTATGATGATGCTCTTTCTCGTGATATATGCTAGTTCAGTTACTTCCATCATTTATTTTTATTGCTATTGATGTTTCATAGTTTTTGTCAATTATTAGAACTGCTATTGGGTTGTACTTCGCTCGAATACTGACTGGATATATTTTTTAGATAATTTATTAGAGGACTGGTCCTACGCATTACGGGCCATAGGATGGCGAGCCAGTTGAGTTTGCACCCGTAGAGCCTGTTGAGTTAGTACGAGCAGTCGATGAGACTTAGCCAGTTCATTTATGATATTGTATATGTCAGTTAGACACTTTTGACATGTATTATATTTGAGATCATCATGTTAAGATTAGACTTGGACTTGTGATGTATTGTAACTTTATTTCTTTCTTTCTATTACATATCGTGCTATATCTTCCTTTAGTTTATTATTGTGATTGCGTATTTGTTTACTATTATCATATTATCCTCTATTTAAGAGTTGAGATATCATGACATGTATATTATACATAATGTGTGAGATGTTTAGATAGTATTGTTAACCTAGACATAATTCTATCACCGATGCTGCAGCGTAGGCTGGACGTACCCACGTACTTGTCCGTACACCAGGTGTGGGTCATGACACATTTTTGTGGTAGCCCATATAGGCCTTGAAGTCTTCTCAATAGTAGTACTCAAACTTAGAGTTTTACTACAATCCTGCTATAGGATATAGGACTAGGATATATAATGAGAGGATACTCAATCACAACTAGAAAATATTTCTAATATATTAATTTTGCTATCTTTATCATTCAGAATAATTGCTTTCTTTGAAATATTACTGTCCTTCTTTGATGATATCATATCTTTCGCAATATTCCTTTTTTTAAATCAATCTCCAGGATGCCGCCGAAGACCCGATCGCAGCATTCTGGAGCAGTCTCGGTGAGGTCAGTTACTTCGTCACCTCAGAGAGAGACAACAGTTACTGCTTCGCCTTCTTCTGCTCCGAGGATTGCTTCACTAGTCCAGGTAAAAATTTTAGCAGCATCATTTGGGGGTGCCCCACCACCAGTTTTGATGACTGTTCCATCAGTCACGGAGGATATCCTACCCCCACCACCTATGCCAGTTGACGGGACATAGATGTTTGTAATATTGTAGGAGATGATGGCAGCACAGCAGAGGCAAAAAAATGTTCTACGTCAGGGCATCGAGAGTTTTTACCAGTTAGCACTAGCTACTGTGGAGAAGGTAGCGCTTGTTCAGCCGCAGATTATACCGCTTTATCCTGCCCCGTACCATTATTGACTTTAAGAGGATGGGGCTCAAGGACTTCAGGGGCATCGAAGGGATCTTGTATGTCGACGATTGGATCAAGGATATAGAGAGGGCCCTGAGGCTAGCACATATTTTAGAGAGCTTACAGGTAGAGGCAGCAGACTGCTAGATGTTCGATATTTCTCTGACATGGTTCCGTATAAACCCGAGGATCGCGGCGCCAGGACTGACTTGTGAAGATTTTAAAAAGATTTTCAAGCAGAAGTTCTTTTCGGATATGGGTTTGAGTGCTCTAGAGAGCCAGTTCCTAGACCTCGTCTAGGGGAGCATAATAGTGTATAAATATGCCGTAGAGTTCTACAGATTAGGCAAATTTGTAGAGGGACATAATCCTCTAGGAAAGGCCATGAAGTTCTAAAAGGATTTGATCAGGGAGATCAAATCTCTCAATAGAGGACACCATATCACAATATTCAAGAATATCCTGATAGATGCACAAAAGGCATAGGATGAATTGGAGCTCAAATTCAAAAGGATGATACATTAGGAGGAGCTAGCAGTAGTGTGGGTCTAGCCAAACGACCCTACTTCCAGCAGCAGAGGACCTTCCAGCTGCAGAGACATCAGTTTTATGCACCATTCTAAGCACTAGCACAACAGGCATACCAGGTCCCGAGACTGGCATAGCAGGCCATGCAGTGTACTCACTGTGGGAAGATCGGACATACAAAAAAGGTTTGCAAGAAGAGGCTTGGAGTGTACCTCTATTGTGGAGAGCCAGGCCACCAGTTGAGGGAGTGTCTTGTAGGTCCAGTTCGAGTAGGCCAGGGAGCAACACCGACACAGAGACCACCAGCGAGACCACCTACGGGATAGCGGAGGGGACCTCCTTTACCGACTCTGCAGCATCATTTCGTCCAGTACCAGTAGCAGCAGAGAGGTTCACCGCGAGGGTGATCTTTCTCCATGACCGTTGAGGAGGAGGAGCTATTCGGAGATGTGATACCAGGTTCATTTCTTCTTGATTCTATTCTAGCTTATGCTTTATTTAATTTTGGTGCTTCCTATTCTTTTGTATCTATATCTTTTGCTCTTATTCATCGATTAGAGTCTGAACCTTTGACTAGGACTTGAAAGATCATGACTGGGGGAGGCATTATCCTGGTTAGTGATGTTTGCAAGGATCGAAGAGTTATAATGGGAGGCCGGGAGTTAAGTGCGTGCTTACTCATAATGCCACTTTTGAGCTACGATATTGTACTCGGGATATATTGGTTGAGTAGGCACCATGCTAGTATTGATTATCGTGGAGGCAGAGTTTTATTTCGACCATAATGGGAGCTGGAGTTTGAAATTTCTAGAGGAGCAGCAGAGTAGAGCGAGGATGCCATATGTGGAGCTATGGTGAAAGATAAGGAGTTGTCATATCCGTTGATAGCAGAGTTCATGGGTGTATTTTGGAGGAATTGTCGGGTTTGCCGCCTGACCAAGATGTTGAGTTCTCTATAGATTTGGTGCGAGACACATAGCCAATATCTTAGCACGTCTATGGAGTCAACAATAGTAAACTGGAAAAGTTGAAGAAGCAGGTGGATGAGTTGCAGGACAAAGGCTTCATTCGATCCAGTTTATCACCATGGGGTGCTCCGGCATTATTTATACCAAAGAAGGATGGTTCGATACACATGTGTATCGACTACATGGCTCTAAATAATCTCACTTTAGGAACAAATATCCGCTGTCGAGGATTGATGATCTGATCGATCAGTTGAGCAGAGCGAAGGTATTTTTTAAGATAAACTTGAGGTCAGGGTACCACCAAGGAAAAGTGACGAAGGAATATATTCCGAAGATAGCTTTTCAGACTCGGTATGGCCAGTTTGAGTTCTTGGTGATGCCGTTTGGGTTGACCAATACCCCGACGGTATTCATGAATCTGATGAACAAGATGTTCCACCAGTATCTTAATAAGTTTATGGTGGTATTTATTGATGATATTCTAATATATTCGAAGACCCTGGAGGAGCATGAGGAACACCTAATGATAGTTCTGGAGACTCCCAGAAAGGAGAAGCTTTATGGAAAGCTTTTAAAGTGTGAGTTCTTCCTTGACAAGGTTGAATTCCTTTATCATGTGATTATATGAGACAAAATTTAGTGGACCAGAAGAAGATTTTAGCAGTGGAGTCATGGGCTACTCCAAGTTTAGTGGCGGAGATCAGGAGTTTTCTGTGGCTAGCAGGTTATTACCGAAGGTTTATACAAGACTTATTCAGGATTACGAAGCCGATGACTAGGTTGACCAAGAAGGATGTGGAGTTTTTCTAGACAAAGGAGAACCATGACGCTTTTGAGGAGCTATAAAGGAGGTTGACGACAGCTCCAGTGTTGACATTGCCATCAGGATCAAGTGAATTCACTATTTATAGAGATGCTTCAGGGAAGGGTTTGGGTTGTGTCTTACAGCAGAATGAAAATGTGATTACCAATGCTTCCAGGAAATTATTTCCTCATGAGAAGAATTACCCTACCCACAATTTGGAGTTGGTAGCGATCATCTTTAATCTAAAGATGTGGAAATACTATTTGTACGAAGAGCGTGTGGAGATCTTCACAGACCACAAGAGCTTGAAGTACGTATTTACCCAGAAAGAGCTAAACATGAGACATCGATGGTGGTTCGAGTTGATGCAGGACTTTTTTATATCTTTGTAGTACCATCCAAGAAAGGCTAATATAGTCGCTGATGCCTTGAGCAGGTATTCAGTGGCTATATGCTTGACTACGGATAGACATTCATTGGCCGATCTTAATAGCTTGGGTATTGAGGTGCTGGTACCAGGTGTCAAAATACAGATATGGGGATTGCAGTTACAGTCTGAGATGATGGAAAGTATTCGATGTACACAGTATGATGATGATTCTCTTAGGAGCATCAGAGCACAGGTTCGGATGGGATTATCCGAGGACTTCACTATTGTTGAGAATGTATCACTACAACACGGTACCAGATTGTGTGTGCCAAGTGGCACATTGCGTGAGGTGGTTCTTTATGAGGCGAATCGATCGTAGTACTTTATACATCTGGATGCCAACAAGATGTATAGAGATCGGAGGGAGCATGTATGGTGGTATGGTATGAAGCGGAAGGTAGCGTACTTCGTATCTAGATGTTTAGTGTGCCAGCAGGTAAAGGGAGAGAGGCAGAGGCCAGGTGGTTTACTTCAGCCTTTACCCATTCTAGATTAGAAGTGGGAGCATGTTAGTATAGATTTTGTTTCGGGAATTCTGCGTTCTCCAGGAAGAAAAGACACAATTTGGGACATTATAGACATGTTGACCAAATCGGCTCACTTCTTGTCATTCAAAGTGGGTACATTTACGGAGAAGCTAGCGGAGATGTATGTGCGACAGATTGTCAGATCGCATGAAGTTCCGGTAAGCATCGTATAAACCTCCTCACCAAAAAATAGGTATTTTGTGTGTACTTTATATTTATTGTATTCGATTATTTTTTAAATCAATTAAAGTTCAAATTATTCCATTAGGATACTTCATCATAGCTTGGACATTAATGACATATGATGACCCCAAAATCTATATCTTCCTTCGTAGGAAGTAACCTACACTAGAGATACTACCCGTAGGATCTTCCCAAGACACAAAATTTGATCATTTAACATTAGGATGGCACTAGTGTAACAACCGTAGTTTCTTTCATTTAATATTTAGATATTTATATATATATGATTTATTTATGGCTATTTTTCGATCCCAACTTCCTACAATTAGCAACCCATAATTTTTCATGCCATCTTAAATAATTTTTATTTTAGTAAGATTTGCTTATTATTTGCCATTATCATTATCCTATTAGAATTTCAATCAAATCTTCATTATTATTGCCATTGGATGAGATTGATCAATTAGTAACTACCAATCCTATTCCTATCCTATAACCGTACGCACCCCCCTCAATCCTATCTTGTACTTTTAAGTGTTTTTATTATTTATTTAAATGATAGGGTATTTTTGTAGTTAATTAGAAAATATAGCTGTTTGATTTATTGTAACTATAAAAATATCTAATTATTAATTACAAAATATTTTTTTAAATTATTTTGGGTGTAGTATTTTATTAAAGCTTTATAAATAAAATTTTCTAGAATTTATTTTATAAACAATTTTTTTTTGGATTTTATATAGCCTCATATATATATATATATATAGTTATTAAATAAAATAAAATACTTATTTGAAATTATTTTCGCAAAACTATTTTATTATTTATCTCTTGTTAAAGAGTTATAAATGTTTTAAAAATTTATTCATGTGCATATATATATATTGGTTATATATATATATATATATTAGTTAGTTATTCAGATAAGACAAGACTTTAGATAAGAATAAAGGATAAGAAAGGAATAAACATTAAATCCTAATCCTATCACTAACTCTATTCCTAACTAAACCTTAGACTTAGCAAAATCTATACCCCTCCCCACGTAACCGACTACAGGCCACACACACACACACACACACACACACACATATATATACCATGCCATCTCTCCAATCCTTCCCTCTTCATGTGTGGATCTCGGCCTCTCCTTGCAAGTTCTCCACGCACAGGACCGAAACCCTTCCCCCATGCAAGGCCGCTGCCAACACCTGATGGCCTAACTTAAAATCTTCCGATCGTCTCGACCAAAGCCAATAAATCCCTGTTCTTAGGACCGATCGAGCTTCACCTATTGTGCACACAACTATAGTACGACCGCACACTCGAGCGCCTGGCTATGCTCGATTGTCAACCAACTGAAGTAGCGATGACAAGAACCCTATTGCATGGCCTCACCTTCGTATGATGCCAACCGGAGCAGCAACGGCCGACAACAACATTTAACATGACCGCACAAGCAGAACCAACTTTTTCAACACCCCTACCTTAAGGTAACATATCTCCCTCTCCTTCGCTTTGTTTTACGTACAGTTTGTCCATACACACAACTAACCCCCAAGGAACCCCTTCAAGTGGAACGAATTTTGGAGTCCTGGATTGCTCGAAAAATTGATCGAAAGTTAGCAAAAAAATTGTTCAAAAATAGTTCATAATTTAATCCAAACGCCTATGTTCATGTCCAATTTTCTATCAACTCGTGTAATATTTTCAATATCTAATTGAAAGGACTTGTTCGCAAGCTAACCAAAAAATTTACTGTTCATTTAGTTTTTATTAGTTTGATTTATTGGTTAAAATATTCGGTCTCTAAAATGACCCAAAACTTGGTTTTTTAAAACTAAAATCTTGCGATACAGAGTGCAGGCTGCCAAACGGGACCAAAACGTCTTATACAAATTACACTGAAATTGGAGTATGGTATCACCGAACGTGTGGGCTTTCACGAAAGTTGATTCGGATGTTTGTGCGCATCAAAATTAACCCTTATCTGTAAAAAGCCCCCTACATCAGTGTTTAGCAAATTACCCTATTATTTTGTGTGCGCTCGTCGGGTCGCCACAAAACTTGCATTATTGGACTCGTAGCGTTTGACCAGTCTTGTGACCCAAGTCTCGTCTTATTCTGAGTCAGTCGACGGAACGCCGTTTCGTAGGCCCCACGATTCAACTTGAAGAGCAATTTTTTGATCAGCTCACCGAATCCAAAACTGGATATACCATTGAGTTCTTATCAACGTTTAGGATTTGTTTGACCTATATTTTGTCCCATTTAGAGACCTTTATCCCTGACACTCATTTCGGTACAAAGTGGCCCACAGGTGGATCATACTTTGGTTTAAAATTACCGTTTTTCCCCTGTGTTCAAATTGGACGAAAGAGTTTAGTTTTTTGACTATCTTGCTTATTCTGGAAATATTGGTGATGATTATTTCAGCATCCGGAGACGTTCGTACATCTCTCTCTTTGTGCTACTGTTGACTTGAAGTGTTTGTAGCCAGAACATTGTCTAAACTTTGCTCGGAAACCAAAAAAGATACCTTGCTATATCTACTATCAGTTTATTTTTAATTCTATATTTTATTTTATTATTGTATAATTTATTTTCATATATAAACTATGCGTCTAAGTTGACTTAGGTGCAAACGACGGGGTTCATTATTTTTTGTTATTTTATTTATTATAAGTATATTAACTTAGTTTTAGCTGACTACCTCCTAATTATGGGATATTTTTATATCTCATTGGACTATGACACACACATGACACAGTTTGTGATATTCTGATAGGGATACAGACTGCATATTTGACTTGCTACCAGTATTTTAGGAACGTGTGACGTTTAGAATATAACTTTTATGACTAGTATGTTATGATTAGTGTATTAGAGACTCATACAATTACAATACTGGGCACGTCGTTTACTTGACTTGGTTAGTGGGGAGAAAGGGGGAGGACAATGACTATGTGTATGTGAAGCAAAATCGGTGAGCCAAGTCTCCGGATAGAACTTGGTGTGATGATATATATTTATGAGATACCTTGCTATTACTAGATACCCTGCTATTATATGTTTATGAGATACCTTGTTATTACGAGATATCCTGCTATTATATGTATATGAGCCTAAATCCCACCCATGCATACAAAAGTTGTCCTCCAATTTGTACTTTAGGTGGTTAGAAAACCCTTTGCATACTTAACTACTTTCTGTAGTTTATATAGTTTGCTTCTATGTATCATGTTACGTCTCTCTGAGGACTTGGTCCCTTTCCAAGTATAGAAGATCTTGACGATTTGCAGTAGCATAAATCAGAACTTGTTACTTCTTTCTCTTTCGAGAAGGTCTTCCCTTTGAGCCTCATTGATCATTAGATGTACTTATTTTGTTTCTCTTATATTATATTTTGGTAGTAGATTTGTCTCCACCCGACTAATTATTCTTATCAAGCATTTTATACTTGATTCTGTTATATAGTTGATTGGTTATTCATTCCTATTTGATTCTGTGGATAGGATCTAGATATTCCCTGTGGCTTATGACATAAATCTATACTACTTGTGAATTATTATTCATAATACAGCATACGTGTGTGTTATGGTTTCCATATATTGGAGTTGTCATATACATACAACTGGCATACTTACGTATTCCTAGTCCTACTTATTTTTGGACTGGGGCATGGCACATCGTCTCGGATCGGGATACTCACTTCACATCCCACTTTTTGAGAAGTTTGCAGGCTAGCTTGGGCACTCTGCTAAAGTTCAGTACCACATATCACCCCCAGACAGACGATCAGTCGGAGAGGACCATTCTGACTCTCGAGAATATGCTTTGTACTTATGTTTTGGATTTCAGAGGCTCTTGGAAGGATCATCTTCACCTGGTAGAGTTTGCTTATAACAATAACTACCAGGCCAGTATCGAGATGTCACCATTCGAGGCATTATATGGACGGAGATGTCGCACTCCTCTATCTTGGGATGATGTTGGTGAGAGAGTCTTGTTGGGACAGGAGATGATTGTGGATGCATCTGAAAATGTAAAGATCATTAGAGATAGACTTTAGTTGGAGCAGGACAAACAACGGTATTGGGCTGATAGCCACCGGAGATCTTTGGAGTTTGAGGTATAGATTTTATTTTTTTTGCTTGCGATTGCTTTATTTAGATTGAGTGTTAAGTATGTGTTTTATTCTAGGTTGGCGATCTGGTATTCTTACAAATTTCTCCGATACGGGATACGATTTGCTTTGGTGGAGGCGGGAAGCTTAGTCTATGTACATCGGGTCCTTCGGTATAATTGCGAGGGTCGGTGTAGTGGCCTACAGACTAGACTTGTTGCATGCACTAAAGGGAGTGAATGATGTGTTCCATGTATCACAGTAGAGACGGTACATGGAAGATCCTAGTGATTATTGGATCACTCGAAGATCGAGGTGGGTCCGACTCTCAACTACCCAGAGCAGCCAGTGGAGATTTTGGAACACAGGAAGAAGTTGTTACAAAACCAGACGATTCTCTTGGTACGCGTCGCGTGGAGGCATAACTCTCCGAAAGAGTCTACTTGGGAGAGGGAAGACGAGATGCGTGAGCGATACCCTTATCTTTTTTAGGCGTGAGGTATCATTCTTTCTTTCTTGCTGTGATTGCTTGTTGTAGTGTTAGTTTTTTTCTTAAATTTCGAGGACAAAATTTTTCTAAGGAGGTTAGACTTATCACTACCATATTTCTAGATGAGGGCATTCTTGTCATTTAGCATATTTATTATTTAGTAATTAAATATTATATATTGTGCTACTATTTAATTAAATTGTGTTGTGTTGTGTTATTTAATTATTTGTTAGTAGGCTAGCCTATGTTTATTGGACTTGTCAATAACGGACCCATTAGTTTTTATGACAAATGAGCCCAACATTAGACTAAACCCATTGGATCCATTCCCTTAATTAATTAAGGAGATTGGATTAGTTCATGTAGAATTAGAAGCTTTCAAATATAGCCCTCCCTAATTGAACCTCATGACTGTTCTCCATTAAATTTGAAAGTTCTAAGAGTGCTTGATTTAATTAACAAACGATAAGAAAGTACAGAGAAGTCCTAGAAGATAGTCTAAGTACAAATTTATTTTCTGGCGGGGGACGATGGAGGGTTAGGAGTGTAGCAACTCTCTTTACTCCGTAGACGATCTGATGGAGGAGGAGGAAGCTCTTCTCTCTTACTCGATTGTAGGTTCGCAGATAGTCGTCCTCTTGTATGGGTGTGATACCCTGCTATTTATAGCCGCCATATTGACGTGCTATGGATGCCGCAATTGATCGTGATTGGTGGTCGCATAGGGCCTCTTCAACATAATAAGGTCGTATCGGTAGCCGCATGTCACGGGGGAGCTGCCACATGAGCTCAGTCGAGATATATTATTGATGAGATCTTAGGGTCATTTTAACCGATTGTATGCATGACTTAGTCATCTGGACACGTAGCCCACACCATCTGTGCAAAGATCTCGTCGGCTGCAACAGAAGGATCCTGTGGACCGGAGGCCGCATGTCGTCGTGGTCGTATATTAGTCCATACCGCCTATGGGTCCTGGGTGGGGTCGAGGCCGCATTGCCGTCTTGGGCGCATAGTCGTTGTAGCCACATATGGTCAAGGTCACATATGGGAACTATGTGGGGTCGAGGTCGCAGAGTGGCGATGCTGCAGTGTGTTGGACACATGGCTTTGTGTATTTGACGAAGTCATTAATGCCTGACGTGATATTTCTTTCTTTTTCTGAACCGTCGTCTCTCTCACAATTTTTGAGGCGGACATAGTGGAGAGTGGTGTATCAGATCTTCTAACGGGCATCAAGAGTTGTGTCAGGGGCATCATGCGACATCTTGCTTCAGGGAAGCTTGGGCCGCATAATATGATTTGTATGCGGCCTCTCTGTCTTTGGTTGCTCGGGCCGCATAGTTCGGTGATGGGCAATTATTGCCAAGCTGGCGCATTTAAGTGGCTCATCTTTTGATGAAGTTCTCCAGCCTCCTTTTTGCATGCAGAATTCTTGAAAGCTTGACGGGACGTATTTATCGTGTTCTATCTTTGGGGAACCTTCTTATGTCATCCAAGAGGGGTTCTAGCTGGGAGCCTTGGCTACCCGCCCTAATTCTTTAAAGTTCGGCTGCTGCTGCATCCCAAAGCTCTGGCATCGGGGAATCGGGAGCTGGAGGGTCTCGTAAGGGATGAGCTATCGGTCCTCCACTGGCTGCCGCAATATCTTCTCATGTGAAGATGGTACGTGACGAGGATGATCTATCTGCCGCAGAGGACCTTTTGTCTGCGCTCAGGTACCCTCGAGGCTCTCGCTAGTCCTCCTGAGGCAACTCCAACCTTGACCTTGCTACCCATAACCGCGGAGGAGGGAGAGACATTGGAATGGAGGGAGGGGATGCGCCGCCTGTTCCATCGTTCAGGTATTCATTCGCTTAAGGAGGTTGCGGCTGTACTTCACGAGGCTCGTGGCTCGCATCCCTGAACGAGTCTTTTCTCTCTTTTTGTTTTGTATGGGCCCTCGGTGGTCTCATGTGGTAGCCTATCCCTAGCGCTTTAGTAATATAATAACAATATTTTGCTTACCCCTCTTTGTCTGGTAGGTAGACGTCTTTATGCGTCCTTAATGTTCTAAGACTGTTCAGGCCGCATGAGGCCCACCGGTGTGCCTTACAGACGGGTCCTATGCAATTTTATGTGGCTTGTTTTTATATTAGGGGTACATGAGCACTTATGCGGTCTGCATGATTTTTATGCTTCTACAAGACCCGCTTCAAAGTTTTCAAAATAAATTTTTTGGAATACTTTGAATTGAAAGCATGGTTAAGTTTTTGCCGCATATAGGCATCATGACGCATAGTCGGTCCTGTCAGATCATTTATGGGTAGATTTGGACCAATCTTCCAGGAGATTTCCTGAGCTGTCTCCTGACGCAGGGCTTAAGGCATCGTTCTAAAGGAGATTATGGTGGATCGTGTAGATCAAGGTATCGGGTTTATCCTTATTAACCACCAGGTTCATTACCTGGATCTATTCACGCAACTTGGAGGCTTATAAATTAGCAGCTCCCGGAGGAGAGAGAACTCTACTTCCCTAACTCCTCCTTCCCTCGTTAATAAGATACCCAATTTCATTGTTTTGTTCATGTCGGGTTTGTCAAGGATGAGATCGACCCATGGCCCCTTGACTCTGGCACTCTACTCGAAGGTAAGGCACACCACAGCTCGCATGTCGAGACTTTCAGAGGACACTGAGACACGGGTGCACAGTTATGCTACGTAGATGAGAAATTATCTCGAACGTGTGCAGACTCTTCACCTAGCTTAGTTGCATGGATGAGAGATCATCTAGAACATGCAAGGGATTTTCGCATGGGTCAGCCACGTGCGGTAGCCCTATCTCTGTCGTACGGATGGTGATTTATCTGAACCATGCGGCAGATTCCTCTTTGTCGTATGTGTGAAGAACCATGTGTACAAAACCTTTCTACAGTTTGGCCGCATAGACGGGGAATCATCTGCGAGCAGAGCCCATCTTTGGATCGGTCGCAGGGTTGAGGGACATGCGTCCTTTAAGGCCTTTCACCATGCTTATGGCTACGGCCCAGAAGCGGCCTACGATAGGTGTGCACATTTTGTAAAGCTTTACTAGGACTGATGTGTGTCTTCTTTATGCAGGTTTCGTCTTTCTTCGTGATGCTCATGATGGAGCATGGAAGGATATCATAACACCCGTTGTTCGGGGTGAAGATCGATTTTATGTGGCGGTTCACCAAGAACTGACCTAGGAGACGAGGACAGTTTGGCAAGAACAAATCGAGGAGACGAGGATGAACAAACCTCGTCGGGCGCTGAGTAGTCCTTGTTCGTGCAGCGTGCCAGCTGCGTTTCACCCTTTTTCTGGTTTGCTATCGGCCGGGAGACAGCGGGGTCGATGACAGGATTTGGATAAATTGCCATACCTGTCGCCGGTCTTCCCGCTTGATTATAGAGCGCCTGCTCCTGCTCCTCCTAAGCTATCCATCGGTATGGATTCTTTTCTATATACTTTGGTTTGCACTATGGAGGGATAATACAGAAAGAATTGAGTTCTGCTGCAGGCTCGACTTGTATAAGTAGCGACGACAGCACAAAGAGGCGCTTCTAATAAAAAAAGTTTGTATCGGCGAGACTTTGTGGAAACCCTTTAAAACATGTTTCCATCATATGTACTCATGACCTTGAATACTAATAAAAAACCCTTGAATGTAATGGATTTCCATCATATGTACTCATGATCTTGAATATTAATCAATAAAGTCTCTTCTTTTTCAGAATCTTGTATGTTGTAAACTTTTAGGTATTGTACTAGAGGTAATATGAACATAGTATAACTCTGTAGTTATTGTGACCATCCCACTAGGGGAGTTTTGGTGGGCTTATTATTTGTTGCGCATGTTGAGTACAAATAATAAGTTCAAAAATAATCCCTATCAGAGGTAATATTGACATGATAAGTTTTATCGATCCATTATATTTTGCGCACGTTAGTGCAAGTAATAGATTTAGAACAAGCCCTACCAGAGGTAATATGGACGTGGCAGTTTTTGTGGACTTAACACCACTGGTGTACCTTGGTGAGTACGGGTGATATGTTTGGATGACAACCAATATCAGAGGTGATATGGACGCGATAATCGATAGCAAAAATCTGGGAGGTTTGCTGAGAGGTAATATAGAGACGGCAAACTTAGCGGGAAGAAATATTAGGACGATAGTTCAGAGGTAATATGGACGTGAACCGATGTCCGAAAAACTTGCTGAAGAGTGATTTGCTAAGTGTGGTCTATCCAAAAATGAAGATAGACCAAAGGATTGCTCTGCTGAATAGATTGGTGGGATGATAGCTTAGAGATAATATGAACATGGCTAGCGTATAACGAAATTGGTTTTTGAGTGGTCACTGCAGGAGTGTGCTAATGGACCTGAGGATTGCTCCGCTGGGGAGACTTTGAGTATCCATCGTTAGTTGCGTATCCAGAACTCCTGGATACAGATGATGGCTTTTACAGAAATTTGCAAAGAAGGAAAAAAAAGTTGCACACAAGCATTTGCCGGGGATGAAGTGTAAACCCCCTCACCCAAAAAAAAGTATCTTGTGTGTATCTTGTATTTCTTTTATTGTTTTAGATTTTTTTAATCAAATAAAATCCAATAATTTTATTAGGATACTTCACCGTGATTTGGACATTAATAATATAGGATGACCCCAAAATATGTATGTCCCTTCATAGGAAGTAGCCTACACAAGAGACACTACATGTAGGATCCTTTCGTGGCATAGAAATTTGATCCGTTGGTGTTAGTATGACATTAGTGTAACGACTATAGATTAATTGTTAAATATTTAGATATTTATATATATAATTTAATTGTGGTTATTTTCTAATCCCAATTTCCTACAATTAGTAACTCATAATTCCCCACGCCAATTTAGACATTTTCCCTTTTTATAGATCTTCATATTATTTACTATTACCTATTTTATAGGATATCCATTAAATTAATTACTTAGTTAATTAGATAATATAATTATTTGATTTATAACTAAATAAATATCTAACTATTAATTATAAAATATTTTTATAAAATATTTTGGGTGTAGTATTCTATTAAAACTTTACTAAGTAATTTTTAGAATTTATTTTGTGTGTGAATATTATTTTTGGATTTCTAACCTCATTTATATACGTGAATATATATAAATAAATATATAGTAATAATAATAATAGCAATCGTAATAATAATAATAATAATAATAATAATAATAATAATAATAATTATAATTATAATTATAATAATAATAATAATAATAATAATAATAATAATAATAATAATAATAAATAAATAAATAAGAAAAGAAAAAGAAAAGAAAAGAAAAGAAAAGAAAAGAAAAGAAAAAGGTATTAAAAAATCCCCAACTAATCCTTAAAAACCTAACCTTAACAACTAAACCTATTCCTATGCTAAACTACCCAGCCCCCAACCAGCAGCAAACACACTCCCGCGGACTCCCCCTCCATCTTCCTGAATATATATATATTTATCATTACTTAAAACACTAACCCAACCATCCACCTAAACCCTAACCCTAACCCTAGCCCCGACGATGGACCGCCCCCTCCGGCCGGCCACTGCTTCGGCGCCGGCCATTTTCGAGTGCGCGCATGTACAACGCAGCCCCGAGACCCCCCCTCTTCACGGTATCATATCTCCCTCAATTGTAATTATTTTTGTGAGCGGTTTGTTCGTGTACGTTCACAACCTAACCCTCTAGGATTTTTATTCGAGCGGGACGAGTTTTCGTTCCCGGATTGTTCGAAAAATCGACCAGAAAATGACCGAAAAACTGACCAAAAATAGTCCAAAAACTTTAACCCAAACCCCCATATTCACACCCAATTTGCCATCAACCTGTTTAATATTTTTAAAAACTAATTGAAGGGTTTTCTTCTCAATATAACGGAGAATATTTTTGTTCTTTTAGTTTTTTTTAATTCGTTCTATGTGTAAAATTATTCGTCCTCCAAAACGACCAAAAACTTGTTATTTTAAAATTAAAATTTTGTGATATGGAGTGCGTCCCGCCAAACTGGACCACCTCATCGTATACCAATTATACCGAAAGGTGCATATGGTATATCCTGACGTGTGAGCTTTCGCGGAAACTAATTTGGATGTGTGTGCGCGTCGAAATTAACATGTATCCGTAAATAGTTCCCGTATCGCAACTTTTATAAAATACTACCCCATTTTGTGTATGCTAGTCAGAATACGATGAAACTTACTTCATTGGATTTGTGGTATCACGCTGGTCCTGTGACCCAGGTTTTACGCAATTCTGAGATAGTTGACCAAGCCACCTATTTACGGGCCCTACGGTTGACTTTAAGGGCAAATATATGATTGGCTCACCGAAATCCAAAATTGGACATATCGTTGAGTTCGTATTGACATTTAGAATTTGTTTGACTTATAATTTGTCCCATTTAGAGACCTTTATCTCTGGCACACATTTCGGTGTAAAGTGGCCCACATATGGAACCGCTTTGACCCAAAATTACCGTTTTGCCCCTGTGTTTGTCACGCCCCAGTCCCAAAATATCGAGGGACTAGACACCTGGCAATGGCCAGCAGCACACACCGATGGGCTAACCCAATTTAATAGACCCATCAGGATGTACTTAAGCTGTAGTACAACAATAAGGGTCTAAATATACTAATCTCATCCACAGAAATGAATACAACAATATCAGAATCATATAGTAAGATTAATCTCAATAAAACATAATCTCGGGAAATAACCCGATAATGAGTCAGATACAATAATCAAGATACAAGAATAAAGATAACAACAGCATATACTGAGTATGGATAAGACATATACTCAGGAGAAATCCTCGGAGATAACTCGTCTTCTGGATCTGGTACTGCTCCAGTGCCTGCTTCTGTTCCTGCTCCTGCTCCTGCTCCTGCTAATGCTCCTGTCCCATATACCTCGGGGTAGATCTGGTCTGCTAATCCTGGGGACATAATCCGGATTCAGGTCCTCAGGGGGACATAGCAAGGTACAAAATAACTCAAGCCAAAAATAAATGCAGTGCAGCAATAAATGAATCAATAGGATAAACTATATAACCAGCTAAGTGATATGCAAGATGAGAGCATCACTAGAACTCAGGCTGAGACCACTACAAGCTCTGTGTCGGGGAGCCGATAGCAGAGATATCATGCAGTTGTCTAGCTCGGAGAGAGACTAAGACGCCGTCACAATATAATCACCCTGTAGCCTGTGTGTCTCTCCCCACCCAATGTAATCATACGTCTCATGTCCACGACTTCTCATGTCCATGTCACGCAGGATCATGACCTCTAACTGATGCAATAAGTCAAAATGATAACTAAGCAGGTATAAAGTATGTCATAAACCTGTATCCTATACAGAATCACCATGAATATCTCAAGAAGATTCTGTCTCATGAATAGTGTCAGGTGTCCTGAGGTATAACGTACTTGATAATGCAAGCACGAGAATGCAAAGGGTCTCGATATCCATGTCTAGGTAAAATTACACAACTCTGCGTACAGTGTTGACACCCGAATATTATTCGGACACTAAGTAAGTCACACGGTCCTAGGTAAACATATAGATCACATAAATAAAATAAGAGAATAATATGAATCAATATACAGCAAGTATGGCAAAGGTACACTTGCTTGGAGTTCTGGCACCAACTGTAGCTCTGGTATCAGTGGGATTTGCAGGTACTCCTCCGGTTACTGAAATAAACATCATCATCAGGTTCAGAAGACATCAAATAGCTAGAAATGTATGTCATTGAGTCCAATTTGGACACAGGGGCAAAAGTGACAGTTCCTGGTCAAAGCAGGGCCCACATATGGGATGCTTCGCACCGAAAAATGTGTCAGAGACAATGTTCTCCAAATTCATCAAACTTAATGTCAACAAGTTTAGAACGATGATACAAATCCAACGGAACATCCAGAACTGGATTCCGATGAGCCGATCACAAAATCGCCCGTCAAGTGGAGCCGCGGGGCCCAAGATACGTAATTTTGTCAACGTTCTCAAAATCAAACCAAACTTGGGACACAGGACCAGCGTATTGCTATGAGTCCGATGGCGTAAATTTTGTCTCGATCCGACGTGTGTACACAAAGTTACAACGAGTTTTAGAACATGGCCGATACGGGACGTTGTCGACGGATACGCGTTGATTTCGGTGTGCACGCACATCCAAATCAACTTCCGTGAAATCCTACATGTCCGTATCAATGACGCGTACCTTTCGGTGAAGACCGCACGCGACCAAGTTGTCCCGTTTGGCGGGACGAACTCAGTTCCGACGAAAAATAGGGCAAATATTTTCCTGTTTTTGGATCGCAGTTAGCGATCGCCACAGGACACGAAACACCGAGCAGGTGCACGGGCATCGAGAGGGTCACTCAGAGTTCACGTCATAACAGATGGAACGGGAAATGGGGCAGCGAGAAGAGAGAAAAGGCTACCTGAACAGGGCTACACAGAACTAGGATTCCTCGTGTCTGCGAGGCGACACGACACACCTAGGGTTAGGGTTCCGGCGCTGAGGGAAGCGGCTAGGGACGCCGGGGCTTCGCCGGAGGAGGGGCGGCGCTGGCAGCTTCTCTTCGGGCTCGTCGGCTTGTCGTCGAGGCGGCGGATCCGGAGGAGCTCGCGGCTGGGCCGAGGCGGCCGGGGTCTGGAGGCGGCGCTGGAGGTAGCTGTGGAGGAGGGCGGCGCTGGTGGTAGCTGCAGAGAGAGAGATGAGCTTGTCACGACGGACATGGAGATGCTCGACGAGGCAGCGAGCGACGGGGGCTGGAGGAGACGGTGGCGGAGGAGAGAGGTGGCTCACGGTGCTGGAAAGAGGCGAGGACGACGGCGGAGAGGGTGGCCGGGGACGAAGGTGGATGCGGGTCGGGGAGAGAGGTGATGGCAGAGGGTTTTATAGGGAGAGAGGGAGGAGATCGGCGGTGGGCAGTTACAGATAGGTGGAGCGAGGAGTCGTCGTCGGTTGTGGGGAGCGGGGCAGCCGATGGAGCCGAAGAGTCGGCGGTTCATCGGTTATAGGGAAAGGGTTTACGGGTTATCGGGTCAGCGGGTTAGTGGGTTAGGCCCGGATCCGACCAGCTGGGTTGGGCCCAGTTCAGTTAGACCGGGTCCGGTTCGGTTCGGGTCAGTTCAGGCCAAATAAACCAGATTTATTCTAGGGTTTAATTAGGGTTTAATAATTAATTAGTTTTTAGGTCTTTAAAAATGTTTTCAGGGTCCAATAAATTCCAGGAAAATTACCCTATGTCTAGTATTTCATTTTACACTTAAAAATATTATTATCATAATATTTTAATTTTGATTAACATCATTTAAAATTTGTTTAAATCCAAACTGCCTTGATTTTAATTAGTTAAAAAATTATAGAAAATTCCAAAAAATTATGAAATATTGATTTTTAAATTCCTGAAAAATCAGGGGGTTTACAATCTACCCCCCTTAAGAGGATTGCATCCTCGCAATCAAAGAATAACTGGTCAACAGAGATGACATGGTTGCAAGCATTGTTCGGAGCACATCACTGTCAAGAGTCATGATTCAAGAGATTCAAAGGATGAGGGTTTTAAGCAAAAACACATAGGAAAAAATTATTTCCCTAAGCAATGGAAGTTATTCAATTTCCAGAGAGAAGAAAATTTAGTTAAAGCAAGAAAACTACAGTTTAGAAAAACTAGGTTATCACTATATAAAACATACTAGGTTATCAATTATTAGCAAGTTCAAAATTACCAGGTTAAGGCTAAGGTCACGAACCAACAAGCACGAACTAAAGTAATACTACGAATCACTTACGCGCATTAGCTACTCCACGAGTCTGCGCATCCTCTAAGGTCATCGTGAAAGCTTGTGCGCATCCTTGCAGTGGATTCCTCTGTTGCTGCTGGGCCTGCTGGAAGAGTAGTGCCTGGGGTATCAAAGGTGGCCTCGGCTGATACCCTCCTGGAGCTGGTGATATGACACCTTCAACTCCTATTTGCGATGCTCCCTGTCACGCCCCGATCTCCCGCAGGCAAATCGGCCATTCCCGTTAGGCGAGAATCACCGCGCCAGTGCTCCCGCAGAACGATCGCTTTGACCCATCCGGGCGTGATGGCGCACGAGCGTGAGCCACGCCCGTGCAAGGCCGAGGTTCATTGGCTAGCGGTAAGAGTTCTAAGCCACAGAGTCGCACAGATTATCCGAGTGCAGCAGAGTCTTGAACGCATAGGCGATCGGTAACAGGTTCACTGAGTCGACAATAGCGGAAGCATTGAATAACACAAGTTTGAAGTAAAGCAACTCTTTTATTTATATTGAAACAAGTGTTACAGGCGGCATATAGCCGAGATTTACAAGTCGCTCAAGCCTCTCTCTCCGAAACAGTAAAAGCGTGCCATGTGGCTACAATTGTGGAATAATTATACAGGCGATGATCAGGCGATGTTCACAACATTATGTCTTGTCTATGTGCTTCAGTTTCGGACGCAACGATGCTTCGGAGTGATCTCCACGCCTAAGCACGCACGAAGGAGGCATCCGCACCTAACGAGGTTCTCCCGCACCCTACATACAAACTGGTGGATTATCAGTACATTGAATGCACTAGTGGGAAAGCTACTCGCCCGTTCGACAAATCCAAACACATAATATAAGTTCCGTGCACCAACTATTAAGTTGTCTTTCTAGTTGCCTTAGGATCAGTTTCATGCAAACATTGAATAGCCTAATCCGTGTGGCAGTGCACCGTACAACATAAGAGGAAACACGACGAGACTTACCCACTTACCATTTGTCCTTCCCTGTCCAAGGCAAATATTATTAATTCAAGCACGGGAAAGTATAAACATTCAGGCGACAGCATATGCAACACAAGAGTCGTTATAACATGATCGTTCAGGTGTTCAGTTATTCTTTGATGCGATACAATGACTCACACGCAGATAGCCGCTAAGCGAGGATTACTTATCTATATGAACAGTTGTCGCTGGCATAGCCATAAGGGACCAGTTTAGTCTTGAACAAGGATGGAAAGCAACAAAGATTCAGTAGTGGCTGCAAACCATCCTGTCCAGATGCAGTAGACTAACGTGATGTTCCATCCGGATCAGATCGACCCCGGTGCCCCGAAAACTGTCCGTGGAACCAGTGACCTTGTTTCCAAGTTGTCCGCGACATGCAAGTCTGTAAACTTTAGGTCTCTAGTCTGGTACAGGAACAAGTTCGAGGCAGTAAGTGTATATATTGAACAAGTCTGGTATGGAGCGAGTTCGAGGCAGTATATATACAGAATTTGTTGAGGCAGTATTCATTCACAGTAGTGTTATCGATTGCCAGGCCAGTTGATTCAGTAGTTTGCTCATGAGCTGTGATTCAGTGATTTATTCATTCAGGGTACAAACTCTCTGGTTCGGGAATTGCCTTGGTGACCTAACGGTCCTAAATACTTGCAGGTTCATTTAGGCACGGAACGACTACGTAGTAGTCTCCCGGGGTTTGGATGAAAATAAGGCAATATACAAGCAGACAAGCATGCATTTCTAAGGAACATAAGCAAGCACGTTGCTAGGACCCGAAGGTAAGTCGAGGGGTGAAACCGCTAGGGACTTAGCATGCGAGGGTCTGAATATAATCAATATTTCAATTTCCATGTTCTAGCATAAGCAATACAAGTTGGAATTATTCCCTTAGCAGGTGCATTGGATCCTTATTAGCATACATGGGGTGATTCACTTAGCGACTAGCATATATCATTCCAGGTTTTATGTGTGCTGGCTAAGCAAAGATAAGTTCACCGTAGCCACCCACCTTAGTGATGATTCGCCTCGGTAGAGCGATACGTCAAGCGAGCCTCTGAAAGCCTAAGCCGGATTCCTGTAGGGACAAGTCTGGATATCCTATGCTACTCGTTTGAGACAAAGCGGGTCGGGACATTTGCACTTTTGCCGTTTGAGCCGGCAGTCCGCTTGAACGGAACGGGATGTTACATCCTACCCAACTCAGAAAAAGTCTCGTCCTCGAGACTTACTGAGGACAAGCAGTACATTTCAATCAATTTTGATTTAACGATACAAGGCTGAGGCAAACCTATACAAGTCGTTGTACTTGTTTATTTGGATATTCACTTGCACAAGCATCGAGATCGGCGTATCGCTTAGTCTGGATCGTGCGCACTTTTGAAGTGCACTTCTAGCGTGAACACGTCAACCAGCTTAGCGATAGCGAAGTCTTAGCACTCGAGTTTCACCTTTTCTTAAGTCTTGGATGGTGCACTAGTTCAAGGCGTCCCTCGAATAGATGCATTCAACCAAACTTAGAGTTAGTAAAAATCGGACAAGCTACTGCGATACTCTCAAGGGTTCGCACAGGTTGGCACAAAGGCCAATCGCAGCACAACAACATGCAAGCAATCATATCATTCAAAACGTATTTTGAAAGTATTTAGACTTATTGTTGGAACATCCCATCGAGGTATTGAGAGAGAGCGTGCACATAACCCACGAACGAGCTTTCAAAACTGAAATAATCTAATTGAAGTTCAAGGGCGTAGAAGCCAGGCTCTGATACCACTATGTCACGTCCTGATCTTCCGCAGGCAAATCGGTCGTTCCCGCTAGGCGAGAATCACCGCGCCAGCGCTCCCGCGGAACGATCGCTTTGATCCATCCGGGCATGATGCCGCACGAGCGTGAGCCACGCCCGTGCAAGGCCGAGGTTCATTGGCTGGCGGTAAGAGTTCTAAGCCACAGAGTCGCACAGATTGTCCGAGTGCAGCGGAGTCATGAACGCATAGGCGATCGGTAACAGGTTCACTGAGTCGACAATAGCGGAAGCATTGAATATCACAAGTTTGAAGTAAAGCAACTCTTTTATTCATATTGAAACAAGTGTTACAGGCGGCATATAGCCGAGATTTACAAGTCGCTCAAGCCTCTCTCTCTGAAACAGTAAAAGCATGCCAAGTGGCTACAATTGTAGAATAATTGTACAGGCGATGATCAGGCGATGTTCAGGCGATGTTCACAATATTATGTCTTGTATATGTGCTTCAGTTCCAGACGCAACGATGCTTCAGAGTGATCTTCACACCTAAGCATGCACGAAGGAGGCATCCGCACCGAACGAGGTTCTCCCACACCCTGCATACAAACTGGTAGATTATCAGTACATTGAATGCACTGGTGTGGAAGCTACTCGCCCGCTCGACAAATCCAAACACGTAATATAAGTTCCGTGCACCAACTATTAAGTTTTCTTTCTAGTTGCCTTAGGATCAGTTTTATGCAAACATTGAATAGCCTAATCCGTTGTGGCAGTGCGCCGTACAACATGAGAGGAAACATGACGAGACTTACCCACTTACCATTTGTCCTTCCCTGTCCAAGGCAAACATTGTTAATTCAAGCACGGGCAAGTATAAACATTCAGGCGACAGCATATGCAACACGAGAGTCGTTATAACATGATCGTTCAGGTGTTCAGTTGTTCTTTGATGCGATGCAATGACTCGCACGCGGATAGCCGCTAAGCGAGGATGACTTATCTATATGAACAGTTGTCGCTGGCATAGCCATAAGGGACCACTTTAGTCTTGAACAAGGATGGAAAGCAACAAAGATTCAGTAGTGGCTGTAAACCATCCTGTCCAGATGCAGTAGACTAACGTGATGTTCCATCCCGATCAAATCAGCCCCGGTGCCCCGGAAACCGTCCGTGGAACCAGTGACCTTGTTTTCAAGTTGTCCGCGACATGCAAGTCTGTAAACTTTAGGTCTCTGGTCTGGTACAGGAACAAGTTCGAGGCAGTAAGTGTATATATTGAACAAGTTGGAGAGTTATCGACGGATACACGTTGATTCCGGTATGCACGCACATCCAAATCAACTTTTACGAAATTCCACACGTCCGTATCAACGGCGCACACCTTTCGGTGAAGACCGTACGCGAACAAGTTGTCCCGTTTGGCGAGGCATACTCAGTTCCGGGGAAAAACATGGCGAATAATTTTTTATTTTTGGATTATAGTTCGCGATCACCACAGGACGCGACATACCGAGCGGGTTGCATGGGCATCGAGAGGGTCACGCTGGGTTCGCATCACAACAGACGGAACAGAAAATGGGGCCACGAGGAGAGAGAAAAGGCTACCTGAACAGGGTTACACAGAACTAGGATTCCTCGTATCTGCGAGGCGACACGACACACCTAGGGTTAGGGTTCCAGCGTTGGGGGAAGCGGTTGGGGACGCCGGGGCTTCGCCGGAGGAGGGGCTGCACTGGCGGCTTCTCTTCGGGCTCGTCGGCTTGTCGTCGAGGCGGCGGATCCGGAGGAGCTCGCGGCAAGGTCGAGGCGGCAGGGGTTTGGAGGCGGCGCTGGAGGTAGCTGTGGAGGAGGGCGGCGCTGGTGGTAGCTACGGAGAGAGAGGGGAGCTCAGCACGACGGAGGTGGATACGCTCGACAAGCAGCGAGCGGCGGGGGCTGGAGGAGACGGTGGCGGAGGAGAGAGGTGGCTCACGGTGCTGGGAAGAGGCGAGGACGACGGCGGAGAGGGTGGCCGGGGACGAAGGTGGCTGCGGGTCGGGGAGAGAGGCGATGGCAGAGGGTTTTATAGGGAGAGAGGGAAGAGATCAGCGGTCGGCGATTATGGGTAGGCGGAGCGAGGGGTCGCCGTCGGTTGTGAGGAGCGGGGCAGCCGGCGGAGGCGAAGAGTCGGGGGTTCGTTGGTTACATGGAAAGGGTTTGCGGGTTATCGGGTCGACGGGTTAGTGGGTTAGGCCCGGATCCGACCCGCTGGGTTGGACCCGGTTCAGTTAGACCGGGTCCGTTCCGGTTCGGGTCGGTTCAGGCCAAATAAACTGGGTTTATTCTAGGGTTTAATAATTAATTAGTTTTTAGGTCTTTAAAAATGTTTTCGGGGTCTGATAAATTCCAGAAAAATTACCTATGTCTAGTATTTCATTTTACACCTAAAAATATTATTCTCATAATATTTTAATATTGATTAACATTATTTAAAATTTATTTAAATCCAAACTGCCTTGATTTTAATTAGTTAAAGAATTGTAGAAAATTCCAGAAAATTATGAAATATTGATTTTAAAATTCCTGAAAAATTAGGGGGTTTTCAGTGTCTAGATTGGACGAAATGGGTAGTATTTTTTGACTATCTCACTTATTCTGGAAATGTTGGTGATATTTATTTCAGCATCCGAAGACGTTTATTCGGAGGCCATAGTTTCTGATCCTGTGTACTTGACACCTGGACGTTTATATTATGCAGCTTTCTTGCCAGGCAAGTATACCTTGCCATTGTACTGTGATTTACATTCTATATGGTGCATGTATTTTATTTTTATTATTTAGGTCGTATATTTTAACTGCTATATGAACTGTGCGTCCAAGAATAACTTAGGTGCAACGTCGGTGGCGTCATATTTTATCTTTATTATATATTATGCATGTTGACCTAGTTTTTTACGAGACCATCACATGATCATGAGGCATTCTTATGTTTCATTCGGCCGTGACACATTTCTTAGACGAGTTGTGAGTCTTATATAGATCACGGACTTACGTATTGACTGATCATCAGTACGTGTGGAACGTGCGATAGGGAATAGCTGTCGATAGAATTTGCATACTAGAATACTTTGTAGTTATTAGAGGTATCATCGTGTCATGGATATGACATGCTTAGAGAATGGGGTTGGGAGGACAACAAGTAAGGCATTTGGGCTCTTTTGCACTTTCCTTGTATGACCCATACGCTCCGTTGGAGATGCGCGGTCATAATGACCACTATATATTATTATTATCAGGCGACCTCTGGCATTCAAAAGACGACATGCTTTGTAGGCCCCTGATTCTCTGAGAGAATTATGCCAATCCCATTTTAGCCAGATAGCCCACGTGTTGGAAAGTTGTTCTCAAAGTGCATTCACATAGATGGTTAGGCGACCCTTGGATGTTTATTTCAGTATTTTATTGGCATGCTTCTATGTATCTTGTTACATCCCTCTGACGACCTGGTCCCTTTCCAGGTGTAGACGATCTTGGCTATTTTCAGGAGCACGGATCAGGACTTGCTACTTCATTATCTTTCGAGGAGATCTTTTCTTCGAGCCTCTCTGATTATTAGTTGATGTACTTATTTTTGTTTCTCATATATTCTAGTTTGGTAGTGGATTTGTCTCCACCAACTACTTGTTCTTATCAAGCATCTTATACTTGATTTAGTTATATAGTTGATTGGTTATTCATTTATATTTGATTATGTGGATGAGATTTAGTTATACCCTGTGACTTGTGATAATTATATACCACTTGTGAATTATTTTTCATAATACATTGTACGTATGTATTATGGCTTTCATATATTGGAGTTGCCATATGCATACGGCTGTCATGCTTACGTATTCCTAGTCTTACATATTTTGGGACTCGGGCGTGACATATTTTTAGTGGTGGCCCATGCAGGTCGAGAGTATATTGTCTCGGTTACGTTACTGTACCAAGCAAGCTTGTACCTAGGATTAGAGTTTATGTCTCATCCATATTTGACTATGACTCACCTTCCTTCCAATCTGTTCTATTTACATAATTGCATCATACTTAATTCATGTACTTCCCTAATAGTTCCTTAAGTATAGCCTTCTGCTAGAATATAGGAATCCTTGTTGTTAGGATAATAATTAGGGTAACATTCTTACTAAGAATACAACTAGAATATTGACACATCACTAAGTTTAGAATACATAATGAACCCTAGAATTCCTTACCTATAGATTAATTGACCACTATCCCTTGATATATTTATGAAGGACTTGAGAGTAGTATAGACACTACTAGGATTACTTAGAAATTTGACCATATTGTTTGACCCTAGTTTGAGGAACCAATAGAAATCCAAGGTTGAATATTAGGACTAAACCAACTTTCATAGTAAGATAATATTTGAGAACTATAAATTTAGCTTATTGTCTTGATATTAGCAGAACAGTACCTCAGGAAGCCAAGGGGAATGAATAGAACATTTTTCTTGATCATACCTCGAACGCAGAGATTAGCATAGCACATTTCCTTAGAAAACTATGATATTATCAAGAGTCTCTCTATTTAATTCATATCTTGTTCTTTCGAAACCTTAACGTTCGTTATTTGTGCGACGACTAAAATATAGTTCGCTATCTTTCAATTCGTGCCACTTAACCATTCTGATTGTAGGCCAAGTGATTTCCTTTTATGATATAATATATAGTTTGCTAGGATTATAGTTGTTAATCTTGAATTTTAAAACTATGTGCTTAGTAGTTAGAACTTGATAGTTTGAGTTGATCATTTAGATTATGATTTTATGATTATCCTTTAGTTTCAAATCAAGTAATTTGTACCCATATCTCAATACAGGTTATATCATATTTTACTTAAGGGCCAATAACTTTTCCATTCTTAAAGTTAACACTTTGTTCTATAAGCACCATGATTAAGACCTAAGATGACCATTACCTATGAAGTTTTATAATGCAATAGGATACCCTAATAAGTACCAAGATCTTTTCTCATGTACCCTAACAGAGTTTCTACTTTATCCCCACAAGGCAGTTACAATATTAGTTTATTCTTTTTAGTTGGGTAGTATGCCTCATAACCTAGTATCACATAGTCCTTTTGACCTATTAATGAAGTGTAATTGAATAACACCAACTATAGACTTGCATAAGAAGATATTATTTATCCAGACTGTAGAACTCAGAGGCCCATACCCCCATTTAGTCGACTAGAGACTTAGACAAAAAGTTAGTATGGCAACTGTAGAGGCACAATACCGGACGAGTCTTATCTTCTTGATGAACTTGATATATTTTGTACTTTCTTTCTTCATAATCTGGTGTACTTATATTTTAGTACTACCTCGAGTTATGCTGCTATTATAGCCTAGTTTTGCAAGCTTATTCTTTTATCGAGCTTGTTCATGACATATGTATTATTGGGTCGACACACTAATATAATTGTCTATTTAGAATCAGTGTATTATGGTCTGATCAACTTTAGTGCGCTTTGTTCGCTCTTCGCATAACTACTTTACGTGGATTGAGATATAGTTGACTCAGCTTGTTAGACGAATATACTTGCCGTCTAGACAGGCCAGAGCATATCATACCAGGTACATAATTGTTCTGATATGAACATGCGAATAAGAATTTACCAAAATAGAATTTCAATCCGCAACTGCCTTAAAAAATATCTTTTTGAATTCTTTAATCGCCTTGAACCCCGTACTTGTATTATATCACCTCCTCCTTGGATTCTTTATTGTTATTTTCCGTCTTTTCCTATTTCAGAAAGACGAACACTCTTGCTTGGTATAAGTTTGATACACGGATAGTACTAGATATACCTCATAGGCCAATCACATTACTTGGTGACTGTTTTTCGTAATTAAGGGCATAAAACATGTGAGATAATTTGTGTTTGAGGATTAAATAACCCAATTAAATAATTTGAGAAAGTTTTTCTTAAAGGTATAAGCCTTATGTGATAGATGGGTAAATTCTAAGTTGGGTAGAAGTTGCATTGTCAACTTGAGGTAAATTTTTTTAGATTGTGATCAAGTAAGATTATATTAAGAGATTTAAGTCACTTTAATTTTAAATTTTTTTAGAAGAATGATTAAGATGATGAGTATTTAATGAATCTTGAAATCTTGATATTGTGGACCAAATATTTATACTTTGAGCACATGATTTAAATTTTGAATATTGGAGATTGAATCAATAATTTAAAATTTGAGGAAATAAATAAATAAATAAATAAATAAATAAATAATAGAACTCTAAACATGAATATTGATGGATTTAGTTTAAATTTTTTATAATTTGATGATTTGAATTAAAAGTTGAATGTTGAATGTTGGATCATCTATTTAAAATATTGGGGATGAAAATTGAGTTTAAAATTTGAAGAGTACGAAATTCTTAAGTTGAGAATAGGAATAAGATTTGATTAGAATTGTTTATTGTTCAAAGTCTAGAGGAGATTATGATGGTTAGAGATTATGATTTAAATTTGATGTGGGTTATTTAAATCTTGAAGATATTGTATGGAATTGACTTAAATTTGGATGTTGATGATTTAAAAATCGAGAAGAGATTACGATAAGTTGAATTTTGATTTGAACAGTGGTTATTTTAAATTTTGAAGTGATTGCGATGGATTTGAATAGATTTTGTTATTTAAATTTTTAGAAAAGATTGTGATTGACTTGCCTTACATACGAACGTGAAGGATTGAGAGAATCATGCCTTATTTTTAATTTTGAGGACGAAATTCTTTTTAGTTGGATAGATTGTAAACTCTCTCACCCAAAAATAGGTATCTTGTGTGTATTTTGTATTTCTTGTATTGTTTTAGATTTTTTTAATCAAATAAAATCCAATAATTTTATTAGGACACTTCACCGTGGATTGGAGATTAATAATATATGATGACCCCAAAATATGTATGTCCCTTCATAGGAAGTAGCCGACAAAAGAGACACTACCTGTAGGATCCTTTCGTGGCATAGAAATTTGATCCCTTGGTGTTAGTATGACATTAGTGTAAAGACTATAGATTAATTCTTAAATATTTAGATATTTATATATATAATTTAATTGTGGTTATTTTCTAATCCCAACTTTCTATAATTAGTAACTCATAATTCCCCACGCCAATTTTGACATTTTTTTTATAAATCTGCATATTATTTACTATTACCTATTTAATAGGGTACCCATTAAATAAATTACTTAGTTAATTAGATAATACAATTATTTTATTTATAACTAAATAAATATCTAACTATTAACTATAAAATATTTTCATAAAATATTTTGGGTGTAGTATTCTATTAAAACTTTACAAAGTAATTTTTAGAATTTATTTTGTGTACGAATATTATTTTTGGATTTCTAACCTCATTTATATACGTGAATATATATAAATAAATATATAGTAATAATAATAATAGCAATAGTAATAATAACAATAACAATAACAATAACAATAACAATAACAATAACAATAACAATAACAATAACAACAACAACAACAACAATAATAATAATAATAATAATAATAATAATAATAATAATAATAATAATAATAATAATAATAATAATAATAATAATAAATAAATAAATAAGAAAAGAAAAAGAAAAGAAAAGAATATTAACAAATCCCTAAATAATCCTTAATAACCTAACCTTAACAACTAAACCTATTCCTATGCTAAACTACCCAACCCCCAACCAGCAGCAAACACACCCTCGCGGACTCCCCCTCCATCTCCCTGTATATATATATATATATATATATATATATATATATATATCATTACTCAAAACCCTAACCCAACCATCCACCTAAACCCTAACCCGAGCCCCGATGACGGACCGCCCCCTCCGGCCGGCCACCGCCTCGGCGCCGGCGCCGCAGCCGCATGGACCGCCGGCCATTTTCGCGCGCGCGCGTGTACAACATAGCCCCGAGACCCCCCTCTTCACGGTATCATATCTCCCTCAATTTTGATTATTTTTGCGAGCGGTTTGTTCATATACGGTCACAACCTAACCCTCTAGGATTTTTATTCGAGCGGGACGAGTTTTCGTGTCCCGGATTAGTCGAAAAATCGACCAGAAAATGACCGAAAAACTGACCAAAAATAGTCCAAAAACTTCAACCCAAACCCCCATGTTCACACCCAATTTTCCATCAACCTGTTTAATATTTTCAAAAACTAATTGAAGGGTTTTCTTCCCAATATAATCGAAAATATTTCTGTTCTTTTATTTTTTTTATTAATTCGTTCTATGTGTAAAATTATTCATCCTCCAAAACGACCAAAAACTTGTTGTTTCAAAATTAAAATTTTGTGATACGGAGTGCGCGCCGCCAAACGGGACCGCCTCATCGCGTATCAATTGCACAGAAAGGAGCGTATGGTATATCCTGACTTGTGGACTTTCACGAAAACTGATTTGGACGTGTGTGCGCGTCGAAATCAACATGTATCCGTAAAAAGTCCCTATATCGCAACTTTTGCAAAATACTACCCCATTTTGTGTACGATCGTCGGAATGTGAAAAAACTTGCGCCATTGGATTCGTGGTATCACGCTGGTCCTGTGATCCAAGTTTCGTGCAATTTTGAGATAGTTGACCAAGCCGCCTATTCGCGGGCCCCACGGTTGACTTTAAGGGCGAATTTATGATCGGCTCACCGGAATCCAAAATTGGATATACCGTTGAGTTCGTATTGACGTTTAGAATTTGTTTGACCTATAATTTGTCCCATTTAGAGACCTTTACCTCTGGTACGTATTTCAGTGCAAAGTGGCCCAGATATGGAACCACTTTGACCCGAAATTACCATTTCGCCCCTATATCCAAATTGGACGAAAGGGGTAGTGTTTTCTGACTAACTCGCTTATTCTGAAAATGTTGGTGATATTTATTTCCGCATCCGAAGACGTTTATTCGGAGGTCACAGTTTCTGATCCTGTGTATTTGACACTTGGACGTTTATATTACGCAGCTTTCTTGCCAGACAAGTATACCTTACCATTGTACTGTAATTTATATTCCATATTTTGCATGTATTTTATTTATACTATTTAGTTCATATATTTTAACTACAATATAAACTACGCGTCCAAGAATAACTTGGGTGTAACGACGGTGGCGTCGTATTTTGTCTTTATTATATATTATGCATGTTGACCTAGTTTTAAGAGACCACCACATCATCATGAGGCTTTCTTATGTTTCATTCGGCCGTGACATATTTCTTACATGAGTTGTGAGTCTCATATAGATCACGGACTTACGTATTGACTGATCATCAGTACGTGTGGAACGTGCGATAGGGAATAGCTGCCGATAGAATTTGCATGCTAGAAGACTTGGCAGTTATTAGAGGTATCATGTCATGGATATGACATGCTTAGAGCATGGGGTGGAGAGGACAACAAGTAAGGCGTTTGGGCTCCTTTGCACTTTTCTTGTGTAACCCGTACGCTCCGCCGGAGATGCGCGATCATGATGACAACTATATATTATTATTATCAGGCGGCCTCTGGAATTCAAAAGACAACATGTTTTGTAGGCTCCTGATTCTCCGAGAGAATCATGACAATCCCATTTTAGTCAGATAGCCCACGTGTTGGAAAGTTGTTCTCAAAGTGCATTCACATAGATGGTTAGGCGATCCTTGCATGTTTATTTTGGTATTTTATTGGCATACTTCTATGTATCTTGTTACTTCCCTCTGAGGACCTGGTCCCTTTCCAGGTATAGACGATCATGGCTATTTGCAGGAGCACGGATCAAGACTTGCTACTTCATTATCTTTCAAGGAGATCTTCTCTTCGAGCCTCTTTGATTATTAATTGATGTACTTATTTTTGTTTCTCTTATATTCTAGTTTGGTAGTAGATTTTTCTCCATCCAACTACTTGTTCTTATCAAGCATCTTATACTTGATTCAGTTATATAGTTTATTGGCTATTCATTTATATTTGATTCTGTGGATGAGATTTTGTTATGCCTTGTGACTTGTGATAATTATATACCACTTGTGAATTATTATTCATAATACAACGTACATATGTGTTATGGTTTTCATATATTGGAGTTGCCATATACATACGGTTGGCATGCTTACGTATTCCTTGTCCTACGTATTTTGGGACTGGGGCATGACATGAAGAACCAAGAGTGTTAAAATGTACATCTGGGCTGTCCCGCTGGTGATTAGGGGAGTAAAATTCAAGTTTAGATGTAGTAATATTTTAGGAACTTCCCTTTGATAGGCATCATAAGCAAGTCGTCATTAGATTTTGCTAGCCGGTAAGCGCCATTGGAGAATATAGACTCCACGATGAATGGGCCCTCCCATTTAGGTTAAAATTTATCGACTGTCTTGTGGGTCATAAACATCGGTCTTCTTACTGTCAAGACAAGATCTCCCACTTGGAAGGTTCTCTCCTTGACCGACTTGTTGAAGGCTCCAGAGAGACGTGCTTGGTACAACTCAATGCGCTGCTGAGCTAAGGTTTATTTTTTGTCGAGTACTTACAACTATTGTAGTCGTCGTCGATAGTTGTCGTACACAGTTAGCTGATTAGAAAGAGCCACTCAGAGTGAAGGAATTTAGATCTCAAGGGAGAGGACCACTTTGCTTCCATACACCAAAGAGAATGGCGTACTTTTTGTAGCCGTCCGGACTGTTGTACGGTAGGCCCAGAGACATTCACCCAGTTTCTCGTTCCAGTCGTGCTTGTTAGATGACACGAACTTCTTGAGAAGCTTGATGATGGTTTTGTTGAATACCTCAGCCAACCCATTTGTCGCTGTGATGTAGGCAGTCGATGCCACATTCTAAATTCGGTTTTTTTCGTAGAACCAGTAGAATGCATGACTTACGAACTATGAACCATTGTCATGGATGATCCTTCGTGGCAAGCCGAAGCGGTATATGACGTGATGCTTGACGATCTGATCATGTTGGATGTCTTGACCTCCGTGAGTGGTAATGCTTCCGCCTACTTGGAGAAGTTATCGGTTATAGCCAGGATAAATTGATGCCCTTTAGAAGAAGGTGGACTGATTGGTCCTATAATGTCCATCCCCACGCTTCAAACGGCAAAGATACGACGGTTGGTTATAGGAATTTTGAGGGCTGGTGGATGAAGTCTGCGTGGATTTGGCACGTCTAACATTTCCTCGCAAAATTATTGGCCTCTACTACCATCGTCGGCCAGTAATAACCCATTCTTCGAAGACGATCATGTAGCTTTGGGCCGGGTTGGTGGGCACCGCAGACGCCATCATGGGCTTCCCGAAGTGCCTGTTTGGCTTCTTTATTCTATAGACATCGTAGCATAAGGCCGTCATATGAGCGGCGATACAATATTTTAGTAGCCATATCGTAGTAGAACCGGAGGGAACGTCTTCTGATGGACGTGGCTTCCTTTGGGTTCTCGGAGAGAATTCTATAGACCGCGTAGTCAATGAATGTAAGCCTTCAGTCTTGGACATCAGTGTGTACTTCTACCGCGTAGCCCAGTTATAGGCAGAGGTTATTTTTGGGGCAAACCAGCTCTTGACCGATCACCGTGATTAGATGATGGGTGCTGTCTAGAACTGCCAAGGAGGCAGCTAGGCCGGCCAGGGCATCAGCCTCAAAGTTCTGCATCCGAGGGACGTACTAAATGAAGAATTTCTCAAAGGTTGAGATGATGCCAAGCACAGATTGGTGGTACAAAATTAGGTCTTCACTCTGGACTTCATATTCGCCTCGAACTTGGTTGATTATAAACTTTGAGTCACCCTATGCCTCTAAATAGTCCACCTCTCTTGTTTAGCAAGTTGGTATCCGATAATGAAAGCATTGTACTCTACCACGTTGTTGGAGCATAGCTCCGTGAGGGAATAAGCTCGTTTAATGAAAAAAATGTAGGGGAAGATTAATACTATCCCAACTCCAGCGACGATATTACCTTTGGGCCCTGCTCTCGAAGCACGGTCGAAGAACATTTGCCAGACAACTTTGTATGAAGTTATGTTTGAGTTTGCTACTTTGTCTGGAATTTCGTCATAGAGTTTCGAGGTTTCTGGCACCGGATGCGCTGCCAGGAAGTCGGCCAATGATTGACCCTTGACATCTTTCTGAGGGATAAACACCATGTCGTATGGAGACAGTAGTATCACCCAGGTAGCTAGGCGGGAACTGAGTCCCCCCGGTTTGGTCATGAGAACTCTGAGATGATTGACTTGTGAGATCACATGAATGGTATGTCCAGTTATGTAATGCCGAGTCTTCTAGAGAGAAAATACTAGAGCGAGGCATTCTTTCTCGACGGGGGTGTACCATTGCTCCGCGCCGACCATCATCCGAGGTCCTCAAAGGGACATAACAACTACAGAAGAAATCGACATGCATGAAAGTAAATAATAAATCGGGTAACTAAACTACCTATGTGATATGCACTCGAGACATCTCTAATTGCGAATAAGGGGGAAGAAATAGAAGAATATTCATCCCACCAGGCGTCCAAAAAGGACTCGGGGGTACACGATATACACCATTTACTCCATTAGAAACAGAAATCCCATACCCTCACTAGTAGATTCTTCCATCCCAATGTACTATCCGAACAGTATACGCAGTACAGACATAATGCAATGATGTCAAATAATATCTCAAAACTAAACCAATACCAACTACTAATACAAGACTCGAACCCTCGCACCGATGATCAGTCGACACGCTAGTCTATGCAGTCAGTCACTCAGACAGTGAACGTGTTTGAAACAGTGTCAGGTCAGAAGATACTACCTATTTTTATAATATACTGGGTAAGTCTGCTACTCTAAGAGCGTGCACAAAACTAAACAAATAAAAATTAGGCATATGTAAACTGAATAATACAATCAAGCAAGGTATACTTGCCTTCCAAGCCAAGCTGCGAGCACAACAAATCTGGTCCGGAGCTCTCCACAGGAACGTCTCGAACACCTACCAATTAATTATTACACCAATTAGAATCTTATTCCTCTAGTCAAATTAAGTTATTATCTAGTTAATCCTACGTTGGTTGCACATGCAAGTAACTACACGCCAAAATATTACTAACCATTATACATTGCCAAAAACTATTTTTTAATCATTAATAAAAAATATTAATTCTAGAATTTTATTAGAAAATAGGTTTTTTAGTGATAGGTTCATCTCCTCTAAATTCTATAAGTCCAAAACTAAGTAGAAACCAAAACTAGGTCATAACGGGTTCTACTAGTCAATAAAAATCAATTTTTGACAAATAATTAAATCTAGAATAAATACTCACAAATCAGAATTAAAATATAATAATATAATTTTAAATACTAAAAATATGGATTTTTGGTCGGGGTTTAAGTCTAACATTGACGGGGTCATATTTTATCAAAATTAGTTCAACATGCTACATAAAACACCTAAAATTCTAATTTTTATAAATAGAAATAAAATCTAAAAAAATAAGGTAAAATCAGTAATAAATACAATAAATACTAATTCTTTTATTCATACAAAAATAAATATAATTTTTACCATCTACAAAGTTGTTCATATTTGGGTTGGCAATCAAACTTGCTAGTATGAATACAAAAGAGATGGTACATGGGTATTATGATAATATAATCATCAAATAATATAAGTTTGATATAATTTCAAAATATATAAACATAGCCTCACAACCAGCAAGGGCCTCTGGCCAAACAAGCTTGGAACCCAAAACAAACGGGGATTCAAATGCAACTGCTCCACCCGCGGGCGACAATTATCCTCTGCTCGGATCATCCGCTCCTTCCGTAATTGTTGAAGCTCGGGAAGCAATACAGGAGGAGCGAGAACTTTGAGCCCGCCTAGACTTTATGAGCAATCGGGACTCAGTGTGAACTTGGGATCCGATAACCGTAACCCCTCGAGTGGAGAGATGTACTATATCAGCCCAAGTATAAGTCCTTCAACTTGACTCTATTTTACTGGAAGATATCTCCCCGTCAATTTATGAGCTACTTCGAGATGGTGACAAGACATCTGCCTCGCAATAACACCCTCTTAACTAAGCTCTTTGTCGAGGCACTATCCGAAATATCTTTCGATTGGTTTTGCAGCCTCGAGGATAACTGTATTTCGTCGTTCGACAACCTCAAGGGACTTTTCCTCGCTCGGTTTTACGACGGAGGAAATGACATGACGATGTCCTATTTAATGGACATCATACAAAGGGAGAAGGAGTCTGTACGTGACTAAATCGAGCGGTGCAAGCAAGCAGCACTAAAGTTTCCCTCTGGTAACCCTGAGTCCACGCTGATGGACACCTGCCGGAGAAATCTTCTTCCCACCGTCAGGCTTTGGATGGGCGACTTTCACTTTGAAGACTGGACGACATTCATCATAAATGCTTTCGGTGCTGAGAATAAGGTGAAGGACGCCCGTCCCTTGCGCATACAGATCCCCATTGCCGATGATAGGGGAAATACCATACAATAACAACAACAACAAAAATAGCGACAATAACTCTCAGGATGGCAAGGGAAAGCAGGCCCTTGTCGCCAACATAACCAAAAAGCTCGAGCAGAAGCCCGTCGAAACTCCGAAACTGAAGGAAACTTATTCCTTCGAGGATAATGATGTCATGGAAATATTTGATGCGCTAATGAAGGAAATCAAGCTTTGGCTCCCTGACATTAAATGTCCTATTGGGGCAACCAAGATAAATAATCCGAAATACTGCCACAACCATCGTTACGTCCACCATGCGACACGGGATTGCTACACCCTGAAGGGGTACATCTAGTGTCTGCTCGACACCAAGGCCCTTGCCTTGGATTTCGATGACAAAACAGTTGCCACTAACAAGGTAACCCTCCAGTTCGGTAACTTTTCGGCAACGGAAGCCCAAGACGGAGTAATCCCGGGCCCCCGGGCAATAAAGGAGGTCATCGCACCTGCAATATTTGATCCAAGTCCATCCCAGCTGCCAGCAGTGGACAAGTCCAAGCAGAAAGAAACTCGCTTTGATAAACTGATGTGCAAATATTTAGCTCAGGGTCTGAAAAAACCCTATAACTTCGATATCTTGGCCCAGCTCGCCAATACTCTAGCGAAGTTGTCTCTATTCGAGCTTCTCTGACTCTCCAAGGACAATCAGGTTGCTCTTAGTGAGGCACTGCAGAATGTCGACACCTACCTGGCGCAGGTCAAGCCACCAACTTAGGATCCTGCAGCAAGCCCTTACTGCAATAATGTGGTGGAGGCAATACCCAATATTACATTCTCGCAATAAGACATGTTACTAAAGAATAATCGACACGATCATCCTATTATTACACAGGGTACAATAGTGCCATCAAGGTAGACCGGATGCACATCGACCCCGATTCGTCAATCAGCATCATCCTGTGGAGTCTGTTTCAGACCTTGGGCATCCCGATGCATCCCATGGCAGCAACCAATACTGCCATCAGTGACTCCAATGCATAAAGGAGCTACCCTCTAGGAAAGATTCGCCTGAAGTGCTAGATCAGCGATCTAAGAACAGTAGTCACCTTCTACGTTATAGACGTAGACATATCCTATAACATCCTTTTGAGACATTTATGGATACATCAATACATGATCGTACCATCAACCTTGCACAAGTGCTTGAAGTACGTAGACGATCACGGCATCGTCAAGACTGAATTTGTCGACATAGATCCATTCAAGGGGGGTCGAAGCCTATTACACTTACTCGAACCTCTGTAAACAAGTCCAATAAAATAAAGGTGACAACGATGCCGACAATGTGGCATAGACTAGGACAACATCAGATGAGCCATTGAGAGTCTATCTCAAGGCACGCGCTCCTGACACAGCCTCTCCCTATTGGTAAAATTGTCCAAGAAAGCTCATGAACCCCTGTTCGTTCGCCTCTGTAGACCGAGTCGACCGCTGAAGAAAACCCTGGTACCTACTACGACTTTCGAACCTCTAGTGGTAAAGCTATACAGGAAACCTCTGAAATTATTGTTCGTACTGGGGGTAGAGCTCGGGAAAGACAAACTAGATGAGCACGTAGCGCTCATGCTAACGTCCCTTCTCTCGACGATGTCATTCTGAAAAATAAGATACTTCATTTTATTAATAAAGGGCTATTTTGAACTACTCGAATGTTGCACAGCTTAACGCACTATATTTCCTTGAGCACGGTCTGGGCCTGTACCTGCATACATAGGTGACTACCACATATACAGTCAACCTGATTCTCGCTAGTCAGAACTCCTACTTCATAGTTCCAGCAAGGAAAATGGGAGACACACTCATCATCTTTGGCAAGTAGAAAGTCCCCAATCCTTTGTCCCAGAAGAACTGCAGCCATAGCTTAATACTGGAAAGATACTATTTCATCGGTACAGTTTTTGAACCAAACACCTCATCCAAAAGATGGGATATGATCTGAAATTCGCTAAGGGCTTGAACTACGACAAAGGACGATGACTTCCTCTGCGTCTGCAGGCTCCTGCAGGCAAGTTCGAGGATTAATACCATAAGACCAAGAATGGATTAGGTTACGTCATGCCTCTCACGACCACCGAAGGATTGGATAAAGAAGATGAGTTATGCTCTCACTCTTTAGAATCTTTCTCTTGGGACTCCCACATCAGTTTCGAAGAGATTCTTAAACAAACATTGTCTACCAACATGGTGTCAGCCGACCCTGAGGAAGATGATGAGGATCCACCAGAACTATTTAAAGTAGAATCGTGGGCCTAACGCCTAAACGCACAATAGGAGATGCGGTTCGAACAACGATAATCTTCTACTGAGGATGAAGTCATAAAAGTCAATCTGGACGATAAATCCTCCCCAAAACCTATCTTTATCACCAAGAGTCTGACTGATGAGGATCGAGAATCTCTGCTATAGCTCGTTAGTGAGTAAATCAATATCTTTGCTTGGAGCTACGAAGACATGCCGGGACTGGACCCTAAAATTGTGGTCCACAAGCTCAATATCTTGTCGAACTCTAAGCCAGTCAAGCAGCAGAACCGATGATTTTGCTCAGATATCATGAACGACATCAAAGCTGAAGTCAATAAACTGATAGCTAGTGTCTTCTTCCGCGAAGAAAAAAACTGAATTGGGTAGCCAACATCATGCTCGTCGTTAAGATGAACGAAAAAATTTGGATCTGCATTGACTTCCGTGATCTAAATATGCCCTGTCTTATAAACTAGTTTCCCCTCCCAATTATAGACATAATGATCGACAACACTTGTGGCTTCGAGCGCATGTCCTTCATGGACGAATTCTCAGGATACAATCAAATCAAGATATTTCTTGACGACGAGAAGCACACATAGTTACGGACGCCGATAGGAGTGTACTGCTACACAGTCATTCTCTTCGTTATAAAGAATGTAAGTACAACATACCAGTGAGCTATGAGCATTATTTTTCGTGAATATCTATGCTAGACGGTCGAATGTTACATTGATGACATCGTCGTCAAGAGTCGCTCCAAAGATGATCACCTCCGGGACTTGAAGACTGTGTTTGACCTCATGCATGGGCACCGGCCCAAGATGAATCCAACCAAATCCTTCCTAGGAGTCTCCAGCGGCAAGTTCCTAGATTTTGTCATAACTTAGAAGGGTATCCACGTAGACCCTGACAAGACTAAAGCAATCATTTAAATGAGCCCACCGAAGAACCTCAGAGAACTTTGGGGCCTTCAAGGAAGACTGGCATACATCAGAAGGTTCATATCAAACCTCTCTGAACGTTATCAGCCGTTTACTCAGCTTATGAAGAAGGGAGTCTCCTTTGTCTGGAACGAAGAATGCCAACGCGTCTTCGACGACTTCAAGGAGTATCTCATGAACCCTCCAGTATTAGTACCCCCCCTCGGTTGTGGGAAGACCCTTCTTGCTATATGTACGCGTGATGGATTACTCCCTCGGAGCTCTTGTCACTACCATATTTTCTAGAAAAAGATATTTTGGTCATTTCATAATTAACTAAATATTGTGCATGTTGTAAATTTATTTATTATATTAATTATTTATTGTTAGATGTTAGTTTATTATTTTGGACATGTGTTAGTGAACCTAACTAGTTTGGATTAGATCCATGGACCAACATTTATTTTTAGTTAGAATTGAGCCCAATAATAAGCCCAATCATTAGGAGGATAATTAATTAAGTCAAACCAATTAGACTAGAACCTTCCCTCCTTAATTATTTTCTTCATGACAGGCCCCGAGGGGTATTTTAGACTTTATATAGTAGCTTGAGGAAGGGAGAAGGGGCCTTCCATATTTTAAAATGGGGGAGAAATTTCTCTCTCTTTATTTTTATTTCAAATCTAGATCTAGAATTTCCTCTTCCAAATTTCTTCATTCCCACATCAATTTTCAGCCAAATTTCTTTCCAATTCCTTTCTAAATCATCATTGGAGGCTATTAAAGTAAGGATACACAAGGAGAAAGCAAGGATCTTCAAGGAGGAGCAATGATCTACAAGTTGGAAGCTATTTTTACTCAATTTGGAGGTTTCATTAGGAATCCATCTCCCAATAGATATAATTTAGTTTTTTTCCTCTAATTAGACTCTAAATCTATGTTTTAATGATTAAAAACTACCCCATATGCTAAGACTACCCATAGGAATTGGAATTAGGTTCATAGGAGGCCTATGGAGAAAGTTATGTGGTATTTTGTGTCAATTTTAGGGAAATTTTGAGATTGACACAACTTGTATATGTCAATAGATTAATTAGACCAAATTGACATATGTTTGATTATGTGTGGCTAGTGTCGTATCCATAATTAGATACGTATAGGCCGTATCCGGACAATTTGGAGATACGGCTTGATGTGGGGGTTTTCTTCCGACACGGGAGTTTGAGCATGTCACATTTTGACATGGACACATAGATAAGTAATTGACTCTTCGTATTATTCATAACTATTATTTTAGACTTGTTCATGTCCATTGGGGTATAATTGGTTGTTTGGTGGAGCCGTATCGCAAGCGTATCATAGATCTAGTGTGATACGGGTGCGATGCACTCCACGTGTTTGTTTCCTTGCATTTTAATTCAATATAACTTGGTTATAGCTATTAGAGTGTTATATTTGTATGGTTATGTGTATATATATTTATAGTGATGGATGTTTATATGTATATATATATATATATCTATAATGTTATATAGATATGTATATATAGATATATATGTATGTATGGTGATGGTGTTTATATGTATATATCTAGTGTTATGTATATATGTATAGATAGATATATGATGAGATATACATATATATATATACATATATATATATATATATATATATATATATATATATATATATATATATATATATGTGTGTGTGTGTGTGTGTGTGTGTGTGTGTGTGTGTGTGTACTAGGGGGGCGGGTTACTGAAATAGCAATGAGATACAACAGCAGCAGCAAGAGGGCAGCAGCAATAACAGATGCTGTCACTACCACATTTTCTATGAGAGAGTATTTTGGTCATTTCATAATTAATTAAATATTTTGCATGTAAATAATTATTTATTATATTATTTAATTATTGTTAGATATTAATTTATTATTTTGGACTTGTGTTAGTGGACCTAACTAGTCTAGATTAAAACCACGGACCAATATTTTCAATTAGTTAGAATTGAGCCCAATTAGAAACCCATTCATTAGGAGGGTGATTAATTAAATTAAACCCATTAGACTAGAACCTTCTCTCCTTAATTATTTCTTCATGATAGGCCCCAAGGGGTATTTTAGACTTTACATAAAAACTTAGGGAGGGGGTCAAGTGGTCGGCCTATTAAAAGAGGGGGAAATTTTTTCTCTCCTCTTTTCAATCAAATCTAGATCTAGAATTTTTCTCAACCAAATTCCTTTATTTCCACATCAATTCCCAACCAAATTTCTTCCCAATTCCTTCCTTATTCACCATTTGAGGCTAGTAGATCAAGGATCTATAAGGAGGAAGAAAGAATCTACAAAGAGGAGCAATGAACTACAAGTTGAAGCCCAATTTTATTAAATTTGGAAGTTGCATTAGGAATCCATCTACCAATAGATATAATTCAGTTTTTATCCTTTAATTAGATTCTAAATATATATTTTAATTATTAGGAACCACCCCATATGATGAGACTACCCAAAGGAATTGGAATTAGGTTCATATGAGGCCTATGGAAAAAGTTGTGGTGTGCTTTGTGTCAATTTTGGGAGAATTTCGAGATTGACACATCATATTTGCCAATTGGTCAATTAGACCAAATTAACATGTGTTTGATGATTTGTGGCTAGTTTCGTGTCCATAATTGGATACGTGTAGTCTGTATCCCAATAATTTGGAGATAAGGGTTGATTTGGGGATTTTTTCTCCGACACGGGGCTTTGTGCATGTCATATTTTGACACAGACATGTAGATATGTAATTGACTCTTGGTATTCATGTATATATTATTTTAGACTTGCTCGTATCCTTCGGGGTATGTTTGGTTGTGTTTTGGACTCGTATCGCAAGCGTATCATAGATCTAGTGTGATACGGGTGCGATGCACTGCATGTGTTTGTTCATTCCTAGATTCAATTTGCATTGTTCATAGCTATTGATAATATATATATATATATATATATATATATATATATATATATATATATATATATATATATATATATATATATATATATATATATATATATATATATATACATAACATACACATCAATATATATATACACACATACATATACATATGTATACTACAAATACATATATATATATACTAGTGTATAGATATCTATATATATCTATTTGTAGTATACATATGTATATGTATGTGTATATATATATATATATATATATATATATATATATATATATATATATATATATATATATTTATATATATATATATATATATTTATATATATATATATATGTGTGTGTGTGTGTAGTGTGATTTATATTTATAAATACATAAGTGGTTATCTATATGTATATATGTATGTTTATATATGTATGTATGTACGAGAGTATATATATATATATATATATATATATATATATATATATATATACTAGTATATGGCTACATATATATATACTAGTATATGGCTATATATATATGTGTATATAAATATATATGGTAGTAGTTATTGTTATATGCTTTTGTTGTGTATGTGTGGCTGTGTGTGTGAGGGGTGTCAGGGACCTCCAACAGCGAGCTAAGCAGCAGCCCAGGGGAGTGAGCAACAGCAGCAGAATTTTGTCAGTGGCAGCAACAGTTTTCACTACAGCTTAGCAATGTAGCAGTTTCACCATCAGCAGGCCAGTGCAGGCAACCCCCGAGTGGCAGCAAGCACTACTCGAGGCAGCGAGGCAGTGAAGAAATAGCAGCAATAGCAGCAGCTACAAGAGTAGTAGTAGCCATCCAGTATGCAGCCATTCACAAGCAGGGGCAAAAATGCTTCCTGCTGCCAACACGCAGCAGTGTAGGGAACCAGCAACAACTGAGCAGCAACCAAGACATTCAGCACCTCAGTCATCAACAGCAACAACATTGTGAGGCTTTGTAAGTTGTTAGTAGTTAAGTTTCTTGAGTAGTTGGTTATTAATAGTAGTTGGTATGCATACATATAGTTTAGCTAGTTGTCTAGTTATTAGTATCTATACATATGTACCATGATATCTAGTACTAGTGATACTATTAGAGTTACATATATATATATATATATATATATATATATATATATATATATATATATATATATATATATATATATATATATATATATATATATATATATATATATATATATATATAAATAGTTGTTGGTATGCATACATATAGTTTAGCTAGTTGTCTAGTTATTAGTATCTATACATATGTACCATGATATCTAGTACTAGTGATACTATTAGAGTTATATATATATATATATATATATATATATATATATATATATATATATATATATATATATATATATATATATATATATATATATATCTTATGCATTCTAGTTAGTTATATATATGTATGTATATATATTTTGTATGTTTGTAGTAGGTAGTTGTGTATTAGTAAATATCTAATAGTAGTTATTAGTATATACTAGAAGTTATATTATATATATATATATATATATATATATATATATATATTAGTATATAGTAAGTGTTGGGTAGTTACTATATGCTAAAGTGATATTACCTTGAGATACCAAGGTAAGTGTCAAGATATTGAGGGATACTCAAGGTATTTGAGTTGGGTATCGAGATGGGTGTGTAGTGGTGCGATACCACGTTGGTTCAAGGCCAACGTATCCACTTAGCATTTGTAAATAGGATTAGTATATATATTATTGATTGAATATGCATATTGATATTCTATTTCTAATTGTTTGCGTATCCTGAGATACGGTATCTTAGTGATTTCATAGTATCCTAGTTTAGCTAGTGGGACCTAGTTTTATAGTGTATGGACCCAACATCCTAGAGATAGACTCATGCAACCTAAAAATAGGTAGTTTGACCAAGTTTGACCAATTTGACTTAGAGTTGACCTAATTTGACTATTTTAACTTAGAAATGACTGTTTGACCTAGATGTTGACTAGTTTAACTTATTTTCATTCTGAAACCTTGTATTGGTGTTATATTCCATATCTACGTCTTCGAGGCACCGTATCGGACATCTGTGATACTGTTCACCGGACTTCAGGCAAGTATATTCTCGGTTAGTTTCTCATTTATGATATCCTTTATGTCTCTTGTATCTAGTGTAGATATCCTTGATTTCTTGACACGATGATTACATGGATTGGTATATCCGGATCTCGTCATGAGATGTTATTCCTTGGTATGTATGGTGTATCTTGTGCAAGCATTTTTCCTTATTCTTTTTATAAATGTACAGACACTGATTCTAGGGGAGACTTGCTACCATCCTAGAGAATCTCGTGTCATGACGTACCATGGTTGGATCCACTATACCAGTCGGGGGCGGGGAGTATTTAGTGTAGATATGTGATCATACCCTCCTTGTACATGTCTTATTCCTTGTGAGTGTTGGTCATACACCGCACGTATGACTAACCAGGCCCTTATCCTTGTGCAAGTTCCTAAGTCGATCACATGTTAAAACTGGTACTCACTCACTTAGTCATTAGTATTCTTGTTCATTGCCATATTGTTCATTCTTATATTTATTTCCAGTAGTTTCTTTATTGTATATCTCTTGTATTTGTTGTTACATCTTGTATATTCACATCTATTTAATGTTATATAGTTTATATTATTGATTAAAACTGTTGTTAGAGATGTACTCTGCTCCTTTCTTGACTAGATATATTTTTTCCAGATGACATTAAGGAGTAGTACCCCACTCATTACGGACCTTAGGATATTGTGGGCTTAGAGCCAGAGACCCTGGCTCAAGAGGGACTCATCCCGACTGAGACAGCGACCCAGGACTTATAGCATCTTAGTTATTCTTTCTGTACTAGATTTGTCTCTAACATATTATTTAGTATTTTCTCTGACTGATTGATGTTATTATTTGACTCTTATATTGTGGCTATTTATTCTTTTATCATATTTGTGCTATTCTTCATCTTAGATCTGTGATTGAGTATATTGATATTGTTGGTGTCTTATTATATTGATTAGATAGATTACCCAAACAATATTCTACCGCTGAAGCTGCAGCGTAGGCTGGGCGTTATTTCCGACTTGCATCCCTACACCGGATGCGGGTCATGACACATTTTTAGTGGTGGCTCATGCAGATCTCTTCGAGGTCACAAATAGTGTGATTCATAGTGGTGCTCTGAATTGAGTACTATTACGAGCCTACTTCAGGATATAGGATAAAGGCTATAGGTTGAGAATACTCAATCACATCTAAGAAAAAATTCTTTTGATTCAGTTCAACTATTCTTCCTTGATATTGATAATTAATATTTAACAATCCTTTCTTGGAGTATCTTACATCATGTGCCATATTGATTCTTTTCTTTCGCTTTGTCTCAGGAATACTCCGTAGAGTTCGGTAGGCTGAGCCAATTTGCGGAGTATTTGGTGAGAGAGCCGGAGGTTCGATCTATTCGTTTTTGCGAGGGTCTAAACTGGGAAGTGAAGATCCTCATTCCATCTTTTTATGAGACCTACTTAGATATACTTGCGGAGGCACGCAAGGTTGAGCGGGAGTTGGGTTTGAAGCCCAAGAGAGATCGTAATTCTTTTCTGGGGTCAAACAGCAGCACAGTGCCTGCCAAGAGTCCTTATTTCCAGTCTAGGCCTTTTCAGCAGCCGCAGCAGCACCAGACTCCAGCTAGGGCACCGTTTCACCAGACACCGCAGCAGCAGAGACAGTTACAACAAGCTTCCTGCCACTTATGGAAGAAGCCCAACCACATCAGGGAAGTTTGCAGGAAGAAGTTGGGAGTTTATTTGTATTGTGGTACTGAGGGGCATCAACTGAGAGAGTGTCCTTCCAATCCTCGTCGTGCAGTTCCGGGAGCTGCTCCATCTCCGAGGACACAGGCGAGACCACCTGCAGTACAGCCGAGTGGACCACCGCTTCTGACCCAGCAGCAGCGTTATGCCCACCACCAACATCAGGGAGGTGCACGTCAGGGACGAGCGTTTTCTATGACAGTCGAGGAGGTCGAGCCCATCAGAGATGTCATCGTAGGTTCTGTTCTTCTTGATTTCATTCCAGCATTAGCTTTGTTTGATAGTGGTGGTTCCCATAGTTTTGTATCTGTTTCTTTTTACTCTGAAGCATGGTTTGGGAGCTGACTCTTTGCTTAGGACTTGTAAGATCATGACCGGGGGAGGCATTATCCTGGTTAATAATATTTTCAAGGATCGAAGAGTTACTCTGGGAGGCCGGGAGCTGAGTGTGTGTCTACTTATATGACACTTTCAGGCTACGATATTGTACTCGGGATGGATTAGTTGAGTAGGCACCGTGCTAGCATAGATTATAGAGGAGTTATAGTTTTGTTTGGTCCGCCAAAAGAGCCAGAGTTTAAGTTTGCAAGAGGAGCTGCAAAACAAGGAGAAGGCATTATCTTTGGAGATATGGTGGAAGACAAGGAGTTGCCACATTCGTTGATAGTAGAGTTCTTGGATATGTTTCCTGAGAAATTGCCAGGATTGCCGCTAGATCGAGATATTGAATTCTCTATAGACTTGGTGTCAGGTACAGAACCAATTTTATAGCATATCTATAGAGTAAACAACAACGAGCTGGTCCAGTTGAAGAAGCAGGTAGACGAATTATAGGATAAGGGGTTTATCAGATCGAGTTCTTTACCGTGGGGAGCCCCGATATTGTTTGTACAGAAGAAGGATGGATCAGTGTCACGACCCGCACCCGGTGTAAGGGTACTAGTCGGAAACAACGCCCATCCTACGCCGCAGAATCGGCGGTAGAACGCTGTCTAGATAATCTATCTAATATAATGAACCACCAATAATGATAGTATACTCAATCACAGAACTAAGATAGAAATGAGCACGAATCAGATAAAGAATAGAATAGTCATAATACAACTCATGAGTCTAAAATAATACATCAATGAGTCTGAAGAAAAACAGAAATAAGCTGGAGACAAATCCAGTACAAAAGAATACTACTAGGCTACAACTCCAGGGTCAACTGTCTCAGTGGGGATAAGTCCCTCTTGAGCCAGGGTCTCATAATCTAAACCCACAACATCCTGGGGTCCATAATAGGTTGGGAAAGGAGCAGAGTACATCTCTAACAGCAGTTCTTATTAATGATAAAAACTATGTAACAGTAAATAGTTGTGGATAAACAAGATGCACAATAGATACAAGAGATATATAGACAATAAGAAAATACTGGAAAGAAATACAATAATGAACAATATGCCAATGAAATAATAATACTAATGACTAAGTGTGTGAGTACTAGCGTAACATGTGATCGGCTTGGGCAAGATGCAATGCGGCCTGGCTAATCATACGTGCTGTGTATGACCAACACTATTCAGTAAACAGTACTTTATTCAATAGGGATATTGATCACATATCTATACTAATACTCCCCACCCTCGACTGGTATAATAGATCCAACCACGGTATGTTATGGCACTAGATTCCCCAAAAAGATAGCTAGTCTTCCCGAGAATCGGTGTCTGCATATATACAAGATAACCAATGAAACAATACTTGCACCATATACACCATATACTAAGGAATAATATCTCATGACGAGATCTGGATATACCAATCCGTGTAACCATAGTGTCGAGAGAACATGGATTATCTACACTAGATATAGTGAACATAGAGGATATCATAAATGAGAAACTATCAGAGAATGTACTCGCCTGAAGTCCAATGAACAGTCTCACAGATGTCTGACTCGGTGCCTCGAAGACCTAGATATGGAATACAACATCAATACAAGGTCCCGGAAAGAGAACAAGTCAAACTAGTCAACTTCTAGGTCAATAAGTCAATTCTAAGTCAAAAGTCAACTATGGTCAACTCTAAAGTCAACTAAAGTCAATTATGGTCAAACCAAGGTCAACCTCACAAAACATCTATAAAAATAATAATATAGAATAATAAATACAACAATTAGGAATCAAGGTTTTGAATCCAATTGGTATCCACACAAAGTATGCTCAAGATACATATAATATATACCCTAATATATAATATAATATATATACAAACCAATATATTATACAATTAAAATAATATATCAATACTAGTACTATACCTCACAATAAACACATATATATATACATATATATATATACAATTATAATATATAATATATAAATTAAATCTGCCCAATTGTCACTGAAAACAGTGTGCTAAAATACTAATTTTCAATAAACAGAATTATAGTGACAGTCCCAACTGTCACAACAAAACCGTCGCCAAAACGATGTATATAAAACCCACTGCTGACTCTCCTTTTGTGATAGTTTTCAACTGTCACCAAAATCGGCGTCGCAACTGCTGCGAATTCCCGCTGTTGCATGCGATTATTAATGACAGTGGCGGCTCTGTCATTAATAACCCGCCGCCACTGTTACAGCGGCTGCTGTAACCGTTCTAACAATGACAGTTCACTGACATTAATCCTACTGTCACCAAAAATAGTATATATATATATATATATATATATATATATATATATATATAAATACATAAATATATAAATCAATATATATATATAAAAAACAATTAAATATATATATACTTATATATATATACATAATCCTACACAAATAATTACTAATAGCTACAAAACACATTGCATGTATTAATATACATATTTTAACATGGCTAGAAGCACACATAAAAATACATTCATTAATATACAATTAATTATATAATAATTATAATTAATATAATTACTTATTTAAACACATAAATATATTTTATAAAACATTTATGTATAATTTATTTTATTAACAAGTTATAACATATATAAATGCATGTAAAGAAAGCTACATATATAATTATACATCATATTAGAACACATAAAAATATATAGATCTATGCTACAATAAATACCATAATAAATACACTAAAATAAATATATAACATCTATATATATTTACTAATTATAATTTAAGAATTAAAGCATAAATAATTAGATCTACATAAAACATACAAAAATGGAGAGTATCACACCGTATCCCACTAGATCTAGGATACGCATGCGACACGAGTCCCACACACAACCAATTGCACCCCGAAGGACACAAGCAAGTCACAAATAATATTTATGAATAAATCAAAGTGTCAAAAGTAGATCTATGTGTCTGTGTCAAAATACGACATGTACAAAGCCCCGTGTCGGAGGGAAAACCCCCAAAACGACACGTATCCCCAAATTATTGGGATACGACTCACATGTACCCAATTATGGACACGACACTAGCCCCAAACACATAAGCACATGCCCAATTGATCTATAGGATCAATTGACATAAACAACAAAATGTAAATTCGGAATTTCTCCAAAATTGACACAAAAAGCACCATAACTTTCTCCATGGGTCTCCTATGAACATAAAACCAAGTCCTATGGGTAGTACATACATATGGGTTGATTTTACATGATTAAATCTTAGATTTAGAAGCTATTTTAAGGGGAAAAACTGAATTATACCTATTGGGAGATGGATTCCCAATGAAACCTCTAATTGAGATGAACTTGCTTCCAAATTGTAGATCCTTGCTCCTCTTTGTAGATCCTTGCTTCCTCTTTCTAGATCCTTGCTTTTCAACTTTCTAATGGTGAATTGGGAAAAATTTGGAATAAATTTGGTGGGGAATTGGAATGGGAAAGAAGAAAATTTGGGAGTGGAAAATTCTAGATCTAGATTTGGAATGAGAATGAGAGGAGAGAGAAATTCCCCCCCTCTAATATAGGCCGGCCATACCCCCTTCCCCAAGCAATTATAAAATGTCCAATGTACCCCTTGGGGCCTCTCATGAAAAAATAATTAAGGAAGGAAGCTTCTAGTCTAATCATTTAATTAATTTAATCCATCTCCTTAACAATGGGCTTTCTAAATGGGCCAAGTCTCACTAATTAATTCATGTTGGTCCATGGGTCTAATTTAAACTAGTTGGGTCTACTAATATAAGTCCAAAATAATTAAATAATATCTAACAATAATTAAATAATATAACAAATAATTATTTACCATGCACAATATTTAATTAAATAGGAAAAGACTAAAATACCCTTTCCTAAAAATATGGTAGTGACAATCAGTGCACATGTACATTGATTACAGGGCATTGAATAATCTTACTATCAAGAATAAATACCCTTTGCCACGGATTTATGACTTGTTCGATCAGTTAAGTAGTGTCAAGGTATTTTCTAAGATAGACTTAAGATCAGGCTACCACTAAGTGAAAGTAAAGCCGGAGGATATACGAAAGACAGCTTTTAGAACTCGATATGGTCAGTATGAGTTTATGGTGATGATGTTTGGGTTGACTAATGCACCAGCGATATTTATGAATTTGATGAACCATGTGTTCCATCAATACCTTAACAAGTTTGTGGTGGTGTTCATCGATGACATACTCATATACTCGAAGACACCGGAGGAGCACGAGGAGCATATGTGGATTGTGTTGGATGTGCTGAGGAAGGATAAGCTGTATGAAAAGCTGTCCAAGTGTGAGTTCTTCCTGGACAAGGTAGAGTTCTTAGGACATGTTGTGACTGGTGATGGAATTTTAGTGGATTCGAAGAAGATCGCAGCAGTGGAGTCTTGGAAGACCCCGAGTTCAGTGGCAGAGATCAGGAGTTTCTTGGGATTGGTAGGCTACTACAAAAAGTTTGTGCAAAAAAATTTGAGGATTGCCGAGCTAATAACCCGAATCACCAGGAAGGATGTAGAGTTTGTTTGGATGAAGGACTACCAGGTTGCTTTAGAGGAATTAAAGAAGAGGTTGATGTCTGCTCCTATTTTGACGTTGCCATCAGGGTCTGGAGGTTTCACTATTTATAGTAATGCATCGGAAAAAGGTTTGGGTTGTGTTCTTCATCAGAATGGGAAAGTGATTGCCTATGCATCTAGGAAATTGCTTCCTCATGAGAAGAACTATCCTACCCACGATTTAGAGTTGGCAGCAGTCAACTTTGTCCTGAAGTTGTGGAAACACTATTTGTACGGAGAGCGTGTGGAGATCTTCACAGACCACAAGAGCTTGAAGTATGTTTTTACGCAGAAAGAGTTGAACATGAGGCAGCATCGGTGGTTGGAACTAATGAAGAATTTTGACATCTCCTTGCAGTATCATCCTGGAAAAGCTAATGTAGTTGACGATGCCTTGAGAAGGTATCTGGTAGCTATGTTCTTGACATAGGATCGGTATTTGTTGTTGGACTTGGAGAGCTTGGGCATTGAGGTGATAGTTCCTGGTTTTGCTATGCAGATGTGGGGGTTGCATATACACTCAGAGTTGATAGACATGATCAAGGCAGCCCAGTATAAGGATGTATCTCTGAGGAGCATCATAGCTCAGGTGGGAGCAGGATTGGAGGATAATTTCACCATTGCTGAGGATGGTTCTTTGCGGCATGGTATTAGATTGTGTGTGCTTAGTGGGGAGCAGCATGAGGATGTATTGCAGAAAGTACATCGCGCTCAGTATTCCATACATCCAGGTGCCAACAAGATGTATCGGGATATGCGAGAAAGTGTGTGGTGGTATGGCATAAAGAGGGAAGTGGCACAGTTTGTATCCAGATGCTTAGTGTGCCAGCAGGTGAAAGCCGAGAGGCAGAGGACAGGCGACTTACTTCAGCCATTACCCATTCCAGAGTGGAAGTGGAAGCATATTACTATGGATTTTTTGTCCGGACTTCCACGATCTCCAGGAGGGAAAGACGCGATTTGGTTCATCGTTGACAGGTTGACCAAGTCGGCCCACTTTTTGCCTTTCAAGGTGGGTTTATCTATGGAGAAGCTGGTAGAGATGTATATGAGGAAGATTGTCAGGACACATGGAGTTTCCGTCAGCATAGTCTCGAGTTAGGATAGTCATTTTACTTCTTATTTCTGGAGGAGTTTGTAAGCTAGTTTGGGCACCCAGCTCATGTTCAGTACTACATACCATTCCAAGACAGATGGACAGTCAAAGAGGACTATTCATACTCTCGAGGATATGTTGAACACTTGTGTACTAGATTTTGGGGGATCTTGGGAGGACCATCTCCATTTTGTAGAGTTTGCTTACAACAACAACTAACAGGCTAGTATAGAGATGTCACCATTTGAGGCTCTGTACGGTCAGAGATATCGTACTCCCTTGTCATGGGACAATATTGGAGAGAGAGCTTTGCTAGGGCCAGAGATGGTTATAGATGCAACGGAGAAGGTTAAGCTGATCAGAGACAGACTTCAAGTGGCACAGGACAGACAACAGCATTGCGCCGATAGCCAACGGAGACCTTTGGAGTTTGAGGTATAATTTTTTATTTTTGTTTTGTGCTTGTTATTGGTTATTTGTTGTAGATTAAGTTCTTAAGGTTGTGATTTGTTCTAGATCGGAGGTTTGGTGTTTTTGAGGATTTCTCTAACACGAGACACGATTAGTTTCGGTGGACGCGAAAAGCTTAGTTCGCGATTCATCGGACCTTTTTCTATTCTAGAGAGTGTCGGTGCAGTTGCTTACAGATTAGACTTTCTACCTGCATTAGAGGGAGTGTAAAACATGTTTCACGTGTCGTAGTTGAGACGGTACGTGGCGGATCTTAGTCACGTGTTGGATCACTCGGAGATAGAGATGGGCCCTACTCTTAACTATCCAGAGCAGCCAGTTGAGATTCTGGATCGGAGAGAGAAGGTGCTGAGGAACCAGATTATTCCTTTGGTATGCGTCGTATGGAGGCATCACTCTTCGGAGGAGTCTACCTGGGAGAGAGAGGATGAAATGCAAGAGTGTTACCCATATTTGTTTGTGCCTTGAGGTATGTTCTTTCCTAGTTATTTTCTGTTCTTTTCTGTTCTATTATTTTCTTGGGGTAGTTTTCGTCTTTGAATTTCGAGGACCAAATTATTTTAAGGGGGGTAGACTTGTCACTACCACATTTTCAATGAGAGAGTATTTTTGTTATTTTATAATTAATTAAATATTATGCATATGAATAATTATTTATTATATTATTTAATTATTATTAGATGTTAGTTTATTATTATATACTTATGTTAGTGGACCTAACTACTCTAGATTAGATCCATGGACCAACATTTGCAATTAGTTAAAATTGAGCCCAATTAGAAGCCCATTCATTAGGAGGGTGATTAACTAAATTAAACCCATTAGACTAGAACCTTTTTTTCTTAATTATTTCTTCAAGAGAGGCCCCAAGGGGTATTTTAGACTTTATATAGAAAATTGGGGAGGGGGTCAAGTGGCCGTCTTATTAAAAGAAAGAGAAAAAAAAATTCTCTCCTTTTTTTATTTCAAATCTAGATCTAGAATTTTCTCCAACCAAATTCCTTCATTCCAACATCAATTCCCTACCAAATTTCTTCTCAATTCCTTCCTTAATCACTATTGGAGGCTAGTAGAGCAAGGATCAAGAAGGAAGAAGCAAGGATCTAAAAAGAGGAGCAATAATCTATAAGTTGAAGGCCAATTTTATCAAATTTGAAATTTGCATGGGAATCCATCTCCCAATAGGTATAATTCATATTTTCTCTTTAATTAGGTTCTAAATATGTGTTTTAATCATTACGAACCACCTCATATGATTAGGCTACCCATAGGAATTGGAATTAGGTTCAAAGAGGCCTATGGAGAAAGTTATGGTGTATTTTGTATCAATTTTGGAGGAATTCCGAGATTGACACATATTGTATTTGTCAATTGGTCAATTAGACCAAATTGACATGTGTTTGGTTGTTTGTAGCTAGTGTCGTATCCACAATTGGATACGTGTAGTCCGTATCCCAATAATTTGGAGATACGGGTAGATTTGGAGATTTTTCCTCTGACACGGGGCTTTGTGCATGTCACATTTTGACACGGACACATAGATATGTATTTGACTCTTCGTATTGTCATATATATTATTTTAGACTTGTTCGTGTCCTTTGGGGTACATTTGGTTGTGTGGTGGACTCGTATCGCAAGCGTATCAAAGGTCTAGTGTGATACTAGTGTGATCCACTCCATGTGTTTGTTTAATTTTATTCTTAGATTCAATTTGCATTGTTCATAGCTATTGGTAATATATATTCATATGTGTATATATATATATATATATATATATATATATATATATATATATATATATATATATATATATATACTAGTGTATAGATATCTATATATATATCTATTTGTAGTGTACATTTGTATATGTATGTATATATATATATATATTTTTTCTGGCTAAAATAGGGAAATTCGAACAATTATATTCACATTTAATTATCCATTTAAAAATATAGGGAATTTCAAAATGGACAAAGAAATACATTGTACTTTCCCCCTCTAAAAGACCATCAGTATTTTGACATAAAGGATATGATTGTGCCCAAACTGCAAATAATTCTTGCAATGATGGGGTTAATATTTCCAAAGTGGTACCAAATTTTAACCACCATTGGATGAACCATGCCGGAATGTCCTATTTCAATATTTTAGGATAAATTCTGATGAACCATGAGTGCTTTTGCTTACTATTGTCAAAGTAGAATACTTTGGTAAAAGCCTCAACATTATCCCAATATGTAAAAGATACATTGATACCTTTGTCATGATGAACTAATTGTCTAGTTTTGTTGGGATGAAGTCCCTAAGATTGAGGGGTGATAATTTATTGAATAATAATTTTACTGTAATTGACTGTGATCATTAAGGTATAGACTGCATCAGTCTTAGTTACCTAAGTATTATTTTCTCCATGATCGGAAACTCCACCAGTGAAGTATTCCAAAATTGTGATTATTAAGGTATAGATTGCATCAGTCTTAGTTACCTAAGTATTATTTTCAAGATTAGTCTCAGTTTTGACGGCATTAATAACCTCTTGTCTTTGAGACTCTGTGAGACAATTATGCCACCACCCTCGAAGAGTGTCACGACCCGCACCCGGAAGTTCGGGCACGAGTACGTGGGTACGTCCAGCCTACGCCGCAGAGTCGGCGGTAGTACGCTGTCTAGGTCAATCCATCTAAATTAAACTAACTCATTCACAATTAACATAGGCAAGATAATAATGAGAATGAAACTTAAGATTTGCAAACTGAATTAAATGTGACAGCAATTCAAGTGTTTAATACAGAAATTCCAAATGAAATCGGGGACAAACCCGATTAAATAAGATAGAAAACAAAATAAAAGATAGCTAAAACTAGCTACTCAGCAGCAGGGGTCTCCTGGGTGGGTTCTGGTTCTTCATAAGTATCATCTGTCCCCTCATAGGGACCATAATATGTAGGGGCAAGGTCCTCATCATCGCCTAAATCAACAGATCCAGTCAGAAAAGGAGCAAAGTACACAGTGCACAACAAGGTTAAACTAAATATTTATGACAATTAAGTATTGAGTATCAAGTTAAGGAATTTGCATAAAAGAATGTCAATATCTCAGAGTCACAACTATAACAGGAACATGAGAAAACAGAAGTAAATGAGCAGGAATGAAACTACAACAGACAGCAAGAAATATAACATAATCAGAAATTATCTGTATGAAACTTGTGTTTGTTTTTAGAATACTTAGTTGGCATGTAGGGGTTTATAAGGCTAATCGGGCCGTCATAGACGACTGTCAGTCAGGAGTAATCAAGTATCGGGCTGATGGTACATTCGCGTATCCACAGCTAGCAGTCAGGACCTAGGGAAGGGTAAACTACATGCCTTTCAGTACTCTCCCACCCGACATGATAACAAGACATGAACTAATATATTCAAGACATGAAAATCCAGCATTTCTGACACTAGGTGTAATCATCAAGGGTACTAGTAAAGCAGGAAAGTAATTATCACAATATAATTAGATTTAACTTGAAGTGCAGGTACTTGCCTGTTGTTTGGATCTGTTTAACTTGGCTCTTGGGGGAAATTTCCACAGATGAGTCCAAAAGCTGAAATAGACATTACCATCGTGCTCAGAAGATGTCAAATAGCTAAAAACGCCTGTCCTTGGGTCCAATTTGGAGACAAGGGCAAAAATGGCAGTTTCGGGTCAAAACGGGGTCCGCCGTTGGGCCCGCTTTGCACCAAAAAACGTGTCCGGGTCAAAGGTCTCCAAATTCACCAAACTTGGTGTCAACGGGTCAGGAATGCTGATACGAACCCAACGGAACTTCCAGATTTGGATTCCGATGAGCCGAACACAAAATCGTCCGTCGAGCGGGGCGAAACAGGGTCTGGTTTTCCTGTTTTTGGATCGCGGTGTGCGATCACCACAGGACGCGATGCCCCGAACAGTTTGTCCGGACACCGAGAGGGTCATACAGGCTTCACAACGCAATTTGCAGAATTGAAAAAGGAGCTACGAGGCGAAAGTTACACGCACCTGAAGGGGACCCGAAAACAGGGTCAAAATCGAGTCCGAGTCGTGTCGGACACTGTGTCCTGTGTCCGACACAGCACAGTGATTAGGGCTAGGGTTTGGTCGGGAAACGGCCGTGGACGGCGGAGGACGGCGGCTGGACGGTCGGCGAGGGCGGGGGACTGGTCGCCGGAGAGAGGCGCGGCGTCCACGGGGGCGGCGGCGGCGCTAGGCGGCCGGCAGCGGCGGCTGCGGCTGCTGCTGCTGCTGCTGGGTTGCTGACGGCGTCGGGGACGGCGGAGCGGGGCGCCGGAGGGGGAGGCGACGGTCGGCGGGGCACGGCGAGGAGGCTGCGGCCGGTGGCGGAGCTCGGGGAGCGGCGGGTTGCGGGTCTAGGGTTACGGCGAGGGAGTGGGGAAATACGGCCGGGGCTGCGGGGTTTAAATAGGGGCGTGAGGCGGTTGCGGCAGCCGGCGAAGGCGGGGGCGAGGGGGACGTGGGCCGCGGGGAGCGGCGCAGCGCGCGGGGGCCGGCGCTGCGCGCGGAGGGCGGCCGGAGGACGCGGGACGTGGGGGAGGGGACAGGGTCGTGCGGGCGGGTCGGGGACGCGGCGGGTTGCGGGTCGGGTCTGACCCGACCCGACCCGATAGGGCGGGGCTGGGCTAGCGGGCCGGGCTGCGGCCCAACGGGCCGCGGGCCGAAAAAGAAAAGAAAAATAAAATAATAAATAGTAATAATAATAATAAAAATAATTATTTAATTTAATTAATTAATTAGAAAAAATTGTTTTTAGGCATTTAAAAATAGTTCTGGGGCCCAGAAAAATCCAGAAAAATTACCCTAAGTCCAGTTTTCCATTTTACACCCAAAAATATTATTTTCATGACATTTTAATATTATTTATTGCTAATTTAAAATCATTTATTAATTGAAAACCTTGATTTTAATTACAGAAAATTCACAGAAAATTCCAGAAAATTGGGAAAAATCCAAGATTTAATATTTTGAAAATTCAGGGGGTTTACAACCTACCCAACTTACAAAAATTTCGTCCTCGAAATTTAAGAATAACAAGGCACGAACAGAGAAGACTGGAAAATAAAATACAATATACCTCAGGTTTCAAAAAGATAGGGATATCGCTCTCTAATCTCGTCTTCACGCTCCCAGGTGGATTCGCCGGGAGAATGATGCTTCCAAGCTACGCGAACCAGGGAGATAACTTGGTTCCGTAGGACTTTCTCCGAGCGATCCAGGATCTCCACGGGTTGCTCTTGGTAAGTCAGACTTGGGCCTACTTCGAGCTCCGAGTGATCCAAAATGTGGCTGGGGTCTGACACGTACTTCCTCAGCTGCGACACGTGAAAGACGTTATGTACTCCATCCAGAGAGGGTGGCAATGCCAGTCGGTATGCCACTTCTCCGATCTTCTCCTGTATGCCAAAAGGTCCAATAAATCTTGGGCTGAGTTTTCCACTCCTTCCGAACCTAATGGTGCCACGTGTCGGGGAAATCTTTAAGAATACCAGCTCTCCAACCTTTAACAAGGTCATAATCAAGTCTTAGTTCCAATAATAAAATGTTTAAATTGACTTGAATTTTATAAATTTAATTACCTCAAATTCCAAGGGCCTTCGGTGGCTATTTGCCCAATGTCGTTGTCTGTCTTGCGCCACTCGAAGTCTATCCCTTATCTGTTTTACCTTCTCAGCTGAATCGATCACCATCTCTGGTCCTAGCAGGGCTCTTTCTCCAACGTCGTCCCATGATAGCGGGGTACGACATCTTCGTCCATACAGAGCTTCAAATGGAGTCATCTCGATGCTGGCTTGGTAACTGTTATTATAAGAGAACTCCACCAGGTGTAGGTAGTCTTCCCAAGATCCTCCAAAATCCAGAACACATGTACGGAGCATATCTTCAAGTGTCTGGATTGTACGTTCCGATTGACCATCGGTTTGGGGATGATAAGCGGTGCTGAATTTGAGTTGAGTCCCCAAGCTGGCTTGTAAGCTCTTCCAGAAGTGAGAGGTGAATCTTGAATCTCTGTCGGAGACAATGCTTATCGGAACCCCATGTAGCTTAACAATATGTCTGATATATAGATCTGCCAGCTTCTCTGTAGATAGCCCTACTTTGAAAGGTAGAAAATGTGCAGACTTGGTCAGTCTATCTACTATCACCCAGATTGCATCCTTTCCACTAGGTGTCCTTGGAAGTCCGGAAACAAAATCCATTGTGATATGTTCCCACTTCCACTCCGGAATGGGTAGTGGTTGAAGCAATCCTCCAGGTCTTTGCCTCTCAGCCTTAACCTGTTGGCACACTAAACAGCGGGATACGAACCTGGATACTTCTCTCTTCATGCCATGCCACCAAACATGCGTCCTCAGGTCCTTGTACATCTTGTTGGCTCCTGGATGTATGGAGTATTGCGATCTGTGCGCCTCTTGCATAATTTCTTCCCTTATGTCTCCTTGAGGTACACATAATCTATCGCCATGCCTCAGTGACCCATCTTCATGAATTCTGAATTCTTCTACTAATCCGGCTTGCACTTGACCTCGAAGACTTCGCAGGCCTTCGTCTTGAAACTGAGTCTCCTTGATTTTGTCTATTAAAGTAGACTGAATCTGCAAGTTCATCATTTGGCCCCCTTTTCCTGGGATAATTACTTCAATACCTAGACTTTCCAGGTCCTCGAGCAAGTGTCGGTTCAAAGTCAAGTACATCGCCATAGGGTATCTGCTTAGGGCATCAGCAACTACATTGGCCTTTCCAGGATGATATTGAAGGTTGATATCAAAATCTTTCATTAGTTCCAGCCACCTTCTTTGCCTCATGTTCAGCTCTTTCTGGGTGAAGATATATTTTAGACTTTTATGATCTGTAAATATTTCCACCTTTTCTCCATAAAGATAATGTTTCCATAGTTTAAGAGCAAAAATGACAGCTGCCAATTCTAGATCATGAGTTGGATAATTCTTTTCATGTGGTCGAAGCTGTCTAGAGGCATATGCTATTACTTTCTTATTCTGCTCTAATACACAACCTAGACCTTTTCCAGAAGCATCACTATAAATAGCGAAACCTCCGGTTCCAGAAGGTAAGGTCAGAATAGGGGCAGAAGTCAGCCTTTTCTTCAATTCCTCAAAAGCATGCTGGCATTCATCAGTCCAGGTGAACTCTTCATCCTTCCTTGTTAACTTTGTCATGGGTTCAGCAATCCTAGCAAAGTCCTTTACAAACTTCCGATAGTAGCCAGCTAGTCCCAGGAAGCTTCTAATCTCTGCTACAGAGTCCGGAGTGGGCCAGGATTCTACTGCAGCTATCTTCTTAGGGTCTACTGCTATTCCATCTCCAGTCACAACATGTCCCAAGAATTCTACTTTGTCTAGGAAGAAAGCACATTTGGATAATTTTCCATAAAGTTTTTCCTTCCTCAAAGTCTCCAATGCTAACCTCAAATGTTCTTCATGTTCTTCGGGAGTCTTGGAGTAGATCAAAATATCATCAATGAAGACCACTACAAATTTGTCTAGGTATGGCTGGAACACTCTGTTCATTAAATTCATAAAAACTGCTGGAGCATTCGTCAACCCGAACGGCATCACTAAGAATTCGTAATGTCCGTTCCGGGTATTGAAAGCAGTTTTAGGGATGTCTTCTTTCCTTACCCTTACTTGGTGGTAACCAGACCTTAAATCAATCTTGGAAAATACCCGAGCTCCACTCAACTGATCAAATAAGTCATCTATCCTGGGCAGGGGATACTTATTCTTAATTGTTAAGGCATTCAAGGCCCTATAGTCAATACACATTCTGGATGTTCCGTCCTTCTTGGGCACAAATAGTATTGGAGCTCCCCAGGGTGAGACACTAGACCTAATGAACCCTTTGTCTTCTAGCTCCTTGATTTGTTCATTAAGTTCTATTATCTCATTCTTGTTGATTCTGTAGGGATTCTGAGATACTGGTGCTGCTCCTGGTACTAAGTCAATGGAGAATTCAACTTCTCGGTCTGGGGGTAAGCCTGGGAGGTCCTCAGGGAAGACATCAAGGTATTCAGATATGATAGGTGGCAGTTCTTCTGTTACTAGGGCTCCACAAATTTTGTTATTACCCATTTCTCTAGAACCTCTAGCAAATTTAAATTCTGGCTTGCCAGGGGGTCTGAAGATTACACTGCCTCTGTGACAGTCTATTGTGGCATGATGTTGACTTAACCAATCCATACCCAGTATAATGTCAAAACTGGGCACTGGCATTACAAGTAGTCTAGCATACAGTTCTCTTCCACATAATGTGATAGGACAATTGTTACAAGCATCACTAACCGGAATGATTCCTCCACCGGTAATGATCTTATAACAATTCCTAAGGGGTTTAGTGCTTAAGCTATGCTTCATAAGAAATTCTACTGACATGAATGAATGTGAAGCTCCAGAGTCAAATAAAGTAATAGCTGGTATTGAATTTATAAGCACAGAACCTGTAATCACGTCTGCTGTGGCTTCGGCTTCTTCCAGAGTCATTGCATAAGCACGGCCTTGCTGCGGTGCACCCCTCTGTTGCTGCTGTTGGTGCTGAGCAAAGCGTTGCTGTTGAGTTGGAAGCGGGGGTGCTCTCTGTTGTGCTGCTGGGAGCCTGGCCTGGGCTGGGGCCTTGGGTCCAGCCGTGTGTCCTTGAGCAGTGGGACAGTCCCTCATTTGATGCTCTGCTGAGCCGCAGTAGAGGCAAGCACCTAGCCTCTTCCTGCAGACTCGCCAAGTGTGACCTGGTTTTTGGCAATAGCCACAAGGGGCAGCTTGTTGGTTCTGTCTTTGAACCTGTGGTGCTGGAGCTCGAGGGGGAGGACGCTGATTTTGCTGCGGGGCCCTCTGCTGTTGTTGCTGTTGAAAAGGGCATTTGTTGGGTCCCGCATTTCCGGTATCTCTTTCTCGCTTCAGTTTGTGCCCCATGTCTCTCTCAACGCCTTGAGCCACGCTCAAGATCTCCTCATAGGTGCGAGCTCGGCTGGTGGTGACAGCAAGGCGGATATCCGGAGACAGCCCCTTCTTGAATCTTCGGGCTCTGTCCTCCGGGGTACGAACCATGTACTCCGCAAAGTGGCTTAACCTGCTAAATTCAGCAGTATATTCATCAACAGTCATGTTACCTTGTTCCAGTCTCTCGAATTGGCTTTCGAGAGCTTCCCGAGCCACTTCGGGATAAAATTTCTCCTTGAATAGCCTCTTGAAGTCCTCCCAGGTGACGTCGGGAGCAGATAGTTGGGGTTCATCTCTGAACCAGGTTCGAGCAATGTCGAACAGTTGCAAGCTGGCGGACTCCACTTTGAGGTCATCGGGAACCCGGGCAGTCTTCAGGAGTCTCTCGACATTCTCTATCCACTCATCAGCGTAGAGAATGCCCTCAGTTCCATAAAATTCCAGAGGCCTAAGGTTCTTGAAGTCTTTAGCACTTCCTGGCCTCTTGAGTGGCGACTCCTGGGACTTAATAGCTTCTGAGAGGCTGGTCCGCAGAAGTGCAGTCTGTTCCTTCTGGGATTCCACCAATCCCTGGAACACTCCAAGTAGTTGTGCCCCATCTAGAGTAACTGCCGGAACAGATGGAGGCGGTGGAAGTGCAAGAGTCTCGGGCACATTCTGTTCAGCTGGTTCTGATGTGCCTCCTACTGTGTTCCTGGTCTGGACCATTCTGAAAGATTAAGGGATAGGAGAATCAGAATAGAATACTTGGAAATCAAAGGTGATAGAAAAATTGAGCAGAAATGATATCAAGAATTGAAATAAGGACCCTATACTGTGAATGAGCTTTTCCTAGAATCCTCAATATTATTCCATACCCTGTCCTAGGGTATTACCCTATTTAAGGATAGGACCTGCATGGGCCACCATAAAAACGTGTCACGACCCGCACCCGGAAGTTCGGGCACGAGTACGTGGGTACGTCCAGCCTACGCCGCAGAGTCGGCGGTAGTACGCTGTCTAGGTCAATCCATCTAAATTAAACTAACTCATTCACAATTAACATAGGCAAGATAATAATGAGAATGAAACTTAAGATTTGCAAACTGAATTAAATGTGACAGCAATTCAAGTGTTTAATACAGAAATTCCAAATGAAATCGGGGACAAACCCGATTAAATAAGATAGAAAACAAAATAAAAGATAGCTAAAACTAGCTACTCAGCAGCAGGGGTCTCCTGGGTGGGTTCTGGTTCTTCATAAGTATCATCTGTCCCCTCATAGGGACCATAATATGTAGGGGCAAGGTCCTCATCATCGCCTAAATCAACAGATCCAGTCAGGAAAGGAGCAAAGTACACAGTGCACAACAAGGTTAAACTAAATATTTATGACAATTAAGTATTGAGTATCAAGTTAAGGAATTTGCATAAAAGAATGTCAATATCTCAGAGTCACAACTATAACAGGAACATGAGAAAACAGAAGTAAATGAGCAGGAATGAAACTACAACAGACAGCAAGAAATATAACATAATCAGAAATTATCTGTATGAAACTTGTGTTTGTTTTTAGAATACTTAGTTGGCATGTAGGGGTTTATAAGGCTAATCGGGCCGTCATAGACGACTGTCAGTCAGGAGTAATCAAGTATCGGGCTGATGGTACATTCGCGTATCCACAGCTAGCAGTCAGGACCTAGGGAAGGGTAAACTACATGCCTTTCAGTACTCTCCCACCCGACATGATAACAAGACATGAACTAATATATTCAAGACATGAAAATCCAGCATTTCTGACACTAGGTGTAATCATCAAGGGTACTAGTAAAGCAGGAAAGTAATTATCACAATATAATTAGATTTAACTTGAAGTGCAGGTACTTGCCTGTTGTTTGGATCTGTTTAACTTGGCTCTTGGGGGAAATTTCCACAGATGAGTCCAAAAGCTGAAATAGACATTACCATCGTGCTCAGAAGATGTCAAATAGCTAAAAACGCCTGTCCTTGGGTCCAATTTGGAGACAAGGGCAAAAACGGCAGTTTCGGGTCAAAACGGGGTCCGCCGTTGGGCCCGCTTTGCACCGAAAAACGTGTCCGGGTCAAAGGTCTCCAAATTCACCAAACTTGGTGTCAACGGGTCAGGAATGCTGATACGAACCCAACGGAACTTCCAGATTTGGATTCCGATGAGCCGAACACAAAATCGTCCGTCGAGCGGGGCGAAACAGGGTCTGGTTTTCCTGTTTTTGGATCGCGGTGTGCGATCACCACAGGACGCGATGCCCCGAACAGTTTGTCCGGACACCGAGAGGGTCATACAGGCTTCACAACGCAATTTGCAGAATTGAAAAAGGAGCTACGAGGCGAAAGTTACACGCACCTGAAGGGGACCCGAAAACAGGGTCAAAATCGAGTCCGAGTCGTGTCGGACACTGTGTCCTGTGTCCGACACAGCACAGTGATTAGGGCTAGGGTTTGGTCGGGAAACGGCCGTGGACGGCGGAGGACGGCGGCTGGACGGTCGGCGAGGGCGGGGGACTGGTCGCCGGAGAGAGGCGCGGCGTCCACGGGGGCGGCGGCGGCGCTAGGCGGCCGGCAGCGGCGGCTGCGGCTGCTGCTGCTGCTGCTGGGTTGCTGACGGCGTCGGGGACGGCGGAGCGGGGCGCCGGAGGGGGAGGCGACGGTCGGCGGGGCACGGCGAGGAGGCTGCGGCCGGTGGCGGAGCTCGGGGAGCGGCGGGTTGCGGGTCTAGGGTTACGGCGAGGGAGTGGGGAAATACGGCCGGGGCTGCGGGGTTTAAATAGGGGCGTGAGGCGGTTGCGGCAGCCGGCGAAGGCGGGGGCGAGGGGGACGTGGGCCGCGGGGAGCGGCGCAGCGCGCGGGGGACGGCGCTGCGCGCGGAGGGCGGCCGGAGGACGCGGGACGTGGGGGAGGGGACAGGGTCGTGCGGGCGGGTCGGGGACGCGGCGGGTTGCGGGTCGGGTCTGACCCGACCCGACCCGATAGGGCGGGGCTGGGCTAGCGGGCCGGGCTGCGGCCCAACGGGCCGCGGGCCGAAAAAGAAAAGAAAAATAAAATAATAAATAGTAATAATAATAATAAAAATAATTATTTAATTTAATTAATTAATTAGAAAAAATTGTTTTTAGGCATTTAAAAATAGTTCTGGGGCCCAGAAAAATCCAGAAAAATTACCCTAAGTCCAGTTTTCCATTTTACACCCAAAAATATTATTTTCATGACATTTTAATATTATTTATTGCTAATTTAAAATCATTTATTAATTGAAAACCTTGATTTTAATTACAGAAAATTCACAGAAAATTCCAGAAAATTGGGAAAAATCCAAGATTTAATATTTTGAAAATTCAGGGGGTTTACAAAGAGTGCCAGTAAAATCACAAGTGATAAATTGTGCGGTTTCTTTATCATTATTGCCCACTGCTTTGGCTACATTAGAATACATCATCATTCGATGTAACTGATAATGAATTTGCTTATCAGTAAGACCATCTATGTTCCATTCATAGATTTCACCTCCACTGTAATGATTTTGAACTATTGTATTATTTTCTTCAAATAATACATCAGTGGGAGTAGGTCGCTGATAGTAATATTTTATCAGATTAGGTTTACCATATTTGACTGCATGAATCCAAGGATTATTAATAGGTCTCATGTCAACAAAGGATTGTTGAATAGCACCAATTTGCTTAGGATAAATTTCTTCTTCAACCTGATTGTTATCTTCTATTTGATAATCTTCTGAAGAAGTATCATTAATTAAAGGTTGATTAATAACCTGAATTTGGTTATTAGAAGAATTAATAATTTCATTAGCAAATTGTTGCTTTGCACGAACAATTAATTCCTTCAATTCTTTCTCTTCAGCATTAATTGTCTGAAGATTAGTTTTCTTAAACTGAGCTATTAGCTCTTTGATATCTTCTTTAGTCACCTCAGGAGTTTTACTAATTTTATCTTCTTTAACCTCAAGTGGTGGTTTAAGAGATATATTCGTAGTCTCCTTTAGGGATGATTTCCCAGATTTTTCTGAAGAATCTAATTATTTAATTGTACTATATTTATGCAATAATTTTTCCAAAGCATGTTCAATTCGAGTCAATTGTTGACTCATTACTTGGATAAATACATTTGTATAATTATTTTGTCTTAAGACTTTCTATAATTCCTTAATAATTACCTCTTTACTGTCAATAGTTTTGACAAAAGAGACAGCATCTATTTTATCTTGCAAATTCTTGACAGTAAGTTTAATCGACTCATTAGGAGGATACATTAATCTGGTTATGCCACTACTTGTACCCTCATCGGTACTCCAGACCTTGTAATATTCTTCTAACACATTTATTTGTGTTAATTCTGTATTAACATAGTCTTGAATAAACCAATCAGCGAAAGGTATTAGACATTTTGATCTTTCTAGATGATTATAAAATTTATCTTTTAATTCATATCTCCTTTTAAGAGAATAGGTTTTCTCAAACCATTTTCTAAATTAATGTTTTCATAGTACATTCTATTGAGAATGTCCCGTACTTCTTTATTGGTTGTAAAACCCATTAAACAGAAGTAAATTTCATTTTTGACATTGTCGGTGAACCTATTTTGCTATTTGCCTTATACAAGGGATGTGTGATTGCATCATCAGAAATTTGAATTTTATTTATTTATTCTTTATTAGAAGAAGTAGACCCTATTGTTGAAGACAATGTTTTTTGACTTGATATTGAAAGTTTGGATATTTCATGTGGGGTAAATCTCACCTTCACCTCTCCATCATTAGTTTGGATTATTTGGTCTATATCTGTGTCCATAATTGGTCGAGGTAATACAGCTTGACTTAAAATCCATTCTTTTGGGAAGTTAATTTTATCCCATCTAATGATCCTATTTATAGCTACATTTGATGTCAACAAATTAGTTTATATCAAAGTAGTTTTACCCGGCTTAGTAATATGTTTAGCCTTTGGGGCAATGGTATTCATTACCTTATAATGAATCCTATAGATTATTGCTATAGTTTCAGATCTAGGAAGAAAATTATATCCATTAGTCTTTAAATTAAGAGTAACAGACTCATATAAATGAGTATCTGTCAATGACAGAGTTAAATTGGGATAAACATTAAAATATACTGGGCCATGGCAAAGACTAGTTTGCATAACTCCCATTAAGGATTGACTCCAGTCAAGGCATCTAGCATCTCTTAAAGATGTCATAATTGAAGCATTTAACCCTGGTATAGTTAAAGGCTTAAATGCCACTTGTATTAGCCCAATATGGACATAATTATAGGCTTTTCTAACATGCCCAATATCTTCTTCACTTATTAATTTAAGCGAATGTTCTGTGTTATTTACAGAAATAGTTCTTTCCATTATTTTAATAGCAATGGATGATTTAAAGTCAAAAGTACCTATTTGGTAAATTTATTTTGGCTTTACATTTGGAATTGTCCATTTATTTAGTTCCTCTATTTTAGAAGGATACTCAACATTCTGAGCATTCTTAATCGATTTACCCTTAGTAAGAGCCCTTTTATTGGTTCCAATTGCTAAGGATTTTTCTATTAGCAAATTTGAGGTTCTACTTCTATTACTTGCATGTATATATATATATATATATATATATATATATATATATATATATATATATATATATATATAGTGTGATTTATATTTATATATACATAAGTGGTTTTCTATACGTATATATGTATGTTTATATATGTATGTATATACTAGAGTGTATATATATATATATATATATATATATATATATATATATATATATATATATATATATATAAATATATATATATATATATATATATATATATATATATGTATCTACTAGTATGTGGCTACATATATATATGTATATATAAATATATATGGTAGTAGTTATTGTTATACGCTTGTGTTGTGTGTGTGTGGATGTATGTATGAGGGGGGTCGGGGACCTCCAACAACGAGCTAAGCAGCAGCACATGGCAGTGAGCAACACTAGCAGAATTTAGTCAGTGACAGCAGCAATTCTTACTGCAGCTTAGCAATGCAGCAGTTTCACCATCTGCAGGCCAGTACAGGCAGTCCCCGAGTGGCAGCAAGAACAGCTCGAGGCAGTAAGGTAGTGAAGAAATAGCTGCAACAACAGCAGATACACGAGTAGTAGTAGCCATCTAGTGTGCAACCATTCACAGGCAGTGGCAGAAATGCTTCCTGCTGCCAGCATGCAGCAGTGCAGGGAACCAGAAACAACTGAGCAGCAACCAAGGCATTCAGCACCTCCGTCATCAACAGCAACAGCATTGTGAGGCTAGGTAAGTTGTTAGTAGTTAAGTTTCTTGAGTAGTTGGTTATTGATAGTAGTTAAAAAGGTATGTATACATATAGTTTAGCTAGTTGGCTAGTTATTAGTTATCTATACATATGTGCCATGATATCTAGTACTAGTGATACTATTAGAGTTATATATATATATATATATATATAGTGTTGGGTAGTTAACTATATGCTAGAGTGACATTACCTTGAGATACCAAGGTAAGTGTCAAGGTATTGAGGGTACTGAAGGTATTTGAGTTGGGTATCGAGATGGGTGTATAGTGGTGCGATATCGCGTTGGTTCAAAGCCAAGGTATCCACTTAGCATTTGTAATTAGGATTAGCATATATATTATTGATTGAATATGCATATATGATATTCTATATCTAATTGTTTGCGTATCCTGAGATACGGTATCTTAGTGATTTCATAGTATCATAGTTTAGCTAGTGTAACCTAGTTTCATAATGTATGGACCCAACATCCTAAAGATAGACTCATGCAACCTAGAAATAGGTAGTTTGACCAAGTTTGGCCTGTTTGACTTAGAGTTGACCTAATTTGACTATTTTGACTTAGAAATGATCCTTTGACCTAGATATTAACTAGTTTAACTTATTTTTATTCTGAAACCTTGTATTGATGTTATATTCCATATCAAGGTCTTCGAGGTACCGTACTGGACATCTGTGATTCTGTTCACCAGACTTCAGGCAAGTACATTCTCTGATAGTTTATCATTTATGATATCCTCTATGTCTCTTGTATCTAGTGTAGGTATCATTGATTTCTTGACACGATGGTTACACGGATTGGTATATCCAGATTTTATCATGAGATGTTATTCCTTAGTATGTATGGTGTATCTTGTGCAGGCCTTGTTTCTTATTCTTCTTGTATATGTACAGACACTGATTCTCGGGGAGACTTGCTACCTTCCTAAAGAATCTCGTGTTATGACGTACCATGGTTGGATCTACTATACCAGTCTGGGGCAAAAAGTATTTAGGCTTGTATATTCTCTGATAGTTTTTCATTTATGATATCCTCTCTGTCTCTTGTATTTATTATAGATATCCTTGATTTTTTGATACGATGGTTACACGGATTGGTATATCCGGATCTCGTCATGAGATGTTATTCCATGGTATATACAGTGTATCTTGTGCAAGCCTTGTTTTTTGTTCTTCTTGTACAAGTACAGACATTGATTCTTGGAAATATTAGCTACCTACCCAGAGAATCCCGTGTCATAACGTACCATGGTTGGATTCCCTATACCAGTCGGGGGCAGAGAGTATGTAGTGTAGATTTGTGATCATACCCTCCTTGTTCATGTCTTGTTCCTTGTGAGTGTTGGTCATACACCAAATGTATGACTAACCATGCCCTTATCCTTATGCAAGTTCCTTGTACAAGTTCCCAAGCCGATCACATGTTAAAAGTGGTACTCACTCACTTAGTTATCAGTATTTTTGTTTATTACCATATTGTTCATTCTTGTATTTATTTCTAGTAGTTCCTTTATTGTATATCTCTTGTATCTATTGTTGCATCTTGTATATTCATATATATTTAATGTTACATAGTTTATATCATTAATTAGAATTGCTGTTAGAGATGTACTATGCTCCTTTTCTGATTAGATATATTTTTCCCATATGACACTGAGGAGTGGTACACCACTTATTACGGACCTCAGGATGTTGTGGGCTTCGAGTCTGACCCTGGCTCATGAGGGACTCATCCCGACTGAGACAGACGACCCAGGACTTGTAGCATCTTAGTTATTCTTTCTGTACTAGATTTGTCTCCAGCATATTGTTTAGTATTTTCTCTGACTCATTGATGTTATTATTTGACTCATGAGTTGTATTGTGACTATTCTATTCTTTTATTATATTCGTGCTATTCTTCATCTTAGATTTATGATTGAGTATATTGATATTGTTAGTGGCTTATTATATTGATTATATAGATTACCCAAACAGCGTTCTACCATCGATGCTGCGGCGTAGGCTGGACGTTATTCTCGACTTGCATCCTTACATCGGGTGCGGGTCGTGACAGCTGCAGCAGCTAGCTAGCAGCAATGCCAACAACTGCAACAGCGGCATCAATGCCAGCAGCAACAGCAACTACAGCAACAAATACAAGGCCAGCAGCTGCAAGAGCAAGAGCAACAACTTCATGAAGTGTAAACTCCAAAAGGAGGTTAGCCTAGAGCTTATAGCTCATATAAATAATTATATAGGTACTTAGTTAGTTATAGGTATATATATATATATATATATATATATATATATATATATATATATATATATATATATATATATATAAATACTAGTTAGCATTGATTAGTAGTATTTCTAGATTACCTTGAGATACACCAAGGTAATAAGAGTGAGGTATCTTGGGTACGGGTATTGAATATCCGAAAGGATATGTTAGTATAGTAGTTTAGTATTGTATTGTCATAAGTTTAATACATTTTAATGTATATTGAGGTATTGGGTATTACTTATATATTAGATATTGAATTACCTTGTGATACCAAGGTAATGTCAAGGTATTAGATTTTACTCAAGGTATTGGGTTTACCCATAAAAATGGAGTGTAGGTAGTGTGATATTGCTTTTGGTTCAAAGCCAAGGTATCCACTTAGCATTAGTTTAGTTTAGTTAGGAGTATTATCTATGTTGATTGTATATACATATTATGATATTTTTATATCTAATAAATTCCGCATCTTATGATTCGGTATCTTGTTGATTTCCTAGTATCCTAGTATAGCTAGTATGGCCTAGTTTCATAGTGTATGGACCCAATATCCTAGAGATGGTCTCATTCAACATAAAAATAGCAAGTTTGACCAGTTTGACCTAGAGTTGACCTAGTTTGACTATTTTGACTTAGAAATGGCTTTATAACCTAGAAGTTGACTAGTTTAACTTATTTTTATTCCAAAACCTTGTATTAATGTAATATTCCATATTTAGGTCTTTGAGGTACTATATCAGACATCTTTGATACTGTTCACCGTATTTTAGGCTTGTATATTCTCCGATAGTTTTTTATTTATGATAACCTCCCTGTCTCTTGTATTTATTGTAGATATCATTGATTTTTTGATACGATGGTTACACGGATTGGTATATCCGGATCTCGTCATGAGATGTTATTCCTTGGTATATACAATGTATCTTGTGTAAGCCTTGTTTCTTGTTCTTCTTGTACATGTACAGACATTGATTATTGGAAAGATTAGCTACCTACCCAGTGAATCCCGTGTCATAACGTACCATGGTTGGATCCCCTATACCAGTCGGGGGCAGAGAGTATGTAGTGTAGATATGTGATCATACCCTCCTTGTGCATGTCTTGTTTTTTGTGAGTGTTGATCATACACTGCACGTATGATTAACCAGGCCATTATCCTTGTGCAAGTTTTCAAGCCGATCGCATGTTAAAGCTGGTACTCACTCACTTAGTATTAGTATTTCTTGTTCATTCCTATGATGCACATTATTATATTTATTTCCAGAATTCCTTTATTGCATATCTCTTATACCTGTATATTGCATCTTTTATATTTGCTCTATTTATTGTTACATAGTTTATATTATTTATTGGAACTGCTGTTAGAGATGTACTTTGCTCCTTTCCTGACTAGATATATTTTTCCCTAGATGACATTGAGGAGTGGTACCCTACTCACTACGGGCCTCAGGATGTTGTTGGCTTAGAGCCAGAGACCTTAGTTCAGGAGGGTCTTATCCCGACAGAGACAGATAACCCAGGACTTGTAATTTAGTAGTTAGACTCTTGTACTTGATTTGTCTCCATCTTTATTATTAGTATTCTCTGACTCATTGGATATTATTTGTCTTGTGAGCTGTATTTGTGACTCTTCTATTCTTTTATGATATTCGTGCTTTATTCCATCTATAGATCTGTGTTTGAGTATATTCATATTATATTGGTGGCATTGTTATATCTTAATTATTAGATAGATAGTTTACCCAAACAACGTTCTACCGTTGATGTTGCGACGTAGGATAGGCGTTGTTCACTACTCATGCCCCTACATCGGGTGCGGGTCGTGACACATTTTTAGTGGTGGCCCATGCAGGTCTTCGAGGTCGCAATTAGTACGATTTGTAGTGGTGCTCTTATTTAAGTGCAATTATGAGCCTGTTTCAGGAAATAGGATATAGGCTATAGGCTGAGAATACTCAATCACATCTAGGAAAAACTCTATCGATTTATTTCAACTTTTCTTCCTTGATATTGATATTTTATCTTTAACTTTCCTTCTTTGAATGTATTACATCATGTGCCATATTGATTCTTTCATTTCGCTTTACCTCAGGATGCTGCCTAAGACTAGATCATAGTTGAGTGGAGCATTTTTTAATGGAACTACGACTTCCCGAGGGCCTGTACCAGTCACTTCTTCCGTGATTGGCGTATCAACTGTATTCGAGGGTCCACCTCCAGCTTAGAGGACTATTCTGGCTGTATCTGAGGGACGTCCACCTTCACCTTCCGTGCCGACAGATGAGACTCAGGTGTTCGTATTGTTTCGCGAGATTATGGAGGCTCAGATGGCCTAGTCTGAGGCACACCAGAGGCAGACCGAATTTTTGCGGTAGGGTATTGAGAGTGCTCATCAGCTTGCTCTTGCTGCAATAAAGAGAGGAGTTTCGGTCCAGCAGCAGGTTGCCCAGCTCCGGCGGGGTAATATCAAGGACTTCAAGAATCTAGAACCTCGGGTCTTTAAGGGGACTGAGGGCATCATCTATGCTGATGGTTGTCTCGAGGATATTGAGCGTCTTATGAGGGTGTCTCATCTTGCTAAGGATATGAAGGTTGAGGCAGTAGGACTTTAGCTGTTCTACATCGCCCGTACTTGGTTCAGGAATGAGCCACTTCTTGTTGATGCGGGGCAGTCTTGGGAGGTTTTCAAGGACCTATTCAAGAGGAAGTTCTTTGCTCGGGCGAACAGGTTAGACTTGGGGAGGCAGTTTGAGGGCCTTACTCAGGGGGAGCATGTCCATGGAGGAGTACACCGCAGAGTTCGATAGGCTGAGCCGATTTGCAGAGTATTTGTTGAGAGAACTGGAGGTTTGAGCTATCCATTTCTGTGAGGGCCCGAACTGGGAAGTGAAGATCCTCATTCCGTCTTTCTATGAGATATATTCGGAGATACTTGCGGAGGCACTCAAGGTAGAGCGGGAGTTGGGTTTAAAACCCAAGAGAGATCATGATTCTTTTTTGGGGGCAAATAACAGCATAGTGACTGCTAAGCATCCTTATTTCCATTCCAAGCCTTTTCAGCCGCCACAGCAGCACCAGACTCCAGCTAGGGCACCATTTCACCAGGCATCGCAGCATCAAAGACAGTCACAGCAAGCTCCTTGCCACTTTTGCAAGAAGTCCGACCATATCTGGGAAGTTTGCAGGAAGAGGTTGGGAGTTTATTTGTATTATGGTGCCGAGGGGCATCAGCTGAGAGAGTGTCCTTCCAACCCTCGTCGTGCAGTTTATGGAGCAACTTCAGCTCAGAGGACACAGACGAGGCCACCTGAAGTACAGCCAAGGGGACCGTCGCTTCCGATCCAGCAGCAGCATTATGCCCAGCACCAGCATCAGGGAGGTGCATATCAGGGACGAGCGTTTGCTATGATAGTCGAGGAGGTCGAGCCCACCGGAGATGCCATCACATATTTTGTTCTTCTTGATTCTATACCAGGTTTACCTTTATTTGACAGTGGTGCTTCCTATAGTTTTGTATCAGTTTGTTTAGCTCTGAAGCATTATTTTGTAGCTGAGTCTTTGCTTAGGACTTGCAAGATCATGACCGAGGGAGGCATTATCCTGATTAGTAATATTTGCAAGGATCAGAGAGTTACTCTTAGAGGCAAGAGTTGAGTGCGTGTCTACTTGTAATGCCACTTTTGAGCTACGATATTGTACTCGGGATTGATTGGTTGAGTAGGCACCATGCTAGTATAGATTGTAAAGGAGGGAGAGTTTTGTTTAGCCCGTCAGGAGAGCTAGAGTTTGAGTTTGCTAGAAGATCTGTAGAGCAGAGAGAAGGCATTATCTGTGTAGTTATGGTGGAAGACAAGGAGTTGCCGCATCAGTTGATAGCAGAGTTCTTGGATGTGTTTCCCGAAGTATTGCCAGGATTGCCACCAGATCGAGATATTGAATTCTCTATAGACTTGGTGTCATGTTCAGAACCAAATTTACAGCATGTTTATAGAGTGAACAACAGTGAGTTGGTCGAACTAAAAAAGCAAATGAATGAGTTGCAGGATGAGAGGATTAACAGATCTAGTTCTTTACCATGGGGAGCCCCAGTGTTGTTTGTACTGAAGAATGATGGATCAGTGTGTATGTGCATCGATTACAGGATATTGAATAATCTTACTATGAGGAATAAATACCCGTTACCAAGGATTAATGACCTGTTCGTTCAGTTGAGTGGCGCTAAGGTATTTTCCAAGATAGACTTGAGATCAGGCTACCACCAAGTGAGAGTGAAGCCGAAGGATATTCCGAAGACTGCTTTTAGGACTTGGTATGGCCAGTATGAGTTTATGGTGATACCGTTTGGGTTGACTAATGCCCCGGCGATATTTATGAATTTGATGAACAAGGTGTTCCACCAGTACCTTGACAAGTTCGTGGTGGTGCTCATCGATGACATACTCATATACTCGAAGACACCTGAGGAGCACGAGGAGCATTTGCGGATTATGTTGGATGTGTTGAGGAAGGAGAAGTTGTATGGGAAGCTGTCCAAGTATGAGTTCTTCCTGGATAAGGTGGAGTTCTTAGGACATGTTGTGACTGGTGATGGGATTTTAGTGGATCCGAAGAATATCGCAGCAGTGGAGTCCTAGAAGACCCCGAGTTCAGTGCTAGAGATCAGAAGTTTCTTGGGTCTAGCAGGCTAATACAGAAAGTTTTTTCAAGATTTTTCGATGATTGCTAAGCCAATGATTAGACTCACCAGGAAGGATATAGAGTTTGTTTGGACAGAGGAGTGCAAGGTTTCTTTTGAGGAATTAAAGAAAAGGTTGACGTCTGCTCCTATTTTGACGTTGCCATCAGGGTTTGGAGGTTTTACTATTTATAGTGATGCTTCGGGGAAAGGTATGGGTTGTGTTCTTCAACAGAATGGAAAAGTGATTGCCTATGCATCCAGAAAATTACGTCCTCATGAGAAGAACTATTCTACCCATGATTTGGAGTTGGCAGCAGTCATCTTTGCCCTGAAGTTATGGAAACATTATTTGTACAAAGAGCATGTGGAGATCTTCACAGACCACAAGAGCTTGAAGTATATTTTTACTTAGAAGGAGTTAAACATGAGGCAGCATCTGTGGTTGAAACTGATAAAGGATTTTGACATATCTTTGCAGTATTATCCTAGGAAAGTCAATGTGTCATGACCCACACCCGGTGTAAGGGTAAAAGTCGGAAACAACGTTCAGCCTACGCCGCAGAAGCGGCGATAAAACACTGTCTGGGTAATCTATTTAACAATATAATGAACCACCAACAATGATATTATACTCAATCACAGATCTAAGATGGAAATGAGCACGAATCAGATAAAAGAATAGAAAAGTCACATACAACTCATGAGTCTAAAATAATACATCAATGAGTCTGAAAGAATACTAACAAATAAGCTGGAGACAAATCCAGTACAAAGAATACTAAGAAGCAACTAAACTCGAGTCATCTGTCTCAGTTGGGATAAGTTCCTCCTGAACCAGGGTCTCAGACTCTAAACCCACAACATCCTAAGGTCCATAATGTGTAGGTTACCAGTCCTCAGTGTCATCTGGAAAAAATATATTCAGTCAGGAAAGGAGCAGAGTACATCTCTAATAGCAGTTCTAATCAATGATAAAGACTATGTAACAGTAAATAGATGTGAATATATAAGATGCACAATAGATATACAAAGATATATATAATAAGGAATACTGGAATAAATACAATAATAGGAAATATGACAATGAACAAGAATACTAATGACTAAGTGTGTGAGTACTAGCTTTAACATGTGATCGGCTTGGGAACATGATACAAGATACAAGATTTATGGCCTGGCTAATCATACGTGCGGTGTATGATTAATACTATACAAGTTACAAGATGGGTATGATCACATATCTATACTATATACTCTCCACCCCGATTGGTATAATAGATCCAACAATGGTACGCTATGGCACGGGATTCCCCAAGAAGATAGCTAGTCTTCTCGAGAATCAATGTCTGTACATGTACAAGATAATCAATGAAACAAGGCTTGCACAAGATATACCAAATACCAAGGAATAACATCTCATGACGAGATCCGGATATACCAATCCGTGTAACCATCATGTCAAGAAAACATGGATATCTACACTAGATACAATGAACATAGAGGATATCATAAATGAGAAACTATCAGAGAATGTACTCACCTGAAGTCCAATAAATAGTCTCACCGATGTCTGACACGGTGCCTCGAAGACCTAGATATGGAATACAATATCAATACAAGGTTCCAGAAAGAAAATAAGTCAAACTAATCAACTTCTAGGTCAACAAGTCAATTCTAAGTCAAAAGTTAAACTAGGTCAACTCTACGTCAACTATGGTCAACTATAGTCAAACTATGATCAACTACCTATTTCTAGGTTGCACGAGTCTAACATAAAAATATTGGTTCAAATACTAAAGTCTAGGTCACAAAACCATATCTTAAATAATAGGATACTGTATCTCCGGATACGTAAATCCATAGGTAATACATCAATATAAGTCAAACAATTATTAATAATATAGAATCTTAATTACAAACAATAAATAGGTACCGGGTTTTGAACCAACTTGGTATCACAACATAAAACCATAATCTTAATACACCAAACCCAATACCTTGGGTATCACCAATTACCTTGGTACTTACCTTGGTTTCTCAAGGTAATACCCAAATACTAGTTATATTATCTACCCGTAGATATATACATATACTACAATAATTATTATACATATAGTATATATTAAATACTATTAGCACATATAAATTTTTTTATATATATATTTCAAATACCAAATACATATATATATATATATATATATATATATATATATATATAATATCTAATATATAAAACTGCCAAACTGTCGCTAAAGACTCTGTCCGCTGTCGCTGAAGGCTGTTGTTGATATTGATACACTGCTATTTTAGTGACAGTTTTCTGCAACTGTCGCTAAAACTGTCACTAAAACTCCTGATATGCTGCTGATACTGCTGCTGTTTCTGTTGTCACTGCTTCCCTGTTGCCGCTGCTGCCTTTCAGCGACGCTCGCTGTCGTTGTTGCTCTTGCGGCTGCTACTGCTGTTGGCATTTGCTGCTGCTATTGTGACACTTGGCTGTTGTTGCTAATATATATATATATATATATATATATATATATATATATATATATATATATATACCATATGCATAATTACTACGAATAATTATACATACACCCTCACATAGTATTATGTACATAATACACATAGTAACATACACACACATACAAATTAATATGTATATATATATATATATATATATATATATATATATATATATATATATATATATATATAATCATTCACCATATATAACACACATTATATAATTATAATTATAACAACCCATAAATATCTATTTACATATGCATATTTATACATGCTACCATATACAACTATATATACATATATAAGAATAGCTACATACAATATACATAATAATACATAGATCTAAGACACAAGAAGCATAATAATATATACCATATTATATATATATAATATATATATATATATATATATATATATATATATATATATATATATATATATATATATATATATATATATATATATAATTACATCTCCAAGAACACAAGAAATAGATCTACATATAATTTGTACAAACACATGGAGAGTATCACGCCGTATCCCACTAGATCTAGGATACACATGTGACACGAGTCCACCACAAATCCAAACGTACCCCAAAGGATACAAACAAGTCATATATATTATTTATGAACAATACGAAGAGTCAAATACAAATCTTCATGTCCGTGTCAAAATGTGACATGTACAAAGTCCCGTGTCGGAGGAAAAATCCCAAAATTAACACGTATCACCAAATTGTTGGGATACGACCAATACGTACCCAATTATGGATACGACACTAGTCCCAAACACACAAGTACATGCCAAAATGATCTATAGGACCAATTGACACACACAATAATTGTTAATCTCGGAATTCCCCCAAAATTGACACAGAAAGTACCATAACTTTCTCAATAGGCCTCCTATGAACACAAAACCAAATCATATGGGTAGCCTATGCATATGGGTTGATTTTCCATGGTTAAATCTCAAATTTAGAACCTAAATTAAGGGAGAAAACTGAATTGTACCTATTGGAAGATTGATTTCCAATACAATCTCCAAATATGATAAAATTGCCTCCAACTTGTTGATTCTTGGTCCTCTTTGTAGATTCTTGCTTCCTCCTTCTAGATCCTTGCTCCACTAGTCTCTAATGGTGATTTGGTAAGGAATTAGAATAAAATTTGGTAGAAAAATAAAGTGGGAATGAAGAAATTTGGTTTAGGGAAATTCTAGATCTAGTTTTGAAATAAAAAGAGGAGAGAGAATTTTCTCCCCCTCTTTATTATAGGCCGGCCCCCTTTTCCCCTCCATCAAGTTACTATGAATTGTCTAATATACCCCTTGAGGCCTCTCATGAAGGAATAATTAAGGAGTAAAGCTTCTAGTCTAATGGTTTAATTAATTTAATCCATCTCCTTAACAATGGGCCTTCTAATTGGGCTAAATTCTAACAATTAATTCATGTTGGTCCATGAGTATAAACTAAACTAGTTAGGTCCACTAACACAAGTCCAAAATAAATAAATAACATCTAAAAATAATTAAATAATATAACAAATAATTATTTTATCATACACAATATTTAATTAAATATGAAATTACTAAAATACCTTTTCCTAGAAAATGTGGTAGTGACACAATGTAGTTGCTGATGTCTTAAGCAGGTATTCGGTAGCTATGTTGTTGATGCAGGATCGATTTTTGGTGGAATACTTGGAGAGCTTGGTCATTGAGGTGATACTTCCTGGTTTTGCTATGCATATGTGAGGGTTGCATATATATTCAGAGTTGATGGATAGGATCAATGCAACCCAATATGAGGATGTATCTCTAAGAAGCATCATAGCTCAGGTGAGAGTAGGATTGGAGGATGATTTTACCATTTCTGAGGATGGATCTTTGTGGGATGGTGTTAGATTATGTCTGCCTAGTGGGGAGATGCGTGAGAAGGTTTTACAGAAAGTGCATCGCTCTTAGTATTTTACGCATTCAGGTGCCAACAAGATGTATCGGGATATGCGAGAGAGTGTGTGGTGGTATGGCATGAAGAGGGAAGTGTTACAGTTTGTATCCAGATGCTTAGTGTGCCAGCAAGTGAAAGCCGAGAGGCAGAAGCCAGGTGGTTTACTTCAACCATTACCCATTCCAGAGTGGAAGTGGAAGCACATTATTATGGATTTTTTGTCCGAACTTTCATGATCTCCAGGAGAAAGACGCGATTTGGGTCATCGTTGACAGGTTGAACAAGTCGGCCCACTTTTTGCCTTTCATGTTGGGTTTGTCTACGGAGAAGCTGACAGAGATATATGTGAGGCAGATCGTCAGGATACATGGGGTTTTTGTCAACATTGTCTCGGATCGGGATAGTCATTTTACTTCTCATTTCTGGAGAAGATTGCAGGCGAGTTTGGACACCCAACTTAAGTTAAGTACTGCATATCATCCCCAGACAGATGGGCAGTCAGAGAGGACTATTCAGACTCTCAAGGATATGTTGCATACATGTGTACTAGATTTTGGGGGATCTTGGGAGGACCATCTCCATTTGGTAGAGTTTGCTTACAACAACAGCTACCAGGCTAGTATGGAGATGTCACCATTTGAGGCTCTGTACGGTCGGAGATGTCGTACTCCCTTGTCATGGGACGATGTTAGAGAGAGAGTTTTGTTAGGGCCTGAGATGGTTGTGGATGCAGCGGAGAAGGTTAAGTTGATCAGAGACATACTTTGAGTGGCGCAGGACAGACAGCGACATTGGGCCGAAAGCCACCGGAGAGCTTTGGAGTTTGAGGTATAGTTTAGATTTTTGTTTTGTGCTTGATATTGGTTATTTGTTATAGATTAAATTCTTAAGGTTGTATTTTATTCTAGGTTGGTGGTTTGGTGTTTCTGAGGATTTCTCCGACACGAGGCACGATTTATTTCGGTGGAGGCGAAAAGCTTAGTCCGTGATTTATCGAATATTTTACTCTTCTCGAGAGGGTCGGTGCAGTTGCTTACAGACTATACTTGCCACCTGCATTGGAGGGAGTGCACATCGAGTTTCACGTGTCGTAGTTGAGAAGGCACGTGGCGGATCCTAGTCACGTGTTGGATCACTCAGAGATAAAGGTGGGCCCTACTCTTAGCTATCCAGAGCAGCTAGTTGAGATTCTGGATCGGAGAGAAAAAGTACTGAGGAACCAGACTATTCCTTTGGTTCACATCGCATGGAGGCATCACTCTTCGGGGGAGTCTACCCTGGAGAGAGAGAGAATAAAATGCGAGAGCGTTACCCATATATGTTTGTGCCTTGAGGTATGTTCTTTCCTGATTATGTTCTATTTTTATTTTTGTGGATAGTTTCGTCTTTGAATTTTGAGGACAAAATTATTTTAAGGGGGGTAGACTTGTCACTACCACATTTTCTAGGAAAGGATATTTTGGTCATTTCATAATTAATTAAATATTGTGCATGTTATAAATTTATTTATTGTATTAATTATTTATTGTTAGATGTTAGTTTATTATTTTGGACTTGTGTTAGTAGACCTAACTAGTTTAAATTAGATACATGGACAAACATTTATTTTTAGTTAGAATTGAGCCCAATAATAAGTCCAATCATTAGGCGAAGGATTAATTAAGTCAAACCAATTAGACTAGAACCCTCCCTACTTAATTCTTTTCTTCATAAGAGCCCTCAAGGGGTATTTTAGACTTTACACAGTAGCTTGAGGAAGGGGGAAGGGGCCGGCCATATTTAAAAATGGGGAAAATTTTCTCTCTCTTCATTTTCATTTCAAATCTAGTTCTAGAATATTTTCTTCAAAATTTCTTCATTCCCACATCAATTTTCACCCAAATTTATTTCCAATTCCTTCCCAAATCATTATTGGAGGCTATTAAAGTAAGGATCTACAAGGAGGAAGCAAGGATATACATAGAGATGCAAGGTTCTACAAGTTGGAAGCTCTTTTCACTCAATTTGGAGGTTTCATTGGGAATCCATCTCCTAATAGGTACAATTAAGTTTTTATCCTCTAATTAAACTCTAAATATGTATTTTAATCATTAGGAACCACCCCATATACTAAGGCTACCCATAGGAATTGGAATTAGGTTCATAGGAGGCCTATAGAAAAAGTTATATGGTATTTGTGTCTATTTTTAGAGAATTCCGAGATTGACACAACTTGTGTTTGTTAATAGGTCAATTAGACCAAATTGACATATGTTTGATTGTATGTGGCTAGTGTCGTATCCATAATTGGATGCATGTAGGCTGTATCCCTATAATTTGAAGATACGGGTTGATTTGGGGGTTTTCTTCCGACACGGGGGTTTGAGCATGTCATATTTTGACACGGACACATAGATGAGTAATTGGCTCTTCGTATTGTTCATAATTATTATTTTAGACTTGCTCGTGTCTGTTGGAATATAATTTGTTGTGTGGTGGAGCCGTATCGCAAGCGTATCATAGATCTAGTTTGATACGGGTGCGATGCACTCCACATATTTGTTTTCTTGCATTTTAATTCAATATAACTTGGTTATAGCTATTAGAGTGTTATATTTGTATGGTTATATGTATATATATGTATAGTGATTGGTGTTTATATGTATATATATCTATAATGTTATATAGATATATATGTATGTATGGTAATGGTGTTTATATGTATATATCTAGTGTTATGTATATATGTATAGATAGATATATGATGAGATATACATATATATGTGGAGGTATATATATAGATATATATGTGTGTATAGATATGTGTGTGTGTGTGTGTGTGTGTGTGTGTGTTTAAGGGGGACGGGTTGCTGAAACAGCAAGGAGATGCAACAGCAGCAGCAAGAGGGCAGCAGCAACAGCAGCTGCAACAGCTAGCTAGCATCAATGCCAGCAACTGCAGCAGCAGCAATGCCAGCAGAAACAACAATTGCAGCAACAAATGCAAGGACAACAACAAGAGCAGCAGCAAATGTAGTAGCAACAGCAACAACAAGAGCAGCAACTTCATGAAGTGTAATCTCGAAAAGAAGGTTAGCCTAGAGCTTATAGCTCAAGTCAGTAAGTGTATAGGTAATTAGTTTTATATATATATATATATATATATATATATATATATATATATATATATATATATATATATATATATATATATACTAGTTAGCATTGATTAGTAGTAATTCTAGTTTACCTTGAGATACACCAAGGTAATGAGAGTGAGGTATCTTTGGTACGGGTATTAAATATCCGAAGGGGTATGTTAGTATAGTAGTTTAGTATTGTATTGTCATAAGTTTAATACATATTAATGTATAGTGAGGTATTAGGTATTAGTTATATATTGGATATTGAATTACCTTGTGATACCAAGGTAATGTCAAAGTATTGGATTTTACTCAAGGTGTTGGGTTTACCTATCATGATGGAGTTTAGGTAGTGTGATATCATTTTTGGTTTAAAGCCAAGGTATCCACTTAATATTAGTTTAGTTAGGATTATTATATATTATTGATTGTATATACATATTATGATATTTTTATATCTAATAAATTGTGTATCTTATGCTACGGTATCTTGTTGATTTTCTAGTATCCCAGTATAGTTAGTATGGCCTAGTTACATAGTGTATGGACCCAATATCCTAGAGATGGTCTGATACAATCTAGAAATAACAAGTTTGACCAGTTTGACCTAGAGTTGACCTAGTTTGATCATTTTGACTTAGAAATAGCTTTATGACCTAGAAGTTGACTAGTTTAACTTATTTTCATTCCAAAACCTTGTATTGATGTAATATTCCATATTTAGGTCTTGGAGGCATCGTATCGGACATCTTTGATATTATTCACCAGATTTTAGGTGATTATATTCTCTGATAGTTTCTCATTTATGATATCCTCTATGTCTCTTGTATTTATTGTAGATATTCTTGATTTTTTGACACGATGGTTACACGGATTGGTATATCAGGATCTCGTCATGAGATATTATTCCTTGGTATTTATGGTATATCTTGTGCAAGCGTTGTTTCTTCTTCTTCTTGTACATGTACAGACATTGATTCTTGGGAAGATTAGCTACCTACCCAGAGAATCTTGTGTCATAACGTACCATGGTTGGATCCTCTATACCAGTCAGGGGCGGGGAGTATGTAGTGTAGATATGTGATCATACCCTCTTTGTGCATGTCTTGTTCCTTGTGAGTGTTGATCATACACCTTACGTATGATTAACCAAGCCATTATCCTTGTGTAAGTTCCCAAGCCGATCACATGTTAAAGCTGGTACTCACTCACTTAGTATTAGTATTTCTTGTTCATTCCTATGATGCTCATTATTGTATTTATTTTTAGTATTTCTTTATTGCATATCTCTTGTACCTGTATATTGTATCTTGTATATTTGCTCTATTTACTGTTACATAGTTTATATCGTTTATTAGAACTGTTGTTAGAGATGTACTTTGCACCTTTCCTGACTGGATATATTTTTCTCAGATGACACTGAGGAGTGGTACCCCACTCACTACAGGCCTTAGGATGTTGTTGGCTTAGAGCTAGAAACCTTGGTTCAGGAGGGTCTCATCCCGACTAAGACAGATGACCCAGGACTTGTAGCTTAGTAGTTAGGCACTTTTACTGGATTTGTCTCTAGCTTTATTATTAGTATTTTCTGAATTATTGGATATTATTTATCTTGTGAGCTGTATTTGTGACTCTTCTATTCTTTTATGATATTCGTGCTTTATTCCATCTATAGATCTGTGATTGAGTATATTAATATTACATTGGTGGTATTGTTATGTCTTAATTATTAAATAGATAGTTTACCCAAACAGCGTTCTACCGCCGATGCTCCGGCGTAGGCTGGACGTTGTTCACTACTCGTGCCCCTACATCGGGTGCAGGTCATGACAGCTCTACTAGCACAAAAAAGTGATGCAGGTCAAAAACAAGTCATCCACTCTTTCAACAAAATGATTGTCGACACAGAGCTCAAGTACAACCTCATCGAGAATGAGTGCCTCGCTTTAGTCTTCGCTATTCAGAAGACCCGACATTACGTGGTAGGACAAACCATCCATGTGATATAGTAAGTTAATCCACTCAGGGTCCTTATGACTAAATTTGGGGTACTCAACTCTCTTCTAACCACATGGGTAATATTGTTATCACCATATGACATGGTATTCATCCCACAGAAAGCGGTCAAAGTTCATGCATTGGCAGATTTCTTGATAGCCCACCTGGTACTGGAAACCTCAAAGCTCTACGAGGAGATCCCAAACGAGGTAGCGGGCTCAAACATGACCACAAGCGCAGAAGTCGTTTGGCAAATTTTCTTCGACGGTGCTTCAAAAACAGGGCCTAAAGGCGATATCGTCACTGGCATCGGGATAGTACTGATTTTCCCGTATGATCTGGTCATAAACCGTGCTTATTTTCTCACAGAGCTAAGCTCCAATAATGTGGCAGAGTACAATGCTCTCATCATTGGTCTCCAGCTCGTTAAACAAGTGGGAGTTGATTACATGGAGGCTTAAGGCGACTCTAAGTTGACAGTCAACCAAATCTGAGGTGAGTACAAAGTCTAAAACAAGGAATTGATTCCCTACCACCAAGTCTTGCTTGGAATAATCTCCATACTTAAGGGGTTCTTCATTGAGCATATCCCTCAACTACAAAATATTGAGGCTGACACCCTGGCTGGTCTCGCAGCCTCTTTAGCTATTCCAGCCAATACTTACGGACTGATAACTGTGGTTGGTCATGAGCTATTCAACCCAAAAAATAACCTCTTTTTGTGCCTGAGCTAGTCAATAAAGACAAGCACCGACTCACAAGACTGGAGACTCCCATTCATCGACTACACAGTCTATAGAATTCTTTCCTAGAACCCAAAGGCAGCCACTTTCATCAAAAGATGTTCCCACCAGTTCTATTAAGGTACGGCTACCAAAATTCTGTATCACCGCTCCTATGAAATTCTTCTGCTACGATGCCTATCGAATACAGAAGCGAAGTAGGCTCTCCGTGAGGCTCACGATGGGGTTTGCGATGCCATCAACCCGGACCCAACCTTTAGGACCGTCTACGGAGAATGGTAGCAGATGTTGTTGACTACGCAAGGAAGTACCAAGTGTGACAGATCCACGCAAACTTTATCCACTAACCATCAGAGTTCCTACACCCGACCATTGCGTCTTGGCCGTTCGAAGTCTGTGGCATGGACATCGTAGGGACGATCAGTCCGCCTTCGTCAAAGGTACATCGGTTTATTCTCACTATTATCGACTAATTCTCCAATTAGGGGGAAGTCGTACCACTCACTGAAGTCAAAACATCAAACGTGATCAGCATCGTCCATAACGTCATATACCGCTTCGACTTGCCACAAAGGATCATCTATGATAATGTTCCACAGTTTGCAAGTCATACTTTTTATCAATTTTATGACAAAAATTAAATCCAGAATGTAGCCTCGACTGCCTATAATCCAGCAGCAAATGGTCTAGCAGAAGCCTCAATAAGACCATCATAAAGCTACTGAAAAAATTGTCATCCAACAAACGCGACTGGAATAAGAAGCTGGGCGAATGCCTTTGGGCCTATCGCACAACGGTCCGGACACCTACTGGTAGCACGCCATTCTCTTTGGTCTACGGGAATGAAGCAGTCCTTCCCCTCGAGGTCCAAATTCTCTCACTCCGAGTGGCCCTCTCCAACCAATTAACTGTCGACGACAATCACCGCCAACGGCTACAAGAGTTAGAAGCACTCGACGAGAAGTGTCTCTTAGCTCAACATTGTATTGAGCTATACTAAGCATGTCTCACAGGAGCCATCAAAAAATGGGTCAAGAAGAGCACTAACCAAGTGGGTGACCTTGTCTTGACAGTAAGAAGGCCGATGGTTATGAACCACAAGACGACCGAAAAGTTCTAACCCAAATAGGAAGGCACGTTCGTCGTAGAATGTGTATTCTCCAATGGTGCCTACCGGCTCGCGAAACCCAATGATGACTTGCTCTTAATGCCTATCAATGGCAAGTTCCTGTAGAAGTACATGTTTAAGGCTAGGCTTGTACTTTTATATCCCCATCAGGACAACAAAGATGTACAAAGTGCCTACCTTTTGTTGTTCATCCCCAGCTTATGCACGACATTGCCCTTCCTCAATAAGCCATTATTAGTATTCAGGAGTCCTGGATGCGCAATAGATAATGGATCCTCAAAATCTCTCCAGTGGAGCTATCCTCAGGTCCACGTGCACACTCCCGCAGGGACCACTCAAAAATTAGTCTCGTTAGACGCTAGCTATGTCTATATGACCTCTGAGCTATCGGCCTAACAATCTCTCCAATGGAGTAACCCTCAGGTCTATCTACATTATCGGGTACAAACCACTCAGTAAACCACTCTTCGATGAGTTTCTTGGATGCAAGTTTATGTCCATACTACCTCTGAACTACCGTCCTAATATTTCTCCCCAGCTATGGTTGCCATGTCCATATTACCCCTGAGCAAACCTCCCGGGTTTGGCTATTGATTATCATGTCCATATTACCTCTTATATTGGTTGTCATCTCAACTTATCACCCGTACTTAACTCTAAGTACGCCAGCGGTGTTAAGTCCACAAAATCTGCCATGTCCATATGACCTCTAGAAGGGCTTGTCTTGAACCTACTAGTTGCACCCCAGTGCGCAAGAAGTAATAGGTCCACCTAAGTTCCCTAGTGGGATATCCTAAACAGACTATGATATTATACTACATACATATTACCTCTAGTACGGTATCCAAAGCTCACACAAACAATTGCAAACAAATGGAATAACTTTTATTTCTTTCCACAGAGAAATTAAAAGCAAACTACATTTGAGGGATTGTCAAGATCCTAAGCTCGAAGGCAAAATGAAGACACAAAAAGCAAAGGAAGATATACTGGTGTTGTGAGTCGGAGCATAACTCCACTATTCTCTCATGGAGACGGATTATACGGCCATCAAGGCGCACCTGGGCCCGGCGCTCAACCGCTTTGGCCATGACTTCGGGATCTTCTTTGCGAGCGAAGGACTCTTAGATGTCCTCAATTTTCTATAACATTACCTCGACACCAACCATGTTCTTCGTCACTTGGCTCGCCTCGGCCCGGATTGCCTCCACTTTCTGCTGGGTCTCCCGCAGCCAATTCTCCAGTACAGCAAGTTCGACTTGCAGCTTCCTAATGGTCTCATTCAGGTCCCTCCGCAGGGAGAGGCACCCTTCCCTGAGATCGGTCAGCCGATCGTGCTTCTCTTGCAAGTCCAGTAGGTCGCGCTACAAAGTTTCCACAGAGGGAGCAAAAGAGGCCTTCTGTATCTCTACCTTTTTCGAGAACTCGTTATACTCTTGGGACATTAACATCTCCATATCTGCCTGTTGGTAATATTGCAGCTCCATCAGGCATTTCTCTACCTCACCAACCTTTGGCCTAGGACGTCAGCCATCTGTTCAAAACCAGGGAGACCCCTCAAAGAGTGGACCTGGCCCTTGGAAAAAGTACTTGGCCCAGGCGAAGGATTTATTGCACTCCAGTACGCCCTCGACCCCTTATTTCAAGAACATATAGAAGCTCTAAATCGACAGTTCGACATTCTCGTCTAGCTCTTTGAGTGTATCCGGAGTCAAAGGGTTTGGAAGGAGGAAGAAGCCACTGACTCGACAAGTCATGTGGTGATGCTCGAAAATCCTAAGGGCGAAGCAACAACCGAGGAGCGACTGTCGATCTTGCTCGTGATCCAATCCTTAATAGATACAAAGAATGCTTGAATGCCCGACAACTGAGCAATAGATGGTAGAATGGCACCGCGACTTGGGATAGGAGAACCAGAGCTCCCTACTGCATCGGCTCCAGCTTGTAGGCCAACCCCAGACGGTGCTGCGATAGACTAAGAAGATGGCCCAGCAACCGCGGTACTGGGAACATCGGGAATAGGCTACTCACGATGGCTTGCCACCCCAATATCTAGAAAGGCTTCATCTGTCGAGCACCCTACAGCAAGAGTTGGGAAAGCAGCTGCCGCACCAGAAGAACCTGCAACAGTAGGAACTACGTCCACTACAGCCTCCGTAGGGGGCACTGTAGAATATCCGTCACCAGAACTAGGGAGAGACCTGGATGCCTTCCTAACAAGTTTACTGCCCCCCTCTTTCAGGACATCCTCCTCCGCAACCACGTCCATGGTCCTCAAGAGTGAGACAGGGCCTACAGAACCAGAACAATAAGTAATTAACCTCACCCAGAAAATTAAAATATGAAGCCAAAATTTTTTTGATCTTGTGAAGTTGAGAAATGACCTAATGGAGGGGGACATCACGTATAGCAGCTCGTCAGCGTTGTTATAGCCTCCCCCATGGCTTCTATATCTTCCATAGATATGTGCTCTAAATGGGGTATAAGGCTGCTTCACGAAAATTGCACTCAAGCCCTGAGCTCCCAAGGTCTCAGGTACCAATTTTGAGGCACCCACATTGGACTCCGAGGAGGTTTCCTCTTCCGGTTCAGCGTAAGAAACTACCAAAGCGGCTGCTCGCCAGACACGGTCCATTCTCTCATGTGTCTGCAAATTTTTAAACCGACCAGAGCTGAGATATTTATATAGAGGACTAGGCAATATCAAACTAAGAGGGCTTATGGAAAATGCCATAGCATCTAAAGTGGGATCTGCTTCAGAAGCCACTGGAGCAAGGGGTCCTAGATCTTTGCTCGCAGTCTCCATCGCAGGACACTTCGATTTTGCCACCGATTCTGACTCTAGGTCCACATTCATTCTCGTCCTCTTAGAGTAGTGAGAGTGATGCGTCTCCATCTTTGGTTTGCGCTTGGTAGGCTGGGGATCATCATACGGAGATGTTGTGTCTTCTCCAGTCGACGAGTATAGCTCTATGATCAGGGGCCTGGCCACTCCCTTGCCCTTCTTGGATGTCCTACGCGCTTTGGTATCCGGAGGCATCAGCATGGTGCCTTCGATATAACTTCTCTCCGGATCGAAGTTAGTCAGCGGAGCATTCGTCGTACAATAATACTTTGTCGCGGTATATAGCATTCTGGGCACGACTCTGGCTGTTGGAAATCGGAACCTGACCTGGGTGTCGACAGTAGTATAGTAACTCCATGCTCAAGCCCCGTCGAGCAAACTACCACTATACCCGAGAGAAGCGCTCATATCACCCAGTAAAAGCTGAGTGTATCCAAACTGACGAGCAAACCAGGTGGGAAGGTAAGGCTCCACGAAGACGATAGCCTTATTCTGATACACCAGGTGATAGGGACGGACGACTTGGAGCCAGTGAAAGAGCCTCTCAGACAAGCTTCGAGATGCCCCCCCACCCTCCACCCCCATCATCGTAATGAATGGCGTTCCTTCCATCGGCGGAGAACGCTGGCTCGAACGTGAAAAAGGTCCAGCCAGTCATGAAGGAGAGCTCCCTCCTACCAGGAGGGACAGTATCTCACCGCCACTTCATCATCTGATACTTGCAGATTACGGCATCGGTGACCACCATGTACTAGTCAGTCCCAAGGCTTATCAAAAATCCGTGATGTAGGAGAAGCCAACCCATCAAGTAGTGGTAAGGAAGCTCGACCCCTTTTAAAATGTCCCTTACCAGGATGGTCATCCACCTTCTCAGCAAAGTTAAGGAGACAACGATGGATGCAACACCCCATGGCCGGTAGAAGGGCCATCCTGTGGCCAAAACAAACTTCACTACAGGTAGGATCAGAGTGCGGCTGATCCTTTCTATCGTCCCGGACCCGCCCGGGACTACGCAGTTGCGCAACCAGAGCATCAAATACCCCTCCAGCATGGCCTTAGGGGACAACTTGTGCATATCCACATAAAAATACTGAGCTCCTCTTCGAGGCCACTCAGCTCATCAAGGGGTTCGCCCTCTTCTTTGAGGAGCCCTCAACTTCCTTACCCTCGATGGCCAAGTCCTTCAGCACATGGATAGAGTTAGCAACTTCATGTTTGGACCGCAGTGCCCAAACATTAACTATATTGTACTCCTTAGGCTCCGGGAAGAGGTGGCATGTCCATGTCATAATGTGAGAAGAGGATTCCTCAGTAGACTTCTTCTTCTTTGAAGACGTTTGGCATATAACGTGATGGCAGCAACTCTTTGTTCACCGCCAAGATCTTCGGGTCCTCTGCTTCCAATTTCTCGAGATTTTCATTGCTCGGGGTACACTCATCATAGGTATCATCGCCTCAAGGGAATTTTGAGATGGCATGCATCTAATATAAGGTCAGTCCCATCTCGCCGTCAGGCGTAAAGAAGGTCCTCGTACGAAGGTTGAACAGCTCCATCAGGGCGACGAATAGGGAGTGGCTCACCTCTAAGCCATAACAAGTACCCTCACAGCAAAGAACAAGTCGGCGGCCATGAGTTTTCGCTCGTATTTCTTCAAGATCTACTGGGTCAGGCGGCACCAGGAGACATTATAATGCACCCAGCTAAGAGCCCACAACTATCCAGTGAGGTAGGTCCTCTTCTTAGCCACTTGGTCAAGAAAAGTGCCCGCCGCATATATGTGGAGGTTCGGCCCCAGGTCACTGCCGACGAGACCAGGCTTTAGTCCCAGCAAGGAGTACGAAGATGACTCCTTCACGCTATAAAACTCCCCCTTATTTTTTTTGGTCCCACACCGGACATTCCCAAGGGGGGCCCTTGTGGCTCAGGGGTTAAGTTCCAGTCTATCCGCCAGGGGTCCATTATCACCTTCAGGTCCGACAGAGGCAAGTAACATTCAAAAGAAGGAAAAGGCATCTCCATCTCGCAAAAGGTAAAAGACCAGTTCTCCCTGTTCGTCCCCATCTCGGATTGGGAAGACTCTAGCGCATCACCAAACACGAAGTACGACTTCTTAAAGAAATGCTTTCCGTCTTTAGCAGGGATCTCCCCCAAGTTAATTTGACTCAACAAGAAAGTGGGAGTCTGCTCGACGATATTTTGTTGTCGCTCGGGCAGGAGATCCTTGTCAACTTATTTCTGGATGGTTGCAGCAAGGTTCCCGAGATTCATGTTCAAGGGTAAGGGGTTGTGCCCAAAGACCAGTTTGCAAGAAGGAGTGGTGGACAAAGTTACTGCAGAAACCACAAAGGAGTTAGATCAGAGTTAATGTTCTAAAGCGATGTGCTTATGCGGCCACGCCAAACATGCGACCTAAGCACACATGCAACTAAGTCATCCATGCGGCCTAGGCACGCATGCGGCCGAGTCAGCCATGCGGCCTAGGCACCCATACGGCCGAATCAGCCATGCGGCAGTGAATAGTTGGTGCATAGACGCATCCATGCGTCCAACTGTGCACATGTGTCTATGTGTTCCAAAATTTGAATGACTTCTCCAGAAAACCTATCCTTGATTGGCAACTGAACATAGGTAGGGGGCGAAGGGTCCGCCACAGCAGTGCGACCCTTACCCTTAGCTTTTCCCTTGCCCTTAGGGACCTTCTTGGCAGCAGTGGCGGTAGAGGAGACCTTGGGAGCTATGGCAACAGCAAAAAAATGAAAGAAGATAGGAGAGTTTGAAGAGAGAAAAAGAATTCTCTCTCTCTCTCTCTCTCTCTCTCTCTCTCTCTTCCCCCTATATATAAAAGAGACTATATGGCAACGGATGACGACGATGGCTGTTTGAATCCTGATCTGCCTCGATCCACGTAGCAGAACAGATGGTGGTGACTCCTCATTAGTTGAGCCACTTTATCCCTAGGCGGTGTAGAATCCCAAGAGTTTTGAGCAAGGATCAAAGCAAAATCTCCTCATTAAATGATCGGACAGCTTGTCAGAGACAACTATACGGCCATGGGACTATGCGGCATGCCCTACATAGGCAGCCAATAGCGCTCGGTCATGCTTCTTTCAAAGTATTACAAACTTGTTATTTTGGAAAAATTCAATGAGGTCTTTTAGAAGCATAAAAAATCATACAAGCCACATAGAGGTCATGCCCCTTCTCAAAAATAAAACTAAGCCGCAGAGAAGCCACATGCGGCCTAAACAACCAAGTTGGAGAGAAGCCACATACGTCCTGAACAACCAAGTCGCAAAGAAGCCACATGCGGCCTGGTCAACCAAAGATCTAGAAACCGTATAGTATACTCTATGCGGCCTGAATGACCACAGAGTAGGGAGGCCGCATAAAACCCCCTTGACACAACATTCGATGGCTGTCAGACTCTGACACATCACTTATTACACTGAGATGCTTTGAGTTTCGTGAAGATGACAACTCAGTAAAAGATAAAAGTTTACATCAACTCATTGATGGCCTCAGTAGATATGCCACGCCATGTGCCAATTCATATGCGGCTACATATCCATGCGACCTCGTCATCATGCGGCCAAAGTGTCCATCCGACCAAAGCCATACGCGAGCTTCCATACGGCTATACACCCATGCGGCCTCGTCATCATGGGGCCAGAGTATCCAAACGACGAATGCTAAATGAGAGCATATATGCGGCCACGATGATATACGGCCAAGACGTTATGCGGCTTTTGACTTGCAGGATCTTTCTGTTTCAACCGAAGATGATTTCTTGCACAATCAATACTGACTACGTGTTCAGCTGACTAAGTCACGCACGCAATAACCCCAAGATCTCTTTAACAATATATCGTAACCAAGACCATATGGCAGCATGTTCGTGGCATGCGACTGTAGTTACAACCATATTCTGTTGAATGAGTCATATGTGGCCACCAAACAGAGACATATGCGGCACCCGTAGCCCATCAGCCGGATGGCCAATAAACCCTCCGGCCAGCTAAGTACGTGTACACAAGCTCAAGAGAGAGAAGAAAAGAGAGCATTCGCATTCCGTTATCAGATTGTCAATGGAGTAAAAAAGATACTACCGCGCTCAAGCTCCATCGTCACTACCCAGATCAAAATATTGTACTTAGATTTTTGTTTATGATCTCTTTGTACTTCTTTGTTTATTATTTTAACGTTCAAAACTTACAATGGCGGACACAGGCCTCTGTATTATAAAGGTTATATCGGATCTATTAAGGTGAACCGGATTCACATCGACCATGGTTCTTCACTCATCATCATTCCTAAAAGTCTGTTGAGAGAATTAAAGATACCAATGCACAATCTGTCTGCTACCCGTACTACCATTTTAGGCTTTAATGCTAGAAGGAGTGAACTGCTGGGAAAGATATGCCTAAAATTTTAAATAGATGATCAACGTAATGAAGTCACATGCTATATGATTGACTATGACGTGTCCTATAACATTTTACTGGGACTTCCATGGATACATGAGCATAAAATTGTATTCTCTATCCTACATCAATGCTTAAAGTATATAAAAAGCAGAGGAGAGGTCAAAACAGAGGTAGCTGACGCCAACCCTTTCAAAGGTATAGAATCCTATTTCGCTGACTCTGTACTCTATACACTAGAGTATATGAAAAAGGAAGCTAATCAAACTAGCGATGAAGCTGAAAATACTCAAAAAGAAGAGCCTCTGATAAATAGATTCATAGGACGTACTACTCGTCCAACTCCTTCGAAGCCTCTCGGCATCGACCTGCACAAGTCATCTCCATTGGTCATCAACCTTCGATATAATGAACAGTCAACACTAGAGAATAAGCCACTTGTTATCAACCTTCGTCATAACAAGCAATCAACATCAGTGAATCAACCCCTAGTCACCAATCTTGCCAAGCCTCATGTCAAGGCTGAAGATTCTGTCGACTATGTAGAAGATGAAGAAATCTTATATTTCATGAATAAATAAAATAATACTTTGCACTAAATTGATATTGAGCCCTTTGCTGAAAAATTCTTAGAGGCTCTTCACCTCTACGAACCTTTGTCCAAACCCGTGGCATCTCCATTCCAATATTCTTCGTCATATGAACCATATGAGGAGGCATACTTCATAGTCCCAGCGAGATAGGACAAGCAACATCAGATAATCTTTGACAAAGCTAGAAACAAAATAGTCCTGCAAACTAATGGTTCTGACGACGATATGGGAAAGATACAACCATACCTTTATAGCCTACTAGCAAAGAACATTATGCAAGGGGTGGACTATAACTTAAAATCTGGCTTGGGACTAAATTATGGAAAAGGCATACGGACTCCTATATATAACCTCTCTCCTAAAGATAAGACAAAAATATACTACCAACGGACTGGTCATGATTTGGAATATGTTATACCACCAACAAGTCCTGAAAGTTTAAAATCAGAAGAAGAGACGCATTCTTATTCTTCTAACTCATCATTGTCGGATTCTGACGAAAGCATGTGTGACATATTCAAACATGCTTTCTCCGTAAATATGGTGTCAACAACCCAAATGAGCAAAACGTTGAACTATCGAACCATTCAAGAATGATCCATAGGCACAACAAATGGATACTCAATGGGAGCTTCGGTTTGACCAACGTGAACCACCTACAGAGGAAGAAATAGTCCAAATTGATATAGGAGAAAAATCTTTTCCAAGACCAATCTTCATTAGCAAGAATCTTCCTGAAGAAAATTAACACGCTTTACTCCAGCTAATAAAAGAGTATATCGATGTCTTCGCCTAGAGTTAACAATTATATGCTTGGCCTAGATCCTCAAATAGCTACACACAGGCTTAATATTCTTTCGAATTTTAAACCGGTAAAACAACAACAACGGCGATTTCGTCCGGATATGATAGATGCAATTGAAGCAGAAGTCAAAAAACTCATAGCATATGGCTTCGTTCGAGAAGAAGAAAATCCTGACTGGGTAGCCAATATCGTTCCAGTCATGAAAAAAAATAAAAAAGTCCGAGTCTGCGTAGATTATCGAGATCTGAACTTGGCCTGTCCAAAAGATGAATTTTCTCTTCCCATCATAGATTTCATGATCGATAATACATGCGGTTTTGAACGTATGTCCTTCATGGATGGATTCTCAAGGTACAATCAAATAAAGATGTTGCCAGATAACAAAAAATATAGCTCTTTTCATGCACTATTGGGAGTTTAATGTTATAAAGTCATGCCCTTCGGCCTGAAGAATGCAGGTGTAACGTATCAACGAGCCAGGAATAGAATTTTCTACAAGGATTTATAAAAAATAGTAGAATGCTATGTGGATGACATCATTGTCAAGAGTCTCTCCAAAGAGAATCACCTTCAATATTTGAAGACTGTGTTTGAATTGATGCGCCACCACCAGTAGAAGATGAATCCAACTAAATCCTTTCTGGGAGTCTCCAGTAGCAAGTTCCTTAGATTTTTATAAATTCTAAAGGTATTCATATTAACCCCAAAAAATTCAAAGTTATCCTCGAAATGCAGCCTCCACATAATCTCAAAGAACTTCGTGGTCTACAAGGTCGTCTGGCATACATTAGGAGGTTTATCTCCAATCTATCGGGACGATGTCGACCCTTCACTCAATTAATAAAAAAAGACGTATCCTTTTTCTAAAATAAAGTATGTCAACAAGCATTCAATGACATTAAATAATATTTAACAAATCTACCAGTTCTGGTATCTTCGATCATAGGGAAACTATTTTTGTTGTATGTTCGAGCAATGGATCACACCCTAGGAGCTCTTCTTGCACAGAAGACAAATGAAGGACATGAACAGGTAATCTATTATCTCAGTCGCATGATGGTCGGTGCTGGATATCGATATAATCCGGTAGAAAAAGAATACCTCATCTTGATGTTTGCTACTCAGAAGATACGACATTATGTTTCAAGTCAAACCATTCATGTCATATCCAGAGTATATCCCCTCCGGTTATTGATGACCAAGCCGAGCACACTCAATTCTTGATTACCTACATGGGCAATGTTGTTATCGCCTTATGACATGGTATATGTCCCACAAAAAGCAGTGAAGGGTCAAGCGCTAGCAGATTTCCTGGTAGCTCATCCTGTACCGAAAACTTCCAAACTATACGATGACATCCCAGATGAAGTCTTAGAGTCTAATATGGCAATTGAAGATGACACCTGGCAACTATTCTTTGACAATGCATCAAGAATATGACCCAAATACAACATTGTAGCTGGAATTGGCATAGTCCTAGTATCTCCTGACAAACTACTCATTCATCAAGAATATTCTCTCAGTGAACCATATTCCAATAATATGACAGAATACAATGTTCTACTCATCGGTCTCTAATTAGCTAAAGAATTGGACATAGAATATCTTGAAGCCTACGGAGATTCCAAGCTAATAGTCAATCAAATCAGGAGAGAGTATGAGGTTCGGCATGAAGTCCCCATCCCTTATCATCAAGCGACAATTGAACGAGCTTTTACTTTTAAAGGATTCTTCATCGACCATGTACCTCGGTAACAAAATATGGAAGCAGACGCTTTGGACAGTCTAGCAACATCATTAGTCATTCCCCTACAAAGATGATACTCAATTATGATAACAGGATGAGAGTTGTTTTATACAAAAAATAACTTGTATACTGAACAGAGTTGCGTCATAACATCAACTTCCATGGATAAAGATTGGAGAGACCCTTTTATAGACTACGCTGCTTAAGAAATTCTTCCAGAAGATCCGAAAAAAGCCATTTCTATTAAAGATGCTCACTTCGATTCTACTATGACGCTTTATCCAAAAAATGATATCGTTTTTCTTATGATGGATTCCTGCTACATTGTCCTTCCAACCCTGAAGCAAGACAATCACTCTGTGAGGCTCATGATGGCATCTGTGGAGCACATCAGCCAGTCCTAAATTAAAAGACAACCTCAGGATAATGGGTTATTATTGGCCCACTATGGTGGCAGATGCCATAGACTACGCCCGTAAATATAGACATATCAAATTTATGCTGATTTTTCTACCAACCAGCAAAGTACTTACACCCTACAACTGCCTACTGGCTGTTTGAAGCTTGGAGAATGGATATTATTGGTCCGATCAGCCCATCTTCTTCTAGAGGACATCGGTTTATACTTGCAATAACTGATTACTTCTCCAAATGGGCAGAAGCAGTCCCACTCATTGAAGTTAAGATGTCCAATATAATTAACTTCGTCAAACACCATATTATCTATCATTTGGTGTTCCCCGAAGGATAATACATGATAATGGGCCATAATTTTCCAGTCAAGCATTCTATCCATTCTGTGACAAGAATCGAATCCAGAATATTGCATCTATGGCCTACATCCAACAGCCAACAGCATAGTCGAAGCCTTCAATAAGACCATAATCAAACTCCTTAAAAAGTTTGTCTCATCTAATAAAAGTGATTGGAATGAGAAATTTAGGGTATGTTTATGGGCTTATTGTATGACAGTTCGAACTCCAACTGGTTGTATAACATTATCTCTGGTCTATGGATGTGAAGCGGTCCTTCTACTCGAAATCCAAATACCTTCTCTCAGAATAGCTATTGTTAATGAGCTAACAGTAGAGAATAATGATCGATTACGCTTGCAAGAATTAGAAGCATTGGATGAAAAGCGCCTGCACGTTCAACACATATTAAACTATACCAAGTACGCATTTCGAGAGCTTTTAATCAAAGGTCAAGGAAAGAATATTCTAGGTCGGTGAATTGGTCCTTTCAGTGAGGAGACCTGTGATCACAACCCATAAGAGCAAAAAAAAATTCCAAGCTAAATGGGAAGGCCCTTATGTGGTGGAGACAGTATTCTCCAACAGAGCCTACAGGCTTGCTAAGCCTAATGGAGATTTAATAATGATGCTTATCAACAGCAAATTTCTTAAGAAGTATTATGTCTAAGCAGATTAAAATAAGATATAGAGCAAAAAAAAAATTTAATCCCCAGCAACTCTATCCTACACGGCCTCTCGAACTATTACCTATATTCATTTTTAAATAAAATATGGGTAATGGGTCCTCAAAGTTCCCTAGCAGAACAATTCTCAGATCCAACGGAACACTCTCGTTGAGATCATCTAAACGATCCTTTCAAACAAAAATATTCTTTTCTTAAAGTCCAGTTGTTTTAAGGCTATCATATTCCTGCTCCCTAGTTGGATTGGGAATAATCTCACATGTTTATCCACCAGTCAATAAGTGTAATGTGATTCATGTCCATATTACCTCTGAATCATATTTTATTTATTATCCCCTAAAGAGAAGATAATAGTTCGCCTTGAACTACTCTTTCTTCCCTTCCCTGGTAGAGTAAACTAGTAAACTATCACGTCCATATCACCTCTGATAGTATTGTATCCTATAAAATTTATCATTTGTACTCAGCATGAGTATGCTTTAAGTGATACATCTACCAAATCCCTCCATAGAGTTATTCTTCCATGTCCAGAATACCTCTGAGCAGATATATATTCAATGGGTCTCGATTTGAAAGTATCAATAAGGTAAAACAAAATTTCTTTATTGATAGAAAATAAAGAAAGGATAATACAAATGCTTAAGAAGAGGATGAGTCAGAATCTTACGAGTTGTTCATAAATTGCAAGAGCATGCAGAATACAGACGTTTGGAGATGCAAGCAGTCAACGTAGGACGTCTGTTTTGGCTGGTTCTTCTTATTTTCTTAAATCAATAAAAGGAATGAGGGAATCAGTTATCTCATTATGGAGTGGGGAAAGGCCATTCGGAGGCGGTACGAGAGTAGTAGAGGCACAACCAGAGTTAGCCGTAATGGGTGGGAGAACAGTTAATTCATCATACTTTCTTTCTTCCGTCATATACTCGTTCTGGGAAGCTATCAGCAGATTCGAATAAAGAATGTTGAAACCAACTCTTATTTATAAGAAGTGTGACGATGGTTCAGATCTCCATATAGGAATCACAAAGAGTGAAATGGTTCATTCCCCAAGCGAAGAGCAGAATACAAAACATAAAAAAAAAAATTGTATGTTGGTCCGAGGATTTCCATGTGTGCGCATTTGTCTGATTGAAAAAAGTTGTATAGTGTGCATCACCAAACAAGTTGCAAAAATGCGCGCAATAAACCACACAGTGCGCACAAAGCCCAGTTTTTACTGAATGCATATTTGTGCACGTATCATTGGGATAGCAAGGGAAAGTCAACATATTCAGTCTTTTCTGGTGCACTTCAACTAAAGCCTTCAGTCAGCAACACCCATACAGCATAATAAAGTCAAAACTAAAATTTTATTAATACTTAATCATGATTACATATGATGGGTATCTATCACACCTAGATTTTCATTCTAAAAATCATGATTATATATATGGAAAACTATTTTATCTGGATTTTCATATGATAGGATCTATCACAGAGTTATCCTTATATTTGCGTCCATTTGCTCCCGATGCAGATGAATTGAGGTACAGAAAAAATAGGCTCCTCAGTGCAAACCACAGTACATGGAAAAGAAATCTATGGTATGGACGAGGATGCTACACAGAACTGAGCCTGTTTAGATTTGCATAACCCTATTTCTGTCGAACTCGATGGAGGATATGGCGAGTCAAACAGAAGCTGTTCCGCTATTGCCATCTAGCGCTACCGCTAGAAGCCTTGGTTAGGATTTTAATCCCAACCCTGTAATCAGCACTAGGGTCATATTAATAGAGTAATTCCAGCAAGCTAGGGTTGAAGACAATGAACAGTCTTCTAGGTAATTCGTTAGTTCAATACGAACGATGAAGTCTAATATAACCTTCCATGCTCCATCACACAAAGAGCTCAGCAAAAATGATCTCCAAACGAGCCTCTTACCCATCTTTAAGAAATGTCTCCTCTTACGTCTTCTCGACAGACAACAAAGTTGATGGAGCCATACTACTATGATTATCTTTGTAAGCTCATACTTAACGATGGCCATGCTCAAGTCTCGCAGCAAGAAAGAGACAAGTTTGAGAATGTTGGAAAAGTTTTGCTCCTATTTGAAGGAAATAATATGCCAAGTATGGCATAGCTCTTGAAAATTATTCCTGAAAAGTTGCCCGCATCTCCGAAAAATTCTTCTTCGTCTCCTCAAAGACCGTATCAAAACCAAAAAGCAAACCAAAGATACGTGCATGTCACATCAGCAAATTCATTAGGATTCTTCCCAAAGTGTGCACACAAACATCTCAAAAACTTTTATGCTTCTAATTTAAAGTAATTTTGAATTCATCTGAACGAATTCATAAACTTTGAAGGGGCTCTTGTCGAAGCATAAAAAATACGCCTCAGATAGATGGCATAGTTTTTTATAAATAAACCCAACATATAGAAGAACGATGCACTTTCTACTTGTTCTAGAATAAAGATGCGCATTTTCTTACTTTGGCGCACTTTTCATTAATTTCAGAAGATGGCGCACTATTCAGAGAGCAGAAAAGTGGCATATTTTCTTAATGTTATGAAAGCTGGCGTACAAACAATCTTTTCTCTCTCAATATTTAATGCAGCAGACTGACAGCTGACATATACAAAAATTGAAGAGTCAGAAGTCATCATTACAGTGGAGTTGCGTCACACAGACCCAGGTTGTCGTTTAGTGACCCAGCCACAGTGCCATTCTTTTCAAAAGTGTGTCGCAGTGTCATTCTCTTCAAAAGTGTGTCACAGTGCCATTCTCTTCAAAAGTGCACCACAGTGCCATTCTCTTCAAAAGTGCGTCGTAGTGCCATTCTCTTCAAAAGTTTATCATAGTGTCAACTTCTTCAAAAGTGCGACGTAGTGCCATTTTCTTCAAAAGTGCGCCGTAGTGCCAACTCCCTCAAAAATGCGCCATAGTGCCAGCTCCTTCAAAAATATGATGTAGTATCAATCTTACCAAAACTGCGTCAGTCGACTTCTAAAGTGTTCATATTATCCTAACCGACGGTGAGCAATTATGAGCGCGTATCTTACATGTTGTACTTCTCGTGAAAGGTGTACAAATAACTATCCCCCACGAACTTTGCTTTCCTCGTATAGGAATCTATGTGTCATACAGGCAGCAAGTTGTGCACCCACTCATGCAGAACGTAGGGTGTTAATCCACCAAAAGTGCGTGCACAATGGTAAAATAGTATTGACTATCCATAGTACACGCATACTCTCATAACCTCTCCTAAACTATATAAATACTAGTTTTGTACAACCATTTAGGAGGATAAAACCCTGGCTATCTACAGAACACACACAAAGAGGAGCACATATAGACAGATAAAGAGAAAGGGGCTAGAATTTTAAGTCTCTGAAATTCAAGAGTAGAGTGAGAGAAATAGAAGCTTCTCGTGCCTTTGTGCCAAAGATTTCTTATTGTTCAACTCTCCAAGTTGTCCGCAGCATTCCCTACATTTCTTCGTCTTCATGTGTAGTTCTCCGTGGACATGTGCATTTCTTCATCGTCGAGTGGTCCAAGGAGTAAAGTGATCGTCCGCATATCAGATCTCTACTGCTATACTTTTCCAGAATCAATTATACTTAGATTCATGTTTTGGAACTTTTTGTACTTTTCTTTCTTTTCAACAGTTTATAACACAAATGTTTCATATAAACGTTTTCTCACAAACAGACAAAACTGGAAGAAACTCAGGAAGATAGTACTTGCGACCGTCGAGGTACTGCCCTTTGGCTGACTAGGATACTGAAACTACATATGGAACTGCACATATAAACGTGCTCTACACTGGCTGACTCTTTGAGCTCAAGATGGGGGAGGATGTTGTGCCAATGATTGTATTATTAGTATTAGCTCATTTTGGTCTACCACTATAGGATTTGATAATCGAGGTGCCTGAAATGTCTGAGATTGCATGCCGGGCATAGCTGGTCATTCTTGAGGCGACAATTATTGGCAATTTTTGACTATGACCTGTAGCTAAACAAGGGAAACATCGCCCATTATCCTTCTAACAACCTGGTCTAAAATGCCCCATCTTTCCATAGTAGGTACATCCTTCTGGTTTTGTTGCGGGTAATATTTTGGTATCGAGGTTTAGGGAATTGCTCGTCTTTCGTGTAATAGCCGTGGGCAAGAATCAATCATATGAAATGGTACTCTACATAGAAGACATAGATGATTAGAACTCCGACATATTACACTGGTGTGCTATGCCTTCCCGTAGAAGGAACATACAACTATAGTCTCCTGGCATTGATACTAATGACTGTAAGCTGATACTTGTGAGGGATGATGAAATAAAGAGCCTAATGGGGTTGCACGATTCCTTTTACGACCCTCAATTGTTGATGTGGTCCCCCTAACTATATACTCATGTCCTTGTGATGCTTCTACGGTAGACCGGGCTGGACAGACTGACTTACTGAATGGCTGGTACTATCCTTCTTTAATCCCTACTCCATCTGGACGCAAGTCTGTGGTTTGGAATTTTCTTGACAATCTATGCATGTTGAGTTCTAACAACATCTGAAGACTCTGTTGGATGGTACAGTTGTGCTTTAGCTGGAACTCTTGGTAAAGTTAGAATACTTGTTGCTAAACCTGAAGTTTTTGTTGTCGTTGCTGCTACTATATCACCATCATGATCCTGATCATCTCTAGCATAACTTGCGAGCTTAACTGCTCTGGTTGTGCTAAGGGAACTAGTGGAACTGACTAGCCTGGTATGACTGGCGGAGATGACTGATGTTGAGAAGTTGCTTGCTCTTGATTGTGACTCGACAATGAAGTCTGGTTCTGGCCTACTACTGGAACTGCTGGAACTATTGGAACGATGGAACCCTCGAAAGAAGGAGCAGGTGGGGTATCCTTGAAGGATAAGGACATAAAGCAATCAACAAGGGACGAGAATAGAATAATCTTATCGAGAAAATTTTTAGTTCAAGGGAAACGGGAAGGTGCAGGTTTAAGTGGAGTTTAATCGAAGATAAGTAAAGGATTAAGATTCTAACAAGATGAGTCCTCCCACAAGTCTAAAAAATATACCTACATAGGCCACCACTAAAACCTTGTCACTCTCCGCTCCTAGAATACTAGATAAATACGAGGACAGACATGGCCAGCTACTCCGTACAAGGTATAAAAATGTCGTAAGGCGATCACGGCTATCAAGAAGACAAATAGGTTGGACTCTAGCATGCTATAACATCAGTCCTAAGGCCGATAATTTCTAGTATCCCAATCCATCAATAACAAATACAAGAGTATATCATATATAAAAGTAAAAAGGCATCAAAATTTACATATCACATATGAACATGAAGATAGTGAATACAAAATGCTGCACTAGCAGAGTATAATTATACATGATCAAATATATCAGCCATGGTCTAATATATACATCATGTTGAACGTAGTCTCAAAAATAAAAGGAGCTACCTCTGCCCCTTGTTGACACCACAAAATAAAGTAATTCAAACGAGGGGTGGAAGAAGAAAACCCACTCGTGAGCTTCGGCCGCAGTCCTACGAGTGCGAGTCATCTGGTTGGAAGTATGGTGGATCCTGTTTCTCCTCAGAATAATATGGTCAAAAAAACCAGTGGGGTCAGAACTCCAACCAACAAGTACCACAAAGGAGCTCAAGGTGGTAGACAAAAGACAATCAGCAGAAATAAGAGACAAACGAATAACTAAATAAATACGGGTCGAGCTTTGTACGGTACCAATATACTTGTCTCGATAAAATTAACTATAAGGACTGGTGCATTGATAACAAACTAAGTATAAAGAAAAATAAGGTCACGGACGGCAAGAAGGCATAGGAACTACTTTGGATCAGGACCACAACCCTTAAACCAAATAAGGACCGGGTTTGCAGACCTTCACCCGAGTAGAACTTTGCACCATAACCACGCGATGATGAGAAAATAAAGTATCATATTTTTATCCCTTAATATTTACTCTTTTATTCTCATTTGATGTTTAAAGATACTTATTATTTTTATATTTTGATCTAGGATACAATTGGAGTCACTAAATGCAAAATGGAACTAATTGTCAAATCTGGACAGTTTTGACACCTTGTAGTAAAATAGTCATAACTCTCTCATCCGAAGTCCAATTAAATTGATTCAAATTGATTCGGAAAGCTAAGAGACAAAATTTTTTTGTTATTTTGATTTTTTTAAGATTCTGGCTGCATCATGGACCAAATCAAGCTTGAAGTTAGTCAACAATGTTGTGCACAAAAATTGGAGCTAAATTAACCATTTTCCTACTTGTTCAATGATTTTATTTTATTGTTTGGGGTGTTGTAACTCTTAGAGGATTTTGGGTAAGATATTTTGGGCTTCAAACAACTAATTTAGAGTGTATAAAAGGGGTACAAATCATGAAAAGAGAAAAATAACACACAACTCTTCTTCTTCATCATCATCATTCTTTTAAAGTTTTCATGAACATGTGCAGCTAAAAGTCTTGTTGGTCGAAGGAAACGGAAGCCTTGAAATCAATAAACTTGTAAGATATAAATTGTTTTTATATGTTTAATTTATGCTTTGAGTATTGAATATTTTTCTATGCCTACTTTTATGATTGTTTTATTTAATTACTATGAGGCCTACTAGTCTATTATCCATTTTGATCTACTGCTAAATTAGGTATCAAATCCGTAATTGTTTGATTTTTCTAATTTGTGAAGCAACCAATATTTAATGAATTGCTTTGTTTTATTTGATCTTAGGAGAAAAACTTTTGACAAAATTAAATACAATCGCTTGTGCTTGTGTTATTTTTCTTTATAGATCTCTTGGTTCTTTAAGAAATTACTAGATTAAATCTTCAGTGCTTGCCTTGGGTTATTTAGTAAATAAAGCTAATTAGATTGCTTGTTTCTAATAAATAAGCCTAAGAGAGCTAGTAAATACTTCAAACGGTGAATACTCAAAGTATGAGTTAATTTATGTTTGCACCAATGATCAATTTTAAGATTCCAATGGTGGATGTTGACTAAGACCAACATTTGTTCCTTTGATTGATTTTACTACTTTAATTATTTTTAGCTCTTCTTAATTTGCTTTTATTGAAAACTCTCTCCCATCCTATTTCACATAGCATAAATATTAACTAATTACTCTTCGGGGAAACGATTCTTAGTCTCACTTCTATATTTCCAATAGAATAAGCTTTTTTTATTTTGGGTGCCTACCACAGCACTCTAAATTTTGGCACTGTTGTCGGACTATAATTTTAGTAAATTTGTGTACTTTGTGGTCCTTACTTTGTTCTAAAAAAAATTTGACAAAATAAAAATCTTTAGTTATTCATTCTCATATACTTTTCTGAATTATTTTGCATATTGTACTTGATTGTTTATAATTGTGACTCGATCTTCTAATCAAGGTAATTTTCAGTGCGATCCAGAAATAGAAAGAAATTTGCGCAGGTTAAGGAAGGAAGCTCAAAGAAACTCTAATAAGAATGACCTTGCTCCGGATTTCGTATTCTCTTGCAATTCTAATCCTGAAGAAGAGAAAGTCATGGCTACAAATATAACCTTGAAAGAACTTGCGGCCCATGATTTAAACCAATATCCTTTATGCATAACATTTCCTACTTTAGATGCTACTACTACTTTTGAATTAAAATCTGGGCTCATACATTTATTGCCTACTTTTTATGGTCTTGCTGGTGAAGATCCGCACAATCATCGAAAGGAGCTTCATGTGGTATGCACAAGTATAAAACCAACGGGGTGACTGAAGATCAAATCAAATTAAGAGCCTTTCCATTTTATTTAAAGGATTTGGCTAAGGATTAGCTCTACTATCTACCCTCCGAAAGTATTGTCACATGGAACGAGATGAAGAGGTTGTTCCTAAAGAAGTACTTTCCAGCTTCAAGGGCAGCCAATATTCGAAAAGAAATATGTAGGGTAAGACAACACAAAGCAGAGTCTCTCCATAAGTACTGAGAACGTTTTAAAAAATTATGTACAAGCTGCCCCCATCATCAAATTAGTGAGCAGCTACTTATCCAGCACTTCTACAAAGGCCTTTGTCATGACCCGCACCCGGTATAGGGATGCAAGTCGAGAACAACTCCCAGCCTACGCCGCAGCATCGGCGTAGATCGCTGTCTTGGTCAACTATACTATCTAATTATCTCACAATAAAGCATAAACCTCCAATAATATCTCAACTCCAAGAAGAGAGTAATAAACTTAATTCAACACAATACTCGATCATATTTCTATGGCATGAGAAGATAACACAAAAATCTAACATAACTATGCAGTTAAAAAAATATAACAATAATTAGAAATAATATCCAATCTCAAAGATATGCCAAAAATAAATCTGGTACCAAAATGCTAAAGAGAACTAACTATGCTAACTAGTGAATTCGGCTAAATTTCCAGGTAGTTACTCCAGAACTAGTGTCACGCCCCAACCCCAAAATACGTAGGACCAAGAATACATGACACGCCAGCTACGCATTCGACCAGACTCTAGTCTGACACGAATACGTATAAGCTGTAATATAGAGGGCACTATCTAGATATCCCATCAATGTAAACCTCTATGTCTCAATCCACAATGTACATCAGTATACAAGAAAGAGCTATATGTGCTAAAGTCGGCCGCCCAATAACACACTAACTCGAATAGACTCGAGAAGAAGTATGAGTCTATAAAAACTAGGCTACAACAGCAGATGAAATAAGCAATATAAAATAATCATAATGTCGGTAGATATGATGTGAGTACCTGGTACAATGCCCGCAAGACGTGCAACTCCACTAGCAACTCCAATGCTCCACAATCGTCTATGCTGCAAAACTGGCAGGGAATCAGGTCCTCAGAGGGAAGTAACAAGGTACAAAAATACAGCAATGCCAAGTAAACAGAAGGTACAAGTACAATGACAGGGTACTCTATCATAACCAAACAAGTGTGACACAGTTTAAAGACAATGTTCGACGCGTGGGCTGTCCAAAATAAAATCGTAGCTCCGAACACAGAGACACACGGGGCGTACCGTAGCTCCAAGCACAGAGACACACGGGTGATACAACTACTCCAGAATACAGGATCACTACATATACATATATAAGCGCGTGCAGAGGAGTCCAAACGTCTAGTAACTGTCTTCCCCTTTCCAAGCGGTCAACGATGGTGCGCTGAACCTGAACCTCTATCTAACAGTCTCGACACACGAAAGTAACTCAACAGACGTGACCCTAAGGTCGTCCCAGTCTCTGGTCATGATATCAGTATCAGGATACAGGAATCTGGCACGATCACAGTGTATGAGTGTATCCTGGGGTGTCGATGTACTCAGGTACGTGCATCGAGGTACTATAAAGCATCTAACAATTATTCTAAGATGTTACGACGTACATCAGCACCCGATTGTGATTCGGACGTGAAGTATCGAACATCAACATAAATACGTGCACATCGTACATAACGAAACAATAAATATCTATAAACTGAAATACAGGATGGCAAGGTACACTTGCCTACGTGCGGCTGCTGATGACGGGGTCCATGTAGCACGCCCAAATCCTCAGGTCCTATAGCACCTATAGAAGAGGTACAAACTAAATCAATAAACTATCTCGCGGCTAAAATAAGATTCTACACACGTCTAGTATATGCTACAATCTTAGTTACAAGTCACAGGGACACAACGTTAGGGGGTTGACCAAGGTTGACTCGGAGCACGCTACTTCTAATCAAATTAAACATCTGTACAATATCATCAATCCAAACCTCAATCTTGCTATGTTCATCACAATATTCTGTGGTCCAACGCATGATCCAATCCTCAGTTTCTCCTCAGTGTTCACAGATTATTTCCATGCATGTTGACCTATCTCCTCCTCGAATAAACTATCAATTATCTATTAAACCCTCGAATATACAATCTTTCCCTTTTCATAATAAAACTACTACTTAATTTTGTTCATCATTTAATCAGCAATCCTCAATGAATGGTTAAGGGTTTGATTTTACACACTATTACATAATCCATCACATATTCCACAATGTTAATCGTTGTTCCAATATCACGGTATTGCTTCACACAAATTTTAAATCTACTCATCAATAATAATAAAAATGCACATATCAGAAAGGACAATACCCTAAAGGTCTCATATGGCACTTAAAACCCAACATAATTATATATCACATTTCCAATCCTCGCATGTATATATTTCATATTAAACTTCTCCTCGATCAAAATCTTTATGGTTATTCATTTCCCAATTATCGTCCAATCTGTAGGTATCACGACTTACATTTATACAACGACCAACATCGCATTTAACATTTCGTATAAAAATCCTAACAATTTCTCATTTAGCTTTCAAGACCTAACCTCATTCTCTTTGTGTCATTCCCAACCAAAAGTTGTAGTTATTTCACCTCCTCAAACCCCTGAATATCATCACATATGTAACCCATGAATAAACAACCTAGCAATTTACCAACACTTGCATATATATCACTAAAACTCAATGCATAGCAACCTATTAAACTAAAACTACACATGCCCACCTTAACCTCATTTGATCCGTATCAAAACACAAGATATATATATATATATATACAAAATCAAAAAGAAGATACACTACAACCAGGGGGATGGGTTCTTCACCTTGGCGGCGAAGTCCGGTGGGTCTCGCAAGAGTAGACTGTGGTGGTGGTGGTGATGAATGGAAGCCGAGGGTGGAGGAAGGCCGAGGGAGAGGTGTCTACCATGGTGCGGGTGTGCTGGCCGGTCGAGGAGGCTCGCCGTGGGATGGAGGCTGGTCAGCCGGATCGAGTTAGTGCATAGTCGAATCGAGGCTGCGCTGGAGTGGAGCAGTTCTCCGCACAGTCGAGTCGAGGCTGCCGGATCAGTCTGTCGTATAGCCGAGTCAAGGCTGCACTGTCGGAGCAGTCCGATGCACCCTCGAGTCGAGGTAGCACTTGGCCGGAGTAGTCAGTGCACCGCCGCTGGCCGGAGCGGCATTGCCGGACAGTGGAGTAGGGGGGATGCTGCACAGTTGGGTCGGGATCAGAGTACACAGTGTCGCCGGAGAGGCTGCTCAGCCTAGAGCGGGTCTACACTTACCGGACCGGTGCGGGTCGACCAGATGAAGGAGGCTGCACAATGCACAGCGGGCCAGAGTATGCACAACGGCCGGAGTTAACGGCCACGGGAATGCAGCAGTCGGTGCTGCAGCTCGACGAGGGAGCCGGCGGGAATAGGGGTGGTGCTGCGGGTGTTGTTCCAAACAGCAGACGGAGGTAGTCGAGCTGGGTTGGCCGTGAGGGTGCTCGACTGGTGGGTGGCTGTAGAACCTTGGCAGCAGTCGGAGAGAAATACAGTGTGCTCGCCGTAGACGAGGGGTAGCCGTCGGCCGGGTTCAGCTAATGGGATCTCGGTCGGAAATGAGGCTCTCCTAAGAAGAGGATGAAGGAAGAAAGAAGGAGAAAAAGAAATAAGAAGGAGAAGAAATTCCTATGGGAAAAATATGGAGGAGGGAGGAGTGTAAACTCCCTCACCCAAAATAGGTATTTTGTGTATATTTTATATTATTATATATTTATTATAGATGTTGAATTTATCTAGAGTATTCTCTTTGTTAATTAGAAAATAAATTTTTTTAGTATATTTACTTATATAAATATTTATTTAGAAATTATTTTTAGGCTATTTTAGATTATTGGGATTTTTCCATAATTTTTAGTTAATTAAAAACTAGTAACACTAATTTTCTAGGACTTTGAAGATTTTATTTTATGTTCAAAATCAATTAAAAATATCCCAAACTTTTATTTTAGGTTCTAAATAATAAAATATATTTTCTAGAATTTTTTGGGAATTTTTTGATTATTTTTAGCATTTATTTTGAGTTAATTATGAAAAACTGAATTAAAAACTAATTTCTGAAAAAGAAAACCTAAAAAGTAATTAATTCTGCCCAGTCAGCAAACAGGGGGCCCACCTGTCAGCCACCCGCAGCAAACATTGCCGGGCCCGCCTGTCAGTGACCGCTGAGTGGGTGCGAGCCGAGCCGAGCCGACCTCGAGCCGAGCCGAGACCGAGTTTGACTCGGACTCAGCTGAGCCGAGCCGCATCGTACTGCGACCGTTCGATCTGGGCGGGGCTGCACGGATGGCTGCCACGTGGCACTCTCCGAGCCGCGGCTGCACTCTCTCTCCTCTATATATATATTAGTTTAGTTATTAATTTTTAGGGTTTTCTTTGAGCCGATTTTTGGAGAATTGCCATCTAGGGTTTCTTCATCTTCCAGAAGCCATTGCGCATAGCTCCGGACTCCAAACAAGGCCTAGTTTTTTTTATTAGAACTATATTGAGGCTAGCTTTCTGATTATATAAATTGTTTTTCTAAATTATTAGTATTAAATTCTGGAAAATTCGTAGAGCACAGCATGTCCGAAAATAGACGTGTTCCGATGTTTTCGTGATTCCGGAGAACCAGGAATCAGAATCATGAACCGTTTAAAGTTTCGGAAAGCTAATGTCTAGATAATTAACATATTTTTTTCACAAAATTTAGTTCGAAGTATTTATATACTGTTAATTCTGTAGAACTTCTAGGTTAGAATTTAACCATCGGTGCACAATACAAAATTTGTATGTGCCATAATTCCCAAACGAATTTGAAGTCAGACGAGCCATAAATTCCAGCATGTTTTTGACGCTAAAATCTATAGGAAATCATGCAAGAAAATTGAGTTTGTGTCGGTTGACTTTTCGGTCAACAGATCGCCTCGATTTGCGTGCCAGGAGTCTCGAGTTGATAAAATTCAATTTCTTTGGACAAAATTTAGGAATTAACATAAAAATCAGAATAATAAGATTAAAATAGGATTTTAGAGTAATTATTCCAGAATTAAATAAATTAAAATAAATTATCTTTTGACGTGATAAATTTGTAATACATAGGCTATTTGGACTGTGACTTGGACTCTGATTCATACCAGCAGCAGGACCCCAGGCAAGATACCTTGCCAAATTATTACAGTACTTTTGCATGCTATTTATATTTCTTTATATTTATTGCATTCTGTATATTTCTTGCATGTGTAGTTTTCTTTCAGTCATTACTATGTATTAGATATGTTGACACACACATGGCACTTAGTATCATGAGAGGACAATCATTAGGCGTATGGGCTTTTAACCACTCTGGTAAACCATAATATATAGTTCGCACTACGGGCGTGTGTCGTGCTGGTCGCTACCCCAGAGGTATGTCGATTTCTGTAGAGTCGCGCTGGTCGCTACCCCAGAGGTATGTCAATTTCTGATGTCCATTGACGGGTGTGTGAGTTATGAGGCTTAGATCGAGTAGCCTACCCTTGCCCATACGTCGAAAAGTTGTCCTTATTTGCATTCATATAGATAGTCTTGTACAGCGTACTTATTTATTTTCAAATTATATGCATGTTTACTGTATTCAAGTTGGCTCGTATTTTCTGTATCTTGTTACGTCCCTCTGAGGACCTGGTCCGTTGCCAGGTATATCTGTTCTTGAGTATTTGCAGGAGCGCAGATTCGGATGGTTCTATATGCTTCGTGGATGTCTTCTCTTCGAGCCGTGATTGCTAGCTGGTATACGTATATTGTGTTTGATTTTGTTGTACTTATATTGTATTTACCTCTCCATTCGAGTTGGTAGTGGATTTGTCTCCATCCAACTATCATCCTTAGATACTTCTTATTGAGATCTAGTTTCACAGATATTGGTCATTTATTTCTATATGATTTTGGTGGATGAGATTTTAGATTATACCCTGTGACTTGTGACATATATTTTATACCACTTGTGGATTTGATATTCATATTACAGCGTACGTATGGATTTGGTTTCCATACATTGGAGTTGCCATATCCATGCGGCTGGCATGCTTATGTGTCCTAGTCCTACGTATTTTTGGGACTGAGGCGTGACATGTTTTTGTGGTGGCCCATGCAGGTCGAGAGCGTATTGTCTCGGTTACGTTACTGTACCGAGCAAGCCTGCACCTAGGAATAGAGTATAGGATCTCATCCACAATTGACCATGATTCGCTCTCCTTCCAATCCATTCTATCTGAATAATTGCATCATGCTTGATTCCTGTACTTTCCTAATAGTTCTTTGAGTATAGCCTTCTGCTAGAATATAGGAACCCCTATTATTAGGATGATAAATATGGTAGCACACCTATTAAGAATACAACGAGAATATAGACACACCACTAAGTTTAGAATATCTAGTGAACCCTAGAATTCCTTATCTTTAGATTGGTATACCATTACCCCTTGATGTATTAAGAAGACTTGAGAGTAGTATAGACACTACTAGAGATAGTTAGAAGTTTTACCATAATGTTTGACCCTAGAGGAACCAATAGAAAACCAAAAATTGAAAATTAGGACTGAACCTAACCTTCATAGTTAGATAGTATTGGAGAACTATAAACTTAGATCATTGTCTTATTATTAGTAGACAATCACAGTATCAGTTTAATTCTTTTAAGTTGGGTAGTATGCCTCACAACCTAGTATCATATAGTCCACTTGACCCATCAAGGTAGTGTAACTGAATGACATTAATGGCATGCTAGCAAAAGACGATAATGTTTATTCAGACGATAGAATTTAGAGGTCCTTGCCCCTATTTGGTCGACTAGCGACTTAGACAAGGAGGTTGTATGATAACTGTAGGGATTGTAGAATCTTTTATTATTGTTGTTTAGTTGTTTTTGTTTTGTGAACTTGAATTAAATTGTACCTTATTTCATCATCATCTAGCGTACTTATATTTGCTGTACTACCTTGACTTATGCTGCTATTATAGCCTAGTTTTTGCAAGCTTATTCTTTATCGAGCTTATTCATGACATATGTATTATTGGGGAGGCCCACAATAATACAATTCAGAATCAGTGTATTACGGTCTGATCAACCATAGTGCGCTTGATTCGCCCTTCACAATAATACTTTACGTGGATTGAGATATATAGTTGACTAGTAGACACCTGTACTTGCCCTCTAGATATGTCTAAGCATATCGTATCTGTTACATAACTGTACCGATGCGAGCATGTGGATAGGCATTACCAAAATAGGACTTCAATCCACAACTGCTTTGACAATTCCTATTTGAATTCTTTAAAAGCCTTGATCCCGATACTTCTATTCTATTACCTCGTCCTTGAACTCTTTATTATTGATCTCCGTCTTTCCTTATTTCGGAAAGATGAAACCTCGTGCTTGGTATAAGTTTAATACACAGAGAGTACTAGATATACCCCGTAGGCCGATCACATACTTGAGGATTATTCTTTTGTAATTAAGGACATATCATATATGATAAAATCGGCGTTGAAGTTTTGAGGATTGAATGACATGAGTAAATAAATTAAGGAATATTTTTCTTAAAGTATATATCCTTCTGTGATAGATGGATAAATTCTAAGTTGGGTAGCAGTGCATTGTCAACTTAAGAGGAATTTCTTTTAGATTGTGATCAAGTAAGATTAGATTGGGAGATTCAAGTCATTTTAATTTTAAGAAATTTTAAAAGAAGGTTTAAGATAATGAGGATTTAACAAATTATGTCTTATTTTAATTTTGAGGACGAAATTGTTTTAAGTTGGGTAGATTGTAAACTCCTTCACCCAAAATAGGTATTTTGTGTATATTTTATATTATTATATATTTATTATAGATGTTGAATTTATCTAGAGTATTCTCTTAGTTAATTAGAAAATAATTTTTTTTTAGTATATTTACTTATATAATTATTTATTTAAAAATTATTTTTAGGCTATTTTAGATTATTGGGATTTTTCCATATTTTTATTTAATTAAAAACTAGTAACACTAATTTTCTAGGACTTTAAAGAATTTATTTTATATTCAAAATTAACTAAAAATATCCCAAACTTTTATTTTAGGTTCTAAATAATAAAATATATTTTCTAGAATTTTTTGGAAATTTTCTGATTATTTTTAGCTTTTATTTTGAGTTAATTATGAAAAACTGAATTAAAAACTAATTTCTGAAAAAGAAAACCTAAAAAGTAATTAATTCTGCCCAGTCAGCAAACAGGGGGCCCACCTGTCAGCCACCCGCAGCAAACATTGCCGGGCCCGCCTGTCAGTGACCGCTGAGTGGGTGCGAGCCGAGCCGAGCCGACCTCGAGCCGAGCCGAGACCGAGTTTGACTCGACTCAGCTGAGCCGAGCCGCATCGTACTGCGACCGTTCGATCTGGGCGGGGCTGCACGGATGGCTGCCACGTGGCACTCTCCGAGCCGCGGCTGCACTCTCTCTCCTCTATATATATATTAGTTTAGTTATTAATTTTTAGGGTTTTCTTTGAGCCGATTTTTGGAGAATTGCCATCTAGGGTTTCTTCATCTTCCAGAAGCCATTGCGCATAGTTCCGGACTCCAAACAAGGCCTAGTTTTTTTTATTAGAACTATATTGAGGCTAGCTTTCTGATTATATAAATTGTTTTTCTAAATTATTAGTATTAAATTCTGGAAAATTCGTAGAGCACAGCATGTCCGAAAATAGACGTGTTCCGATGTTTTCGTGATTCCGGAGAACCAGGAATCAGAATCATGAACCGTTTAAAGTTTCGGAAAGCTAATGTCTAGATAATTAACATATTTTTTTCACAAAATTTAGTTCGAAGTATTTATATACTGTTAATTCTGTAGAACTTCTAGGTTAGAATTTAACCATCGGTGCACAATACAAAATTTGTATGTGCCATAATTCCCAAACGAATTTGAAGTCAGACGAGCCATAAATTCCAGCATGTTTTTGACGCTAAAATCTATAGGAAATCATGCAAGAAAATTGAGTTTGTGTCGGTTGACTTTTCGGTCAACAGATCGCCTCGATTTGCGTGCCAGGAGTCTCGAGTTGATAAAATTCAATTTCTTTGGACAAAATTTAGGAATTAACATAAAAATCAGAATAATAAGATTAAAATAGGATTTTAGAGTAATTATTCCAGAATTAAATAAATTAAAATAAATTATCTTTTGACGTGATAAATTTGTAATACATAGGCTATTTGGACTGTGACTTGGACTCTGATTCATACCAGCAGCAGGACCCCAGGCAAGATACCTTGCCAAATTATTACAGTACTTTTGCATGCTATTTATATTTCTTTATATTTATTGCATTCTGTATATTTCTTGCATGTGTAGTTTTCTTTCAGTCATTACTATGTATTAGATATGTTGACACACACATGGCACTTAGTATCATGAGAGGACAATCATTAGGCGTATGGGCTTTTAACCACTCTGGTAAACCATAATATATAGTTCGCACTACGGGCGTGTGTCGTGCTGGTCGCTACCCCAGAGGTATGTCGATTTCTGTAGAGTCGCGCTGGTCGCTACCCCAGAGGTATGTCAATTTCTGATGTCCATTGACGGGTGTGTGAGTTATGAGGCTTAGATCGAGTAGCCTACCCTTGCCCATACGTCGAAAAGTTGTCCTTATTTGCATTCATATAGATAGTCTTGTACAGCGTACTTATTTATTTTCAAATTATATGCATGTTTACTGTATTCAAGTTGGCTCGTATTTTCTGTATCTTGTTACGTCCCTCTGAGGACCTGGTCCGCTGCCAGGTATATCTGTTCTTGAGTATTTGCAGGAGCGCAGATTCGGATGGTTCTATATGCTTCGTGGATGTCTTCTCTTCGAGCCGTGATTGCTAGCTGGTATACGTATATTGTGTTTGATTTTGTTGTACTTATATTGTATTTACCTCTCCATTCGAGTTGGTAGTGGATTTGTCTCCATCCAACTATCATCCTTAGATACTTCTTATTGAGATCTAGTTTCACAGATATTGGTCATTTATTTCTATATGATTTTGGTGGATGAGATTTTAGATTATACCCTGTGACTTGTGACATATATTTTATACCACTTGTGGATTTGATATTCATATTACAGCGTACATATGGATTTGGTTTCCATACATTAGAGTTGCCATATCCATGCGGCTGGCATGCTTACGTGTCCTAGTCCTACGTATTTTTGGGACTGGGGCATGACATGTTTTTATAGTGGCCCATGCAGGTCGAGAGCGTATTGTCTCGGTTACGTTACTGTACCGAGCAAGCCTGCACCTAGGAATAGAGTATAGGATCTCATCCACAATTGACCATGATTCGCTCTCCTTCCAATCCATTCTATCTGAATAATTGCATCATGCTTGATTCCTGTACTTTCCTAATAGTTCTTTGAGTATAGCCTTCTGCTAGAATATAGGAACCCCTATTATTAGGATGATAAATATGGTAGCACACCTATTAAGAATACAACGAGAATATAGACACACCACTAAGTTTAGAATATCTAGTGAACCCTAGAATTCCTTATCTTTAGATTGGTATACCATTACCCCTTGATGTATTAAGAAGACTTGAGAGTAGTATAGACACTACTAGAGATAGTTAGAAGTTTTACCATAATGTTTGACCCTAGAGGAACCAATAGAAAACCAAAAATTGAAAATTAGGACTGAACCTAACCTTCATAGTTAGATAGTATTGGAGAACTATAAACTTAGATCATTGTCTTATTATTAGTAGACAATCACAGTATCAGTTTAATTCTTTTAAGTTGGGTAGTATGCCTCACAACCTAGTATCATATAGTCCACTTGACCCATCAAGGTAGTGTAACTGAATGACATTAATGGCATGCTAGCAAAAGACGATAATGTTTATTCAGACGATAGAATTTAGAGGTCCTTGCCCCTATTTGGTCGACTAGCGACTTAGACAAGGAGGTTGTATGATAACTGTAGGGATTGTAGAATCTTTTATTATTGTTGTTTAGTTGTTTTTGTTTTGTGAACTTGAATTAAATTGTACCTTATTTCATCATCATCTAGCGTACTTATATTTGCTGTACTACCTTGACTTATGCTGCTATTATAGCCTAGTTTTTGCAAGCTTATTCTTTATCGAGCTTGTTCATGACATATGTATTATTGGGGAGGCCCACAATAATACAATTCAGAATCAGTGTATTACGGTCTGATCAACCATAGTGCGCTTGATTCGCCCTTCACAATAATACTTTACGTGGATTGAGATATATAGTTGACTAGTAGACACCTGTACTTGCCCTCTAGATATGTCTAAGCATATCGTATCTGTTACATAACTGTACCGATGCGAGCATGTGGATAGGCATTACCAAAATAGGACTTCAATCCACAACTGCTTTGACAATTCCTATTTGAATTCTTTAAAAGCCTTGATCCCGATACTTCTATTCTATTACCTCGTCCTTGAACTCTTTATTATTGATCTCCGTCTTTCCTTATTTCGGAAAGATGAAACCTCGTGCTTGGTATAAGTTTAATACACAGAGAGTACTAGATATACCCCGTAGGCCGATCACATACTTGAGGATTATTCTTTTGTAATTAAGGACATATCATATATGATAAAATCGGCGTTGAAGTTTTGAGGATTGAATGACATGAGTAAATAAATTAAGGAATATTTTTCTTAAAGTATATATCCTTCTGTGATAGATGGATAAATTCTAAGTTGGGTAGCAGTGCATTGTCAACTTAAGAGGAATTTCTTTTAGATTGTGATCAAGTAAGATTAGATTGGGAGATTCAAGTCATTTTAATTTTAAGAAATTTTAAAAGAAGGTTTAAGATAATGAGGATTTAACAAATTATGTCTTATTTTAATTTTGAGGACGAAATTGTTTTAAGTTGGGTAGATTGTAAACTCCTTCACCCAAAATAGGTATTTTGTGTATATTTTATATTATTATATATTTATTATAGATGTTGAATTTATCTAGAGTATTCTCTTAGTTAATTAGAAAATAATTTTTTTTTAGTATATTTACTTATATAATTATTTATTTAAAAATTATTTTTAGGCTATTTTAGATTATTGGGATTTTTCCATATTTTTATTTAATTAAAAACTAGTAACACTAATTTTCTAGGACTTTAAAGAATTTATTTTATATTCAAAATTAACTAAAAATATCCCAAACTTTTATTTTAGGTTCTAAATAATAAAATATATTTTCTAGCATTTTTTGGAAATTTTCTGATTATTTTTAGCTTTTATTTTGAGTTAATTATGAAAAACTGAATTAAAAACTAATTTCTGAAAAAGAAAACCTAAAAAGTAATTAATTCTGCCCAGTCAGCAAACAGGGGGCCCACCTGTCAGCCTCCCGCAGCAAACAGTGCCGGGCCCGCCTGTCAGTGACCGCTGAGTGGGTGCGAGCCGAGCCGAGCCGACCTCGAGCCGAGCCGAGACCGAGTTCGACTCGGACTCAGCTGAGCCGAGCCGCATCGTACTGCGACCGTTCGATCTGGGCGGGGCTACACGGATGGCTGCCATGTGGCGCTCTCCGAGCCGCGGCTGCACTCTCTCTCCTCTATATATATATTAGTTTAGTTATTAATTTTTAGGGTTTTCTTTGAGCCAATTTTTGGAGAATTGCCATCTAGGGTTCCTTCATCTTCCAGAAGCCATTGCGCATAGCTCCGGACTCCAAACGAGGTCTAGTTTTTTTTGTTAGAACGATATTGAGGTTAGATTTATGATTATATAAATTATTTTTCTAAATTATTAGAATTAAATTCTGGAAAATTCGTAGAGCACAGCATGTCCGAAAATAGACGTGTTTCGATATTTTCGCGATTTCAGGAGAACCAGGAATCGGAATCATGAACCGTTTGAAGTTTCGGAAAGCTAATGTCTAGATAATTAACATATGTTTTTCAAAGAATTTAATTCGAAGTATTTACATACTGTTAATTCTGTAGAACTTCTAGGTTAGAATTTAACCATCGGTGCACAATACAAAATTTGTATGTGCCATAATTCCCAAACGAATTTGAATTCGGACGAGCCATAAATTCTAGCATGTTTTTGACACTAAAATCTACAGGAAATCATGCATGAAAATTGAGTTTGTGTCGGTTGACTTTTCGGTCAACAGATCGCCTCGATTTGCGTGCCATAAGTCTCGAGTTGATAAAATTCAATTTCTTTGGACAAAATTTAGGAATTAACATAAAAATCAGAATAATAAGATTAAAATAGGATTTTAGAGTAATTATTCCAGAAATAAATAAATTAAAATAAATTATCTTTTGACGTGATAAATTTGTAATACATAGGCTATTTGGACTGTGACTTGGACTCTGATTCATACCAGCAGCAGGACCCCAGGCAAGATACCTTGCCAAATTGTTACAGTATTTTTGCATGCTATTTATATTTCTTTATATTTATTGCATTCTGTATATTTCTTGTATGTGTAGTTTTCTTTCAGTCATTACCATGTATTAGATATGTTGACACACACATGGCACTTAGTATTATGAGAGGACAATCATTAGGCGTATGGGCTTTTAGCCACTCTGGTAAACCGTAGTATATAGTTCGCACTACGAGCGTGTGTCGCGCTGGTCGCTACCCCAGAGGTATGTCGATTTCTGTAGAGTCGCGCTGGTCGCTACCCCAGAGGTATGTCAATTTCTGATGTCCATTGACGGGTGTGTGAGTTGTGAGGCTTAGATCGAGTATCCTACCCTTGCCCATACGTCGAAAAGTTGTCCTCATATGCATTCATATATATGGTCTTGTACAGCGTACTTATTTATTTTCAAATTATATGCATGTTTACTGTATTCAAGTTGGCTCGTATTTTCTGTATCTTGTTACGTCCCTCTGAGGACCTGGTCCGCTGCCAGGTGTATCTGTTCTTGAGTATTTGCAGGAGCGCAGATTCGAATGGTTCTATATGCTTCGTGGATGTCTTCTCTTCGAGCCGTGATTGCTAGCTGGTATACGTATATTGTGTTTGATTGTGTTGTACTTATATTGTATTTACCTCTCCATTCGAGTTGGTAGTGGATTTGTCTCCATCCAACTATCATCCTTAGATACTTCTTATTAAGATCTAGTTTCACAGATACTGGTCATTTATTTCTATATGATTTTGGTGGATGAGATTTTAGATTATACCCTGTGACTTGTGACATATGTTTTATACCACTTGTGGATTTGATATTCATATTACAGCGTACATATGGATTTGGTTTCCATACATTAGAGTTGCCATATCCATGCGGCTGGCATGCTTACGTGTCCTAGTCCTACGTATTTTTGGGACTGGGGCATGACAAGGAGAGAGAGAGAGAGAGAAAGAGAGAGAGAGAGAGAGAGAGAGAGAGAGGGGGTGGGGTTCTCCATGTTTTGGGATTAGGGCCTGCTTGGGGAGTTGTGAGGGTGATGGTGGTGGTTTTATAGGGAGGGGTGCATTAGATGGAGGGTGGAGATGTCCCCATGTAAAATAGAGGGATAGGATTTCACATGAGGAAAATCATTTCTTTATGTGGAATGGAGTGGGGGAGGTGTGTAATTCGGTCCAACATTTGTAACCTCTCCATCTGGTCTTGGCCAATAGGGTGAGGGCACCTAAAATTAATAAATTGCAACTTAGCCCCTTAAATTCGGGAATTTGCACGAACACATAAAATGATGCAAAAATTGTGGAGAAAATTACGGTTGATGATTTGCATGGCGAGGGGATATTGGGGGTTTGGCACGGGTTTAATTTAAATGGGCATTGGGATTAATTGGAGATTAAAAAATAGGATTAGACAAAATTGGTATCCTCGATTAAAATAGAATTAAAGGTCCCGTGCTTTTAAATTAAATGGGGGCACTTGGGGTCAAAATTCGGAAATGACACAAAGGTCAAAAATGGTGGAGACTTGGAGTCAGTCTTGGACCCTTTAGTTGGTCCGGCTCAACGGGTTAAGTTGGTATCTCAAAATTGAGGGTAACGACACAGGTGTCCAACACGGAATTAAATATGAATTATGGTTACGAAAAATTGTGCAATTAATTTAGAGCACAAAGAGATATAATTTTGAGTGACGAAAAAGTCCAGTGCCTAATTTGGCGAGTCAAGTCAGAAGTACAATAATCCGATGGAATTTATGGGCTGATAATGGGCTCCGAATAATTAAGCAATGATAGGGCGCGCCAAGGGTTTTAATTAAATGAAATAAAATACCAGACAAACTTAACTCCACTCTAAACCTCAACATCTACTGCTAAATCCAAAATTTTCCAAATCCAAACATGACTATCTATAGAATAAATCGAGAGGGTTTACATTCTTCCCAATTTAGAAAAATTTTGTCCCCGAAATTAAAGTAAGGCACGATAATATCTAAAAGAATTTTAAAAACAACTAGTAATCAAATTCCGTACGTAAATTCATACCTTGGTCCTCAAATAAGTACGGAAACTGTTGCCGAATAGAATCCTCGCGCTCCCAAGTAGACTCGCCTGGTGAATGGTTCTTCCATGCTACTTTGACCAGTCGAATCATCTGCCCTCTCAAAGTCTTCTCACTGTGATCGAGGATCTCGACTGGTTGCTCTACGTAAGACAGACTGGGTCCGACTGTAATCTCTGAATGATCAAGTACGTGGCTAGGGTCTGCGATATATCTCCTCAGCTGCGATACGTAAAATACGTCATGCACTCCTTCTAATGATGGAGGTAATGCAAGATGGTAAGCCACTTCGCCAACTCGTTCCAAGATGTCAAAAGGTCCGATGTACCTCGGACTCAGCTTGCCTCTGCCTCCGAATCTGATGGTACCACAAGTAGGTGATATCCTCAAAATTACATGGTCACCCTCCTTGAACTCCAATGGCCTGCGGTGCGCATCTGCCCAATGTTTCTGCCTGTCCTGTACAGCACGCAGGTGACTCTGAATCTGCTTGACCTTCTCTACTGTCTGTGTCACCAACTCTGGACCAAGTATCTGATGCTCTCCCACGTCACTCCAACAAACTGGCGACCTACATTTCATGTCGTACAGTGCCTCATAAGGTGTCATCTGTATGCTGGCCTGGTAACTGTTTTTATAGGAGAATTCCACCAAGTGTAGGTGGTCCTCCAAAGATCCTCCAAAATTAAGCATGCACGCTCTCAACATATCCTCTAATATATGTATCGTACGTTCTGACTGACCATCAGTCTGTGGATGATATGCAGTGCTGAACTTGAGATGAGTGCCTAGGCTCTCCTACATACTCCTCCAAAAATGTGACGTGAATCTGGAATCACGATCCGATACGATGCTGACAGGTACTCCATGTAACCGCACTATCTGCCTCATATACATGTCAGCTAGTATCTCTGTGGACTGTCCAACTCTGAAGGGCAAGAAATGTGCAGACTTAGTGAGTCTGTCTACGACAACCCAAACTGCATCCTTCCTGCTAGGGCTCCGCGGGAATCCTGTGACGAAGTCCATGGTAATATGTTCCCACTTTCACTCGGGAATGGGAAGCAACTGCATTAGTCCTGCAGTTCTCTGTTATTCAGCCTTGTCTTGCTGACATACCAAGCGTCTTGCCACGAATCTCGCAATATCTCTTCTCATCCCATGTTACCAGTAATACTGTCTCCAGTCTCGGTACATCTTCGTACCCCCGGGATGAATAGAACAATCGAGCTATGAGCCTCGGCTATAACCTCTTGGCGTAGCTCGCCACTCGGAACGTATAGGCGATCTCCATACCTCAATGTTCCGTCTCCATGAATCATGAGTCCTGTTGGCACGTCGGCCTCTGTCCTGTCTCGCAATCGTCAAAATCCCGTATCTGTAGGCAAGGCTGCCTTGATCTTCTCAATAACTGTGGACTGAACCTCGAGACTGACAATCTGTCCATCCATGCCTGGTAATACAATCTTAATCCTGAGTTCCTGAAGATCCTCTAACAACTGGCGATGAGTCATAAACTACATTAACCTTGCTAGGGTGGTACTGCAACTCGATATTATAATTTATCATGAATTTTAGCCTGCCTCTGTCCCATGTTGAGCTCCTTCTGCGTATAGACATACTTCAGACCTTTATGATCCGTACAAATCTCAACACGTTCTCCATAAAGTGTAAATCCCCTGATTTTTCAGGAATTTTAATTGGGATTTTTTTCTGTAATTAAAACCTAGGCATTTGGTAATTAAATGATTTTTAATTATTGTTAAATAATATTAAAATATTATGGAAATAATATTTTATGGTGTAAAATGGTAAACTGGACATAGGATAATTTTTTGTGAATTTATTGGACTCAGGAAGCAGTTTTAAAAGCCCTAAAAACCAAGGTAGAATTAAACCTAATTAAACCTGACTGAACCGGGTTCACTTGAACCAAAATAAACTGAACCAAACACTGAACCGAACCAACCCAGCGTAAAGGGTCGAGTCGGGTCGGATCCATGAAACCTGACCCAAACCCGAAACCCGACCGAACCCTAATCCTCCGCCGGATTCACTATTCACCGCCTATTTAACCCTCTCGACTTTCGTGCCCGCCGCCATCGCACCCTCTCTCTCCTCTCCTCACCGCCGCAGCCGACGACCCTCGCCTGAACCCTAGGCAGCGCCGCCTCTTCCTTCTTCTTCCACCCGCTCGACCCCTTGCCGTCAACATCCCCCGACTGCCCCGCCTCCACAGCCACCTCTCCGCTCGACCATCCCCTCTCCGCCCTGCCCAGCACCACCATCTCCAAGCCCCGACCTCCACCGCTCTGCCCTAGCCCCCAGCCGGCCGTACCCGAGCCGCTCGACCAACCACCGCCCATCTCCGCAGACCCCAGCAGCCCCGACCACCGTTCCTCTCCGCACAGCCGCTCGACGCAGCCGACCAGCACCCCGGATGCCCTAGGCCGAGCTGCCTCCGCCGGCAAGGCCACCCAGCATCCCGGACACAGCCCCTAGCCGGACACAGACCCTGTGCAGAGCCGATACAGCAGACGCAGCATCCAGGACACGATCCAGCATTCAGGATACGAGAATTCTGATTTTACGGAGCCCTATTCAGGTAGCGTTTCCTCTCTTCTCGTTATTCTATTTTTTGTTCCGTCAGTTGTGACACGTAGACTGTGTAACCCTCTCGATGTCCGTGTAACCCGCTCGGTGCGTCGCGTCCTGTGGTGATCGCGAACCGCGATCCAAAAACAGGAAAGACAATGCCCTGTTTTACCCCGAAACTGAGTATGCCAAGCCAAGCGGGACGACTTGGTCGTGCGCGGTCTTCACCGGAACGTGCGCGCCGTTGATACGGACGTGCGGGATTTCGCAGAAGTTGATTTGGATGTGCGTGCACTCCGGAATCAACGCGTATCCGCCGACAACGCCCCGTATCCGCTCGTTCTGGAACACGTCGTAACTTTGTGTACACACGTCGGATCAAAATAAAACTTGCGCCATCGGACTCGTAGCAATACGCTGGTCCTGTGACCCAAGTTTGGTTCGATTCTGAGAACATTGACAAAATCGCGTATCGTGGGCCCCGCGGCTCCTCTTGACGGGCGATTTTGTGATCGGCGCATCGGAATCCAATTCTGGAAGTTTCGTTGGGTTCGTATCATCGTTCTGGACTTGTTGACACTAAGTTTGACGAATTTGGAGACCATTGGTTCTTACACGTTTTTCGGTGCAAAGTGGGCCACATGTGGACCCCGCTTTGATCCGAAATTACCGTTTTACCCCTGTGTCCAAATTGGATGAAAGGGAAGTGCTTTTTAGCTATTTTGCTTATTCTGGGAACGTTGATGATGTTTATTTCAGCATCCGAAGACATTTGTTCTGCGGCCATAGCTTCTGATCCAGTGTGTTGGACTTCGGGACGTTCCACCTTGCAGCTTTCTTACCAGGCAAGATACCTTGCCAAATTGTTTACAGTACTTTTGCATGCTATTTATATTTCTGTATATTCATTGCATTTCTGTATATTTCTTGCATGTGTAGTTCTCTTTCAGTCATTACTATATATTAGATATGTTGACACACACTTGACACTTAGTATCATGAGAGGACAATCATTAGGCGTATAGGCTTTAACCACTCTGGTGAACCGTAGTAACTAGCACGCACTATGGTAGTCGTGTCCGATGGTCGCTACCCCCGCGGTATATCGATTGATGGAGTCCGAGGGTCGCTACCCCCGCGGTATATCGGCTGATGATGTCCACTGACAAGCGTGAGGTTGTGAGGATTAGATCGAGTAGCCTACCCTTGCCCATACGTCGAAAAGTTATCCTCATTTGCATTCATATAGATTGTCTTGTACATCGTACTTATATATTTTCCAACATTATGCATGTTTACTGTATTCAAATTGGCTCATATTTTTTGTATCATGTTACGTCCCTCTGAGGACCTGGTCCTCCGCCAGGTGTATCTGTTCTTGAGTATTTGCAGGAGCACGGATTTGGATGGTTACATATGTTTCGAGGATGTCTTCTCTTCGAGCCCCATGGTCGCTAGCTGGTATTCTTATATTGTGTTGTACTTTCCATTCGAGTTGGTAGTGGATTTATTTTCATCCATCTATCATCTTTAGATACTTCTTATTGAGATCTAGTTATAGATGTTGGTTATTTATTTATATTTGATTTTCTGTGGATGAGATTTAGATTGTACCCATGTAACTTGTGATACATTTTATACCACTTATGGATTTGATATTCATATTACAGCGTACGTATGGGTTATGGTTTTCATATATTGGAGTTGCAATATTCATGCGGTTGGCATGCTTACGTGTTCCTAGTCCTACGTACTTTTGGGACTGGGGCATGACATATTTTTGTGGTGGCCCATGCAGGTCGAGAGCATATTATCTCGGTTACGTTACTGTACCGAGCAAGCCTGCACCTAGGAATAGAGTATAGGATCTCATCCACAATTGACTATGATTTACTTTCCTTCCAATCCATTCTATCTGAATAATTGCATTCTGCTTGATTCATGTACTTCCCTAATAGTTCTTTGAGTATAGCCTCCTGCTAGAATATAGGAACCCCTGTTATTAGGATGATGATTATGGTAGCACACCTGTTAAGAATACAACAAGAATATAGACACACCACTAAGTTTAGCATATCTAGGGAACCCTAGAATTCCTTATCTATAGATTGGTTTACTATTATCCTTTGTTGTATTATGAAGACTTAAGAGTAGCATAGACACTACTAGAGTTAGTTAGAAGTTTTACCATAATGTTTGACCCTAGTATTGAGGAACCAATAGAAAACCAAAAATTGAATATTAGGACTGAACCTAACCTTCATAGTTAGATAAGTATTGGAGAACTATAAACTTAGATCATTATCTTATTAGTAGCAGACGGTACCTTAGGAAGCCAAGAGCAATGAACATAACATTTCTCTTGATCATAACTCGAACATAGCAACTAGCATACCACTCCTCCTTAGAAAACTATGATACTATCTAGAGCCCCTATTTTAAAATTCATATGTTGTTCCTCTGCGACCTTAGCGTTCGCTAATTGCGCGACGACTAAATTTTGTTCCTCTATTCTTCATCTTTCAACTCGTGCCATCTGATACTTCTGATTGTAGGCCAGGTGATTTATTCTGTGTTAAGGACATATAGTTGCTGGGATTATAGTTGTTAATGTTAAAATTTTGAAATAGTGTGCTTAGTAGTTAGAACTTGATAGTTTAAACTATTCTTGTAGATTGAGACCTGGTGCTTATCCCTTAGTTTTAAATTGCGTAACATGTACCCCCACCTCAATACGAGTTAGATTCCTTTCCCTTTGACGGCCAGTAACTCTTCTATCCTTACTATTGACACTTGTTCTATATGCACTATGACTAAGACGTAAGACGACCGTGACCTATGTAATATAAGAGGATACCCTAATAAGTACCAAGACCCCTTCTCGTAGACCTTAACAAGAGTTTCTACGGTACCCTTAAGACGATTACACTATTAGTTTATTGTTATAAGTTGGGTAGTATATCTCACAACCTAGTATCACATAGTCTTTTGACCTATTATTGAAGGGTGATTGAACAACATTAACTGTATGCTACCTTAAGACGATAGTGTTTATTCAGACCGTAGAATTTAGAGGTCATTGCCCCTATTTGGTCGACTAGCGACTTAGACAAGGAGGTTGTATGATGACTGTAGAGATTGTGTAGTCTTTTATTATTATTGCTTATTTTGTTTTGTTTTGTAAACTTGAATTAATTTGTACCTTCTTTCATCATCATCTAGCGTACTTATATTTGTTGTACTACCTTGACTTATGCTGCTATTGTAGCCTAATTTTTGCAAGCTTATTCTTTTATCGAGCTTGCTCATGGCATATGTATTATTGGGTGCACACAATGATACAATTGCCTAATCAGAATCAGTGTACTACGGTCTGATCAACCATAGTGCGCTTGGTTTGCCCCTTCGCATAACTACTGTACGTGGATTGAGATATATAATTGACTAGTATACTTGCCCTCTAGATATGTCTGAGCATATCGAATCAGTTATATAACTATACTAATACGAGCATATGAATAGGAATTACCAAGGTATGATTTCAATCCACAATTGTCTTAACAAATCCCATTAAATTCCTTAAACGCCTTGATTCCGATACTTCTATTCTATTACCTCACCCTTGAACTCTTTATTATTGATCTCCGTCTTTCCTTATTTCGGAAAGACGAAACCTCGTGCTTGGTATAAGTTTAAGATATAGACAGTACTAGATATACCCCATAGGCCGGTCGCATTGTTGATGACCCTTTTATATATGATTCAGGGAATATCATAGGTGATATGTTTGGTGTTAAAGACTTGAGGATTTAATAACATGATTAAATAAGTTGGGGCATAGCTTTCTTAGATGTATAGCCTTAGATGATAGATGGGTGAATTCTAAGTTGGGTAGAGACCGCAATGTTCACTTAGGAGGAATTCATTAGATTGTATTCAAGTGAGATTTGACAGAGAGACCCTACCCTAGTTTAATTTCGAGGACGAAAATATTTTAATTTGGGTAGATTGTAAACTCCCTGATTTTTCAGGAATTTTAATTAGGATTTTTTTTCTGTAATTAAAACCTAGGCACTTGGTAATTAAATGATTTTTAATTGCTGTTAATTAATATTAAAATATTATGAAAATAATATTTTATGCTGTAAAATGGAAAACTGGACATAGGGTAATTTTTTGTGAATTTATTGGACTCAGGAAGCAGTTTTAAAAGCCCTAAAAACTAAGGTAGAATTAAACCTAATTAAACCTGACTGAACCCGGTTCACTTGAACCAAAATAAACCAAACCAAACACTGAACCGAACCAACCCAGCGTAACGGGTCGGGTCGGGTCGGATCCATGAAACCCGACCCAAACCCGAAACCCGACCGAACCCTAATCCTCCGCCGGATTAACTATTCACCGCCTATTTAACCCTCTCGACTTTCGTGCCCGCCGCCATCGCACCCTCTCTCCCCTCTCCTCACCGCCGCAGCCGACGACCCTCACTTGAACCCTAGGCAGCTCCACCTTCTCCTTCTTCTTCCACCCGCTCGACCCCTCGCCGTCGACATCCCCCGACTGCCCCGCCTCCACAGCCACCTCTTCGCTCGACCATCCCCTCTCCGCCCTGCCCAGCACCACCATCTCCAAGCCCCGACCTCCACCACTCTGCACTAGCCCCCAGCCGGCCGCACCCGAGCCGCTAGACCAAACACCGCCCATCTCCACAGACCCCAGCAGCCCCGACCCCCGCTCCTCTCCGCACAGCCGCTCGACGCCGCCGACCACCACCCCGGACGCCCTAGGCCGAGCCGCCTCCGCCGGCGAGTCCACCCAGCATCCCGGACACAGCCCCTAGTCGGACACAGACCCTGTGCAGAGCCGACACAGCGGACGCAGCATCCAGGACACGATCCAGCATTCAGGATACGAGAATTTTGATTTCACGGAGCCCTGTTCAGGTAGCATTTCCTTTCTCCTCGTTATTCCATTTTCTGTTTCGTCAGTTGTGACGCGTAGACTGTGTAACCCTCTTGATGCTCGTACAACCCGCTCGGTGCGTCGCGTTCTGTGGTGATCGCAAACCGCGATCCAAAAACAGGAAAGATAATGCCCTGTTTCACCCAGGAACTGAGTACGCCCCGCCAAACGGGACGACTTGGTCGTGCGCGGTCTTCACCGAAACGTGCGCGCCGTTGATACGGACGTGCAGGATTTTGCAGAAGTTGATTTGGATGTGCGTGCACTCCGGAATCAATACGTATCCGCCGACAACGCCCCGTATCTGCTCGTTCTGGAATACGTCGTAACTTTGTGTACACACGTCAGATCGAAACAAAACCTGTGCCATCGGACTCGTAGCAATACGCTGGTCCTGTGACCCAAGTTTGGTTCGATTCTGAGAACGTTGACAAAATCGCGTATCGTGGGTCCCGCGGTTCCACTTGACGGGCGATTTTGTGATCGGCGCATCGGAATCCAATTCTGGAAGTTCTGTTGGGTTCATATTATCGTTCTGGACTTGTTGACACTAAGTTTGACGAATTTGGAGACCATTGATTCTGACACATTTTTCGGTGCAAAGTGGGCCACAGGTGGACCCCGCTTTGACCCGAAATTACCGATTTACCCCTCTGTCCAAATTGGACGAAAGGGAAGTGCTCTTTAGCTATTTTGCTTATTCTGGGAACGTTGGTGATGTTTATTTCAGCATCCGGAGATATTTGTTCTGCGACCATAGCTTCTGATCCAGTGTGTTGGACTTCGGGACGTTACACCTTGCAGCTTTCTTACCAGGCAAGATACCTTGCCAAATTATTTATAGTACTTTTGCATGCTATTTATATTTTTGTATATTCATTACATTTCTGTATATTTCTTGCATATGTAGTTCTCTTTCAGTCATTACTATATATTAGATATGTTGACACACACTTGACACTTAGTATCATGAGAGGACAATCATTAGGCGTATGGGCTTTAACCACTCTGGTGAACCATAGTAACTAGCATGCACTATGGTAGTCGTGTCCGATGGTCGCTACCCCCGCGATATGTCGATTGATGGAGTCCGAGGGTCGCTACCCCCGCGGTATATCGGCTGATGATGTCCACTGACGTGCGTGAGGTTGTGAGAATTAGATCGAGTAGCCTACCCTTGCCCATACGTCGAAAAGTTATCCTCATTTGTATTCATATAGATTGTCTTGTACAGCGTACTTATATATTTTCCAACATTATGCATGTTTACTATATTCAAATTGGCTCGTATTTTCTGTTTCTTGTTACGTCCCTCTGAGGACCTGGTTCTCCGCCAGGTGTATCTGTTCTTGAGTATTTGCAGGAGCACGGATTTGGATGGTTACATATATTTCGAGGATGTCTTCTCTTCGAGCCTCGTGGTCGCTAGCTGGTATTCTTATATTGTGTTGTACTTTCCATTCGAGTTGGTAGTGGATTTGTTTCCATCCAACTATCATATTTAGATACTTCTTATTGAGATCTAGTTATAGATGTTGGTTATTTATTTATATTTGATTTTCTGTGGATGAGATTTAGATTGTACCCATGTGACTTGTGATACATTTTATACCACTTGTGGATTTGATATTCATATTACAGCGTACGTATGGGTTATGGTTTCCATATATTGGAGTTGTCATATCCATGCGGCTGGCATGCTTACGTGTTCCTAGTCCTACGTACTTTTGGGACTGGGGCGTGACATAAAGATTGTGTCACCATAGCTTTAGTACAATTATTACTGCAGCTAGCTCTAGATCGTGCGTCTGATAGTCCTTCTCATGAACCCTTAGTTGTCCTGATACATAGACTATCTATCTTATTTAAACATAACTCATATTCGCTGAGCTTGGCATACAGCCTTTCTGTCTCAGCGTCTCTAACACGATCGTGAGATGTCTCTCGTGCACCTTCTGGATCTTAGAATATACCAATATGTCGTCGATAATTACCACCACGAACTTATCTAAGTACTGGTGAAAAATACTATTTATTAGGCTCACAAATACTGCTGGCGCGTTGGTTAAGCCAAACGACATGACTAAAACTCATAGTGCCCTTATTTCGTCCGGAATGCCGTCTTCGGGATGTCCTCTCTCCGTACCTTGATCTGATGATAACCGGATCTGAGATCGCTCTTCGAGAATACATATGCACCACTTAGATGATTCAAATAAATCATCGACGTGTGACAATGGGTACTTGCTCTTTATCGCTATGGCATTTATTGCCCTGTAGTCAATACACAAGTATACTGTCTCATCCTTCTTCGGCACTATTTAAATGGTTGCTTCCCATGGAGAAACACTAGCCCGACTGAAACCCTTGTCTAAGAGATCCTCTACTATGGACCTTCAACTCAACCAACCCTATCGGTGTTAGTCTGAAGACAAGAATATAACTGTCTCGGCTCTGGGAGTCAACTCTTTAGCAAACTCTCAATCTCTGTCAGGTGGCCGGCCCGGAAGGTTCTCTAGTAATACATCCTCAAACTCGATATAATTCGGGGGTACACTGGTTCACCCTTTGCATTGTGTGCCCCTAAGGTAAATGGGCCCCATGCTCCTGGGCTCTCTGAAGAAACTCAACCCTAGGTAATCTGGTGGCCAAGAAAAAATAATGCAACCACGTCGACAATCCAGCGTCGCGTGGTATTGGCTCAACCAACTCATGCTAGGATGATGTCATCGTCTAGACTTTAACCTCAAGATAAATTCTCCTATTCTATTTTCAACATCAATCCTCAAAAGAAATGTTTCCTTGCCCAATGTATAATTTCTCTTCTCCTCAAGGTTTTCCTTAAAAATTCATTCCTCAAATTTCTTCTCTTCGTTATTCATCTCTCCAAGTCACAAGTACAATGATGGGATCACTCAAGCACATACTAGAATTTCTGGAATCCGATCATTATCTTCCAAGTGAGACCATAAAATTTCATCTCCTCTAGCTCATAATCATCGTCCCTAGCATTGCTATCATATACATCCACTAGTTTCCATTATCAGGCTATGCATTCCCATAAATCATTCTAGGTCATGATCAACAATTCTTCTTGCTCTCAGTGCTTCCAAGATTACTATTACCTCAAGCACGGGTAAGGTACTACTGGGTCCAACTCTCTTGCCAACCTTCCATACTAGATCTAGAATCCAAAGAACCCATCAATCTATCCTGATAAGGTAACGATCTTCTTAGAGAAAGGTATACAAATTATGTCTTCTGCCGTCTGATCTTCGATCTTCTTCTGGAGGGGAATCATCAGTCACAAGTATTCGTCTTCCCGAACAATAGGGGACGAGAAACAAGGATAGCGATATCGACGAAGATTGAACTAATGCAAATTGGAAGTCCAAGGACGATAATCACATACATAGAGAGTTTTTAAAAATCGATTATGGATTGAGATCCTATTCAACAATCACAATATTTTTTCCAAATTTGCAGGCTCGCTTGGCACAGTCAGGTGACCAAGACGATTTAAATCGGACCTGCATGGGCCACCACAAAAATATGTCACGCCCCAGTCCCAAAATATGTAGGACCAAGAATACGTGACACGCCAGCTATGCATTCGACCAGACTCTGGTCTGACTCGAATACGTATAAGCTGTAATATAGAGGGCATTATCTAGATATCCCATCAATGTAAACCTTTATGTCTCAATCCACAATGTACATCAGTATACAAGAAAAAGCTATATGTGCTAAAGTCGGCCGCCCAATAACACACTAACTCGAATAGACTCGAGAAGAAGTATGAGTCTATAAAAACTAGGCTACAAAAGCAGATGAAATAAGCAATATAAAATAACCATAATGCCGGTAGATATGATATGAGTACCTGGTACAATACCCGCAAGACGTGCAACTCCACCAGCAACTCCAATGCTCCACAATCGTCTATGCTACAAAACTGGCAGGGAACCAGGTCCTCAGAGGGACGTAACAAGGTGCAAAAATACAGCAATGCCAAGTAAACAGAAGGTACAAGTGCAACGACAGGGTACTCTATCATAACCAAACAAGTGTGACATAGTTTAAAGACAATGTTCGATGCGTGGGCTATCCAAAATAAAACCGTAGCTCCGAACACAGGACACACGGGGCATACCGTAGCTTCGAGCACAGAGACACACGGGTGATACAACTACTCCAGAATACAGGATCACTACATATACATATATAAGCACGTGCAGAAGAGCCCAAACGTCTAGTAACTGTCTTCCCCTTCCCAAGCGGTCAACGATGGTACGCTGAACCTGAACCTCTATCTAACAGTCTCGACACACGGAAGTAACTCAATAGACGCGACCCTAAGGTCGTCCCAGTCTCTGGTCATGATGTCAGTATCAGGATACAGCAATCTGGCACGATCACAGTATATGAGTGTGTCCTGGGGTGTCGATGTACTCTGGTACGTGCATCGAGGTACTATAAAGCATCTAATAATTATTCTAAGATGTTACGACGTACGTCAGCACCCGGTTGTGATCTGGACGCGAAGTATCGAACGTCAACAAAAATATGTGCACATCGTACATAACGAAACAATAAATATCTGTAAACTAAAATACAGGGTGGCAAGGTACACTTGCCTACGTGCGGCTGTTGATGATGGGGTCCCTGTACCACGCCCAAATCCTCAAGTCCCGTAGCACCTAGAGAAGAGGTACAAACTAAATCAATATATTATCTCGCGGCTAAAATAAGATGCTACACACGTCTAGTATATGCTACAATCTTAGTTACAAGTCACAGGGACACAACGCTAGGGGGTTGACCAAGGTTGACTCAGAGCACGCTACATCTAATCAAATTAAACATCTGTACAATTTTATCAATCCAAACCTCAATCTTGCTATGTTCATCACGATATTCTGTGGTCCAACGCATGATTCAATCCTCAGTTTCTCCTCAGTGTTCATAAATTATTTCAATGCATGTTGACCTATCTCCTCCTCGAATAAATTATCAATTATCTATTAAACCCTCGAATATACAATCTTTCCCTTTTCACGATAAAAACTACTACTTAATTTTGTTCATCATTTAATCAGCAATCCTCAATGAATGGTTAAGGGTTCGATTTTACACACTATTACACAATCCATCACCTGTTCCCCAATGTTAATCGTTGTTCCAATATCACGGTATTGCTTTACATAAATTTTAAATCTACTCATCAATAATAATATAAATGCACATATCAGAAAGGACAATACCCTAAAGGTATCATATGGCACTTAAAACCCAACCAATTTATATATCACATTTCCAATCCTCGCATGTATATATTTCATATTAAACTTCTCCTCAATCAAAATCTATATGGTTATTCATTTGCCAATCATCGTCCAATCTGTAGGTATCATGACTTACATTTATACAACGACCAACATCGCATTTAACATTTCGTATAAAAATCCTAACAATTTCTCATTTAGCTTTCAAGACATAACCTCATTCTCTTTGTGTCATTTCCAACCAACAGTTGTAGGTATTTCATCTCCTCAAACCCCTGAATATCATCACATATGTAACCCATGAATAAACAACCTAGCAATTTAACTTGCATATATATCACTAAAACTCAATGCATAGCAACCTATTAAACTAAAACTACACATGCCCACCTTAACCTCATATGATCCGTATCAAAACACAAGATATATATATACAAAATCAAAAGGAAGATACACTACAACCAAGGGGATGGGTTCTTCACCTTGGCGGCGAAGTCCAGTGTGTCTCGCCGGAGTAGACTGTGGTGGTGGTGGTGATGAATGGCAGCCGAGGGTGGAGGAAGGCCGAGGGAGAGGTGTCTGCCATGGTGCGGGTGTCACGCCCCGGTCCCGCAGGGCCGTTCATCCTCGCTTTGGTCCCTACGAAACTGATCGTCCTCGCACGGGCGTGATGCCGTGCAAGCCTAAAATGCCCTTGCACAAGGCCAAAGCTTTGATACAAGGGCAAGTAAGCTATTTGATACTGAAGAAGCGGCACATAACATTGCAGAAAAGTAAAGGACACAATGGCATAAGAAAACAGGCTCTTTTATTGATGATCGAAATTGTTACAAGCGGCGCATGGCCGAGGTTACAGATCGCTCAAGCACTCTTCTCTCGATTACAATAACACCGTTCCATACATTATGTCCCTCTATACAAAAGCAACTCAAAGCAGGCACAACTCGATGCGGCTCCAAGCATCGACTCCAGATTTCCGGTTCCTTGGGATGAGGCACGGCTATCGCTTCCTCGGACGAACGAGCACCTGAGAAGAAGCAGACTGTTGGTGGGTCAGCACTTTATGCAAGTACTGGTGAGATAAAACAACTGAACAGAAGCTACACCCCCTGAAACCCACACTAAGTAATCATGTGGCAAAGCATTGCATTACTAGTGATCTTGCTACTTTTACCTAAGTTCTTTTCATTCAGTTCAGGATTATAGTCAGATTACATCTTTTTGAAAACATAACTTTGAAACAGTTTGCATATTCAAACTTATAAGGATACGAATCGGGACAGTGCTCTATCGTGTAGTGTGCAGCATGTATTGTGCAACACAAGTCTAACTCTTTGGGCAAGGTAGCATATAGGAACTATCATTTAATTCAAGCACACAAGTAGAACTATCAATCAGAGGTCGGTCCCCGAGAAACTCAAGATTGGTAGCGATAATCCAGCTAGCCAATAACTCCTTTATCTAATGCTATTAGCAGTTGTGACTCATGGTTGCACATTACTGCCGAAGCAGCCGTAGCCAAGGTTCAGCTCTGCACTAATAGCCATTGTCCGACCGATGCAAATGCATGCAACACTATCAGATAAACTCTTATGATGCACATCTTAATGAACATGCATGCTTATGCATAAACTTATATTTCTTACCCCATAGCCGAACGGTTATCCCTGCAACCGACACACAAGTTAGCCACATTTTGCTTATATGTATAAACTTATGAATCCATCTTCTGGTATCACAAATGATAGGTATGCAAGAAGGTAAACCTAGCATGCGCCCTATCTATATGACGGTCCATGAGTTTCCCTATTATTAGACAACAACACCCCCCAAGATCCCGTAGGACCGGACGTCAGGGTGCTCTCACAATCCCTTCCGGACCGACCAATTCTCAGTGCCCCAGGAACCGATCGAGAGACTATTTCCTTGTGCACAAGTTGTCCGAGACCAATACAAGACAAGCAACATTCACATTCACAAGCACATAACAATCTAATAACCACACCCCACTGGAACCCGAAGGAACGGAATATCAGGGCGGACTATTAGACTATACTCTTTGCAAACACATCTTTTCAACAATCTAATAGCACACCCCCCAAGATCCCGAAGGACCGGACGTCAGGGCGGACTATTAGACTATACTCTTTGCATACACATCTTTTCAACAATCTAATAGCACAACCCCCAAGATCCCGAAGGACCGGACGTCAGGGCGGACTATTAGACTATACTCTTTGCATACACATGTAACATATAGCAGATTGACAACAAACAGGCAAACAAAACATATATTTGACAAGCACGATTGATTCATATTAACATGCAAAAACTATCTCTTTCTTAGCATTTTACCAAGGGATATATTTCAAACGATTCATTTACTTATCTTTCTTAGCATAGCAAAGGTTTGTTCGATAGCTGTGTCGGTGTTTCTAAGCTTGCAACATTCTATCTTTTTCTTTTCGGACAAGTATTCTTGTTCTCTTAGTTAGGCACATATTCGTTTCAATGACAAGCTGTGTGAGTTCTCTTATTAGCATGCTGAGTCAGTTCTATCATTCTTCTTATGAAAATATTCTCTTAAGCAAACAAGCATTCAAAAACTCAGATTCATTAATTAAGTCGTGCAAGAATCAGAGAATGCAGTTCTGCCCACTCACTTTGATTAATCGTTCGGGAACTCTCCGAGAAGACTTCCGCTTGAGCAAGCAAGGCGATCTCACTTGTACATAGTGCCTACGCGGAGCGGGACACTACATACTTACCCACCAACAAAGAGTTTCGTCCTCGAAACTCAAGAAGAAACTCACGATAACATAGAGCAGCGATAGTCCTCATCCCTCACCTTCCTTAATCAAAACTCAGCAAATCCAGAAATCACATCTCAAGCAAATGAAAACAAATCCAAAAAACTTTTGCTGGCAACTTTGAGAATATTTACAGACTTATTGTATGGAACGTTCATTGTATCTCACATTAGGCACATATCAGAGTTGAAGGCAACGGAATGGGCAAGGAATTGAGTCGCTCTGATACCATTATGTCACGCCCCGGTCCCACAGGGCCATTCGTCCTCGCTTTGGTCTCTACGAAACCGATCGTCCTCGCACGGGCGTGATACCGTGCAAGCCTAAAGTGCGCTTGCACAAGGCCAAAGCTTTAATACAAGGGCAAGTAAGCTATTCGATACTGAAGCAGCGGCACATAACATTGCAGAAAAGTAAAGAACACAATGGCATAAGAAAATAGGCTCTTTTATTGATGATCGAAATTGTTACAAGCGGCGCATGGCCGAGATTACAGATCGCTCAAGCACTCTTCTCTCGATTACAATAACACCATTCCATACATTATGTCCCTCTATACAAAAGCAACTCAAAGCAGGCACAACTTGATGCGGCTCCAAGCATCGACTCCAGATTTTCGGTTCCTTGGGATGAGGCACGGCTATCTCTTCCTCGGATGAACGAGCACCTGAGAAGAAGCAGACTATTAGTGGGTCAGCACTTTATACAAGTACTGGTGAGTTAAAACAACTGAACAGAAGCTACACCCCCTGAAACCCACACTAAGTAATCATGTGGCAAAACATTGCATTACTAGTGATCTTGCTACTTTTACCTAAGTTCTTTTCATGCAGTTCAGGATTATAGTCAGATTACATCTTTTTGAAAACATAACTTTGAAATAGTTTGCATATTCAAACTTATAAGGATACGAATCGGGACAGTGCTCTATCGTGTAGTGTGCAGCATATATTGTGCAACACAAGTCTAACTCTTTGGGCAAGGCAGCATATAGGAACTATCATTTAATTCAAGCACACAAGTAGAACTATCAATCAGAGGTCGGTCCCCGAGAAACTCAGGATTGGTAGCGGTAATCCAGCTAGCCAATAACTCCTTTATCTGATGCTATTAGCAGCTGTGACTCATGGTTGCACATTACTGCCGAAGCAGCCGTAGCCAAGGTTCAGCTCTGCACTAATAGCCATTGTCCGACCGATGCAAATGCATGCAACACTATCAGATAAACTCTTATGATGCACATCTTAATGAATATACATGCTTATGCATAAACTCATATTTCTTACCCCATAGCCGAACGGTTATCCCTGCAACCGACACACAAGTTAGCCACATTTTGCTTATATGCATAAACTTATGAATCCATCTTCTGGTGTCACAAATGATAGGTATGCAAGAAGGTAAACCTAGCATGCGTCTTATCTAGATGACGGTCCATGAGTTTCCCCATTATTGGACAACAACACCCCCCAAGATCCCGTAGGACCGGACATCAGGGTGCTCTCACAATTCCTTCCGGACCGACCGATTCCCAGTGCCCCAGGAACCGATCGAGAGACTATTTCCTTGTGCACAAGTTGTCCGAGACTAATGCAAGACAAGCAACATTCACATTCACATTCACAAGCACATAACAATCTAATAACCACACCCCCTAGAGCCCGAAGGAACGGAACATCAGGGCGGACTATTAGACTATACTCTTTGCAAACACATCTTTTCAACAATCTAATAGCACACCCCCCAAGATCCCGAAGGACCGGACGTCAGGGCGGACTATTAGACTATACTCTTTGCATACACATCTTTTCAATAATCTAATAGCACACCCCCCAAGATCCCGAAGGACCGGACGTCAGGGCGGACTATTAGACTATACTCTTTGCATACACATGTAACATATAGCTGATTGGTAGCAAACAGGCAAACAAAACATATATTTGACAAGCACGATTGATTCATATTAACATGCAAAAACTATCTCTTTCTTAGCATTTTACCAAGGGACATATTTCAAACGATTTATTTACTTATCTTTCTTAGCATAGCAAAGGTTCGTTCGATAGCTGTGTCGGTGTTTCTAAGCTTGCAACATTCTATCTTTTTCTTTTCGGACAAGTATTCTTGTTCTCTTAGTTAGGCACATATTCGTTTCAATGACAAGCTATGTGAGTTCTCTTATTAGCATGCTGAGTCAGTTCTATCATTCTTCTTATGAAAACATTCTCTTAAGCAAACAAGCATTCAAAAACTCAGATTCATTAATTAAGTCGTGCAAGAATCAGAGAATGCAGTTCTGCCCACTCACTTTGATTAATCGTTCGGGAACTCTCCGAGAAGACTTCCGCTCGAGCAAGCAAGGCGATCTCACTTGTACATAGTGCCTACGCGAAGCGGGGCACTACAGCGGGTGTGCTGGCCGATCGAGGGGGCTCGCCGTGGGATGGTGGCTGGTCAGCCGGATCGAGTCAGTGCACAATCGAGTCGAGGCTCCGCTAGAGTGGAGCAGTCCTCTATACAGTCGAGTCGAGGCAGCCGGATCAGTCTGCCGCACAGCCGAGTCAAGGCTGCACTGTCGGAGTAGTCTGCTGCACCGTTGAGTCGAGGTAGCACTTGGCCGGAGCAGTCAGTGCACCGCCGCTGGTCGGAGCGGCATTGCCGGACAGTGGAGTAGGGGGGATGCTGCACAGTTGGGTCGGGACCGGAGTGCACAGTATCGTCGGAGAGGCTGCTCAGGCCGGAACGGGTCTGCACTTGCCGGACCGGCGCGGGTCGACCAGATGAAGGAAGCTGTACAGTGCACAGAGGGCCTGAGTATGCACAGCGGCCGGAGTTCACGGTCGTGGGAATGCAGCAGTCGGTGCTGCAGCTCGATGAGGGAGCCGGCGGGAATAGGGGTGGTGCTGTGGGTGCTGTTCCAGACAGCGGGCGGAGGCAGTCGAGCTGGGTTGGCCGTGAGGGTGCTCGACTGGTGGGCGTCACGCCCCGGTCCCGCAGGGCCGTTCGTCCTCACTTTAGTCCCTACGGAACCGATCGTCCTCGCACGGGCGTGATGCCGTGCAAGCCTAAGATGCGCTTGCACAAGGCCAAAGCTTTGATACAAGGGCAAGTAAGCTATTCAATACTGAAGCAGCGGTACACATATTGCAGAAAAGTGAAGATCACAATGGCATATGAAAATAAGCTCTTTTATTGATATCGAAATTGTTACAAGCGGCGCATGGCCGAGGTTACAAATCGCTCAAGCACTCTTCTCTCGATTACAATGATACCGTTCCATACATTATTTCCCTTTATAAAAAAGCAACTCAAAGCAGGCACAACTCGATGCGGCTCCAGGCATCGACTCCAGATTTCCGGTTCCTTAGGATGAGGCACGGCTATCGCTTCCCGAACGAACGAGCACCTGAGAACAAGCAAACTGTTGGTGGGTCAGCACTTTATACAAGTACTGGTGAGTATAAACAGCTGAACAGAAGCTACACCCCCTGAGACCCACACTAAGTAGACTTGTGGCAAAACATTGCATTTCTAGTGATCTTGCTAGTTTTACCTAAGTTCGTTTCATGCAGTTCTAGCAGAGTCATATTACATCTTTTGAAACATAACTTTGAAACAGTTTTGTATACTCGATACTCAAGCATCCAAGCAACGCCCCAATCTCCCGCAAGCTCAGTTGTCCCCGCTGAACGTGAATCACCACGTTGCAGCTCTCCCGCAGGACAATCGTTCTCATCGGGACGTGCGCAATATGCATTGTGTATGATAATCTAACTCTTTTGGGGCAAAGCTTATTTAGCATACTGAGCATATCAAATTGAGGCAAACATATCAAGTGGACTGTCATATCTTCAAGCATTTAAGGCAACATATCTATATACATGAAGTACTAACAGAAACTCAACGGTGCAGACTAAATGAATAAGCAGGCTTATGTATAAACTCATATTTCTTACCCACGGTCGAGCGGTTATCCCTGCAGCAGACACATAAGTTAGCAATAATTTTCATAACATAAAGTATACAGTTCTCTAGTTTCCTGTTCGTCCCTGCATCAAACAGTTAGGTATGCAAGAAGGCTAGCCTAGCATGCGCCCTAACTACATGATGGTCCCCTCCACGGGATTAGCAGTTGGGACGTACAAGCCCATCATACTAATAGACGAGTCGCGGCTACCCTCCCGTAAGTAAGGTGTGTTAAGCCTCAGGGTATCTAGATCTCTCCTAGGCCGAACGATCCCCAGTGCCCCAGGGACCGCCCGAGAGATAATCCTTGTGCACAAGTTGTCCTGACCAAATGCATGAATGCAAGCCCTATCAGAAAATATGCTATCATGCAACTGATGAACAATGCACACACAAGTCTATCTCTTCTTTTCTCTTTTCTCTATACACATTGCCTAATAGCCACACCCTCCCGTAAGTAAGGTGTGTTAAGCCTCAGGGTGGACTATTAGTCTAGATCACTAGTTCACGCCATTCACCAAGTTCCATCTCATGACAAGCAATCAATGAAGCATGTTCAAGCAAAGCTAACTCATTAAAAGTAACAAGCAAGAATAGTTCTTATAACTCTAGCATGCAAATTCTATCTCTTGTGGACAAGCAATTAAGTATTCCAGTCTAGCATACGATATCAAGAATAAGTGCAAGCAATCCTTTTAACTCTTGTTATTAGTAGGCAAGGTTCTATCTCATTTTAGACAAGCATTCTAGTTCTCTTATTAGGCAAGCAAGCAGATTCATTTTAATGACAAGCTATGTAAGTTCTCTTATTAGCATACTGAGTCGATTCTATCATTCTTCTTATGAAACAATCTTATTAAGCAACAAGCATTCAAAAACTCAGATTCATTATTAAGACATGCGAGAATCAGAGAATGCAGTTCTGCCCACTCACTTTGATTAATCGGTCGGGAACTCTCCGAGAAGACTTTCGTTCGAGCAAGCAAGGCGATCTCACTTGTACATAGTGCCTACGCGGAGCGGGGCACTACAGGCGGCTATAGAACCTTGGCAGCAGTAAGAAAGAAGTACTGTGTGCTCGCCAGAGACAAGAGGTAGCAGTCGGCCGGGTTCAGCTGATGGGATCTCGGCCGGAAGTGAGGCTCTCCTAAGAAGAGGATGAAGGAAGGAAGAAGGAGAAAAAGAAATAAGAAGGAGAAGAAATTCCTATGGGAAAAATATGGAGGAGGGAGGAGAGAGAGAGAGGGGGTGGGGTTCTCCATGTGTTGGGATTAGGGCTTGCTTGGGGAGTTGTGAGGGTGATGGTGATGGTTTTATAGGGAGGGGTACATTAGATGGAGGGTGGAGATGTTCCCATGTAAAATGGAGGGATAGGATTTCACATGAGGAAAATTATTTCTTCATGAGGAATGGAGTGGGGGAGGTGTGTAATTCGGTCCAACATTTGTAACCTCTCTATCTGATCTTGGCCAATGGGGTGAGGGCACCTAAAATTAATAAATTGCAACTTAGCCCCTTAAATTCGGGAATTTGCACGAACACATAAAATGATGCAAAAAATATGGAGAAAATTACGGTTGATGATTTGCATGGCGAGGGGATGTTGGGGGTTTGGCATGGGTTTAATTTAAATGGGCATTGGGATTAATTGGGGATTAAAAAATAGGATTAGACAAAATTGGTATCCCCGATTAAAATAGAATTAAAGTGTCCCGCGCTTTTAAATTAAATGGGGGCACTTGGGGTCAAAATTCGGAAATAACACAAAGGTCAAAAATGGTGGGGGCTTGGAGTCAGTCTTGGACCCTTTAGTTGGTCCGGCTCAACGGGTTAAGTTGGTATCTCAAAATTGAGGATAACGACACAGGTGTCCAACACGGAATTAAATATGGATTACGGTTACAGAAAATTATGGAATTAATTTAGAGCACAAAGAGATATAATTTTGAGTGACGAAAAAGTCCAGGGCCTAATTTGGCGAGTCAAGTCAGAAGTATAATAATCCGATAGAATTTATGGGCTGATAATGGGCTCCGAATAATTAAGCAATGATAGGGCGCGCCAAGGGTTTTAATTAAATAAAATAAAATATCAGACAAAGTTAACTCCACTCTAAACCTCAACATCTACTGCTAAATCCAAAATTTTCTAAATCCAAACCTGACTATCTATAGAATAAATTGGGGGGGTTTACAACTAGTGGGTCCAAGTCTGCACCATCTATAGGCTGAGGTACGTAGTATGTCGGACACCAATCTCCCGGATCCTCTGAAAAATGTTTTCCAGTCAAGAATAGAGTGAAGTACAACCAAATAGAAGCTCCTATTAATTAACAAAAACTATAAAGTAATAAAATAGAAGATGCTATCTACGATGAGAATATCACTGACAATCAAGAACAATAAAAGAATAGGCAATACTAGCAACAGAATATAATTAATGTGTACAAGAATAAAGGAATGAACTGTAATGTCAGAAATAGAACAAGGTAATTAATGAAATAAATATAGAAACAATAATATACTATGTGATTTAAAATACTAACTAAATATGTGATCGGCCTGGGAGATTCAATGATTACACTAAGGAGCTAACTCAACCATACGTGAATTGTATGGTTAGTTAGTAGCCAATGATTACACTACTATCCGATAGTTCTTGATCACATATTTAATTGGTATTTCTCCCAACCCGACTAATATGATGGATCGAATCATGACACGTTACTAGCCAATTTATCCAATGTTTAATCAATAATATTCAATGTTATCCAATACTAACAAGGACAGTATCCGATACCATCTCCATAATCAAGGTAACATTCCATGAATGACGATCCAATAATAATACCAATCCATGTACCATCATGTCAAGAATCATAAGTAACTTTTCTAAATACTTGAATTATAGTGGTAATCAAATAATAGAAACTATCAGAGAATGTACTCGACTGTGGTCCAGAGCAAATGATGAAAAATGATGTCCGAACCGATGTCACAAACCTATATATGGAATATTGTATTAATACAAGATTTTGGGAATAAGAATAAATTAAACTAGTCAACTTCTAGATCATAAAGCCATTTCTATGTCAAAATAGTCAAACTAGGTCAACTCTAAGTCAAACCGATCAAACTTGGTCAAATTACCTATTTCTAGGTTGTATGAGTCTATCTCAATGATGTTGGGTTTATACACTATAAATCTAGGTCATACAAGATAAAGCTAGGATATTAAGATACTGTATCTCAGGATACGTAAACAAGAGATAAAATATAACACATATATACATATCAAACAATATTAAATATATAAATCCTAATTATAAATAGCTATGTGGATACCTTGGTTTTGAACCAACTCGGTATCGCACTACAAAACCTCCATTTTGATACCCAAACCCAATACCTTGGATATCCTCAATACCTTGGCATTTACCTTGGTATCTCAAGATAATGTCACTCTAGTATATATATTAACTACCCAACTATAACTATAAACTACCATACATTAATACTTATACAATATTATATACCTTATTTTAATCACCTTAGTATCAATCCATAATTATTTTACATCTATCATATTACTATGCCAATACCTACTATTCATACCTTGGTATATCTTAAGGTAATACTAATATCTACCCATATTAATACTAACATACAAGCTAACTCTATATACATTAACTACTAATATATCCACTAGCTAATCAACCTATTTAACTAACTACATGCTAAACATAACAACTACTAAATACCACTAACTACTAACATATGATACCTACTAGTGCATGGATACTTATATCTATATAATAACTTACCAACTACTAATGTATATCTATATATATATTATACATACATACATATAGATAGCTAAAAAAATGAATATATATCAAACTAAAAATATAATATACATAACTGCTAATTAAGAAATATATATATATATATATAACTAAAACTGCAAAACTGTCGTAGTTGGCCGCTGATGTCATCACTAATACTGCTGTTGATGTTGCCATTTACTGCTGCTGATGTTGCCATTTTGCTGCTGCTGCGGCTGTCGCTAACGCTGCTTTTGTTGTTGCTGTAGTTGCTGCTGTCACCAATACTGCTACTGCTGCTGTCGTTAAATGCTACTGCTGTTGCTGTAGCTGCTGATGTCGCTAATGTTGTTGTTGCCGCTGTTGCTAAACACTGCTATTGTTGCTAAATACTGCTGCTGCTGTCGCTATATCTTCGAACCCCCCTCTCTCTCTATTACATATAAATACACATAAATATATATATAACTACAACTATATAAATATGTATACACTCATATATATATATATATATATATATATATATATATCCACAATAACATATATTGTATAGCAACACGTATACATATATCTATAATACCACTAATACGTACACTTATATATATATATATATATATATATATATATATATATATATATATATATATATATATATATATATATATATATATATATATATATACTAACATATACATATATACACTACTATATTTGCATATATACTAATATAATTACTAGCTATTTCATTTGTAGAAATATAGCTACATATATACATATATACACATAGGTACATAAAAATATGGTACACTAACACATAAATAAATATATATATATATATATATATATATATATATATATATATATATATATATATATATATAAGTACATATTACAATAACTAAAAATAATAGAAAAAAAATAGATCTAGAAATAAATGCACAAACACATGGAGCGTATCACACCCGTATCCCACTAGATATAGGATACGCTTGTAACACGAGTCTACCACACATCCAAACGTACCTCGAAGGACACGAACAATTCTAATATATTAATTATGAATAATTCAAAGAGTCAAATACAAATCTACGTGTCCGTGTCAAAATATGACATGTTTAAAGTCCCGTGTCGGAGGAAAAACCCACAAATTAACACGTATCACCAAATTATTTGGATACGACCTACACGTACCCAATTGTGGACACGATACTAGCCCCAAACATACAAGCACATGCCAAATTGATCTATAGGACTAATTGACACACACAACAATTATCAATCTCAAAATTCCCCCAAAATTGACACAAAAAGCACCATAACTTTCTCAATAGGCCTCCTATGAACACAAAACCAAATCGTATGGATAGCTTATGCATATAGGTTGATTTCTCATGGTTAAATATCAGATTTATAACCTAAATTAAGGGGGAGAAACTAAATTATACCTATTGGAAGATGGATTCCCAATGAAACTTCCAATTTGGGTGAAATGAGCCTTCAACTTGTAGATACTTGCTCCTCTTTGTAGATCCTTGCTTTCTCCTTCTAGATCATTGCTTTACTAGACTCCAATAGTGATTTATGAAGGAATTGGGATGAAATTTGGTAGGGAATTGGTAGAATTTGGTTGAGAAAATTCAAGATCTAGATTTGGAATAAAAAATAAAGAGAGATAAAGTTTTTATTTCCTTTAAATAGGCCTCACTTGCCCCCTCCCTCAAGCTACTATGTAAAGTAAAAAATATACCTTGGGGCCTCTTATGAAAAAATTAATTAAGGAGGGAAGGTTCTAGTCTAATGGGATTAACTTAATTAATTCATCCTCCTAATGAATGGGCTTACTATTAGGCTCAATTCTAACTAGAATAAAATATTGGGTCCATGGATCTATTCTAAACTAGTTAGGTCTACTACACAAGTCCAAAAAAATAAATCTAACATGCTAACAATAAATAAATAATATAATAAATAAATATTTAACATGCACAATATTTAATTAATTATAAAATAACCAAAATACCCTTTTCTCGAAAATACGGTAGTGACAGCCTTTTACCAACTGATAGAAGCATGATAGATGCTGCTAGTGGAGGAGCTTTGATAGATAAAACTCCTGAGGCCGCAAGAAATTTAATTGCAAATATGGTGGCCAATTCTCAACAATTTGGCACTAGGCTAGATCTTCTACCTAGGCATGCTAAAGAGGTAAATATTTTTTTCCCTAGAACAAAAAATTGATAGTTTAACGTCTTTTCCTTGTGAAATGCCTGTAGGTAACATGCAAACTATGAAGGCTTATGGAATTTGTTCAGCAGCAGGGCATCCAACTGATATGTGCCCAACTCTTGAAGAGTAACCCAGTGAACAAGGAAATGTGGTAGGTGGCTTCCCTGGACAACCGCAAAGGAAATATGATCCATATTCAAACACGTACAATCCAGGATGAAGAGATCATCCAATGTTCAACTATGAGAATCCACAAACAAATCATCCTGTCAATCAAAATCGCCCAGGTTACCAACAGTACAAGCAGCCATATCCTAAACAATAACCAAGCCAAACTTCTAACTCCGGTATGACTTTAGAAGAGATTGTTAAATCTCTTACCACTAATACTTTACAATTTCAACAGGAGACAAGGGCAAGTATTCAAAGCTTGGACAATCAAATGAGATAAATGGCTACAACAATTAATAAGCTAGAGGCATAAAGTTTAAGAAAAATATCATCTCAAACAATAGTAAATACAAAAGGAAATGCAAGTGCAATCGTTTTGAGAAGCGATAAAGAGGTTGACATTCCAGTAAAAGAAGTACCTGCAACATCAAAATAAGAAGAAGAGAAAATTATTGTGGCAGACACAAACTTCCCTAATAATGATGAGGTACCCAATTATAAGTTTCCACCCCCTTCTAATTATAAGCCAGTACCTCATTTTCCTCAAGCTTTAGCAGAATCTAGAAAAATTGAACAGAATAATGAGCTATATGAAACTTTTCATAAATGTGAGGTAAATATTCCACTTTTAGATGTTATCAAACAATTACCTCGTTATACTAAAATTTTTAAAGAATTGTGTACAATAAAGAGAAAACAAAAGCTTAAAGGATATAAAAAGGTGAAAGTAGGGGAGAGTGTTTCTGTAGTATTTATTGAAAACTCCCAACGAAATGCAAAGATCCTGAAATATTTACTATCCCTTATAAGATAGGTAACAATAAATATGAGAAAGCCATGTTAGATTTAGGAGCTTCTATCAATGTCATGCCATATTCTATATATGAATCTTTAAATATTGGACCTCTGAATAAAAATAGTGTTGTAATTCAATTGGCTGATAGATCTAATGCCTATCCTATGGGAGTAGTTGAGTATGTTCTTGTACAAATTGATACTTCAGTTTTTCTTGCTAATTTTTATGTGCTTGATATAAAAAATGGCGATCAAACTGCTCTAATTTTTTTGGGAAGACTATTATTTTTAAAGACATCCAAGACTAAATAGATGTTCATAGTAGCACACTTACTTTGGAATTTGATAGTGAAATTGTTAAATTTAATATTTATGATGCCATAAAATATTATGATGATGATAATACTGTTTATTCTATTGATGTGGTTGATTCTTTAGCACAAGATATTTTTGAACTTGATGGCAAAGATGGATGGAAGTAGCCATTAGTGAGCATCTTGAAAAAGAGCATAAGGAGTTAACTTTGAGTTCTAATTTGAAGGAAACTGTTGCAGTATTAAATGATTTTCCAAAAATACAACAGTCAGGTAACGTTTCTTATATTTCATTATCAATTTCTAACAAGAGGTCTTTACCCTCTATTTTGCAGGCCTTCATTCCAGACTTGAAGCCTCTCCATAGTCACCTCAAGTATATGTGTCACCCCCATATTTCAGATTAGGGGTATTTTCGTCTTTTCAAAATTAATGTGTAAATGATTTATAATATTTGATTATATTTAAATTGTCGTAATTTTATTTCGTTGTTACGCCTTACCGTTGCTTCGATATTTGGAGCGCTACCCTAGCCTTTGCCTTCCAAAAAATTCCACAACATTGTCCTAGACGTGCCTGCCTTCTTTTCTGACCCTTGTGTAACTTATAATTATGTTCTCTTGTGCTTCATTTTAGTCGCACAATATTAGTCGCGGACGTGTTTATTTAATTTGATATAAATTCAAACTTGTATCCTTGTGCGTTCCAATCAAAATTGGAGATACAATCTCGACTTATTTCGTGCAACCAAAATTAGGATAATATTCTATTCTGAGTCTACTTCATTCATGACACTTGTGTCCCACTTAATTTCAGTCCCTTGTACTTCTAATTTATTTTAGAACACCAATTTTATTTATTTTAATTTGATTAAACCATAAATTCAACTTTGTGCAATTTTCCAATTGTTGGGCACTTTTGTGCAAAAGTGCATTAAGGTGTCCACCCTATTGGGCACAATACGTGAATAAACCTATTTCTCCTTCGTGGGTATTTTTTCATAATTTTTAGGAGTGTGTAATTCAACACCAAGCTCCTTAAGACCCTGGTCCTCCAAACCTTGAACCGATATAATCCGAGCCATCCTTTTGAACCCATTTAAATCATGGCCCTTGAAATCCTACATGAGAAGACCCAATCCCAAGAGGGCTTTGACCAAGTCAACAATTTTAGGTCAAACCAAGACCTACACATATAAATATCCTCTTATTTTACTTTTTCTTTTTCTTTATTTCTATTCCAACCCTAAACACCTAAGTTCCAGCTGACATCCCCCTTCATCCATGTTCCCCGTTCGACCACCGGAGCCGGCCGTCTTCCCCTGCGTCTCTTCAGCCTCGCCCGAGTTCACCGCCCCCACACGCCGACTGTAAAGTAAAACCCGACACCTTCTCCTCCCCGTCTCAGCAGACCCCGGCTCATCTGCCGATCTCTTCGACCGACTCCATCCTCCCTGGCCCCCGAGATCCAACTCCTCGACACCACGGATCTCACCACCACCATTATCATCCAGACCTCCTTCCCTCTGCTATCTCCCTCTCCTTTGCCTAGCCGAGATCTCGCCGGAGACTTGTTGGAGCAGACCACCCACTGACCCGTCGGACTGTTCGCCTGAATCGCTAGGCCATAGCCACGCCCAGACCTCCTTCCCTCTGCTATCTCCCTCTCCTTTGCAGTGCACGACCACCCGAGCCTGCCTCCTCCTCGTCGATCCAACTGCACCGAGCAACCCGAGCCTCCCCAAGCCCGCCGGAGCCCGGCCATCTCCCTCGCCACGGCCGGAGACTCCTCCACAGCGCCTGACCTGCTCGTCTCTGCCTCCACGTTGAGCCCCTCAACTGAACCACCATGACTGCCTGCACATCCGCTGATACCACGCTCGCCCCGACCGCCTGATCCCAGTCGAGCACCTCGCCGGAGCCGACGTCCAGACCCGCCTGCATCATCTTCCTATTATTTCCAGTCGACACCACCACCACCGGGCCATTATTCCCGGCTATCCTCCTCGCCGGAGCCGTTGTACCCCGCCTCGTCATCACCTCCCCCTCGTCGTCCTCTCCTCGACTAGGCACCCTGAGCACCTCGCCTGGAAAGCCTCGGCCACCCCTGGTCGTCATCATCACCATGACCTTCACCATTGCGATCACCATTACCACCATCGTCGTTGTCAACACCATCACCATCATCATCATCATCTTTATCTTCATCATCGTCGTCAAACACCGTCGCCATCGTCGTCATCATCATCATCGCCGCGCTCGTGCCCGTGCGCAGGTTCGTTCCTACACTCATTCAGGATTTTGTACGTATGCGTATAGTATACCTTTAGTATATGTATATTTAGTTACTTATTAGTATAGGTTGAGATGTATTTTGGTATATATATATATATATATATATATATATATATATATATATATATATATATATATATATTATATGCATTCATTTAGTATATATGTATGTATGTATGTATATATTTTGTATATGGGTATTTTTTAATTGGTATAGTATGTACATATATTTAGTATGTGTACATTATTCAATATGATGTATATATATATTGTTCAACTAGTATATATTATATATGTAATTAATTGGTATACATATATTGTATATGTATTTAATTTGGTATATATATATATATATATATTATAAGTATTAATGCTAGTTAATAATAATATAATTATATATGTACTAGGTGACCCGAGCATAATTACGGATACCCTGTAGCTACCTTGACCTGTGACCGTGAAACATGTTAGAAGAATGCCATATGTACACCGACGTACTGGCAAGACCGTATCACCGACTGTCTGTTTTGTACAGCATTTGCAGACGCAGCACCGTGCAATTTGACGCACACTGACCCTAGTTGACCAGTATCATACCTAGCATAGCCCTGAGTCCAGTGTATTTATAAGTATGTATTAGAGTAATGTCTGATGCAATATTGTATTATATGTTGTCTTTAGGACTGTTGGATTTCAGACAAGATTCGGAAACAGGCATTGGTATTGCCAACAGCAGGACCACAGGCGAGTACATTCTCTGACAGTTTCTATTATATTGATTATCTCTATAACTCTTGTTGTATAGCGTACATGACTCTGACACTGTTCTTTACACGAGTTGGCATCATTGAGACCTGTCACGAGGAGTCATAATCTGGAATCCATCGTGCTGGCTGGAGAAAAGGGAAAATATTAGTAGCTTATGTGATCATACCCAACTTTACATGCATCATAGCTCACCTACATCTCACGTCGGTGCAGCCTGACCATTACATGCCTCATTGCTGTTATATGTGGTTAGCCTGACTATTACATGCATCATAGCTATCTGGATGGTTAGCCTGACCTTACAAGGATGATCGCTAACCAATGTAATGAGTCTTATCAGTCCCAAGTCGATCACATGATATGCTAATATTTCACACACTTAGTTAGATGATTCTTGACATGTATCTCTAGTATATTGATCTAACATCTTCACATGTTCTAGTTATTGTTCTTGTACACACTTACATACCAGCTTATTCTTCTTGAGTGTACTTGTATTTTTATTTCATTGCTAGATGTATATTGATGATGATGTTCCAGTATTTTTTTATTCCAGCATTCCCTTATTCCAGTATTCTTATTGCCAGTTATCCATAAATGTCTTGTATTTCTTTATACTGTGTTATAGTTTTTGTCAATATACATGGAACTGCTGTTAGAGGTATATTTTGTTCCAATCCTGACTGGATATTTTTTCTAGACTGCGACTTAGAGGACTTGTTTTCGACATACTTGGAGACTGGATGTTATTGATTGCAGGTTAGACTATTTATTGTTGTTTAGACTTGTCTTGTATTTTATTGCTTGCTTCGATATCTCATCGTGCTTTAGCTTATGTGATTGAGTATATTCCATATTATATTGTGATATCTGTGTCTCCTTATGGAGTTGGATATTCGTGAGAGATTGATTAGATAGTATCATGACCTAGACAGCGTTCTACCGTCGATGTTGCGGCGTAGGCTGGACGTACCCACGCTCTCGTACCTCCAAAATCCGGGTGCGGGTCGTGACACATTTTTAGTGGTGGCCCATGCAGGTCAGACTTCGCAAGTTATGCGATGTCGTGGTAGTACGACGTCTTAGTTGTACTACTGCGTGCCTGCTATAGAATATAGGACATAGGTTACTAGGATAAGAGAGGATACTCAATCACAAAAAAATCTTGAGAGATTCCTGGGATGACCCCTTGAGAATCTTGTTATTATTTCCAATTTAAATATTTTTCCTTGTTTCCGTCTGCTCTCGCTTGTTGTTATTGAACTTGATTTTTGTTGATCAGTTATTAAATTTAAATCTTGGTATCATTATTGAATTTGATTCTTGTTGACCAGTTGTGAAATTTAATTCTTGGTATTGTTGTTGAGTTGATTTCATATCGAGATAAATTTTACGGGCTAAAATTTACGGTATCATCTAATGACATATATTGATGAGGACAGTGAGAAAGGTAAAACGTCTACTTTGGTTATGGAACCTAGAGTTTATCGCAGCCATATTAGCTGTCGTGACGAGAACGTAGGAACCTGACTTGGATGTACATACTTTAGTTATAAAATTTAGAGTTTCTCACAGTCATACCGGTTGGCGTGGCGAGAATTCTAGATGACATGATTATAGAGTTACATACCTAAGTTACGAAACCTGTCGTTTATCGCATCTATGCTTACTGGCGTGGCGATGATTCTGAGTGTCATGATTTCGGATAGACGTGTATGATTATCAGGTCGTATCTTAAATTAGTTCTTAAAGTATCATCTCAAGACTTATCTATTTCTGTTATTCCAGGACTTTGTTCCATCGCTTCTTTTTCTGTTATTCCAAGACTTATCTATTTCTTTACTTATCTAAAGATACCTTCAGTCCTTAATCCAGTTCCTTTTTTAGCTTCTTTTCCTTGAGGATTCCTTGTTAGTATAATAATTAGTGACTTGCAATTTTGTTTGTGTCTTGTATTAGTGTTGACTGAGTGTGACTTGTGAGTTTGTAAGTATTTCTTGGTTGGACATGTGAGCAGTAGGCATTAATCTAGAGATAACCCATAGCATAGTACCTTGTAGCAATAGCTCTAGGATAGGTGTCATTATAGTACTATAAGTAGAAGGAGAGTATAGAGTATCAGTGATAGTTCCAAGAGTTACTATCAGAGCCAGCATACCCGTTCTGGATAGTCATGAATTTATATAGCTGGGTGATCCATGTAAATAATTAAGTATTGAGGAAATTGTATTAAAAGTTAATAGAGCATGATATTCAATTTGATGGTCGATACTTGGGTGTGTCAAGAGTAAAGAAGTGCATATGCATAAAGGAAACTAATGAGTGTTAAATAGTAGGAGGATACCCATAAGTGTATAAGAAAGTGTGAGAGAATAAGAATGCATTATGCTAAGTAGTGAGACTTGTGTTACAGATAAAAGTAGGGCCTTGATAGGTTATTTGATCTGAGTGTACCGATATATGACTAATGATGGATGTATCACCGATATTGAGGCAAGTGATGTGTTGGAAGCAATATGTGAAAGAGTGTCTAAAATATTTTGTGCATGGTGGGTGATAAGTATCAGAAAACGAAAGTTCATAAAAGTGGAAACATAAGTATTAGAAAATTCTAATGGCGTGTCATGGGTTAAGAAATATCAAGATGGATCATGTAAGGTATGAAGTGTATCACAGACTAGTATAACAGGCTGAAAAAGGTTAAAAGAAGATACGTATACATCAATCGAGAAATGGAACCATATGCCTGCCTTTGAGAGTGAAGTAAAACGTATGAATTATAGAAAGTGCAAGTGATCATAAGTTCTAGCCAATGTGACGAGGTGATCTAATGATGGAACTAGTGTTACCATACCAATAGTGCTAGTAATTCTATATCAAGGATTTATTGAGAATGGTGCTAATAACTGTAAGTACTTCGTGTGATAATAATTAGATTGGTATACCAGTTAATATAGATAGAAAATTATTGGAGAAAATACGTGTGATAATAACTTTGATTATTGGGAGTAATATTGCAAGTAATCCGGGCAGTAGAAATTTTAGTACACAGTTGAGAGTTGTAGACAATTGGTGTATTGTGTGCACCCTGAGTATTAGAGACTGTGAGTATTTATATGTATACTTGTGGATTTAAATTTATAATTTGAGGAGTGAAAATGAATTTCAATTTTTAAAGAATTTTTGAGGAGTAGAGATTTTATGTTATTAAATTTTTGAGGATTCAAATTCAATTCAATAAACATAGTCAAAGCTATAAAGATTTTGGAAGCAATTAGAAATTTATTTCGATATTTGTGCATTTGACTTGTGAGGAAAGTATATGCATTTTATTTTAAATCGTTCGAGAAGTAAATTTTGATGATTTTATTTTGAGGATAAAATTTTATGGTGGGTAAGAAATGTAAATTGTATAAGAGTAGATGGTGTGCATGTGTAAGGATCTATTGGCTTGAGCATGCTTGAGATGGCACTGCAATTAGACTTGGGTGTCCATCTAGAGTTGTATTAGAGATGAGTAGTACTTAGTATGGTGTGTTGCACTTGGCGTACACTTGAGTGATAAGAACAACTAGTATAAACAATTGCAGTTGGTACGAGAGCTAGCAGTGGGTGTGCTAGTAGTACAAACGGTGATACCGAAGGATAGGGGTATCAAACTTCAGATGCATCATTTGATCGATGATTATGTTAAGAGGTCCTTGGTATCAGAATTTGGTATTAATAGACAGATATGTGCAATATGGATGTATCCATGGATATCTTGTAGACTAGTGATTAGTTGATATGGGTAACAGTGTATAGGACAGGAATTTATGAATAAATGTGCCAGAGTTAAGTGTATGATAGAGATTGAAGATGTCCCAAGTAATGGGTTGGAAGGCTATATTCTGTTCTTTCCTTCTGTTCCTTTCCGTCTATTGGGTTGATTAATTTTCTAGTACCATAGCTTGCCTTAATGATTCTCTTTCTAGAATATAGTTAATAGTACCCCTCGACAGAGACTACAATACCATGACAAAAGAGACTATGACCATGCATGTTTCATCTAGATTGCATATTTTATCTAGATTACGTGTTATATTGCGTGTTATATGACTATAGGTAGGATTCTCATAGACTTTGACTGTTGAGGGTTTGATCGTAGTGAAGAATTAATGAAGAGGTTATGATTTGACAAAGAGGGACAATGTGTCTTAAATTTCGAGGATAAATATTTATTTAAATGAAGAGAGTTGAGAATTTAATATGACAGAATTAACGATTTGTTAAATCATAAATTTTATGAAGATTGTGGTATGATTGAATGTCACAAACATTTGAGGAAATTAAGGAGATTATCATTATATTCATTGGCCTGCAAGTTATGAACTTATATTGAATATGGTATTTGAAGATTTTATAACTATTACATTATTTGAGTATTGTGTGGAAAAAGAATCGAGGAATAAGATCACTAACGGAATAGTATTTTCGGATGAGATTTCCTAAATTTTATAAATATGCATTGACTGGATTTCAATTAAAGGATTGGATAGTAAATTTCGTATTTAGTGATTTACTCAAAATTTGAGGAGTAAGATGATTAATGGGTTAGTGTTTGAATACAAACTTTTTGGATGAGATTTTAAATTTTATAAATGTGCGTTGATTGGATTTAAGATTAGAGGATTGGATATTAAATTTTTGAGTATTTAATTATTAACATCAAATTTTTGAGGAGATTATGATACGACTGGAATTTAATTTTTAAATTTGAGGATCAGAAATATGATATTTATAGAATTATGAAAGTTGGTGAAATAACAATATGGATTTGCTTCAGGATTATGTGATTTGATAAATTTAAAATTTTGCTGGAAAATAAATAAATAATGAATAAATACAACTGTTGAGGATCTTAAATTTCGAGGACAAAATTCTTTTAAGGAGGGTAGATTTGTCACCCCCATATTTCAGATTAGGAGTATTTTCGTCTTTTCATAATTAATGTGTAAATGATTGTATAATATTTGATCATATTTAAATTGCCATAATTTTATTTCATTGTTGCGCCTTACCGTTGCTTCAATATTTGGAGCGCTACCCTAGCCTTTGCCTTCCAACAAATTCCATAACATTGTCCTAGACGTGCCTGCCTTCTTTTTCGACCCTTATGTAACTTATAATTATGTTCTCTTGTGCTTCATTTTAGTCGCACAATATTCGTCGCGGACGTGTTTATTTAATTTGATATAAATTCAAACTTGTATCCTTGTGCGTTCCAATCGAAATTGTAGACACAATCTCGACTTATTTCGTGCAACCCAAATTAGGGTAATATTCTACTCTGAGTCTACTTCATTCATAACACTTGTGTCCTACTTAATTTCAGTCCATTGTACTTCTAATTTATTTTAGAACACCAATTTCATTTATTTTAATTTAATTAAACCGTAAATTCAACTTTGTGCAATTTTCCAATTGTTGGGCACTTTTGTGCAAAAGTGCATTAAGGTGTCCACCCTATTGGGCACAATACGTGCATAAACCTATTTCTCCTTCATGGGTATTTTCCATAATTTTTGGAGTGTGTAATTCAACACCAAGCTCCTTAAGACCTTGATCCTCCAAACCTTGAACCGATGTAATCCGAGCCATCCTTTTGAACCCATTTAAATCATGGCCCTTAAAATCCTACATGAGAAGGCCCAATCCCAAGAGGGCTTTGACCAAGTCAACAATTTTTAGGTCAAACCAATACCTACACATATAAATATCCTCTTATTTTACTTTTTCTTTTTCTTTATTTCTATTCCAACCCTAAACACCTAAGTTACAGCCGACATCCCCCTTCATCCCTGTTCCCCGTTCGACCACCGGAGCCGGCCGTATTCCCTTGCACGCTCTTCAGCCTCGCTGGAGTTCACCGTCCCCACACGCCGATTGCACCATGAAACCCGACACCTTCTCCTCCCCGTCTCAGCAGACCCCGGCTCACCTGCCGATCTCCCCGACCGACTCCATCCTCCCTGGCCGCCGAGATCCAACTCCTCGATACCACGGATCTCACCACCACCATTATCATCCAGACCTCCTTCCCTCTGCCATCTCTCCCTCTTTCGCCTAGCCGAGATCTCGTCGGAGACATGCTCGAGCAGACCACCCGCTGACCCGCCGGACTGTTCGCCTGAATCACCAAGCCGTAGCCTCGCCAAGCCGACCAACCTGCAGTGCACGACCACCCGAGCCTGCCTCCTTATCGACCCAACTTCACCGAGCAGCCCGAGCCTCCCCAAGCCCGTCGGAGCCCGGCCATCTCCCTCGCCACGGCCGAAGACTCCTCCACAGCGCCTGACCCGCTCATCTCCGCCACCACGTCGAGCCCCTCAACTGAACCACCATGACTGCCTGCATATCCGCTGATCTCGCGCTCGCCCCGACCGCCTGATTCCAGGCGAGCACCTCGTCGGAGCCGACTTCCAGACCCGCCTGCATCATCTTTCCACTATTTCCAGTCGACACCACCACCACCTGGCCATTATTCCCGGCCATCCTCCTCGCCGGACGCACTGTACCCTGCCTCATCATCACCTCCCCCTCGCCATCCTCTCCTCGACTAATCACCCTGAGCACCTCGCCTAGACAGCCCCGGCCACCCCTGCTCATGATCATCACCATGACCTTCACCATAGCGATCACCTTCACCACCATCGTCGTTGTCAACACCATCGCCATCATCTTCATCACCATCGTCATCATCGTCGTCAAACACCGTCGCCAACGTCGTCATCAACGTCGTCGTCATCATCGTCGTGCTCGTGCCCGTGTGCAGGTTCGTTCCTACCCTCATTCAGGATTTTATACGTATGCGTATAGTATACCTTTAGTATATGTATATTTAGTTACTTATTAGTATACGTTGAGATGTATTTTGGTATATATATATATATATATATATATATATATATATATATATATATATATACATATATATATATATATATAGTATATGCATTCATTTAGTATGTATGTATGTATGTATGTATATATTTTGTATATGGGTGTTTTTTAATTGGTATAGTATGTACATATATTTAGTATGTGTATATTATTCAATATGATGTATATATATATTGTTCAACTAGTATATATTATATATGTAATTAATTGGTATACATATATTGTATATGTATTTAATTTGGTATATATATATATATATATATATATATATATATTGTAAGTATTAATGCTAGTTAATAATAATATAATTATATATGTACTAGGTGACCCGAGCGTAATTACGGATACCTCGTAGCTACCTTGACATGTGACCGTGAAAAATGTTAGAAGAATGCCATATGTACACCAACGTACTGGCAAGACCGTATCACTGACTGTCTGTTTTGCACCGCATTTGTAGACGCGACACAGTACAATTTGACGCACACTGACCCTAGTTGACCAGTATCATACCTAGCATAGCCCTGAGTCCAGTGTATTTATAAATGTGTGTTAGAGTAATGTCTGATGCAATATTGTATTATATGCTGTCTTAAGGACTGTTGGATTTCAGACAAGATTCGAAAACAGGCATTGGTATTGCCAGCAGTAGGACCACAGACGAGTACATTCTCTGACAGTTTCCATTATATTGATTATCTCTATAACTCTTGTTGTATAGCGTACATGACTCTGATACTGTTCTTTACACGAGTTTGCATCATTGAGACCTGTCACGAGGAGTCGTGATCTGGAATCCATCGTGCTAGCTAGGGAAAAAAAGGAAATATTAGTAGCTTATGTGATCATACCCAACTTTACATGCATCATAGTTCACTCACATCTCACGTCGGTGCAGCCTAACCATTACATGCCTCATTACTGTTACAAGTGGTTAGCCTGATAATTACACGCATCATAGCTATCCGGATAGTTAGCCTGACCGTACAAGGATGATCGCTAACCAATGTAATGAGTCTTATCAGTCCCAAGCCGATCACATAATTTGCTAATATTTTACACACTTAGTTAGATGATTCTTGACATGTATCTCTAGTATATTGATCTAGCATCTCCACATGTTCTAGTTATTGTTCTTGTACACACTTACATACCAGCTCATTATTCTTGCGTGTACTTGTATTTCTATTTCATTACTAGATGTATATTGATGATGATGTTCCAGTATTTCTTTATTCCAGCATTCCCTTATTCCAGTATTCTTATTGCCAGTTATCCTTATCTGTCTTGTATTTCTTTACACTGTGTTATAGTTTTTGTCAATATACATGGAACTGCTGTTAGAGGTGTTTTTCGTTCCAATCCTGACTGGATATTTTTTCCAGACTGCGACTTAGAGGACTTGTTTCCGACATACTTGGAGACTGGATGTTATTGATTGCAGGTTAGACTATTTATTGTTGTTTAGACTTGTCTTGTATTTCATTGCTTGCTTCGATATCTCATCGTGCTTTAGCTTATGTGATTGAGTATATTCCATATTATATTGTTATATATGTGTCTCCTTATGGAGTTGGACATTCGTGAGAGATTGATTAGATAGTATCATGACCTAGACAGCGTTCTACCGCCGATGCTGCGGCGTAGGCTAGACGTACCCACGCTCTCGTGCCCCCAAAATTCGGGTGCTGGTCGTGACAATATGTTTCTTGGAGATGGAGGAACGTTACTAGTGATCATCTCCAATAAACTTAGTGTAACACAAGAAGAAAAGCTTGTGCAGGTCCTTAAGGAGCATAAGATGGCTATTGGTTGGACAATTGCGAATATAAATGGAATTAGCCCGTCTACATGCATGCATCGCATCTTACTTGAGGAAGGAGCAAAATCTTCCTGTCAACCACAAAGAAGAATAAACTCACCCATGATGGAGGTAGTAAAAAATGAGATCCTAAAACTTTTTAAAGTTGGTATGATCTATCTTATTTCGGATAGCCAGGTAGGTCAGCCCGGTGTAAGTGGTTCCTAAAAAGACCGAGATAACTGTCGTAAAGAATCAAAATGATGAGTTAGTTCCCACTCGTGTCCAGAATGGGTGGAGATTTTGTATAGATTATAGAAAATTAAATGTTGGAACCCGCAAGGTCTACTTTTCTTTACCTTCTATTGATCAAATGCTTGAAAGGTTAGCTGGTCATTCTTACTATTATTTTCTTGATGGTTATTTAGGTTATTTTCAAATTAAAATTGCTCTGGAGGATCAAGAAAAGACAACTTTTACATACCCATTTGGAACTTTTGTATATCGTCGCATGTCATTCGGTCTTTGCAATGCCCCAGCTACTTTCCAAAGGTATATGGTTAGCATATTTTTAGACTATGTTGAGCATATTATAGAAGTATTTATGGATGATTTCACAGTTTATGGAGACATTTTTGATAAATGCTTGCATAACCTTACACTTGTTCTTCAAAGATGCATACAAACTAATCTTCTGTTAAACTCTGAAAAATGCTATTTTATGGTTGAACAAGGTATAGTTTTGGGTCATATTATTTCATCTAAGGGAATTGAGGTAGATAAAGCCAAAATTAATATTATTCAATCTTTACTGTATCCCACCAATGTGCAGGAAGTTTGTTCTTTTCTTGGACATGCAGGTTTTTATCGAAGATTCATCAAAGACTTCTCCAAAATAGTGTTACCCCCTTGCAAGTTGCTACAAAAGATGTGGCTTTTGAATTCTATGAGGCATATATAAAGGACTTTGATACACTAAAGAAACTATTAACTTATACCCCAGTTATCCATCCCCCTGACTGGAATATGCCTTCCGAGATAATGTATGATGCAAGTGATTATGCAATAGATGTTGTTTTCGGTCAAATGATTGGAAGAGCATCTCACACCATTTATTATGCTTCAAGAACTTTGAATGATGCTCAGAGAAATTATTCTACTACTAAAAAAGAACTTTTAGCTGTTGTTTTGCTTTAGAAAAATTTTGATCTTATTTTCTTGGTACTAAAGTCAATGTTTATTGTGATCATGGAACTCTTTGTTATTTTATGACGAAGAAAGAGGCAAAACTAAGGTTAATTCGATGGATACTTCTTTTGAGTGAATTTTATTTGGAGATCAAAGACAAAAGAGGGACAAAAATTTGTGTTGCAAATCATTTAAGTCGCTTAGTCCATGTGGAGGATGAACTTTGTCTACAAAAAATATTCCCTAACAAGCAATTGTTTGCTTCAAGTGTGACATTACCATGGTATGCAAATATTATAAATTATTTGGTTACAAATATGTTTCCTCCTGGGTTGTCAAAGGCTCAAAGAGATAAGATCAAAAGTAATGCCAAATACTATATATAGGATGACCCATACTTGTATAAGCATTATACAGATCAAGTGATAAGAAGGTGCATTCATGAAAATAAAATTATTTTAATTCTCACCTTTTGTCATTCTTATGCATGTGGAGGACATTTTGGAGCTAAGAGGGCAGCAAGAAAAGTATTAGAATATGGTTTCTATTGGCCGTCTTTATTTCGTGATTTATATTTTTTTTGTAAAACATGCAATAATTGCCAAAAGACAAGTAATATATCTCAAAGGAATGAAATGCCACAAAATCTTATACTATTTTGTGAAATTTTTGATGTTTGGGGCATCGATTTTATGGGATCGTTTCATGTATCTTTTGGTTATGTTTATATTTTTCTTGTTGTTGATTATGTATCAAAATGGGTAGAAGATAAAGCTACCAGGACAAATGATTCTAAAGTTGGTGCAGATTTTATCAAGTCCAACATATTCTCCAGGTTTGGGATTCCAAGAGCCTTAATAAGTGATCTAGGCACTCACTTTTACAATCGAACTGTGGAGACGTTGCTGAGAAAGTACCATGTGACCCACAAGGTGTTAACTGCCTATCATCCAGAAACAGGTGGACAAGCAGAAGTGTCAAATAGAGTGATCAAGTCGATCAATGAGAAGACGGTCAATCCAAGTAGAAAAGATTGGAGTTTGTGCTTGGATGATGCTTTGTGGACTTATAGAACTGCATACACGATGCCTATCGATATATCACCTTACCGGTTGGTGTTTGGAAAACCATGTCATCTACCTACTGAGTTAGAACACAAGGTTTATTGGGCTATCAAGAGTTTCAATATGAGGACATATGAAAATGGAGAACATATAAAGTTACAACTACAAGAGTTGGAAGAAATTTACAATGACGCCGATGAGAATGCTCAAAATTACAAAGAGAAGATGAAGGCTTTTCATGACAAGATGATCTCTAGGAAGGAGTTTCAAGTTGGTCAAAAAGTTTTTCTATATCAGTCATGACTTCGTCTGTTTCCGGATAAATTGTGTTCTTGTTGGATTGGACCTTTTATTGTTACTAATATTTTTTTATCATGGTGCAGTTGAAATTCAAAGTTTAGCAACTTCCAAAGTGTTTAAGGTAAATGGACAAAGGCTCAAGCTTTTCTATGAAGGTTTCAAAGTAGAGAATGTGGATGAATTGGACCTTGAGGATCCAATTTGTACCAATTTGAGGAAACATCCACGACAATAAACAAATGCAACCTAAGGGGAGTTTGTTCTTGTTTTTTTTTTTGCATTTACCCTTACATTGGGGACAATGTCTATTTTAATTGTGGGGGAGGGAATTTACTTTATTTTATTTTAAGCAGTTTTAGTTTGATTTTTTTCCAAAAAAAGAAGATTTTTTTTAATAAATAAATCATTATAATGTTTTTGTGGTTTTCAAAGAATTTTGGTTGTGTATGTCATGAGTAAGATTCAACTAAATTTGAAATTTTCATAACGTGATTGAATAAGTACTATTTTCAACTTAGAATTAATTAGTCTGGTTATTTTTCTTGAGGATGGTAGTGACTAAATTTGGTAGACAAAAAGCCGATGAAAGCCGGTGAGATTTTTGACACATCAGTCTCATTATTCTTTTATGAGAGAGATTCTTTCATGGATTTGTTTCTCTAGAACTTGTTTTGATTCTCTTCGAGGTCATATTGACACATGCATGCATAAACATGATTAAGGCCCTCTTTGTTATAAGCTACATAAGCCAAATAGCCTACCTTATAATTAATTTTCCCTTTGTTGAACCCCTTTTAGCCATATTGCTTTTATTTTTGTGAACCCACAGTACAAGCTTTACACCTGGAAAAAAAAATTCTTTACCCAAGCAGCAAAGCTAGTGGAGCATTGTTTATCATTAATGATATGTATGGGTGTGCAAGAAATAAGTGTGGGGGTGTCTGAATTTGGGTATGCCTACAACCAAAAATAAAAATAATAAATTGAACATATTTTCATGCTCAAATTATTGAGTTCCATTATTGTTCTAAAGAAAGAGAAAAGGAGAAAAAAAAAGAAAAATCAAAAAAAAGAAAAAAAAGGGAAAGAAAGAAAAAGGTGGAAGTTGTTTTACATAGTTTAAATTCTTCAAAAGACAAATTGAAGAAAATGCTAAATGGAGTGATTGATTTTACATGTCTTATATATTGATCTTGAGTTGATTCTTTTTTTACTCCACTAGTTTTGATGGCTTTTGAGCTCCACTTCCAAATATATTCCACCTTAATCCTAAGACATGTTACAAACCATAAAAATTTCTTATAATTTATGTTATGCAAGTGATCCGAGTGGTGGAGAATGAGAAGATATATAAACTTATGGTAGATCATCTATTTTGGAATGTGTCACGCCCCAGTCCCAAAATACGAAGGACCAGGACACGTAAGCATGTCAGCCGCATGTATATAGAAACTCCAATATATGGAAACCATAACACATGAGTACGCTGTATCATGAACAATAATTCACAAGTGGTATATATTTATCATAAGTCACAGAGCATAACTAAATCTCATCCACAGAAATCAATGAATAAATGAATAACCAATAACTATGTAGCTAGATCTCAATATAACGTATCTAATGATGATAGTCGGATGGAAATAAATCAACTACCAACTAGGATATAAAAAAACCATAATATAAATACCACACCTAAAAAATTACGAGGCTCGAAGAGAAGACTAGCTCGGAATGTAAGTAACCAGTCCGGATCTGCGCTCCAGCGAATACTCCTGAACATCTACACCTGGAAAGGGACCAGGTCCTCAGAGGGATGTAACAAGATACATAGAAGCATGCCATAAAGTAAATATTGAATAAATAAAAGGGGTACGCTAACCATCTAAATAAATGCAAATTTGAGGACAACTTTGAGTGTATGGGAGAGTGTAGGCTAGACATATGCTGACGTAATTCACCAATCGTGACAACTGGCTAGTATATGCCACATATGCCCCTATACCAGGGTGCAATGTAATATAATAACGTCCATACCGCTCCGAAGAACGGGGAATCTGCATAATATAAGGTCCATACCGCTCCGAAGAACGGGAAATCTGAATAATATAACGTCTATACCGCTCCGAAGAATGGGGAATCTAAATAAAGGAAGTGGGTGTCCCATACGCCTACTAGTACTCCTCCCTGCCCAATGTAGATATACAAGTCGTGAACACGACGTGGATATCTCGTACTATAATGCAAGTCTCTATAGAAATAAATACTAAGCTAAATACCGTTACACGTGTTGCTCACACCGATGGCTAGTCGAGTATGAGGCACGCGTCCCTACATGAACTCACTCTGTGACGTGTAATGATACGTGTCAAGGCATGGGAGTCATACCAATAACTCCACAACTTTAGGTGGGTCTACTAGACACTAGGTCAGACACAAGTCCTAACGTCAACGCCTTCGTTGACTGCACCCGAGTCTCTCTCGGATGCGCACAGTTATATAATATTAAAATAAATAAATATGCGACTAAGTAATAACTGAATTTAAACAGTACAACAAGGCAAGGTATACTTGCCTGGCAAGAAAGCTGCGTAGTACTAATAACCTGCTCCAGAAGTCGGGCAGAACAATCCGATGGTCCTATGTACATATAATATAATACAATACAATATCAGTCATTACACTATCACATACTCAACCATAAATACCTTGAACTCAGGGCATAGCTAGGTATGTCACTGATCAACTAGGGTCAAATGTGCGTCTAATCGCACGGGTGTCGCGTCTGTAATCGCTGTGCAGGACAGACAGTCCAAATGATATGTGGGTTGCCAGTACGTCAATATACATAATGGCAGTCTGCTAACAATATTACATGGTCACAGGTCGACGTAACTACGGGATATCTGTGGTTACACTCGGGTCACCTAGTAAATATATACATTATTATTTATCTATCATATCTCATTAATACTTATAATATATATACACCAAATAAATACATATACCATATATATATATATATATATATATATATATATATATATATATATGTATGTATATATACTTATTAAATACGTATGCAATATATATATTGTATATACACTAATTGGATTTATACTATATGTATATATTAACATATACTAGGGATACATATATAATACATATACATATGTATTTACATATACCAATATTAATATTAAACATACACATATACTAATGCTAATACGTACTTACCATTATGAAGCAGGGCAGGAACGAACCTGCGCACAGGCTCGAAATCGATGATGACGGCGATGTTGTTGATGACGATGATGACGACGATGATAATGGCGACGATGACGAAGATAGTTAAGGTGATGACGACGACGACGATGGCGATGATGATGGTGAAGGTGTTGGTGATGGTGAAGGTGTTGTTAATGGTGAAGATGTTGCTAATGGTGAAGATGAAGAGATAAGGATGATGATGATGGCAATGGTGATACAGGTGGTGATGATGATGGGTCTGCCAGTGCTGATAGGGAAGAGGGGGAGGAGCTCAGGGTGTGGCGAGGCTGATGGCGTGGTGGTTGAGGCGTTGTGCAGCGGCGGAGGAAGGTGGGTGGATTGCGGGTCAGGTGGAGGAAGAGGAGAGAGCAGGGAGGAAGGAGTTCGAGGTGGAGGAGAGGAGAGGTTCAGGGAAGAGGGTGGCTGTACTGGGCTATCGTCGGCAAGGTTGAAGGGAAGGAGATGGAGGCTGGTGATGACAAGGAGCGGGGAGAGGACAGCGGGTCGATGGTAATAGTGCAGTCGGCTCGGGATCAAGCGGAGGGGAACGAAGACAATGGTGGTGGTGGTTATGATGATGCTGGTGGTGGTTGAAGAGGAGGAGGCAGGAAAGAGAGGAGATCTAGATGGGGAGATGGACGGAGGAGGAGGCTCAGGGCGGTTCTGCGTCTCCGAGGATCGGTGCAGTTGGTCTCCGACGAGTTCGGGTGGTCGTGGGGAAGTCTGGCAGCGGGATGGATGTCTGCTCCATTCGGGTTAGCCCAGGCGGAGGGGAACGGTCGAGGTGAACGTAAGGGATATGGAGTTGAGGTGGCTCTGTGATCTCCGGCGAGTCAAGGGTCAACTCCGGCCGGCTGGAGTGAGGAGGAAGAAGAAGATCAGTAGATGGGAGAGGGTCGGCTGATTGGTATTTGGGAATAGGAAAAATAAGAAAAATAAAGAAAAGGAAAAGTAAGGAAGAGGATATTTATATACACATGGTGTTTGACCTAGGAATATTTGACTTTGGTCAACATCCTCTTGGGTTGGGCCTTGGGCTCACGTGGGGATTTTTGGGAGGCTATAAATTACATTGTTTAAATAAAATGACTAGGGTTAAAATAAAGGGGGCGATGTTGCGCGTTGTACTTTCCAAAAATTATGGAAAAATTTCTATGAAGGGAAAAGTTGAATTTCTGCATGTATTGTCCAATGGTGTGGACACCTAAATACACTTTTGCGTAAAAGCGCCCAACAATTGGAAAATTGCACAAAGATTGAAATTGGGTTAAATTAATTAAAATTAATTGGCTGGGTGTTCTAGAATTAATTAGAAGTACATGGGGATAAAATTAGGTGGAACACAAGTGTCATGGACATAGATGGCTCTGAGTAGAATTTTATCATAAATTTGGTTGCACGAAACGGGTCAAGATTGTGTCTCCAATTTTGATTGGAACGCACAAGGATACAAAGTTGAAATTATTTAGAATTAAATAATAACGTCTGCGACGAATGTTGTGCGACTAAAATATAGCACAAGAAAGCATAATTATAAGTTACACCAAGATCAGAATAGAAGGCGGTCATGTCTAGGGCAAGAGTGTGGAATTTGTAGGGAGGCAATGGCTAGAGTAGTGCTCTAATTATCGAAGCAACGGTAAGGTGCATTATGTGATATAAATAATGTATAATTAAATAAAATACCGTGTTCTCTTTCTAATTGGATCCTAATTAGCCCTAACTTCTCTATCTAAGTCAAGTAGGCCTAATTTTGGATGAGGGGGTTTACAGAATAAATTTGAGTGAAATATAACATTTAAACATATGAGAGTTGAGTGTTTATTCCCATGAGGGTCTACCAATTTAGTTTACTCCATTCTCAAGTAAAAAAGCTTACTAAGTAATTAGAAGTTATTTAAGAATATTTTTTCATGATATGTTATGAGTTTTGAAGAGCTTGATTATTCTTTATTTATCATATTACAACCTTGATTTCTTTTTGGAAAAATAAATTAGAGTTTTGCCCGAGGACGAGCAAGGGTTAAGTGTGGGGGTATTTGATGAGAACACAAAATATTATATTTTTATCCATTAATATTTACTCTTTTATGCTCATTTGATGTCAAAAGATACTCATTATTTTTATATTTTAATTTAGGATGCAATTGGAGTCACTAAATACAAAATGGAGCTAATTGTCAAATCTGGACAGTTTTGACACATTGTAGAAAAATGGTCATAATAACTCCCTCATCCGAAGTCCAATTGAGCTGACTCAAAATGATTCGAAAAGCTAAGAGAGAGCAACAAATTTGTTATTTTGAGTTTTTCAAAATTTTGGCTGTATCATGGACCAAATTATGCTTGAAATTGAGTCAACTATGTTATGCACGAAAATTAGAGCTAAGTTAACCATTTTCCTACTTGTTCAATAATTTTATTTTATTGTTTGGGGTGTTGTAACTCTTAGAGGATTTGTGGAAAGATATTTTGGGCTTCAAACAACTAATTTAGAGTGTATAAAAGGGGTAAAAATTATGAGAAGAGAAAAATAACACACAACTCTTCTTCTTCTCCAACATTCTTTTGAAGTTTTCCTGAACATGTGTAGCTAAAAGTCTTGTTTGTCGAAGGAAAATGAAGCCTTAGAATCAATAAACTTGTGAGATCTGAATTATTTTTATATGTTTGATATATGCTTTGAGTATTGAATATTTTATATGCCTACTTTTATGATTGTTTTGTTTAATTACTAGGAGGCCAACTAGTATATTATCCATTTCGATCTACTACTAAATTAGACATCAAATCTGTAATTGTTTAATTTTTTTAATTTGTGAAGCAACCAATATTTAATGTACTACTTTATTTTATTAGATCTTAGGAGAAAAAATTTTGACAAAATTAAATGCAACTGCTTGTGCTTGTGTTATTTTGCTTCAACGATCTCTAGGTTCTTTAAGAAATTATTAGATTAAATCTTTAGCGCTTATCTTAGGTTATTTAGTAATTAAAGCTAATTAGATCACTTGTTTCTAATTAATTAAGCCTAAGAGAGAGAGAAAATACTTTCAATGGTGAATATTCAAAGTATGAGTTAATTTTTATTTGCATCAATGATCAATTTTAATATTCCAATGGTGGATGTTGACTGAGACCAACATTTGTTCCTTTGATTGATTTTAATATTTTAATTATTTTTAGCTCTTATTAATTTTCTTCTATTCAAAACTCTCTCCCATCATGTTTTACGTAGCATAAAGATTAACTAATTACTCTCTGTGGAAATGATTCTTAATCTCACCGCTATATTTTCAATAGTATAAGGTTTTTTTATTTTTGGATGCCTACGACAGCACTCCACGCGTCGAAAAAAAAAATAGAATATAACAGGACGAGCTTGTTAGACAAGGCAAACAATATATCACGACCAAACATGCATACGGCTTGCTATAATTAGCTAACAAGGGTTATCACAAATCTAGTTACTAACAAATGCATAGAAGAATATCGCTAACACAGCACTACAGTCAACCCGGATGGCCAAGGGTATGCTTGTAAATAAACTAGTCATATTACACAAAATATAACTTGTAACTTGTCACAAATAAACATAATCATAATTTTATCTAATGGCATAAAATTAAATGTAAACTTATATTATAATAGAACATTGCATATAAACTTGTATTGTGAACATAAACTTATATATAAACTTATTTTGTAAGTGTCGCAGCACATCACAGATCTTGTAATCACATTATGCAACAAATTATATGACTACATGCTATATCATAAAGTCTTGTATGTACCGTGGCATACTTAAACTTTATAGTTCATGGGGCCCTTGCCTAGCAGGGTTGGCTCATGCCTCATGGGACCAGGGAAATCGGGGTAGCCGATAGCACAATATTCTTCCCTCCCAACGATCAAGGTTAATCTTATCTTGTCTAATCATTACCAAATTATTTCAAGTGCTCGAGTCATGGACACTCGAGAAACTTCATAGGATGACGAGTTATGGGTACGAGCTATTCACGAGTTATCCCTAGCGAACTTATCGTATCCGCGATAAGCGATACATTAGGCAATACTCACACTCGATTGTCTGATGCCAAATACAATAGGTTAACATACACAATAATTTCCACGATATCTTGAGAGGCAAAAATATGTGTTAATATGTAAGAGCACAACATCCAACTATATAAACAAAAAATGGAAGAAGCGCATGATAAAACTAGGCACATGAAAATGTTGGCCGAATATGCGATCTGGACACATGTAGGGAATACAGGACACAGGTATGTAGGGCGCATGTAGGACGCATGGGATACAAGACGCATGGGATGCAGGGCGCATGGCCCAATAAGATGGGCGCGTGCTAGAAGATGACACATAGAGCTGGGCGCATGAAACTCCATCGTCCCAAAATAGTAGTAACTCCATGAAAAAACTCTAAAAAATCCAAAAAACTTATTTTCTTCATAAAATCTTTATTTTAACTCTGAATCCAATGATTTAAAAGCCAAATTGCATGAAATGAAAAGCCCTATCATATAGAATAACTAGTTTTTGAAAATATTAAGTTTTAATAGTTCAAAACCAAGAAAAATTCAAGGAACCCATAAAAAATCCTAACTTTAAAACTCAGATCTACTTAAAATCGTACATCAAAATCAAAAACTCCAAGAACTAAAATTAAAGAGGACATCTAGAAGAAAATTTTCCATCAAACATATTTTTAATTACTACATATATAAAAAAATCTGAAAATCCATGGCTTCACCACTTTGAGCAAGATGAACTTGCCTTGGTGGACTAACAAATCACTTCCTATAACCAAGTCTAGAGCTAGGACTTGAGCTTTGGTCGGCCAAGGGAGGAGCAAGGAGGAAGAAAAAAAGAAAGAAAATGGAAATGAAGAAGAATGAGAGAGTAGAGAGAAAACACTCATATATATACTAAGGAAAAAAGTGGATAGTTTAGTCATGGATTCAACCAAAATTAACCAACCCAAGTGTACAGTCTACGTGAGGATCCTAAACCAGGTCTCATGGAAATGCCAATGGGTATTCTACTGGTCTCAGATAGTTACTCCAGGCAATAATAAATCAAATACACAATAAATAAATGATAATACCATCATGAAAATACAACAGGAATACATTATCAAAAAAATTCAAATTCAAAAATTCAAGAAATACCAAATATGAAAACGGGTGTAACGTATATGATCCCTGACATTAACATGATGATGGACTTGACTGTATACATATTTGACTGGACTTATTGCCTGTTACAGTCGGACGGTCGTGTCGTGGATGTAATGCGGGTGGTAGCATAGGGTGGGGAGACCATTGTAACCACCCTGATTTTTAGAATTAAAATTTTAAATTTATTAATATTGGTATTCTAAAATTATTGTGAGAGAAAAATTTTATTTATTTTTAGCTAATTATAATATATAATAATTATGTGTATTTAATTAATTATTAATATTTCACAAAAAATATATTTTTGGGTGTACAACTATTATTAGTGTATTGTATAATTTTAGTAAAATTTATTGAGATCCAAAACTATTTTTAATGGCCACACACACACACACACACACACACACACACATATATATATATATATATATATATATATATATATATATATATATATATATATATATATATATATAGAGAGAGAGAGAGAGAGAGAAAAGAATACAGAATAAAATTAAACCTAAAATTCTAAACCCAAACCCATTACCTGCTAAACCCAACCCCTACCCGCTAAACCTATCCCAAACCGAACCCATGTAAGCTTTCTTCCCCCACCCACGTTATATGTATATATAGCATATATGCATACAATATATAGCTATAAAACCTAAACCCTAACCCTAATCCTAAACCATCTCCCCTATCACCCATGTCTCAACCACCGCCCGTCGTCGCCTCACCACCGCCGGCCGACCGTCGACCACCGCCGAAGCGCCGCCCGCACATCGCCGCGCCTAGCAGAAACAGCAGCCATCGCAGATCCTCAACCGTGCGCACAGTAGTAGCAGTTGTGGCCCCCCCTTCGCGCGTAGGTTCTGCCCTCCTCGCTCATCCGATTTCTATTCCGTCTTCGCTGGTATATTCAAAACCTAACCGTCTAGGATTCTCTTCAAGTGGAACAAATTTAGACACCCGGGTTTGATCAGAAAATCGACCAGAAGTTGGCCGAAAAACTGTTCGGAGACAGTTCAGAAATTCAGTCCAAGTACCCATGTTCATGTCCAATTTTCTACTATCTCGTTAATTATTTTTAAAATATAATTAAAGGGACTTCTTCATAATATAACCAAGATTTTTAATTTTTTTAGTTTTTATTAGTTTGCTTTAATGGTTAAATTATTCTTGTTCTAAAACGACCAAAAATTTATTTTTAAAATACCCAAAATCTCCAATACGGAATATGTTCCGCCAAACGAGGCAATTTCATCGTGTACGAGTTGCACCCAAAAATGCGTATCATCAACGCGAACGTGTGAGCTTTCACGAAACTTGATTTGGATGTGCGTCCGCACCGGAATCAACGCGCATCCGTCAAAAAAATATCGTATCGGCCTGTTCTGACACTCATCCTCACTTTTTTTGTGCTCGTCGGTTCGTAACGAAACTTATGCCATTGGATTGGTAGCGTTACGCTAGTCCTATGACCCAAGTTTGCTTCGAATCTGAGAACGTTGACGAGACATCATTTCGTGGGTCCCACGGTTCCACATGACGGGCGTTTTCGTGATCGGCTCATCGAAATCCAGTTCTGGATGTTTCATTGGGTTCGTATCATTGTTCTAGACTCGTAGATACTGAGTGAGACAAATTTGGAGAACTTTGTCTTCAGTACATTTTATGGTGCAAAGTGGGCCACATGTGGATCCCGCTTTGATTCAAAATTGTCAAATTTTGTCCCTGTGTCCAAATTGGATTTATGGATAATCAATCCTAGCTATTTCAAGTATTCTAAGAATATTGGTGATGTTTGTTTAAACATCCGGAGGTGTACGTGCAGATTCCACTTTCCCAGGAGTAGTTGACGAAGTTCAGAACCCAGGCAAGTGTACCTTATCATGATGTATCACAGTGTCTTGCCTTTATTATCTTATTTTGTTATTATAGTTATTTGATATGTGTGATGTGTGTGTTTAACCTAAGACCGTGAGACGTTGCTTAGCGCCCAAACAAGATTCGGGTGTCGATGCAGTACGCGGAGTCGTGTAACGTCACTTAGAGAGTTGATTCCATGATCCTATTTTACGTGCTTGTTATACCAAGTGCGCCATACTCTAGGATACTTGATACTATTTCATGTGATAGAAACTTTCTTGAGTTATTCATGGTAATTCTGTATAGGCTTACAGGATTCGTGATATGAGACTTGCATATTATAGGGATATTATTATGACTCGTTGCACTAGCTAGAGGTCATGATCTTGCATGTAATGGACATGAGATGTTGTGGACATAAGACATGAGGTTACATTGGATGAGGAGAGACACATCATACTACAGGCTGATTATTGATATATATACTATACTACTAGAGGTGCTTTGGCACATATACTGGAGTCGTGATACTACTTGCTTTGGCACATATACAAGAGTCGTGATACTACTTGCTGCTATGGGCTCCCCGACACAGAGCCTGTAGTAGTTTCAGCCTGAGTACGAGTGATGCTCTCACGTACATATCACTTAGATGGTTACAGTAGTTTACCCTTGAGTATGTGGCATTATACTGTTTTACTTTTGGTATGCTATTTATTGTACCTTGTTACGTCCCTCTGAGGACCTGATCCCTGGCCAGTTTTTTACAGCATAGACGGTTATGGAGCCTTTGGAGTTGCTGATGGAGTTGCTTGTCTTGCAGGCATTGGTACCAGGTACTTATATCATTTCTACCGGAGCTATGGTTATTTATTCATATTGTTTATTCATCTACTGTTGTAACCTAGTTTCATAGACTCATATTTCTTTTTCGAGTCTATTCATGTTTGTGTGTTACTGGGCGGACGACTTTAGCACATGTAGCTCATTCTTGTATATTCTGTTCATTGTGGATTGAGGCATAGATATTTATAGTTACTTGATTATTTAGATAGTGACCATTATAATACAGCTTATACATATTAGAGTCGGACCAGAGTTTGGTCGAATGCGTAGCTGACATGTTACATATTCCTTGTCCTACGTATTTTGGGAGTGGGGTGTGATATATTTTTGTGGTGGCCCATGTAGGTCCTGATTAAATCGTTTCGGTTACTTTTCGGTACCGACCGAGCCTATAATCAGGATTAGCAGTATTAGTATCTCAATCCACAACTGATTTAAAAATTCCTTAGCAATTGATTATCGCCCTTGGACTTCATAATTATACTCATTTATTTCCCTCGACATTCTTATTATTGTTTATTATCTTTTCCTATTTCAGAGAGATGGACGTTCATGCGCGGTGTTTCCTCCATAATCAGATCCTTGTCAAGGCAGAAGAAGACATGCTGGATATAAAGTTTTGAGAAGATGTTTACCCTTAGTAGGGTAGATAGATAGGTTATTCCTATATGCTAGAACTAGTATTGATTGTTAGCATGAGAATTGAATATAGTATTGAGTTTAAAAATTAGTTGTATTACCCCCTCGACTGTATTCCTATCATTTCTATCAAATTCTTATCTTGTGTTGTATATATGGCCTTGTGCTTTTGCAACAATGGTCCTTCTAATTATAACAATGAGTAGATCCTTCCTCTTTTTCTAGTTGTGCCTTAAATACAAAATTAATCCCTTAGTTGGTACCACTCCTTGTGTTAATATCCATATCACCATAGGTATCAGTTTTCTTTTTTCTACTCTAATCCCCTTGATCTAGTCACCATGACTCGATTCTCCAAATACCTGCCTAATCGTGCCATATTCAACCATGTAGACTTATCAGAAATTCTTCTTGTCGTGGCCTGAATTTTGATCTCTTCGTCATCAATACCAATCAATGACCGAAGCCTCTATACCACCTTGCCTTAATAATATCTGACTCAGATATTTCTTCTGTCTTGTAGAAGCTTGACCTATACAAGAGCAGTAATGGATGGGTAGTAATTTCTCTTATAAAGTTGTTGATCAATAGCACCCTGATAGTTTCTAGGTTTCTTTAGAAAATTCTTGATTACGGCCAGTAAATCCTAGAATTCTTGTAACCTTATTTAGAAAATAGGCCCTTCCAAAAATCTTGTTAGCAGGACCATGACCTTAGTTTTGGATAGCAACTTAATTTTTATAAGTTGGGTAAATCGTAGCCCTTGGTTTTAGTGTAGGTTTATTTCTAGAAATTTAGGATAAATTTGAATTTATTTTGGTGTTAATTAGGTTAATCTCAAACGGATTAAATTACCTATTTAATTTTTGTATCCTTGATACCCTTTGTTATGGCTTGGATATTTAGAGCACAACACTATCCTTTCCTTTCCAATAACTTCCATCCTTATGACCTAGACTAGTCACTCTATACCTATGACATGACTATCACTCACAAACTGGCCTTCCCATGTTTTGTTTTAGTCGTACGACATTCGCAACGCAATTGTACAGACAAATGACACATAGATATCCTTTTTCTGTTATGGTTGATTTTAATACTCAAAATTGACTCAATTCTTCCAGCAACCTTGACATTTATGAGCCTAACTGGAACCTACTCACTGATGACACAACTGTTACTTCCAAATATGCACACCCATGCTCCATATAGACCCCACAACATTCATGGCATATCTCCTTCTAAATCCTATATCCAACTCCGTTGCAATTGAATTAAATTATACATAGGCAACCCAAATATCCTAACCCCTGATATACCCATATCCCATTCATGCCAACCTAAGTCCGTGATACTTGTGTTGCATTAAATTGAACCCCTTGTACTCTTTACACAATACAAAATACCTTGATGAGTTATATCATCTTTTGACACTTATTGCTGAACCATTCATTGACATCCATGATATGCAATGAACAACTTCTCGGTACCATCTCACCCTAGTTGTATTTGGTTATGATATTTTATATTGTCTTGTAGACTCATGACCTAATTAGAAGCAAGTAGAACTGGTAAAAATTTCTTTATAGAGTTATTGACTCATTAACGCCATGGTAGTACATAGATTTCCTCTAATAGGCTGTGACAATGGTCATAAAATTCTTACCATCTCGAATCCCTCCTTGAAGTTAGACTTTCTAAAAATCCTTAAAATATGATCATGACTATAGTTTTTTAGGCCAACTTCATTCTTATAAGTTGGGTAGAGCCTTAAGTAAGCGTACCCTTATTCTTATAATGCGATATCAAATTAGGACTCCATTTGGTAATTGCGTCCTCATCTTTAGTGCAACCTTCTTAACTAAAAACTTTTCTACTATGTGTATTTTTAATTTCGAGGACGAAATATTTATAAGTTGGGTAGATTGTAACCACCCTGATTTTTAGAATTAAAATTTTAAATTTATTAATATTGGTATTCTGAAATTATTATAATTAAGGGAAATTTTTTATTTATTTTTAGCTAATTATAATATATAATATTTATGGATTTTTATTATGTGTATTTAATTAATTATTAATATTGTGCAGAAAATATATTTTTGGGTGTACAACTATTATTAGTGTATTGTATAATTTTTTTGGAATTTATTGAGATCTAAAACTATTTTTAATAGCCATATATATATATATATATATATATATATATATATATATATATATATAGAGAGAGAGAGAGAGAGAGAGAGAGAGAGAGAAAAGAATAAAGAATAAAATTAAACCTAAAATTCTAAACCCAAACCCATTACCTGCTAAACCCAACCCCTACCCGCTAAACCTATCCCAAACCGAACCCATGTAAGCTTCCCCCCTCCCCCCGTTACATTTATATATAGCATATATGCATACAACATATAGCTATAAAACCTAAACCCTAACCCTAATCTTAAACCATCTCCCCCATCACCCATGTCTCTACCGCCGCCTGCCATCGCCCCTCCGCCATCGACCGACCGTCGACCACCGCGCCCAGCAACAGCAGTAGCCGCCGTAGATCCCCAACCGTGCGCACAGTAGTACCAGTTGCGGCCCCGCTTCTTGCGCAGGTTTCGCCCTCCTTGCTCGTCCGATTCATATTCCGTCTTTGCTGGTATGTTCACAACCTAACCCTCTAGGATTCTCTTCAAGTGGAACGAATTTAGGCACCCGGGTTTGATCAGAAAATCGAGCAGAGATTGGCCAAAAAACTGTTCGGAGATAGTTAAAAAATTCAGTCCAAGTACCCCTGTTCATGTCCAATTTTCTACCATCTTGTTAATTATTTTCAAAATATAATTGAAGGGACTTCTTCACAATATAACCAAGATTTTTACTGTTCTTTTAGTTTTCATTAGTTTGCTTTAATGGTTAAATTATTCTTATTCCAAAAGGACCAAAAACTTATTTTTAAAATACCTAAAATCTCCGATACTAGGTACGTCCCGCCAAACGAGGAGACTTCGTTGTGTGTGAGTTACACCAAAAGCTTCATATCGTCAACACGGACGTGTGAGATTTCGCAGAACTTGATTTGGATGTGCGAGTGCACCGGAATCAACGCGTATCCGTCAAAAATGTACCGTATCGACATATTCTGATACTCGTCCTAATTTTGTGTGTGCTCGTCGGTTCGCAATAAAACTTGTGCCATTGGATTTGCAGTGTTACGCTTGTCCTGTGACCCAAGTTTGGTTCGAATCTGAGAACGTTGACGAAACGTCATTTCGTGGGTCCTACGGTTTCACATGACGGGCATTTTCGTGATCGGCTCATCGGAATCTAGTTATGGATGTTCCTTTGGGTCCGTATCGTTGTTCTAGACTCGTAGATACTGAGTAAGACGAATTTGAAAACTTTATCTTTGGCACATTTTATGGTGCAAAGTGGGCTATATGTGGATCCTACTTTGACCCAAAACTGTCAAATTTTGCCCCTGTGTCCAAATTGGAATTATGGGTTGTCAATCCTAGCTATTTTAAGTATTCTAAGAATATTGGTGATGTTTATTTCAGCATCCGGAGGTGTACGTGCAGATTCCACTATCCTAGGAGTAGTTGACGGAGTTCATAACCTAGGCAAGTGTACCTTGTCATGATGTATCACAGTTTCTTGCCTTTATTATCTTATTTAGTTATTATAGTTATTTAATATGTGTGATGTGTGTGTTTACCCTAGGACCGTGAGACGTTGCTTAGCGCTCGAACAAGATTCGGGTGTCGACGTCGTACGCGGAGTCGTGTAACGTCACTTAGAGAGTTGATTCAACGATCCTATTTTTATGTGCTTGCTTTACCAAGTACGCCATACCCTAGGACACTTGATACTATTTTATGTGACAGAATCTTTCTTGAGTTATTCATGGTGATTTTATATAGGCTTACAGGATTTTTGATATGAGACTTGCATATTATATGGATATTATTATGACTCATTGCACTAGCTAGAGGTCATGATCTTGTGTGTTATGGACATGAGATGTTGTGGACATGAGATGTGAGGTTATATTGGGTGGGGAGAGACACACCATACTACAGGCTGATTATTGATGTATATACTATACTACTGGAGGTGCTTTGGCACATATACTGGAGTCGTGATACTACTGGAGGTGCTTTGGCACATATACTGGAGTCATGATACTACTTGCTGCTATGGGATCCTCGACACAGAGCCTGTAGTAGTTTCATCCTGAGTACGAGTGATACTCTCACGTGCATATCACTTAGATGGTTACAGTAGTTTACCTTGAGTATGTGGCATTATACTGTTTTACTTTTGGCATGCTGTTTCTTGTACCTTGTTACGTCCCTCTAAAGACCTGGTCCCCTGCCAGTTTTTGCAGCATAGACGGTTATGGATCCTTTGGAGTTGCTTGTCTTACAGGCATTGGTACCAGGTACTTATATCATTTCTACCAGAGTTATGGTTATTTATTCATATTGTTTATTCATCTGCTGATGTATCCTAGTTTTATAGACTCATATTTCTTTTTCGAGTCTATTCGAGTTTGTGTGTTACTGGAGGGCCGACTTTAGCACATGTAGCTCAATCTTGTGTATTCTGTTCATTGTGGATTGAGGCATAGGTATTTATATTTACTTGATTATTTAAATAGTGACCATTATAATACAGCTTATATGTATTAGAGTCGGACCAGAGTCGGGTTGAATGCGTAGCTGGCATGTTACGTATTCTTAGTCCTACTTATTTTAGGACTGGGGTGTGACAAACATACACTGGGCGCTTTGGCTACTTTCCCACATTGCTACATTTGCCTCATTACTAGAGCTTCAAAGTTTACATTATTTACTATATTTTTCGTACAGGGACTATGGATTCATCATTAGTTACAACAGTTTTCATGCAGGGACTGGGGTTCATCATTAGTTACCATAATTTTTCTTACAGGGACTACGGATTACACCATGACAACCCGCATGTACTAAGTGTTGTTCTTAATTTGCATTTCATATAGGTTGGTCAAAATATTTAAAGATAGTTGTACCTGGACCTCCTGTTTATTTTTACATGTTATTTACTATACTTTATTTGGCATGTATTTTTTATATCTTGTTACGTCCCTCTGAGTACCTGGTTCCCTGCCAGGTTATTGCCGAGTACTGACACAGTACTATTGGGATACTTCTTCAGGACTTCAGGTATCAGCAGTTGATGCCTTCTTATCTGCTCTTTCATAGTTGTTTCTATTCTTAGTTCATAGATTATAAATAGTATTATGGATGTTATTTATGGATTTATGATCATTATTTGATTAGGACAACTTATAAGTATTCGAGTCGGACAAGGCTCTGGTTGAATATGTAGCTGGCCATTGCCACGTGGTCTAGTCCTGCATATTTTGGTACTGGGCGTAACAGTTCCAGTATCGATTATCTCAGATTGAGATACGCGATTCTTGTCTTGTTTCTGGAGTAGTCTTTAGTCGATAATAGGGACCAAGTTGAAGATTAGCTCAGTCTATCATCCTCAAAATGATGGTCAAACATAACGGGTGAATCGGATTCTTGAAGATATTCTACAACTCTGTGCAATGGAATTTAAGTAAAATTGAGACTCTTACCTACCGTTAGCAGAATTTGCATACAACAATAGTTATCAGTCCAGTATACAGATGGCTCCATATGAAGTATTGTATGGGCAAAAGTTGTCACGTCCCAGTCCCAAAATACGTAGGACTAGGAATACGAAACATGTCAGCTACGCATTCGACCAGACTCTGGTCTGACCCGAATATGTATAAACTGTATAATAAGGATAACTATCTAAGAATAATGAAAATATCTATGTCACAATCCACATAAAGAACAAAATATCAAGAATGAACTACATGTGCTAAAGTCGGCAGCCTAGTAACACATAAGCTCGAATAGACTCAAGAAATAAATATGAGTTTATAAAAACTAGGCTACATTAGCAGATGAATTAACAGTATGAATAAATAACCATAACTCTGGTAGAAATGATATAAGTACCTGGTTCCAATGCCCGCATGACAAGCAACACACATCAGCAACTCCAAAGGCTCCATAATCGTCTATGCTGCAAAAACTAGCAGGGGACCAGGTCCTCAGAGGGACGTAACAAGGTACAAGAAAACAATAAGCCAGAAGTAAACAGTATAATGTTATGAAAATGGGGAAAGATACTACGACCAACTATGTGATATGAAAATGAGAGTATGGTATCGTACCCCGGGCTGGTACTCACGGAAGATCTCAAGGGACACTTCTGTGATCTAATAGTACACTCAAGGCTCCGTATAGGGGAACCAGGAGGAAGCTGTATATATATATATATATATATATATATATATATATATATATATATATATATATATATATAAAACTTAGATTCCCCAAAGGGAACCTAAAGCCTAATACACAATAAATAGTAATAAGTAGAATATGTACAGAGCACGATGAAGACTCTCTCCTCCCAATGTAACCTCACGTCTCATATCATGACATGCAAGATCATGACCTCTAACTATCAGCACAAGTCATAGTCAATATGTATAACTAGAAATATCACTATAGCATGCATCATGTAGTCCTATCCCGAGTCCAAGTACAACGAACAAGTCGAGAAAGACTTTGTCACATGAATATCGTGTATCGTGTCCTATGGTTGGATGCGCAAATAATATTTACACCAACATGGGTTCGTAAATATGACTCTCTGACTATGTTACTCGACTCCGCAGGGGATGTCGGTACCCGAATCTTGTTCAGACACAAAGTATCGTATGGCGGCCCTAGGCTCAACAAGTACATCAACCAAGCCACACAAATATAAAGTCATGCATTAATAATATTAAATAAATAATTTAGAACTGTAAATATCTTGGCAATGTACACTTGCCTGGCTCTGTAGTCAGTGGTGGTAAAGATGATCCCGCGTCCACTACGTTAGAATTTAATTGACCTAAACACCAATTAAATGTTTAGGGGTCTAATCAAGAATTCTCGTAATTATAACTTATTTATATAATTTTATTCTTTGCCATGTACAACCAAGCCTGTTATTATTTCTAACAACTTTTCTTACTTTTACAGGGTATCAGAACCTAGTTTCTTGGTTTTTGACTTCCAAAATTTAAGTTTAAGTCCCCAATTAAAGGACATGAACATAAATCATAATAAATCATATAATCTTGATTTAAATATAATTTATATTCATTTTAACAATTAATTTTTAGATTTGACAAAATAAACATATTTCAAGATTATTGCTAATTTAGGTTTACTAGTTTTGTCTGAAACTTGTTCGGGACATTGCCAGTACATTAGTATGGTTTATAATTATAAAAAATATTTTATATTATATTATACTATATTATGATTTAATCTCAGAAAATATTTACCTATTTATTTTATCCAAACCATCCTCTATTTACTAGCAAAACAATGCCTCAAAATCACCCAAAAATCTAGGCTAGTGGCCCCTAGTTATAGGTTTCAGATTTTACATTAAAATAATATAAAATAATTTTTAAATACTTAAATTATAATAAAATACCAATTAATTCAGTTTTAAAAATTAATAACGATTCTCACAAGTAATCGCATTAAAAGTCTCAAATTAGTTCTACCGACAAGCAAAATATCACCAACCTATTATGAAAAATTTATATTTTTTAATATAAGAACAAGATGGAAAAATATGGATTCTAAATCAATAATTTTACATAAACTAAAAGGATCATGCCATGGGATTTGAGAAAAAAAGATTAAAGATTTACCAAAAAATTTGGAGGATTGGATGATGGTGCTTCTTCTTGTCCAAGAAATACTCCTCCTTGCTTGTGCTTGACTTGCTACTCCCTTCTTGATAGGTTGCTGATGATGACAATGGGTTCTTGATACATTTTTGGGGAAGATTGGGTTATTCTTGGAGGTTTAATGGTGTTTGGATGGAGAGATGGTGGAAGGATGAGGAAAAGTGGAGCTTTTGGAAAAGAAGAGGGAGGTTTTGGTGAAGGAGATGATGTTATGAGGGAGAGATGGTAAGGGGGGCTTCTCTTACACGTGAGGGAGAGGGGAGGGGAGGGGTCGGCCAACTTAGGAGAAAGTGATTTGTTATGGTTAGGGTTAGGGTTTGGTGATAAGTTGATATATATATATATATATATATATATATATATATATATATATATATATATATGAGTTTTTTAAATAGATTTAAACATAGGAGGGGGTTTCCTAGTGCTAATAGGGTTAGGCCATAAGGGGGGAGTTATTCTTGGTCGAATATGAGAGGGGGGTTATTTGTTATGGTTAGGATTGGAATAGGTTTGGTTGTTAGGTTGGTTAGGGAATTTGTTAGGTAGTTATTTGCCAACTAGAATGCCACCTAAGATTCTTCCTATCAATAGAACTTGTATAAATAGAAATAATTTAATTTAAATATAATATATATATAATATTTATATGGAGATTTTTTGGTGCACTACATGCCTACATGTGTTTGGGTTTGGTTTGGATCAAGTTCTAGTCAAAAGGAGGCAATTTTACGGTAACCGTAATTCTAGACGTTCGTCAATATTTTTGGAGTATGGGAGAGATCAAATAAATGCAACATCTATGGCACAATTATACTAGATATAATCAAGATTAGTAATATAAATTTTGTTGGAAGAAAAAAGGTCATGCATTGCTCAAAATATAAAAGCCATGGCAAAGTGTCATATATATTAAAAAGAATTTTAAAAATTAATTCTTTAAATCTATCTAATTAAACAAAATAATAAAAATAATTACAAATTAACAAATTACTCCTGTTCTAAAATGAGGGGGCTTACAATCTACCCACCTTAAAAAAAATTTATCCTCAAAACTTAAGATCTTCAATAACATTTTTTTCTACATTAAAATTTAAGCAATATAATAATAAAGTCAAATCGCTTTTGTAATTTAATAAAGTCCTCAAAATTTAAATATTATTTATAACAGTCTTCAAAAATTTAATAATTCAATCCTTCAAATTTAATTCCATATCTAAACTTAAAAAAATCAAATCCAATATTGAAATTAAAAAAAAAAAATTTAATTCCATCCTTGAAATTTTTTATCTTATATTGTAGTCTTTTCTCAAAATTTTCTAATAATTCGATTTGTCCTTATAGTCATAATTTGTCTTGTCCTCATTACCATTACGTATATACAAATTTTTGGTATTTAAATTAATGGTCATCCTCAAACATTAATTAATGGGTCAATCCTAAAAATTTAGAAGTTAAAAATAATCCTCAATTTAAATCCTACTAATGCATATCTCATGAATAAATTTAAAAATTCAAAGTCTTATCATCAAAATTTGAATTCGAAATCAACTCCATCAATCATATCTCTCAAAAAAAATTCCTTTAAAGTTTGAATTCTAATTAAGACCTTAAAAGTCAATTCTATAAGTGAGAAAGTCAATCCTTATATTGTTATTCCTTTGGTTAAATACAACCCATAAATTAATTCTCAATAATATATTAAACTCCTAACACTCAAAATTCTCAACATTATCCTTAAATTTCTTGAATTTTATCTCAAACTTCTAATTAAATTTGAAAATTAAATCTTCAAAATTTAACCACTTCAAGATTTAAACTCCTCAAATTTAAATTAAACTCATTTTTCACCTTTAAAATTTATTATTATTCAACTCAATCAAATTTCTTTAAAATTCTCAAAATTAAATCCATAAGATCCAAAGTCCTTAAATTCTTAAACTTGAATTTAATTCCAACATTCAAAATATAATTTGAATTAACATCTTGTAGTCCACTATCTATGATGTTAATCTTCTTAATTTTCTCAAATTTTAAATTTAATAACCCAATACTCAAAATTTTAAATCAAATATCCAAAATTCTATTATCCAAATTTAAATTCCAAAATTTAAACTCTGCTAGATTTAAGCCCTGCAAATTTAAAGAGAAATTAAATCCAGTATATCATGGCATTTCCAGAATTTAAAATTCAATCTTACATATAATACCTTTAAATTTCATCCTCAAAGTTGTCTCATTTCACAATTTTAAAATTCAATTCTCAAATAGTATTCTCCTAAATTCCTCAAAAAAAATTTAAATTTTTTTTCTCGAAATGATAATACCGATAACTTAATCAATTTTATCCTCCATAACATCATTAAACCTAGCAATCATAAAGCTACCCAACAAAATAATTCATATATGACATATCTAATTCTAGCCAACCTTCTAAGATCAAATCAAATCCCCAAAATTTATAATCTTTAATACAATATATATTTATCTCATCAAATCTCAAAACTTAATTTAATTCAATTTATTCTTAAAATTTAAATCCAATCACAAGGTTTAAAATAGTCTCATCAAAAATTTTAAATTTTAAAAATCGTTCCATCAAATTTTACTCCTCTATTTTTTTTTCTTTATATAATCAACCACACTTTATGCACCATAATTTTTACTTACCTTCAATTCAACAATTATCGCAAAACTTACTCAAATTCACCAAATATTACTTAACCTCTAAAATTTTCTCAAGGAAATATAAATCTATTTTATCAAACTCTTCTCAAAGTTTTAAAAGTTTAAATTCTATCATTTAAAATTTTCAATTTAAATCCAATTCCTCCAAACTTTATTTAATAACTCAATCTCAATAATTCAAGTTTAAATCCAATCCTCTAATTTAAATCCAACCATTGCATATTCCACTGAATAAATTTTAATTCAAATTTTTATCCACAAAATTTGAATTTGAAACTATTCTCTCGATCTTTTCTTTTATATTATTATTTTCCACATAATACTAAAATAATAAAATAATTACGAAATCTTGAAATTGAGATTCCCAATGCGCTGCCTCTTCATATCCTAAAATTCTCAAATTTTGATTCCAGGTCAAATCTTATCAAAATCTTCAAACTTAAACTCCATAAAATTTAAATACTTCAGGATTCTTAAAATATAAATTTAAATTCATCACATAATCTCTTTTAAATTTAAACACAAACCCAATCATATCATAATCTTCAAAACTTATAGTTTAACAAAATCGTTAATGTTGTCATATCAAATTATCAACTCTTTATTTAAATTAATATTCTTGAAATTTAAACTCTACAACATATAAATTCATCCAAAATATTTTAATTTAAAATTTTAAATCCATTACATCATAATCTTATTAAATTTTTAAATTAAATAAATCTCTAGCTCCTTATCTCATCATTTCTTTCAAAATTTAAAACGAAATACCCCTTTTTTATCACATAGAAGTTTAAGGATCAAAGAACCAAAATTTGACAATTATTATCTTCATCAATTGATTAACCTCCAAACTAATTTGCTAGTCAAGAAACCTACCCACCTTAGATCAAACAATCTTATCAAAACATAATATTATATCCTAACATAAACTTACTCACATACATATAATAGGTTTATCTAATAGTAACCCATCACCTCTAATCTAAGCAATTGATAGAGTCCATCTTGTTTTAGGTTCCAACAGGTAATGTCTTAATCTATTCTGACTCTAATATCTAGAAATTATCTACCATGATCTTCACTACTTAGGTAACCATCTACTTATAAATAATTTATCAAATATGTCTTCTTCGTCTTAACAAAAATCTTCTCCTATCTAAGAATACTAAAAATATCTATGTCACAATCCACATAAAGAACAAAATATCAAGAATGAACTACATGTGCTAAAGTCGGCCGTCCAGTAACACATAAGCTCAAATAGACTCGAAAAATAAATATGAGTCTATAAAAACTAGGCTACATCAGCAGATGAATTAACAATATAAATAAATAACCATAACTCCAGTATAAATGATATAAGTACCTGGCAGCAATGTCCGCATGACAAGCAATACACATCAGCAACTCCAAAGGCTCCATAATCGCTTATGCTACAAAAACTGGCAAGGGACCAGGTCCTCAGAGGGACGTAACAAGGTACAAGGAAACAAAAAGCCAAAAGTAAATAGTATAATATTATAAAAATGGGGAAATCTACTATGACCAACTATGTGATATGCAAATGAGAGTATGGTATCGTACCCCGGGCTGGTACTCACGAAAGATCTCAAGGGACACTTCCGTAATCTAATAGCACACTCAAGGCTCTGTATGGGGGAACCAGGAGGAAGCTGTATATATATATATATATATATATATATATATATATATATATAAGCCAAATACACAATAAATAGTAATAAGTAGAATATGACCAAAGCACGATTGTCACGACCCGCACTCGGTATACGGATGCAAGTAATGAACAATGCCCAGCCTACACCGCAACATCGGCAGTAGAACGTTGTTTGGGTAAACTATCTATCTAGCAATCAAGATATAATATGCCATCAATGTAAATGAATATACTCAATCATAAAACTATAGATGGAATAAGCACGAATATGATAAAAGAATAGAAGAGTCACAAATATAACTCATGAGACAAAATAATATCCAATGAGTCAGAGAAATACTAATAACTGAGATAGAGACAAATCTAGTACAAAAAAAAACTAACTATGAAGCTACGAGTCTTGGGTCGTCTGTCTCAGTCAGGATGAGACCCTCCTGGGCCAAGGTCTCTGGCTCTAAGCCAACCACGTCCTGAGGCTCGTAGTGAGTGGGGTACCACTCCTCAATGTCATCTGGGAAAAATATATCCAGTCAGGAAAGGAGCAAAGTACATCTCTAACAGCAGTTATAATAAATGATATAAACTTTGTAAGAGTAAATAGATGTAAATATACAAGATGCAATATACAGATACAAGAGATATGCAATAAAGGAAATACTGAAAATAAATACAAGAATGAGCGATATAGAAATAAACAAGAAATACTAATGACTAAGTGAGTGAGTACTAGCTTTAACATGTGATCGGCTTGGAAACTTGATACAAGAATTATGGCCTGATTAATTATACGTGCGGTGTATGATTAATACTATTTAATAAAAAAGACATGATATAAGGAGGGTATGATCACATATCTACACTATGTACTCCCCGTCCCCGACTCACTACCAGAAAAAGTCAAATTAGCGACGTCCAAAAATGTCGCTAAATGAGACAAAAATGTCACTAATCACGTTTAGCGACGTAATTAGCGACGTTTTACAGAAGTCGGAAATTAGCATGTCGTTGAAAGGAAAAACGTCGCTAAACGTCGCTGTACCGACATTTTTTAGAGACTTAAATGTGTTGCTAACTTAGCGATATTTAGCGACACAGAGTCACTAATTAGCGACGTAAACAAACGTCACTAAATGTCGCTAATTAGCGAATTATGTAGCGACGTGACAACGACATCTTTAATTACCTGGCAGTACTGCCATGTCAGTAATTTGCGACGTACAGCGACGTATTTAGCAACGTTTAGCGACGTCATTAGCAACGTCTACTAATGTCACTAATTAGCGTCGTATTTAGCAACGTGTCTCAACGTCGCTAAATACGTCGCTAATTTTACAAAAAAATACTGAATTGTTTCCAAACTATTATTCCTGTAATTTATGAATTTCTAATTAAAAATAGACCCAGAGCAACCCTCCATTGAATTCTCTGGGTTCGCCGACCCCTTCGGTGGAACACTCAATACCGATAAATTAACATCATTTAATATGAATAAAAAGTATCACAGCTATACAATACACACAAATATTATAGACAGACTTGGAGCAACCCTCCATTGAATTTTTGCGTATGAAATAACACAAAAAATATATAAAATATCACAGTCACACAATACACACGAAATAAAAGTATCACAGTCACACAAAATACATAATATATAAGTATCACAGTCACACAATGGGCATAATATATTAGTATCACAATCACACAATAACCACAATAAAAGTATATGAAACATCACAGTATCAATCTCGAGGATATCCAATACGCTGGGGCATATACCAGTCTCTCAGATAGTACGCATAAACAGCGTCTATATGATCAATCTCCTCTATGGGTGCTGGGTGACTGGAACTCCCCGTCTGAGATACAGCCGCTATAGGTGCTGGGTGACTGGAACTCCCCGTCTGAGATACAGCAGGTGGTATCTCTTCCTCCTTAACAGTAGGAGGCATCACTTCCTCCTTAATAGTAGGAGGCATCACTTCCTCCTTAACAGTAGAAGGTGTCTCTCTCTTGGGTACCATCTGGTAAGATAGATGAAAATAAAGAATATAATTGATAACAGATATTACTTAAGACATACCCTTAATAATGCGGAATGGAAGAATTAGATGACTCACAAAGAATATACTAGGTTTTTCTAGGTCATACTAATAGGAATGAATATATATATATATATATATATATATATATATATATATATATATATATATATATATATATATATATATATATACTAATACCTTAACTATTACCCCTAACTAAAAGCTAGTGTCTTAATACCTAGACTATAACTTTGGCCTAACTAGGATGTCTTACCTATACTTCAACACTTACCTGAGTAACTTTAACTAAAGGAAATACCCGAGTATCAATACTCTAACTCTCATACCCTATCTTATCTTAACTCACCTCGTAGCTTGATACTCATATGCACTTACTCCATATCACTACCCACACTAATGCTAAGCTCACTACACTTACCTATTACAAAATAACACTTGTCCTATGCCATGCCGATCCATGCCCTTACTGGTATACTTTATTATCAATCATCTCACACCAATCCCTCTCATTGATACATTTGGTGTCAGTCTCACTTAACACTCTAACACCTCACCTGGCACCCTTTCACCATACCACTGCCTGCAATATTTCCTTCACTACACTTACCTATTACAAAATAAATTACATGCATAATTATCATCGCTCAGTTAACATATTTAGAGGAGCTCATTTCCCCGGGTTAGTGTTTACAGTTTGCTGCTCCATAGTCGTAGTCCATTGTAAACTCCATCAGAACCTTCCTATACATCTAGATACTAAGATTAACAAATGTCATACATGGATAAGAATTTCAAACTTAGAAGTGCATGATAGAAACAACTTTAGGAATAATTTACATTAGATACTAAGGAGATTAAGCATGAAAACAATAAATTATACATATGCACAGGAAGGCACTATTTACATTCCATGCAACCAGATGATTCCCACTATACTACAAAAAAAAGGAAAAAAAACCACAATTTTGAATTCTATGATAATCTACTGATACCATATTAACTTTAAATTCTATGATAATCTACTGATACAAAGTTATGGGATCCAGGTAGAATGCAGATTCTTCCATACTTAGAGTATCAGAACCAGTGGGGATCAGGATCAGTGTCAAAATCCACCATGATGGAGTTGTATTCACTATTAATAATGGAGGTATTATTTCTATAATATCGATCAAGGCTAAGATAAAAACTTGATGTTAGGAAAACATGCATGTGGAAGAGAGCAGCCAGTTTGCCAACTAGGAGTGACAAGTGTAGTTCAAGCTTTCTATGAAGACAGGGGTCCAAAAGAAAAAAGGTATAACGCAAAATAGGGAAACAACGTAAAACTTGGCTGCCTTAGAAGTTAGAACACATCAAATTATTCTCCTATCACTACTTCCTGCCAGTCCTAGCTAGCACCTTTGAAGTCTTTAAATATAACAGCAACTCTTATGTGATCCTAGCAGGTTATTTCTTGAAGAAAACTATTGGGCAGCCTTTTATTTTTCTACTCATTTATTGGACTGGAAATAAAGAATTAATTTTCCAACTTAATTTGGAATACTGAGAAGAATACACCTCCCTGTTGTTGTTACACAATTATTATATGACACATACAATATGATCACCTCTCTGAGGAAGTGGCCTATTACAGCATGTCAACAAAGATAATAATTGAGCAAGGTGCATGTGGTACAGAAACAACAAAGCCTTTATCCCAATTTATTTGGATCAACTATTTGAATCTTGTATTCCTCTCATCTATATAAAGGAACACGTAGTTCTTGCCTCAATCAATGTTTTAGCCTACACTGCCTACCCTTAGTTCTAGTGGCTCCTTTAACTAATATATTGTGGCTCCTAAACTAGTATATATATCCGTCTATGTTGCATATGTGCAAACCACCTGAGACAATTTCTTCTTGCACTCATTTAGTCATGTCTTATCCTAATTTGAATGCATTGCCTGTCATCTATCTTAGCATGCTCATTTGAAGTACACACATTTTCTAAACATATGCCTTAATTGCTCAATGCTCGAATCCATAAGTATTGGCTGGTCTTATAGTTGTCATAGATATTATCCTTTCTTCAAGGCACATATCAATGCACAGATTACACACCCTCTCATATGCTAATATTGAACACATTTCTTAAGTTCAAACCCATAATACTTCAATTCCTACAATTCTATACTCAAATAGCAGGTGCACACACATATTGATACCCCTGTTCTGTGGTTAATTCTTGACACTGCTGCAGACTTCTACTGTACTGATGCACACATGGGATTCTTGCACTGCACAGGCTCTTTAGAGACATACACACATGCAGGGAATGTTGTTCCTCAACACAGAAGCAATATGCTAGGTTGCACAGTTTTAAATGCCACTGCTGCAGTTTCAGTCTTGCACATACTGCAGGGCACTACTGCAGTTATAACTCTGAGTAGTTGCACAAATCCAAACCACACACCATACTAGAATACCAATATGCACACAAGAAACTGTGGGTTACCGTGTTTAAGTTATGCACATACACAGAGAACTACCCAATCTCTGATACACACTGCACTGGAATCCCCTTTGCTGCAGACACACGGGTGTCTATGATATACCATGACACTCATCTAACACAGTTCACATCTACAATTTAATCACAACTCTACACACCTTACTCAAGAACACATATACGCACTGTTAACACAGGGACACACTGTCATAGAGCAGTGTTCACTCTTGCACACTCCTCATAAGATCCAGTATACACCATCTCCATACTGTTAACACAAGGACCCAGGTCAAAAAACCTAACCCTAACCCTAATCCTATGTCCTGATCAGTGTCTGTGTCAGTGTGTGTGTGTGTGTGTCGTGTCTGCGTCAGTATCACATGTATGTCCTCTGTGTGTGTGTGTGTGTGTGTGTGTGTGTGTGTGTGATAGAGAGAGAGAGAGAGAGAGAGAGAGTTAGGGTTTACCTGGAGGAGGAGGAGGAGGAGGAGGAGGAAGAGAGGGGAGGACGCGGCCGGAGGGGGGAGGACGCGGCTGGAGGGGAGTCGCCGGGAGGGAGGAGGGGGCGCCGGAGGGAGGAGGGGAGCCGGAGGGGGAGGACGCGGCCGAGGGGGGTCGCCGGAGGGAGGAGGGGTCGCCGGAGGGAGAAAGGAGGAGCCGGAGCTTGGGAGAGGGAGAGGGATAGATCGAAGGAAATGGGGGGAATCAGCCTAAGTAAAAAAATTAGCGACGTTTTAGCGACGCCAATAATGACGTCGCTAATTTAGAATTTAGCGACGTTTTGGCCAATAATGTCGTCGCTAATGTAGCGACGTCTTAAAAGTCGCTAATAACGTCGCTAAATGTTCAAAATATATACGTCGCTAAAAAATGTCGCAAAACGTCGCTAAATAAAATATATTAGCGACGTGTAGCGACCTAAATTGAACTTATAGCGACTAATCTTTTAAAAACTGAATAAAAGTTGCTAAAGGTCGCTAACTGTCGCCAATTAGCGACGTTTTCACATGGAGTCGCTAAATTAGCGACGTTTTTACATGGAGTCGCTAAAAACGTCTCTAATTCCGCTTATTCTAGTAGTGACTGGTATAGTGGATCTAACCATGGTAAGTTATCACACGGGATTCTCTGGAAAGTTAGCAAGTTTCCCCAAGAATCAGTGTCTGTACATGTACAAGAAGAACAAGAAAACAAGGCTTACACAAGATACACCATACATACCAAGGAATAATATCTCATGACGAGATCCGGATATACCAATCCATGTAACCATCGTGTCAAGAAATCAAGGATATCTATACTAGATACAAGAGACATAGAGGATATCATAAATGAGAAACTATTAGAGAATGTACTCGCCTAAAATTTGGTAAACAGTATCAAATATGTCCAGTACGGTGCCTCGAAGACCTAAATATGGAATATTACATTAATACAAGGTTCTGGAATAAAAATAAGTTAAACTAGTCAACTTCTAGGTCAAAAAGTTATTTCTAAGTCAAAATAGTCAAACTAGGTCAACTCTAGGTCAAACTAGTCAAATATGGTCAAACTAGCTATTTTTAGGTTGCATGAGTCTATTTCTAGGATATTGGGTCCATACACTATGTAACTAGGTCACACTAGATATGCTAAGATACTAGGAAACCAACAAGATACCATATCGTAAGATACACAAGTTAATAGATATAAAAATATCATAATATGTATATATAATCAACAATATATAATATTCCTAACTAAACTAATGCTAAGTGGATACCTTGGCTTTAAACCAATGCGGTATCACACCACTACACATCCATCTTGATACTCAAACCCAAATACCTGGATACAACCCAATACCTTGAGTATCCATCAATACCTTGACATTACCTTGGTATCTCAAGGTAATGTTAATTCTAACATATAACTAACTACCCAAAACTCTAAACTATAACTAACATGCATTAACTAATACAATACTACTAACTACCTACTAACATACCAATACATATATAAATACAACTACTAGCTAGTAATCAAAGTATATATCTAACTACTAGATAACAATATATATATATATATATATATATATATATATATATATATATATATATATATATATATATATATTTATATATAAAATAAAGTAACTAACTTAACTAACTATCAATAGGTATACATAACTAACTAACTAGACCATCAATGAACTAACTAGTAAATCAAATGACTAACTAACTAAGCTACTAACTAAACTATCAAAGAACTAACTAATTAAACTATTAATGATCTAACTAATCCCCCTCCTTACCTGCTATAGCTGCTGCCCTCTACTCTTTACACTTTTTGTTGTGGAGCTCTTGCTGCAGTCGTTACTCAAGCTGCTGCTGCTGTAGCTGCTGCATGCTGCTGCTACTGCAGTTGCTGATTTGCTGTTATTGCTCATGTTGTTGCTGCTGCTGCAACATGCTGCAGTTGCTGCTACCTGCTGCCTCTCTATGTTGTTGCTGCTTCAGTTGCTGATTTGCTGCTGCTGCTCATGTTGTTGCTGCTGCAACATGTTGTTGCTGCTGCAACATGTTGTTGCAGCTGTAGTTGATGTGTTACTGCTACTGCTATGTTGCTGTGGTTGCTTCTCTTTGTGCTGTGCATCCCGACCCCTCTAGCGCGCGCGCGCACACACACACACACACACACACACACACACACACACATATATATATATATATATATATATATATATATATATATATATATATATATATATATATATATGTATATATATATATATATACATATATATATATATATATATATATATATATATATATATATATATATATATATATATATATATATATATATATATATATATATATATACATACATATATACATAACACTTAGAGATACATAAACATATCTATATATATATACATATAACACTTAGAGATACAAATACATATATGAAATCTCTATACATATTTATAATCACCTCCATATATATATATATATATATATATATATATATATATATATATATATATATATATATACATAACACTTAGAGATACAAATACATATATGAAATCTCTATACATAGCATATATATATATATATATATATATATATATATATATATATATATATATATATATATATATATATATATATATATATATATATATATATATATATATATAGCACTAGAGATACACACTAATCATCATACAATGAGCATAGAACAACACATAACATATATATACAAATATATCATATAACAAAGATAAATATAATATTCTAATAGCTATTACCAAGGCAAATTGAATCTAAAATACAATAAAACAAACACGTGGAGTGCATCTCACCCGTATCACACTAGATCTATGATACGCTTGCAAACGAGTCCACCACAACACCAAACATACCCCGAAGGACACGAGCAAGTCTAAAATACTAATTATGAATAATACGAAGAGCTAATTATACATCTACATGTCCCTGTCAAAATATGACATGCTCAAACCTCCGTGTCGGAGAAAAACCCATAAAACAACCCGTATCTCCAAATTATCGAAATACGGCCTACACGTATCCAATTGTGGACACAACACTAGCCACACACAATCAAACACATGTCAATTTGGTCTAATTGACTAATTGACAAACACAAGATGTGTCAATCTCAGAATTCTGCCAAAATAGACACAAAACAACACATAACTTTGTCCATATGCCTCCTATGAACCTAATTCCAATTCCTATGGGTAGCCTTAGCATATGGGGTAGTTTCTAATAATTAAAATATAGATTTATAGTCTAATTAGAGGAGAAAAATTGAATTATACCTATTGGGAGATAAATTCTTAATAAAATCTCCAAATTTGGTGAAAAGAGTCTTCAACTTGTAGATCCTTGCTCCTCCTTGTAGATCCTTGCTTCCTCCTTGTAGATCCTTGCTCCTCCTTGTAGATCCTTGCTTCCTCCTTATAGATCCTTGCTTCAATAGCCTCCAATGATTATTTGGGAAGGAATTAGAAAGAAATTTGGGTAGAATTTGATGTGGAAATTAAGAAATTTGGAAGAGAAAATTCTAGATCATGTTTAAAATAAAAAATGAAGAGAGAGAAACTTTTCCTCCCTTACTAACTAGGCCGGCCACAAAACCCCCTCCCCAAGCTACTATGTAAAGTCTAAAATATCCCTTGGGGCCTCTCATGAAGAAATAATTAAGGAAGTAAGGTTCTAGTCTAATGGGTTTAACTTAATTAATCATCCTCCTAATGAATGGGCTTCTAATTGGGCTCAATTCTAACTAGATTTAAATGTTGGTCCATGAATCTAATCTAAAATAGTTAGGTCCACTAACACAAGTCTAAAAAAATAAACTAACATCTAACAATAACTAAATAATATAATAAATAAATATACATCATGCACAATATTTAATTAATTATAAAATGACCAAAATACCCTTTTCTAGAAAATATGGTAGTGACAAGTCTACCCCCCTTAAAATAATTTTGTCCTCGAAATTCAAAGACGAAACTACCCCCAGAAAATAAAAACAGAACATAAGGACGAAATTCAAAGACGAAACTACCCCCAGAAAATAAAAACAGAACATAACAGAATCAGGAAAGAACATACCTCAAGGCACAAACAAGTATGGATAACGCTCTCCCATTTCATCTTCTCTCTCTACCAAGTAGACTACCCCGGAGAGTGATACCTCCATGCGATGCGTACCAAGGGAATAGTCTGGTTCCTCAGCACCTTCTCTCTCCGATCCAGAATCTCAACTGGCTGGTCTGGATAGCTAAGAGTAGGGCCCACCTCTATCTTCGAGTGATCCAACACATGACTAGGATCCTCCATGTACCATCTCAACTGCGATACATGAAACACGTTGTGCACTTCCTCCGATGCAGATGGCAAGTCTAGTCTGTAAGCAACTGCACCGACCCTCTCGAGAATATAGAAAGGTCCGATGAATCACGGACTAAGCTTTCCGCCTCCACCAAAAAGAATCGTGCCTCGTATTGGAGAAATCCTAAGAAACACCAAACCACCAACCTAGAACAAAATACAACCTTAAGAACTTAATCTATAATAAACAACCAATATCAAACATAAAATAAAAATCTAAAACTATACCTCAAACTCCAAAGGTCTCCGGTGGCTATCGGCCCAATGTCGTTGTCTGTCCTACACCACTCGAAGTCTGTCTCTGATCAGCTTAACCTTCTCCGCTGCATCCACATAGCAAAAATCTCTCTCCAATATCGTTCCATGATAAGGGAGTACGATATCTTCGACCGTACAGAGCCTCAAATGGTGACATCTCTAAACAATCCTGGTAGTTGTTGTTGTAAACAAACTCTACCAAAGGGAGATGGTCCTCCCAAAATCTCTCAAAATCTAGTACACAAGTGCACAGCATATCCTCAAGAGTCTGAATAGTCCTCACTGACTGCCCATCCGTCTGGGGGTGATATGTAGTACTAAACTTGAGCTGGGTACCCAAACTCGCCTGCAAACTCCTCCAGAAATGAGAAGTAAAATGACTCTCCCGATCCGAGACTATGTTGACGGGAACCCCATGTATCCTGACGATTTGCCTCACATACATCTCTTCTAACTTCTCCGTAGACAAACCTACCTTGAAAGACAAAAAGTGGGCCGATTTGGTCAACCTGTCAACGATGACCCAAATTGCATCTTTCCCTCCTGGAGATCGTGGAAGTCCGGACACAAAATCCATAGTAATGTGCTCCTATTTACACTCTAGAATGGGTAATGGCTGAAGTAAACCACCTGGCCTCTTCCTCTCAGCTTTTACCTGCTGGCATACTAAGCATCTGGATACAAACGGTGCCACTTCCCTCTTCATGCCATACCACCACTCACTCTCTCGCATATCCCGATACATCTTGTTGGCACCTGGATGTATGAAATATTGAGAGCGATGTACTTCCTGTAATACCTTCTCATGCATCTCTCCACTAGGCACACATAATCTAACACCATGCCGCAAAGAACCATCCTCAGTAATGGTAAAATTATCCTCCAATCCTGCTCTCACTTAAGCTCTGATGCTCCTTAGAGATACATCCTCATACTGGGCTGCCTTGATTATGTCCATCAACTCTGATTGTATCTACAACCCCCACATCTGTATAGCAAAACCAGAAACTATCACCTCAAAGCCCAAGCTCTCCAAGTCCTCCAACAAATATCGATCTTGCGTCAACAACATAGCTACCGGATACCTTCTCAAGGCATCGGCAACTACATTAGCTTTTCCAGGATGATACTGCAAAGATATGTCAAAATCCTTCATCAGTTCCAGCTACCGACGCTGCCTCATATTCAACTCCTTCTGAGTAAAAACGTACTTCAAGCTCTTGTGGTCTGTGAAGATCTCCACACGCTCTCCGTACAAATAGTATTTCCATAACTTCAAGGCAAAGACGACTGCTTCCAACTCCAAATCGTGGGTAGGATAGTTCTTCTCATGATGACGCAATTTCCTGGATGCATATGCAATCACTTTTCCATTCTGCTGAAGAACACAACCCAGACCTTTCCCCGATGCATCACTATAAATAGTGAAACCTCCAGACCCTGATGACAATGTCAAAATAGGAGCAGACGTCAACCTCATCTTCAATTCCTCAAAAGCAACATGGCACTCATTTGTCCAAACAAACTCTGCATCCTTCCTGGTGAGTCTAGTCGTCAGCTCGGCAATCCTCGAAAAATCTTGCACAAACTTTCGGTAGTAGCCTGTTAGACCCAAGAAACTCATGTTCTCTGCTACTGAACTCGGGGTCTTCCAAGACTCTATTGCTGCGATCTTCTTCAGATCTACTGAAATCCTATCCCCAGTCACAACATATCCTAAGAACTCCACCTTGTCCAGGAAGAACTCACACTTGGCCAGCTTCTCCTTTCTCAGCACATCCAACACAATTCGCAAATGCTCCTCGTGCTCCTCCGGTATCTTCGAGTATATGAGTATGTCATCGATGGACACCACTACGAACTTGTCAAGGTACTGATGGAATACCTTGTTCATCAAATTCATAAATATCGTCGGGGCATTCGTCAACCCAAACGACATCACCATGAACTCATACTGGCCATACCGAGTCCTAAAAGCAGTCTTCGAAATATCCTTCGCCTTTACTTTCACTTGGTGGTAGCCTGATCTCAAGTCTATCTTGGAAAATACCTTGACGCCACTCAACTGATCGAACAGGTCATCAATCTGTGGAAACGGATATTTATTCTTGATAGTGAGATTATTCAATGCCCTATAATCGATGCACATGCGCACCGATCCATCCTTCTTCGGTACAAATAATACCAGGGCTCCCTACGGTGAAGAACTCGATCTGATAAACCCCTTATCCTGCAATTCATCCACTTGCTTCTTTAGCTCGACCAGTTCGTTGTTGTTTACTCTATAGACATGCTATGAAATTGGTTCTGCACCTGGCACCAAGTCTATAGAGAACTCAATATCTCGATCTAGCGGCAATCCAGACAATTCCTCAGGAAACACATCCAAGAACTCTGCTATCAACGGATGCGACAACTCCTTGTCTTCCACCATAGCTCCACAGATAAAGCATTCTCCCTACTCTGTAGCTCCTCTAGCAAACAAAAACTCTTGCTCTCCTGGCGGGTTAATAAAACTCTACCACCTCTGCAATCTATACTAGCATTGTGCCTACTCAACCAATCCATCCCGAGTACAATATCGTAGCTCAGAAGTGGCATTATAAGTAGACACACACTCAGCTTCCAGCCTCCCAAAGTAACTCTCCGATTCTTATAAATATCACTAACCAGGATAATGTCTCCTCCAGTCATGATCTTACAAGTCCTAAGCAAAGACTCAGCTACCAAATGATGCTTCTGAGCAAAAAAAATAGATACAAAACTATGGTAAGCATCACTATCAAACAAAGCTAAAGCTGGAATGGAATCAAGAAGAACAAAACCTGCGATGACATCTCCAGTGGGCTCGACCTCCTCGACTGTCATAGCAAACGCTCGTCCCTGACGTGCACCTCCCTGATGTTGGTGCTGGACATAACGTTACTGCTGGGTCGGAAGCGGCAGTCCCCTTGGCTGTACTGCAGTTGGTCTCGTCTGTGTCCTCAGAGCTGGAGCTGCTCCCTGAACTGTATGACGAGGATTGGAAGGACACTCTCTCAGCTGATGCCCTTCGGTACCATATTACCGACAAACCCCCAACCTTCTCCTATAAACTTCCCAGATGTGGCCGGGCTTCTTGCAGTAGTGGCAGGAAGCTTACTGTGACTGTCTCTGCCACTGTGATGCCTGGTGAAACGGCGCCCTAGCTGGAGTCTGGTGTTGTTGCGGCTGCTGAAAAGGCCTAGACTGGACATGAGGACGCTTAGCAGTCACTGTGCTACTATTAGCCCCCAGAAAAGAATCACGATCTCTCTTGGTTTTCAAACACAACTTCCGCTCAACCTTGCGTGCCTCCGCAAGTATCTTCGAATAGGTCTCATAAAAAGACAGAATGAGGATTTTCACTTCCCAGTTCAGACCCTCGCGAAAACGGATAGCTCGAACCTCTGGCTCCCTCACCAAATACTCCGCAAAGTGGCTCAGCCTACCGAACTCCACTGTGTATTCCTCTGTTGACATGCTCCCATAAGTAAGGCCTTCAAACTGCCTCTCCAAGTCTAACATGTCTATCCGAGCAAAGAACTTCCTCTTGAAGAGGTCCTTTAACACCTCCCAAGACTGCCCTGCATCAACAAGAAGTAGCTCGTCCTGAACCAAGTACGGGCGATATCGAACAGCTGAAGTCTTACTGCCTCAACCTTTAGATCCTCAGCAAGACGGGACACCCTCATGAGACGCTCAATATTCTCGAGCTAATCATCAGCGTAGATGATACCCTCCGTCCCCTTGAAGACCCGAGATTCCAGCTTCTTAAAGTCCTGAATATTATCCGGCTGGAGCTGGGCAACTTGTGGAGCAACCTGTTGCTGGACCTAAACTCCTCTCTCTACTATGGCAAGGTCAAGCTGATAAGCACTCTCAATGCCCTGCCATAATATGTCGGTCTGCCTCTGGTGTGCCTCGGACTGAGCCCTCTGAGCCTCCAATATCTCATAAAATAGAGTGAACACCTGAGTCGCATCTGTCGGCGCAGAAGGTGGAGGTGGAAGTCCCTCAGATATAGCCGGAACACTCCTTTGAGTTGGAGGTGGACCCCCGAATGCAGCTGATACGCCAATCACCAGAGAAGTGACTGGTACAGGCCCTCGGGAAGTCGCAAATCTCTTAGAAATGGCTCTTCCCTACTGTGATCTAGTCTTAGGGGGCATCATGAGTCAAAGTGAAAGGAAAGAATCAATATGGCACATGATATAAGGCATTCAAAGAAGGATAGTTAAAGATCAATTATTAATATCAAAGAAGAACAGTTAAAATGAATCAATAGAGTTTTTCCTAGATGTGATTGAGTATTCTCAGCCTATAGCCTATATCCTATATCCTAAAACAGGCTCGTAATAATACTCAATTCAGAGCACCACTATGAATCGCACTAATTGTGACCTCGAAGACCTGCATGGGCCACCACTAAAAACGTGTCACGACCCGCACCAGGTGTAGAGATGCAAGTAGTGAACAACGCGTAGCCTACGCCGCAGCATCGGCGGTAGAACGTTGTTTGGGTAAACTATCTATCTAGTAATCAAGATATAATATACCACCAATGTAAATGAATATACTCAATCATAGAACTATAGATGGAATAATCACGAATATGATAAAAGAATAGAAGAGTCACAAATATAACTCATGAGACAAAATAATATCCAATGAGTCAGAGAAATATTAATAACTGAGCTGGAGACAAATCCAGTACAAAAGAAAACTAACTATGAAGCTATGAGTCCTGGGTCGTCTGTCTGAGTCGGGATGAGACCCTCCTGAGCCAAGGTCTCTGTCTCTAAGCCAACCACGTCCTGAGGCCCGTAGTAAGTGGAGTACCACTCCTCAGTGTCATCTGAGAAAAATATATCCAGTAAGGAAAGGAGCAAAGTACATCTCTAACAGCAGTTCTAATAAATGATATAAACTATGTAACAGTAAATAGATGTGAATATACAAGATACAATATACAGATATAAGAGATATGCAATAAAAAAATACTGGAAATAAATACGAGAATGAGAAATATAGAAATGAACAAGAAATACTAATGACTAAGTGAGTGAGTACTAGCTTTAACATATGATCGGCTTGGGAACTTGATACAAGAATTATGGCTTGGTTAATCATATGTGCGGTGTATGATTAACACTATTCAATGAACAAGACATGATACAAGGAGGGTATGATCACATATCTATGATACGTACACCCCATCCTGAATGGTATAGTAGATCCAACCATAGTACGTTATAACAAGGGATTCTCTAGGAAGGTAGTATGTCTCCCCAATAATCAGTGTCTATACATATACAAAAAGAACAAGGAAACAAGGCTTGCACAAGATACACCATACATACCAAGGAATAAGATCTCATGACGAGATTCGGATATACCAATCCGTGCAACCATCGTGTCAAGAAATCAAGGATATCTACACTAGATACAAGAGACATAGAGGATATCATAAATGAGAAACTATCAGAGAATGTACTCGCCTGAAATCTGGTGAACAGTATCAAAGGTGTCCGGTACGGTACCTCGAAGACCTAAATATGGAATATTACATTAATACAAGGTTCTGGAATAAAAATAAGTTAAACTAGTCAACTTCTAGGTCAAAAAGCCATTTCTAAGTCAAAATAGTCAAACTAGGTCAACTCTAGGTCAAACTAGCTATTTTTAGGTTGCATGAGTCTATCTCTAGGATATTGGATCCATACACTATGTAACTAGGACATACTAGCTATGCTAAGATACTAGAAAACCAACAAGATACCGTATCGTAAGATACGCAAGTTAATAGATATGAAAATATCATAATATGTATATACAATCAACAATATATAATATTCCTAACTAAACTAATGTTAAGTGGATACCTTGGCTTTGAACCAATGCGGTATCATACCACTACACACCCATCTTGATACTCAAATCCAAATACCTTAGATTCAACCCAATACCTCGAGTATCCATCAATACCTTGACATTACCTCGGTATCTCAAAGTAATGGTAATTCTAACATATAACTAACTACCCAAAACTCTAAACTATAACTAACATGCATTAACAAATACAATACTACTAACTACCTACTAACGTACCAATACATATATACATACAACTACTAGCTCGTAATCAAAGTATATATCTAACTACTAGATAACAATATATATATATATATATATATATATATATATATATATATATATATATATATATATATATATGTATATATATATATGTATATATATATATAACTAGATAATAAAGTAACTAACTTAATTAACTATCAATAGGTATACATAACTAACTAACTAGACTATCAATGAACTAACTAGTAAATCAAATGATTAACTAACTAAGCTACTAACTAAACTATCAAAGAACTAACTGATTAAACTATTAATGATCTAACTAATCCCCTTCCTTCCCTGCTCTAGTTGCTGCCCTCTGCTCTTTGCACTTGCTGTTGTAGAGCTCTTGCTGCAGCTGTTGCTCAAGCTGATGCTGTTGTAGCTGCTGCATGCTGCTGCTACTGCAGTTGCTGATTTGTTGCTGCTGCTCATGATGTTGCTGCTGCAGTTGCATCTACCTGCTGCCTCTCCATGGTGTTGCTGCTTCAGTTGCTGATTTGCTGCTGCTGCTTATGTTGTTGCTGTCGCTGCAACATGCTGCTGCAGCTGCAGTTGTTGTGTTGCTGCTAATGCTATGTTGTTGTGGTTGCTGCTCTCGGTGTTGTGCATGTTGTGCATCCTGACCCCTCTAGTACACACACACACACACACACACACACACACACATATATATATATATATATATATATATATATATATATATATATCATATAACAAAGACAAATATAATATTCTAATAGTTATTACCAAGGCAAATTAAATCTAAAATACAATAAAATAAATACGTGGAGTGCATCGCACTCGTATCACACTAGATTTATGTTACGCTTGCAATACGATTCCACCATACCACCAAACGTACCCCAAAGGACACGAGCAAGTCTAAAATATTAATTATGAATAATACGAAGAGCTAATTACACATCTACGTGTCCGTGTCAAAATATGACATGCTCAAACCCCCGTGTCGGAGAAAAACCCCCAAAATAACCCGTATCTCTAAATTGTCGAGATACGGCCTACACGTATCCAATTATGGACACGACACTAGCCACACACAATCAAACACATGTCAATTTGGTCTAATTGACCAATTGAAAAACACAAGATGTGTTAATCTCAGAATTCTCCCACAATCGACACAAAACAACACATAACTTTCTCCATAGGTCTCCTATGAACCTAATTCTAATTTCTATGGGTAGCTTTAGCATATGGGATGGTTCATAATGATTAAAACACATATTTAGAGTCTAATTAAATGGGAAAAACTAAATTGTACTTATTGGAAGATGGATTCCCAATGAAACCTCCAAATTAGATGAAAAGAGCCTTCAACTTGTAGATCCTTACTCCTCCTTGTAGATACTTGCTTCCTCCTTATAGATCCTTACTTCAATAGCCTCCAATAATGATTTAGAAAGGAATTGGGAAGAAATTTAGGTAGAATTTGATGTGGGAATGAAGAAATTTGGAAGAGAAAATTCTAGATCTAGATTTGAAATGAAAAATGAAGAGACAAACTTTTCCTCCCTTACTAACTAGGCCGGCCACAAAACCCCCTCCCCAAGCTATTATATAAAGTCTAAAATACCCCTTTGGGGCCTCTCATGAAGAAATAATTAAGGAAGTAAAGTTTTAGTCTAATGGGTTTAACTTAATTAATCATCCTCCTAATAAATGGGCTTCTAATTGGGTTCAATTCTAACTAGATTTAAATGTTGGTCCATGGATCTAATCTAAACTAGTTAGGTCCACTAACACAATTCTAAAACAATAAACTAACATATAACAATAACTAAATAATACAATAAAAAAATATACATCATGTATAATATTTAATTAATTATGAAATGACCAAAATATCGTTTTCTAGAAAATGTAGTAGTGACCACTAAAAAGACTCTCCCCTCCCAATGTAACCTCATATCTCAAATCATGATACGCAAGATCCTGACCTCTAACTATCAGCATAAGTCATAGTCAATATGTTTAACTATAAATATCACTATAGCATGCATCATGTAGTCATATCCAGAGTCCGAGTACCACGAACAAGTCGAGAAAGACTCTGTCACATGAATATCGTGTCTCGTGTCCTATGGTTGGATGTGCAAATAATATTTTCACTAACATGGGTTCGTAAATATGACTCTCTGACTACATTACTCGACTCCGCAGGGAATGTCAGTACATGAATCTTGTTTGGACATAAAGTATCGTATGACGGCCCTAGGCTCAACATGTTCATCAACCAAGCCACCCAAATATAAAGTCTAATGCATAAATAATATTAAATAAATAATTTAGAACTGTAAACATCTTGCAAGGTATACTTGCCTGGTTTTGCAGTCAGTGGTGGTAAAGATGATCCCGCGTCCACTCCTTCGGAATTCAATTGACCTAAACATCAATTAAATGCTTAAGGGTCTAATCAATAATTCTCGTAATTATAACTTACTAGTATATATGCACGTGCGTTGCACGTATTTATTGTTAGGAAGATTAAAAGACACTTGTATTCAAAATTTGTTCATTTTTCAATGAATGAATGATACAACAAAGTCCATTTTTCAATGCCTCATTTTTAGATAATGCATTTAAGAGTTGTTGTAATTAGGAATACCGAAGGACAACTCTTGTATTTACCTTAGATACCTCCTATTAATTTTAATTAATCTTTTTAATTACTACATATGTTGAAGGGTATTTTTGGAACGAAAAATTTTCACGGTGAAGCCTAGTTTTGGCATTATATAGTAGAATAGATTTATATAATTTTATTCTTTGACATGTACAACCAAGTTCGTTATTATTTCTAACAACTTTTCTTACTTTTATAGGGTATCAGAACCTAGTTCTTGGTTTTTGACTTCCAAAATTTAAGTTTAAGTCCCCAATTAAAGAAATGAACATAAATCATAATAAATCATATAATCAAAATTTTAATATAATTTATATTCATTTTAACAACTAATTCTCAGATTTGATAAAATAAACACATTTCAAGATTATGGCTACTTTAGGTTGACTAGTTTTGTCCGAAACTTGTTCGGGACATTGTCAGTCCATTAATATGGTTTATATTTATTAAAAATTATTTTATATCATATTATATTCTTATTTAATCTCATAAAATATTTACCTCTTTATTCCATCCAAATTATCCTCTATTTACTAGCAAAATAATGCCTCAAAATCACCCAAAAACCTAGACTAGTGGCCCTTAATTATAGGGTTCAGATTTGAAATTAAAATAACAAAAAATAATTTGTAAATACTTAATTTACAGCAAATAAACACCTATTAATTTATTTTTAAAAATTAATAACGATTCCCTCAAGTAATCATATTAAAAGTCTCAAACTAGTTCTACAGACAAGCGAATTATCACCAACCTATCATGAAAAATTTATATTTTCTAATATGAGAACAAGATGGCAAAATATGGGTTCTAAATCAATAATTTTACATAACCTAAAAAGATCATGCCATGGGATTTGAAAAAGAAAGATTAAATATTTACCGAAAAATTTGGAGGATTGGATGATGGTGCTTCTTCTTGTCCAAGAAACACTCGTCCTTGCTTGTGCTTGACTTGCTACTCCCTTCTTGATGGATTTTTGATGATGAAAATGGTTCTTGATATATTTTTGGGGAAAATGGGGTTATTCTTGGAGGTTTAATGGTATTTGGATGGAGAGATAGTGGAAGGATGAGGAAAAGTGGAGCATTTTGAAGAGATGAGGGGGTTTTTGGTGAAGGAGATGATGTTGTAAGAGAGAGATGGTAAGGGGAGTTTCTCTTACATGTGAGGGAGAGGGAAGAGGGGAGGGGTCGGCCAACTTAGGAGAAAGAGATTTGTTATGGTTAGGGTTAGAGTTTGGTGATATATATATATATATATATATATATATATATATATATATATATATATATATATATATATATATATATATATATATATATATATATATAAGCTTTTTAAATATATTTAAACATAGGAGGGGGTTTCCTAGTGTTAATAGGGTTTGGCCACAAGGGGGGTTGTTCTTGGCCGAATATGAGAGGGGGGTTGGTTGTTATGGTTAGGATTGGATAAGGTTTGGTTGTTGGCTTGGTTAGGGAATTGGTTAGGTAGTTATTTGCCAACTAGGATGCCACCTAAGATTCTTCCTATCAATAGAACTTCTATAAATGGAAATAATTTAATTTATATATATATATATATATACATAGGAATTTTTGGGTGCACTACATGCCTACATGTGTTTGGGTTGGATTTGGGTCAAGTTCTAGTCAAAATGAGACAATTTTACGGTAACCGTAATTCTAGAAGTTTGTCAATATTTTTGGAGCATGGGAGGATTAAATAAATGCAACATCCATGGTCCAATCATATTAGATACAATCAAGATTAGTAATATAAATTTTGTTGGAAGAAAAAAGGTCGTGCATTGCTCAAAATATCAAAGTCATGGCAAAGTATCATATATATTAAAAAGAATTTTAGAAATTAATTTTTTAAATCTATATAATTAAACAAAATACTAAAAATAATTATAAATTACCAAATTACTCCTACTCTAAAATGAGGGGGCTTACAGAAGTGTAGGCTACCAATATGCTAGGATAAAGTTGGAGAACGACATATTCTTGGCCTACAACTGGTAGAACGGACGATATATAAAGTTTGTTTGATCTGGGAGAGACTGAAAGTGGCACGGAGTCCGCAAAAAAGTTATACGGATACCCATCGATGATATCTCGAGTTTATGGAAGGTGATCATGTTTTTTCTGAAAGTAACGCCCATGCGAGGAGTTCTGAGATTTAGAGCAAAAGGAAAGTTGAGCCCTATATTTGTTGGTCCGTTTAAAATCCTTAAGCGAGTCACCCAGTTGCCTACCGGATTACGTTACCACCGGCATTGGCAGATGCATATGATATATTCCATGTCTCTCAGCTACGAAAGTACGTGCATAACCCAAGTCACGTGGTAGATTTTAGCCAGCTGGAATTATAGACGAATTTGTCATATGTGGAGGAACGTGTTCAAATCTTGGACATAAAGGAAAATTGCTCCGAAATCGTACAGTTTCTCTCGTTTGCGTGCTTTGGAGGAATCATTATGTCGGGGAATCGACATGGGAGCTTGAAGCCAAGATAAAGGAAAAGTTTTCTTCATTGTTTTCTTAGTGGTTGGTTTTGTTCCTAAGTTATGAGGGTAAAACTTTTTCTTAGTTTGTTATGGTGTAGTGCCCCGCTCCTCATTCGGTGGCACTATATATATGGAACACTTTCGGTATCGGTTGATTGGGACAAATCAAATGAAGACCCTTCCTCTATTTGGATTGGCTCTTCATAATCAGGTCCCTTATTCAGTGAATCATGTCTCAAGGAAGAATTCTATATAAGAGTTACTTTCTCGAACCTTTTTACTGCTTGTTTTCTTTGTCGTTTTTGCTGCGTTTTGCTGATGCTTTCATTGTTGGTTTTATGAATATTTTTGATAGTTTTTATTGCTTTCGTTCTTCGACTTACACATTTATATCGAATTATGGAAGAAAGAGAAGAGGAGGTATTGATTATCTATTGGTGCAAATGCAAATCATCGTGTAAGTAAAGTTTGAACATAGAGTTGGAGATCTCTTTCTCTCGAGAATTCTTCAACAGTGAGTGACTTTGATCTTTCTCTTCTTGTCTCTATGCTTAATCAAAATGATTCTCCAGTTGCGTGTTTCGATCAACGATACCTTAATAAGAAGAACCAAGATAAAAGCGAGTAGTTCCTGAATATCTGTGTTTGTCACATAGTACATGAATATTGGTAATGTTGCTTGCTTGTCACATATGAATATGTATTACGTTGCTATTGTAGATAAAAATGGATTCACCCATAAATATTGCAACAAGTAGTATAGATTTTATAATACAATAACTTAAGACATATAGACTATGCTATCAAAAATTGTTACGTACTGATATTCAGATTCAGTTATCTTGCATGATATGCTTATTAATTTAGTTTTAGATATTACATGGTCACGAACAACTTGTTGTAACCTCCGATTTCCTACTTTCTAAAATAATTAGATTTTTATTTATTTTAAATATCCAGTTTATAAAATATTTTCTCCTTGAATTCTTGTATTTGGTTTTTGAGCAATGTTTGATTTTAGAAGGTAATTTAAAATCTTTTATAAAAATCATTTTTCATAAATGTTGATGTATTATAAAATAAATAATAATTAATAATATATATATTTCTCTAGCTTCAAATATTTATTGACTTGAAATCATAAAATTATTTATTTGATAAAAATTATTTAAAGGACTAGTTGTTCATAATAAATTTTTTTCATATCCATTTTTGGAATAGTAAATAAATAAAATTCATATTTTTAGGGTTTTTAAATATGGGTTGATTAGTAGCTAATATCATCAGCTAGCCTTGGAAGACTTAAAAATATTTTTTCTTAAATTATAATATTTTCTATTAATTTTATAAGGTTACCATCTTCCAATTTTACCCTCATTTTTCCCACATGAAAACTCGTTTATTTATTATCTGGGCCATTCATTATTTGGGCCAACCCTCACCCTTCATCCCACACCCTCTCTCCCTATTTAAGTCTCTCATCACCATTCCCAAGAAACCCTAGCTAGCCCTCACAAATTCCCACAAGCCAACAAGCCATCACCATTGATTTTGTGTGCCCGTGTCCGTGTGTCCAGCATTACCGTGTCAGCCGTGTTGGCCTCAGGTCCGACCCCGGGTGTCCCACCGTATCCATTCATTTCCTGTGTCCGGTTATAATATTACAAACAGATTTTTGTGTCCGACACACCCGGACACATCCACCTCCACCACAGCAAACATAATCCTCGTGTCCACCCTCTGGACATACCCCACCACAGTACACCATCCCCGTGTCCAGCCCCGGACACGTCCACCCCACACCCCACGACACACCATCGTGTCCAGCTCCGGACACGACCCGACGCATACAGATCCAAAACCCTAACCCTATTTTAACCTAACCTATCGCCGCTGGCCGCCGCGTCTTCCCTCCACGACGTCGACCGCCGCCTCAGATCCATCGAGCCGTGGCCGCCCCAGACCCGTCGGGCTTCGCCGCCGCCTCGGATCCGCCTCGAGCCGAGTCGACCGCCGCTCTCGAGTCTCCACTGCCGCCGCCGTCTCGAGCCGAGTCGACCGCCGCCTCAGATCCGGAGCCGTCGCCGCCCGAGACGAACGCCGACCGCCGCCCTGAGCTCCCAGATCCCGCGTCGAGCCGTGGCCGCCTCAGACCTGTCGGGCTTCGCCGCCGCCTCGAGCCGAGACCTCACCGCGCCGACGCCCTGCCCGGCCTGACCCCGGCGGACTTCCCCGCGCCGACGCCGGCAAAGAACCCCATCGTGAGCCTCTTCTTCCCTCTTCCCTTCCTTTCGATTTGGGACTGAACTGAGTAGTTAATTAGTTTAATTTATAATTTAGAGTAGTTAATTATATTCTTAAACAGTTAATTATCATTAGTTAATTAGTAATTAATTCTTAATCAGTAGTTAATTTATATAGTTAGTTTAGTTAATTTATATAGTTTAGTTTAATTAATTATTTTTTAATCAGTAGTTAATTAACCAATTAGTTTATATGTAATTAGTTTAGTAAATTCCTGTAATTAGTTTAGTAATGAAAGATGAATAGCTAGTTTTATGTAATTAGTTTATTTTTATGTAATAAATATAAGGATTTTGATTTTTGTGAAAAACTATAATAATTTTTGGATTTATATTATTATTTAAGAAATAGTTCCAATAATAAAATAAATTCAAAATTAGTTTATTTGGGCTGATAATATATTTTACTATAGATATAATTGTATACTGGCTTTTACATAAATTCTAGATTTTATAAATAAACTTTTAATTGAAATTATGTTTGAAAGAGGAGTTTAACAATTATTGTTCAAATAATTTTGAAATAATTTATATATGTAAATATGTATTCTAGTATATGTAATTAATTTGGTATCTATGTATATATATTTTTTAGTATATGTATATAATTATTTTGGTATATATATATACCTATATATATATATATATATATATATATGTATATATGTATGTATATTTTTGGTATAATTATACATATATTTAATTGGTATAATTTCATGTAGTATATGTGTAATAAAACGTATTTTTAATATATGAATTAATTGGCATCTGTATATATATATATATAGTATAAAGTGGAATTGGTAATTTAATATTAGTATATTCTAATAATGATGTTGACAAAATATATGTATATTTTAAACAGTATTTTTGCATATATATGAGTATACGTATGGTTCAACTAGTATAAATCAAATATGTATTTAAAAGATATATATATATATATATTGTAAATACATTTAAATTGGTGCATGTATATATATTGTAAGTATTAATGATAATTAATAATATGTGTATTTATATACGTATCCCTACTAGATGACCCTAGTTGACTAGTGCCATACCTGGCAGAGCCCCTGAGTTCATGTATTTGTGATGTGTTAGTGTAGCACCTGATGCAAATGTTGTATTTGATATATTTTAGGACTGTTGGTTCCTCCAGACGATACTCTGGGACAGGACATTGGTTTTACCAGCTAAGGACCCAAGGCGAGTACATTCTCTGATTAGTTTCTAATTTATGATATCTCCTATGTTCACTGTATCTAGTGTAAATATCCATGTTCTTGACACATTGGTTACACGGATTGGTATACACGAATCTCGTCATGAGATGCTATTCTTTATTCATGGTGTAGCTTGTACAAGACTTATTTTTCTTGTTATCTTGTGCATGTACAGACATTGATTCCCGGGGAGATTTGCTACTTTCCTAGGGAATCTCGTGCCATAGCGTACCATGATTGGATCTACTATACCAGTCGGGGGTGGGGAGTATTTTAGTGCAGATATGTGATCATACCCAACTTTTCATGCATCATAGTTCACCCCACATCTCACGTCGGGTGCGGCCTGACTATCTCCGTGCCTCATAGCTGTTACGTGTGATTAGCCTGACCTCTCCATGCATCATAGCTAACCAACGGTTAGCCTGACCTTCGTGAATCATAGCTAATCACATGTAACCAGCCTGATCAAGATCCCAAGCCGATCACATGTTAAAGCTAGTACTCACACACTTAGTCATAGGTTTCTTGCTCATGGACATATTATTTCTTTTCCTGCAGTTACTTACAGTATTTTCCAGTATTTCTTTTATTGTACATTTCTCGTACCTATACATGCATCTGGTATATTTCCATCTAGAACTGCTACATAGTTTATGTCATTTATATAGAACTGCTATTTAGAGATGTACTTTGCTCCTTCCTGACTGGAAAATATTTTTTCCAGACTGTGACCTTAGTAGACTGGTTTCCGACACACTTGGGGATTGATTGTTACTGATTGCAGGTATGATTATTTTGTCATTTGACTTGTGTTGTATTCTTTTATTTCTTCAAATTCTTATCGTGCTGTAGTTGTGATTGAGTATGTTGTTCATTTTTATAGTGTTATCCGTGTCTCCTTATGGAGTTGGATACTAGTGTGAGATTATTTAGATAGTACTTGACCTAGACAGCGTTCTACCGCCGATGCTGCGGCGTAGGTTGGACGTACCCACGCTCTCGTGCCCTTATACCGGGTGCGGGTCGTGACACGTTTTAGTGGTGGCCCATGCAGGTCAGACTTCGCTAGTGGTGCGATATCGTAGTAGTGCGACGTCATAGTTGTACTACTGCGTGCCTGCTATAGGACATAGGACATAGGGTACTAGGATGAGAGAGGATACTCAATCACAAAATCTTGAGAGATTCCTGGGACGACCCCTTGAGAATCTTATTATAACTTCTAATTTTGAATCCTTCGTTTTGTTTCCGTCCGTCCTTACTCATTGATATTGAATTTGATTATTGTTGATCAATTATTAACATTTGAATCTTGGTATCATTGTTGAGTTTTATTCTTGTTGACCAGTTGTTAAATTTAATTCTTGGTATCATTGTTGAATTGATTTCATATCGAGATGAATTTTACGGGCTAAAATTTACGGTATCATCTGATGACATATGTTGATAAGGACAGTGAGAAAGGTAAAACGTCTACTTTGGTTATGGACCCTAGAGTTTGTCGCAGCCATATTAGCTGTGGTGACGAGAACGTAGGAATCTGACTTGGATGTACATACTATAGTTATGAAACTTAGAGTCTTTCGCAGCCATACCGGTTGGCGTGGCGAAGATTCTAGATGACGTGATTATAGAGTTGCATACCTTAGTTACGGAACCTGTCGTTTATCGCATCTATGCTTACTGGCGTGGCGAGGATTCTGTGTGTCATGATTTCTGACGGACGTGTATGATTATCAGATTGTATCTTAAATTGGTTCTTAAAGTATCATCTCAAGACTTATCTATTTCTGTTATTCCAGGACTTTGTTCCATCGCTTCTTTCTTTACTAGCAGTAAAGATACCTTCTGTCCTCAATTCAGTTCTTGAGCTCCTATTCCTTGAGGATTCCTTGTTAAGTATGATAATTAGTGACTTGTAATTTTGTTTGTGTCTTGTATTAGTATTGACTGTGTTGCTTGTGAGTTGTAAGTGTTTCTTAGTTGGACATGTGAGCAGTAGGCTTTAAACTAGAGTTAGCCCTTAGCATTGTACCTTGTACAAATGGTTCTAGGATAAGTGTCATTAGAGACTGTGAGTAGAAGGAGAGCATAGAGTATCAGAGTTAGTATCAGAGCCAATTACCCGTCCTGGAGAATCATGATTATGTATTGAGTGATCCCTGTAAACAATTAAGTATCCAGGAATTGTGTTAAGGATTAATGGAGCATAACGTTCAAATTGATGATTGATATCGGGTGTGTTAAAGGTAAAGAAATTTATATGCATAAGGAGTTATAATGAGGTGTCATGAGTAGAGAAATATCAGGATTAGTAATGGAAGATGGTGAAGCGTATCACAGATTAGTTTAACAGGCTTTAAAGGATTAAAGAGAAATACCTACACAACAATCAAGATGAAGAACCATACACTTGCCCATGAGAGTAAAGAAACCTGAGTGTTATAGAAGGTACAGGTAATCATGAGTTCTAAATCAGTTTGATGAGATGATCCAATAATGAAGCTAGTGGTATAATACCACGAGTGCTAATGGTTCTAAATCGAGGATTAGTCGGGAATGATGCTAATAATAGTAAGCACTCTGCGTGATGATAATTGGATGACATATCAGTTAATATAGATTGAAAATCATGGAAGAAAATACAGGTGATGATAACCTTGATCATTGGAGGAAATAGTGCAAGTGATTCGGGCAGTACAAAAATTTAGTACACAGTTGTAGACAATAGAGATATGGAGTGCACCTCGAGTATTAGAGACCGTGAGCACTCATATGTATACTTGTGGATTTATAAATAAAAGGTGGAAATAAAATTTTATTTTTGAATAATTGAGGAGTTGCGATTACGTCATTAAATTTTGAGGATTCAAATATGAACTCAATAAACATGGTTAAGGCTACAAAGATTTTAGAAGTGATTAAATTTATTTTGATGTTGAGTATCTGATTTTGAGGAGGGATATACAATTCATTTTTAAGTTGATCGAGAAGTTAAACCTTGACGATTATTTTAAGGATTAATTTTATGATAGATGAAAGAGATGAATATTAATATATGAGTAGATGGTATACATGTGTAAGGATCTGATGACTTGAGCATGATTGAGGTGGCACCGCAGACTGACTTGGGTGTCCATCTAGAGTTGTATTAGAAAGGGTTTAGCACTTAGTATGGTGTTACACTTGGTGTGCACTGGAGTGATGAGAACAAATAGTATGGACAATTGTAGTAGGAACGGGAACTGACAGAGGGTATGGTACTAAAGAGATAGAGGTATCAAACCTTGGATGCATTATTAAACCATGGATATATTAAAGATTCTTGGTATCAGATTTAGGTATCAATAGGCAGGTGTATGCAATGAGGATGTAATCATGGATGTCTTGTGGACTAATGATTAGTTGATATGGGTACCAGTGTACAGGGATAGGAATTAGTTAGTGAATATGCTAGAGATAAGTGTATGTTAGAGATAGGAGATACTGCAGGTAATATATTAGCAGGTTCCTTCTTTTCTCATGTTGTCTTCGTCTTCTGATTGATTGATTCCCTAGTACCGTGGTTTGTATTCGTGATTTACTTGTTAGAATGTAACTAGTAGTACACCTTAACAGAGACTGAAATACCATGACAAAAGATACATGACTTATATATTTTCTTAAATTGCATGGCTATAGGTGAATTTTCTTAAACCATGATCATTAGGGTTTTGACCATAGCAAAGATCTGTGACGAGGTTATGACTGACAAAAAGAGACAAGAGGATTAAATTTGTGGATGAGCATTAAATTAAATAAAGAATTTAGGGGTTGTTATAACGGAGTTGATGGATCATTGATTTTATGAAAATCGAGGTATGATTGAAATTCGAGGACAAATATTAACTTAAAGGGAGAATTAAGAAATTCACAGAGCCAAAAATTTGAGGATTTATTAATTTTTAAGGAGGTCTTGATATGATTGAATTGATTATTAAAAATTTGAGAAATTTGAGAGATTATCGTTTTTTTCTAATTGATTGCGAGATAGAAATTTTATAGTTTATATTATGAATGTTGCATTGAAGATTCTGAAAGTATCGCATCGTTGAGTATTGAGGAAAAAAAGAAAATCAGGAGATAAATCGTTAATGGAATAGTGCCAAATTAAATTCTCGGGAGGAGGATGTATAATTGAATAAGCATCAATTGAATTTGGGTTAGAGGAGTAAGATGAATGATGGATTAGTGTTTAAAATTTAAATTTGGGATACAGATTTTTTTAAGTTTTATAAATATGCATTGATTGGATTTCAATTGGAGGATTGGATATTAAATCCTTGAGTATTTAGATGCGAACTTAAATTTTGGAGGAGATTATGAAAAAAAAAAAATTGAATTTGATTTTAAAACTTGAAGATTTTCCGGAATATGATGTTAAAATTTTTGAAAGGTTTGAAAATAACAACATGGAATTACTTCAGGATTATTTGGTTTGAAGTTTAAATTTTGATAGAAATAATATGATGAGTAAAGGCAATTATTGAGGATCTTAAATTTCGAGGACGAAATTTTTCTAAGTTGGGTAGACTTGTAACCTCCGATTTCCTACTTTCCGAAATAATTAGATTTTTATTTATTTTAAATATCCAGTTTATAAAATATTTTCTCCTTGAATTCTTGTATTTGGTTTTTGAGCAATGTTTGATTTTAGAAGGTAATTTAAAATCTTTTATAAAAATCATTTTTCATAAATGTCGATGTATTATAAAATAAATAATAAATAATAATATATATATTTCTCTAGCTTCAAATATTTATTGACTTGAAATCATAAAATTATTTATTTGATAAAAATTATTTAAATGACTAGTTGTTCATAATAAATTTTTTTCATATCCATTTTTGGAATAGTAAATAAATGAAATTCATATTTTTAGGGTTTTCAAATATGGGTTGATTAGTAGCTAATATCATCAGCTAGCCTTGGAAGCCTTAAAAATATTTTTTCTTAAATTATAATATTTTCTATTAATTTTATAAGGTTACCATCTTCCAATTTCACCCTCATTTTTCCCACATGAAAATTCGTTTATTTATTATCTGGGCCATTCATTATTTGGGCCTACCCTCACCCTTCATCCCACACCCTCTCTCCCTATTTAAGTCTCTCATCACCATTCCCAAGAAACCCTAGCTAGCCCTCACAAATTTCCACAAGCCAACAAGCCATCACCATTGATTTTGTGTGCTCGTGTCCGTGTGTCCAGCATTACCGTGTCAGCCGTGTTGGCCTCGGGTCCGACCCCGGGTGTACCACCGTATCCATTCATTTCCTGTGTCCGGTTACAACATTACAAACAGATTTTCGTGTCCGACACACCCGGACACATCCACCTCCACCACAGCAAACATAATCCTCGTGTCCACCCTCTGGACACACCCCACCACAGTACACCATCCCCGTGTCCAGCCCCGGACACGTCCACCCCACACCCCACGATACACCATCGTGTCCAGCTCCGGACACGACCCCGACGCATACAGATCCAAAACCCTAACCCTATTTTAACCTAACCTATCGCCGCTGGCCGCCGCGTCTTCCCTCCACGACGTCGACCGCCGCGTCGAGCTCGGAGATCCGCCGCCGCCGCCTCAGATCCATCGAGCCGTGGCCGCCCCAGACTCGTCGGGCTTCGCCGCCGCCTCGGATCCGCCTCGAGCCGAGTCGACCGCCGCTCTCGAGTCTCCACTGCCGCCGCCGTCTCGAGCCGAGTCGACCGCCGCCTCAGATCCGGAGCCGCCGCCGCCCGAGACGAACGCCGACCGCCGCCCTGAGCTCCCAGATCCCGCGTCGAGCCGTGGCCGCCTCAGACCTGTCGGGCTTCGCCGCCGCCTCGAGCCGAGACCTCACCGCGCCGACGCCCTGCCCGGCCTGACCCCGGCGGACTTCCCCGCGCCGACGCCGGCAAAGAACCCCATCGTGAGCCTCTTCTTCCCTCTCCCCTTCCTTTCGATTTGGGACTGAACTGAGTAGTTAATTAGTTTAATTTATAATTTAGAGTAGTTAATTATATTCTTAAACAGTTAATTATCATTAGTTAATTAGTAATTAATTCTTAATCAGTAGTTAATTTATATAGTTAGTTTAGTTAATTTAATTAGTTAATTTATATAGTTTAGTTTAATTAATTATTTCTTAATCAGTAGTTAATTAACCAATTAGTTTATATGTAATTAGTTTAGTAAATTCCTGTAATTAGTTTAGTAATGAAAGATGAATAGCTAGTTTTATGTAATTAGTTTATTTTTATGTAATAAATATAAGGATTTTGATTTTTGTGAAAAACTATAATAATTTTTGGATTTATATTATTATTTAAGAAATAGTTCCAATAATAAAATAAATTCAAAATTAGTTTATTTGGGCTGATAATATGTTTTACTATAGATATAATTGTATACTGGCTTTTACATAAATTCTAGATTTTATAAATAAACTTTTAATTGAAATTATGTTTGAAAGAGGAGTTTAACAATTATTGTTCAAATAATTTCGAAATGATTTATATATGTAAATATGTATTCTAGTATATGTAATTAATTTGGTATCTATGTATATATATTTTTTAGTATATGTATATAATTATTTTGGTATATATATATATATACCTATATATATATATGTATATATGTATGTATATTTTTGGTATAATTATACATATATTTAATTGGTATAATTTCATGTAGTATATGTGTAATAAAACATATTTTTAATATATGAATTAATTGGCATCTGTATATATATATATATAGTATAAAGTGGAATTGGTAATTTAATATTAGTATATTCTAATAATGATGTTGACAAAATATATGTATATTTTAAACAGTATTTTTGCATATATATGAGTATACGTATGGTTCAACTAGTATAAATCAAATATGTATTTAAAAGATATATATATATATATATATATATATATATATATATATATATATATATATATATATATTGTAAATACATTTAAATTGGTGCATGTATATATATTGTAAGTATTAATGATAATTAATAATATGTGTATTTATATACGTATCCCTACTAGATGACCCTAGTTGACTAGTGCCATACTTGGCAGAGCCCCTGAGTTCATGTATTTGTGATGTGTTAGTGTAGCACCTGATGCAAATGTTGTATTTGATATATTTTAGGACTGTTGGTTCCTCCAGACGATACTCTGGGACAGGACATTGGTTTTACCAGCTAAGGACCCAAGGCGAGTACATTCTCTGATTAGTTTCTAATTTATGATATCTCCTATGTTCACTGTATCTAGTGTAAATATCCATGTTCTTGACACATTGGTTACACGGATTGGTATACACGGATCTCGTCATGAGATGCTATTCCTTATTCATGGTGTAGCTTGTACAAGACTTGTTTTCCTTGTTATCTTGTGCATGTACAGACATTGATTCCCGGGGAGATTTGCTACCTTCCTAGGGAATCTCGTGCCATAGCGTACCATGATTGGATCTACTATACCAGTCGGGGGTGGAGAGTATTTTAGTGCAGATATGTGATCATACCCAACTTTTCATGCATCATAGCTCACCCCACATCTCACGTCGGGTGCGGCCTGACCATCTCCGTGCCTCATAGCTGTTACGTGTGATTAGCCTGACCTCTCCATGCATCATAGCTAACCAACGGTTAGCCTGACCTTCGTGAATCATAGCTAATCACATGTAACCAGCCTGATCAAGATCCCAAGCCGATCACATGTTAAAGCTAGTACTCACACACTTAGTCATAGGTTTCTTGCTCATGGACATATTGTTTCTTTTCCTGCAGTTACTTACAGTATTTTCCAGTATTTCTTTCATTGTACATTTCTCGTACCTATACATGCATCTGGTATATTTCTATCTAGAACTGCTACATAGTTTATGTCATTTATATAGAACTGCTATTTAGAGATGTACTTTGCTCCTTCCTGACTGGAAAATATTTTTTCCAGACTGTGACCTTAGTAGACTGATTTTCGACACACTTGGGGATTGATTGTTACTGATTGCAGGTACGATTATTTTGTCATTTGACTTGTGTTGTATTCTTTTGTTTCTTCAAATTCTTATCGTGCTGTAGTTGTGATTGAGTATGTTGTTCATTTTTATAGTGTTATCCGTGTCTCCTTATGGAGTTGGATACTAGTGTGAGATTATTTAGATAGTACTTGACCTAGACAGCGTTCTACCGCCGATGCTGCGGCGTAGGCTGGACGTACCCACGCTCTCGTGCCCTTATACCGGGTGCGGGTCGTGACACTTGTGTACAAGGGTATGGTTCCTCGAACGATCGTCGAAACACTGAGACCGATTCAACCTAGGGGGGCATAGATAGATTTGCTAGAAAACTAGCATGGGTGATCCAGAAACTTTCAGTGGTGCTCGCTACCCGCACTGAAATGATCGTCGTCTAACCAGGTTATAGTCCATAATGGCATGTGGTGCCAGTGAACCTTATATATTTGAACTGTTGAGCTAAAAATGTTTAGTCGATAGGAAGAACATGGTAAGATTTTGTGCAGGATGGATACATCGACCGTGGGTAAGAGTCGTCGTTCGGTGACACATATTATTATGTTGTTTCAATTCCTATTGTATGATTTATAAATTGAATTAAGGCAAGATAAAAAGATTAGTTAATATTTTTTTATGCTTCACATGAATACTGTATTGATTGGGTGAGTTGGGTAAATTTGTCCTCATCAGTGCATTTCAAATGTGCTGACCCACGTCTCTACAGGTTCTGCTAATCAAGGCGACGTAGCGAGGACCTGAAGATGCGTTTGGTGCGATAGAAAATTATGTATACTTTTGAAACTTCTCCAACCGTACCGCGAGGCCCCTGTCCAAGTGCATTTTGAAGACTTCCGTTGAAGGTGTTTATATCTTTTGTTTAAGAAATATGATAAATCGAACGATATATCTCATTTTGTGTTTTAAGTTGTAAGCCTGTGCAACACCCTTTACTTGTACTTAGTACCTATATAATAGATGTATATTATCAATGAAAGAAATATTTTCTTTTGTGCCATGTGTTATTTAATTTCTCTGCATCAACTTTGTTGTTGCTCTATTATAATTGGCGATACCTTCGAAAATTTACACGACTTGTGACGGACGATCAGTTAGTTTTCATTAAAACATCAATTCATTTATCCCTTTTTAGGCTCACAAACGGACGATCAAATGGCGATAATAAATCATGAAATTTGGTACGGGTGAAGAGGAGATACCAACCTTTGTGACGGAGAATACATATCGTAATTTAGTCGATCCGAGGTGAAAGAATTGACCTACGGAAACCATCGCACGGTCAACATGCTACAGACCGTTGTTCTGCTCTGGTGATGTCAGGATAGATTGACGGCAGGTCGCGGTGGCTTGCGTAGGTACGAGGAGGCCTGGGGAGGGGTTGGGGTGTCACGGCGGCGCAAATATTGGTGGATTGGAGTAGGTGTCGGGGCGGACTACTCGCAGATGTCAAGATAGGGATTAGGAGATCGATCTGTGCGGTCGGGGTTAGTCGACCTCGACGATAGTGGTCACATTGGTTATAAGACAGAGGAGAAGGATGGGAATGATGGTGTTCCTTCTCTCCATCTTTCTTTTCTTCATCTCTGTGTGCCGCCTGTGTTTCAGTCATAACTCTCTTTTTCTCTTTTTCTTTCTATATGGATATGTTCTTCTTTTAGTGAAAATTATTTACTTAACCTATGTGCCCGACCTCTAAAAGCAACTAAACCAACGTATCAAGATATTTATTTAGTGACTGTGTAAAAATTATTTACTTAACCTGTGTGCCCGACCTCTAAGTAGCAACTAAACCAACGTATCAAGATATTAGTTTCTTGATTGTTTAGGTGAAACCAGGATCTTGCCGTGTACATTACAAACTTGTGAGCTCACAAATCCCATGGTTTCCCTCGCCCACATTAAAGCAAAATAATTATTGCCCACAAACATTTCTGGCAAATAATTATTGAACAGTCGAGGGGGGAGAGAGTATATTTAGTATTCCACCGCCCACCGACCCACGCACCTGTTTTGTTAATTTCACCATTTGCCTGCCAACTAGAAACTAACTTTCCCAAATATTTCTTTCTACATAGAAATTAAGGAACCCCCCCTCTCTCTCTCTCTCTCTCTCTCTCTCTCCTCCGTTGGCGTTGCCATACAAGAAAAGATGAGTTGTGGACTACTGCCAAACATCACAAATCCACCCACCCCCTCCCCTCCAAAACAGCCCGTAAACCCAAGAAATCCCCAACACCGCCCCTTCACCTTCTCCTCCTCCAGGACCAAGAAATGGCCATCCCTCCATTGCTCCTCCTCCTCCTTCAAGATCCCCAGAGCAGCAACGGAGGAAGGGGGAGTATTCATTGGGGAGAAGGCTAACGAGAGCTTCTATGAGCTGCTTGGTATTTCTGAGGATGGCAGCTTTGATGAGATAAAGAGGGCATACAAGCAATTGGCAAGGAAGTACCACCCAGATGTGTCCCCACCAGAGAGGGCTGAGGAGTGCACCAGGAGGTTCATTCTGGTCCATGAGGCATACCAGACCCTCTCTGACCCTGGAAGGAGGGCCATCTATGACAGGGGCCTGGCTAGGGGATTCCAGCTAGCCTTCTCCTCCAGGAGGAGGGGATCTCATCAGGTCACTTTCTTTTTCCATTTCTTGATTTGGGAAACTTGATGATCAAACTCTTCTACCAGTTTCTTTTGGTGAACTGTGTCTCCAAAGAAGAATATTGAAATATATGACTTCTATTATCTGCCCTATCTGACCTGATTGTTGGGGATTTGAGCACTTTTCATTTACTTTTTTGTAAGGCTAAGACTCTTTGATTATTCAAGTAGTTAAATATGGAATTTTGTTGCTGAAACTGCTGCAAACTTAGTACAAATTAACAACCCATCCCTCCCCCCTCCACCTCCCCCCCTCCGCGCCGGGTTGTTTGGTAATCGGTATTTGGAGTGGGATTTGTTCCCACATTTACTTCGTTTGATTTTCTTGGCCTTTCTAAACACCGAAAATAAAATTTTGATAGGAATAACAATTTCTCAAAGGAAAGGATAATTGATTTCCTTTCCTTTCCGTGAAACCAAACGAGGCTTCAACTTGGTTTCATGGAAAAATTGAAACATATGGGATCTTATTATTGAACGATGCCTAATTTTCTCTATGATGTTGTAAGTTTGTGAGTATGTTAGGGGAGCTTTCTCACTTTGTTAGATCAGATATCTGATAATTAGTGGAATTTTGCTAGTCTATAGTGTTCCTAGATCATTCTCCTTCTAGAGTTATAAATGTTTCTTATTTAGTTTAGTAGTCCTTGGCTCTTCTGCTTGTTCAGCTTGAGTTGAACTTGTGATCTATGAATAATGAATTGTTCCAAGTTATTTTGCTCAATAATATTTTGTAAGGATAGTTTCTTCTGCGTTTTAGGTATGAAATCTAGAAGCCAATTCAAAATTTGTTATAATAACTTTTATCATTTTCTTCTTCATGTTAATGTCTCCAAATATCACCTTTCAAGTTTTTAAACTGGAGCAATGTTTACAGGTTTTAAGAGCGTAATTGTCATTTTAGTTTGGAATTATATATCTATTAGAGATTATGGAGCTTTGATCAGATTTTTCTACTGTACATCCACCCCAAATTTGCCGAGAATTGTTTTTTATAGGTGTCCGTACAAGAGTAGGATGAGTTCTGTCCGTAAATCAATTAGTACGGGGTAATTTGGTAAATATATTGAAGTCGGTGATAGCCTTAATCTCTTATAATAAATAAGACTTCAATCTCTTGTAACTGTAAGTCTCTCTAAATAATAAAATAACTCGTGTGCGTCCGTGGATGTAGTAGAAGACAAATCTTGGAACCACTTTAAATCTTGGGTCTTCGGGATTATTCTTCTTTTTTGTTGGTACGTTCATAAAAATATCTGACTTAAAAATTCTATTTGCTCCATGCTTACCCCAAAATTTGGGACAAAGGATTTGTTGTTGGTGGTGGTGTAGTATTTGCTCCATGCTCTAATCTAAAGATTATATGGATTTGACTATGCAAGTTATGTTTGTGTTTATCTTAAGGTAGATAATCAGACGTTCATTTTTGTTATGTTCGTGCTTACGTTCAAGTAGATCATCACTCCTTTGTGCCGATTTCTGTAATATCATTAAGATGAGACTTCTTGATCTGAAAGTTGTCCATGGCTTGTATGAGTCGTCTTGAACTAGGTTCCTTGCTGAATTTACAATTCAGTTATATAATCTTAATGCAGCCCCCAAACTTCTGCAAGTTTGCTGCTTCTTGATTGACTGAATTATATGATTCCTGATTTGAGTTTTTGTCCAAAATAACCATCATAAGCTGTAGGTTTTTATAGTTTAGTATCGACATCCATGGCTAGGCTCATCCATGTGCCCTATCTTTCTGCAGTCTGGTAATAGGTAATCCTGCACTTTCGTGGATGATTTTGGTTTGAGTTGCCTTCTCTATTCAGTCTTAGTGTATTGTTCTTGATGTTTTCAGCTTTGTAGAGTATTCAATGTTTTTTTTGTAAGAATGAGGTACAATTAACAAGGTGTTTCCAGAAAGTGTCTAGTCTGAGATATTTTTGGAGCTACTGTGAATTATAATCCTTTTGTTTATGCCATCTTCAGTCATGTTGTAATAACTTTTCCATTATTGGGAAATAAGGTGTTTCCTTCGACTTCAAGTAATGGTTCTAGTTTTAAGTTATTAACTATTCAAATATGATGTTGATTATTTTCTCGACTCTTGAGGATTATTGTCAATAACTATACTTCTAAAATTTATTATCTTCGATATTATCTGGACATTTTTGATAATATGGATTACGTTTTTGTAGTTCTATAGTTGAATTACTTGTTTTCCCTATGCTTTTTTAACTATAGCTAGTGACTTAGATGGCTTGGAATACCTGTTAGGAGTAATTTTAATTTCCAAGGGGTATCAAGGAAGGTAACTTATTTGGTTACTGATGGATAGGGAAATGGTTTCATTCTTATTGATAGTAATTTACATTAATTTCCGGTCCCTTTAACTTCGATCAGCCTTGGGTGTTAATTTTTGAGTTATATTTCTGATCAGGATCTTGACGAGAGAACTCAATGGAAGAACCGTTGGCAGTACCAGGTTGAAGAGTTGAAGAAGAGGGGCGCATACAACGAGGATTCAGCAGAAGAGAACCTTTCTTGGGGAGCCCGAATGCGCCGCCAACGGGCTGAATCGTGACGGCTTATGGGCCCTTCACTGCCCAATAATGTATATGTTCTCCCTTTCTTTAGGGTTTGACCTCAGTGTACAAGGATGCAACCTACCAGAATAATATAGCCATGTACTCAATTGAGATCAGCTGTAGTTAATACTCCTTTTTCCTCTCAGTCGCTAGAGTCCACGACCAAAGGAAGAGACTCAGTATTTAGCCTGAGAGGTCTCTTTTTTTTTTTTTCTACTTCTTTCTTTTATTGTAAATCTCCAAATGTTTATATTTAGTTCTAAAAAGTATTTTGCCAGGTTTAGTTCTAACAAGTTTTAAATTTCTCTGAGGTGGGAAAGATGTCTTTATGTGCACAGTGAGATGGTCTGTAGAGTGGCTCAATCACTTGCAGTTCATATGTTGCTACGACAACTCGTCCTACTGTTAACCATAGAAAAGGACCCATGATTTGAAAGAGATTTGCAATATAAATATGGTTTCACATTTTTTCGATGGAGACATGTACCTAAAATTTCTCGAAATCATTGAAGAAATCAATGTTTAACAGTTCAATCTTTGGTTTCTCGTTGGGCTTTTATTAGGTTCCTTTTCCTCTACTTTCAAGTGACTTGTTTTTTTTATTTTCTTGATTTTGACATTGTTTTATCTTCCCTTGATTGTTCCGCTTTGTTTGTATGAAGCCTTTCAGCAATTGTCCACTAGGTCGATTAGCCAAAGTCAACAATAGAGAGAGAGAGAGAGAGAGAGTACAAGAGGAGATTACTAAATGACCCAATCGCCGATAAAGTCGTCTAGTCATGTGGGACTAGTTGAAGAAGAGGCGAAGAGAGACTAGGGATAAAAAAAACGAAAAATTTCACTCAGAGTATAATAGTTTAATATATTTCTAAAAAAAGCAACAAAGTTTTAAAATTTACCAAAAAAGTATTAAAACGCCCTTCCAAATGGTGTTTTACGCTTTTCCGTCGACCTACTTAACGGTTTAAATTTGGACGTTAAAAAAAATAATAAAAAAAATAAAACGCCCTTCCAAAGGGCGTTTTATGTTTTTAAAATATTTTAATTTCTCTCTCTCCCCTCTCTCCTCTCTCTTCTCTCCTCTCTCCTCTCTCCTCTCTCTTCTCTCCTCTCTCTCTCTCTCCTCTTTCCTGTGTGAAAAGCTATAAAACAATTAAAAAATTCTATTCTGGATACCGTGTCCGATACAGTGACTGTGTCCGGGGTCCTCTAGGAACAACGTCGTCGTGTCCTCGTGTCCTTGAGGTTCCAAAATCCTAACCCTAAGCTGGTCATCGTCCCAAAAACGTAAAACCTAACCCTAACCCTAATTCGGCCATAGTCATCGTGTCTTCATTTTGTGTCCTCGAGGTCGAGTCGAGGGAGAAGCTCGTAGCAATGGACAACAAGAGTCCACACCCATATCCACCCTCCTCCCCCAACACCAACAGCAACAGCAATGGCGCAGTGTCAGCGAGCCTCCCGCCGGCGCCCAAGTCCCCGATCCCGAACGCCCCATACCCGACTACCTTCGTCCAGGCCGACACCCAGTCCTTCAAGCAGGTCGTCCAGATGCTCACCGGCTCCGCCGAGACGGCCGCCAAGCGCGCCGCCGCCGCCGCCAACCCCCCAATCAAGAACCACCCGCTCAACAACCGGGCCAAGAAGCCGGCGTTCAAGCTGTACGAGCGGCGGCCGAGCATGAAGAACCTCAAGATGATCGGCCCGCTCGTCCCTTCCTCCTTGGCCAACCAGAACTCGCCATCGACAGCATCGACGATGATGAGGGCGGTGCCGGTGTCGCCGTGAGGGAGAGGGAGAGGGAGAGAGGAGAGAGCAGAGAGGAGAGGAGAGGGAGAGGGAGAGAGGAGAGGGAGAGCGGAGAGGGAGAGAGAGAGAGAGAGAGAGAGAGCAGAGGGACAGGGAGCGGAGAGCCGAGAGGGAGAGAGGAGAGAGAATCTGCCCAAAAAAAAAATATTATTTTAATAAAAAACGTCCTTAGGAATGGCGTTTTTCCTAGGAAAAACGTCCTTTCTAAAGGCGTTTTTCATTAAAATAATATATTTTTTTTCAGAAAGTGAGAGATGAACGGGAATGATATAATATTAATAAAAAAATAATTAAAAAAAGCAAAACGCCCTTCCAAAAGGCGTTTTAGCTTTATTTAATATTATATTTTTTTCTCTTTTAACAGATAGATGAGAGGGAGAGGATAAAATATTAATAAAAATAATAAAACAGACAGGAGAGAGGAGAGAAGAGAGAGGAGAGAGAAAAAATTAATAAAAAATATAAAACGTCCTTTCGAAGGGCGTTTTCTATTATTTTATTTATAAATTTTTCTTTACTTCTGCTCCGTTAACGGAGTTAAAATATATTGACGGAAAAGCGTAAAACGCCCTTCCAAAGGGCGTTTTAATGTTTTTTTGTTAAATTTTGAAACTTTGTTGCTTTTTTTAGAAATATATTAAACTATTATGCCTTGAGTGAAATTTTTCGTAAAAAAAATAGAACCCTTGTACTTGTTGAAAATGGAGGCTATATTTGACGAGAATCATATATTTTTTTATTAGACTTTTTGGTCAATATTTATATGACTATAAAAAATGTGAAATGACAACACTAAGGCCCGGTTGGTTTTAGGGTTGGACAACATAATATAATTGGCATTATGTTGTCAATCTAATCCGAATGTTTGATTGGACAATTTATTTTTTGATGTAATGTAATCGCGATTACAAATTTGATAACATTACATCAGTTTCTTCTAAAATCAATTACGTCATAAAATTCATATAATCGCGATTACATTACAACTTAAAATTTACCAACTTAAAAAAAGCTAATAATAATAACTAAAATTTTTAAAAAAACTACTTTCTTTTTTTCTTTTTCTTTTTCATCTTTTTTCCTTTTTCTTTCTCTTTTTTTTCTTATTTATTATTTTTCTTATTTTATTTATTGTTAAAATCATATATGGTATTTTTAAAGAAAAAAATTACATTACATGGTAAACCAAACGTATGAATGCAATTGATATTACATTACATTACATTACATGGTTTGATTATATGTTTCAACCTAACATGGTAATGTAATTGTAACTCCATTTTATTACGAATTCAATTCTATTACGATTACAATTATATTACAATGAACAAAACGGGTCTTAAATCTAACTAGAAAAAAAATTTAAATAAATAAATGCATAAAATTAAGATAAGCAATCTACTCTTTAATAGTTTGGTTGATTCGGGATTGCTGCCACTTTTTTAGAATTTTTTTATAAGCAGTTGTTACTAAATCGTTTGACTACTTAAAGAGAAACAAAAATATCAGCAGCGGTGATAAGCAATCCTAAACCCGGTCTTATTGTTGAAGTAATTCAATTTATGAATTTTTTCTACCCGGAGAGTTATCAAATTTGGGGTCAGGGGAAAGCTTAGTCGGTATTACATCAGTCCGTTCGATATTCTCGATCGAGTAGAAGATGTTGCTTCATGTCTTGCCCCTTTGTCTTCACTTCACGAGGTATACCGTGTGTTTTATGTATCTCAATTATGTAGGTATATTTCGAATCCGAACCATACCTTCAATCATTCGGAGCTAGTCGTCGGTACTGACTTATCCTATAAGGAGCAGCACGTATCTATATTGGACTGGAGAGAGAAAGTGCTCAAAACCAGATTATCAGTCTTTTCCATGTCGCTTGGGACTATCACTCGTCGAAAGAGTCGATATGGTAGCGCGAGGACGATATCAGATCCTGATATCCACACTTGTTCGACTTTGGAGGTATATTTCTCCTTATGCCTTCATGAAGGATCATTAGGCAACTCTAGCGGGGTGGTGAATAGAGTCCGAGTGTGCGTAGCAAAATATAATCACCAATAAAAATTTAAAGCAGTTACCAACTACAGATAATACAGTAATATATAAACAACAAATAAGTAAGGAAGAGCAAACACAATTACCGAAATTTTATACTGGTTTCTCTCGTGGAGGACTAGTCCAGTCCTGAGAACTCTTGCTTTGAGTTAACTTCACTATCAGTGAAAACACAAGCTTTGATCCGAAGGGCATGCGACTTCGTACAATACGAGCCTTTGATCCGAAGAGCTCGATGACTTTAAACACTTTGAGAAGTAGTTTTGAATAGCCAAGCTTGTACAACTCGAATGCTTCTAATCAAAACCGCACTGACACATAGAAGAATGGGAGTTGCCTTGGAGATTTGAGAAGGTTTAAAGCTCTTTAGATAATAGAGAAGATGAAAATTGAATGAGATGATAGGAATGAAAAATTCTTCTCGATTTATAGATTTTTTGGGGACAAGGTTCATACAGAACTCGGATGTACAACGTTCAAAAATTTAAACATTGGAGCCATGAAAATAGGTCTAGCACTCTGAATCAGGAATTAGTTTTGGATAACCGAGGTTAGACAGAGTTCGGGCAGAACTTCGACCAAGTTCGATTTTCCAATTTTCAAAAAGTTTCTGGTTGGATTTGGCTTAATTTGGTTTGTGTTTAGTGGGGTATTTGGGCTAGTATGCGTTTGGAGTTGGTTTAGGTTTTAGGTAGGCTTGTTTAGAGTAGACTTTGGATTGGTATTCAACTAGTGCCAAAGTGCGATCCGACTCACATAAGTTCTAAACTCAAGAAAAATAAAATACATAATAAATGTAGAAATAGTATAACAGAACGAGCATCAAAGTAGTAGTCTTCTGTTGAACTGATTGTTGAGGGTGCAGTCTTCTGTTACGAGTATCAATTCATAGTTTTAAGTTAATTATCAAAATTAGGTTGACTGAGATCAGATGGGTCAACAATCTCCCCCACTTTGATAATTGACAAAAACTACGACTGGTACAGGTCGTCGATTGATTGATGTAGCAATACACGCAATAGTTTTCCTGTAATAACGACAATAGCTCCCCCGCAATGAGAGCAACTTACGAGCAAACACTATTATAAAATATTGCGTATTAGTGTTTCTCCCCCGTTGTCACTTCATCGAAATGGAGTAAATTTCTCGCAAAATAGACATGAAAAGTGAAATGGAAAAACAACACAGATAGTATAACAAGATTTAAGCAAATATCAACCAATATTTAATTATACTAAAAATAAACTGAAGTACATAACCAAATACTACTCAGCCTGAAAATAAAATAAACTAATAAAGTAAACATAATGCAGATGTCAACTAGATCATATCGTCTCATTACTAACATAAAACTAAATCTAAGCATCATATCTATGCATCGCTACTGATCATCATCATCATCTCAACCCGAGGGTTCACCGGTCTCAGCAGAACGGTTGGGGTCAAAGCGAGCAGCAGCTGGGTCAAAGTATCTTTGAGAATCTCGATCATTGATGTGATAGAAAGCAAAAGATGGATCACGAACCATAGCAATGGGTCCGCCAGAGTGATGATCAAAACTGTAGCGCATGTCCATCAGGGTATTGGATATTGCCTGGAACTAAAGTGTAGTGCAAAAATCCTGAGCACGATAACGATCGTCTTTCAGTCTGAAGCGATCCTGGAGCATGCTATGAAGGGTCTGAAGTATAACAGTTGGAGCATGTGGAGGAGGTGGAGCAGTCTCATGACCAAGAGATGGGTCAACAGGATGTGTAGGAGCAGGAATAGTACGCTCAAGTCTATGATGCTAATAAAGATAAGAAGGCTCAACAAGATGTGGACAATCATAAATGGGAATCTCAAAGTACTCAAAGATGATGAGCAAGTACATAATGTACAGTAAGTAACGCAATTTTCTTGCGACATCGTTCCATGGATGCAATGATGGTCTTTGGTAGACTAAATTGTCTCCCAAAGTATAGATAGTATAAAGCAGACATCTCCAAGTATGTAAGTTCATTTGTAGAGGATTGTTTAGGAAGAACGACAGAGAAAACCATACGGTGTAGATCATAGAATCAATTATTCATGTGTTTTGGCTTAAGTTTGCCAGGAGGAGAGAAATTGGATAATTGTTTTGTTGAATGATTCAGCCAAACTATTTGCTGCTGGATTGTAGGCGGTCGAGGCTACATTCTGGATTCGGTTTTTATCGCAAAACCGGTAAAAATTGTGACTTGCAAACTACAGGCCATTGTCGTGGATGATCCTCCGTGGCAAGCCAAAGCGATATATGACGTGATGCTTAACGAAACTGATCACGTTTGACGTCTTTACTTCGGCCAGTGGCACGGCTTCTGCCCATTTGGAGAAGTAGTCGATGATGGCTCAGATGAACTGGTGTCCTTTAGACGAAGGGGGACTAATCGGTCAAATGATGTCCATTCCCCATGCTTCAAACGGCCAAGATGCCACCGTTGGGTATAGAAATTTTGAGGGCTGGTGGATGAAGTATGCGTGGATTTGAAATATTTTATACTTTCTCGCATAATTAACAGCATCTGCCACCATTGTTGGCCAATAATAGCCCACACATCGGAGGCGATCTTGAAGTTTAGGTCCGGGTTGGTGAGCACCCCAAACACCGTCATGAGCTTCTCGGATAGCTTGTGTTACTTCTGCATTTGATGGACATCATAGCAGGAGCCCGTCATAGGAACGACAGTATAGCATCTTAGTGGTTGTATCATAGTAAAACCAAAGGGCACATCTCCTTATGAAAGTAGCTGCCTTCGGGTCCTCAGGCATAATTCCATAGACTTTGTAGTCTATAAATGAGAGTCTCCAGTCTTGGATACCGGTGTTTACTCCGTTGAGTAGCTTAGACACATACAGAGGTTATTTTTTGGGCAGACTAATTCTTGGCCGATCATGGTGATCAACAGATGAGTGTTGACCGTGACAGCTAAAGAAGCAGGGAGACCAGCCAGGGCATCAGCCTTGATATTTTACAGTCGAGGAACATACTCTATGAAGAACCTGTCGAAGGTAGAGATTATACCGAGCGCGGATTGGTGGTAAGGGAGTAAATTCTCATGGCGGACTTCGTACTCACCCCGGACCTGACTGACTATTAACTTGGAGTCGCAGTAGGCCTCTAAGTAGTCTACTCCTACTTGCTTAGCGAGTTGGAGTCCAATAATAGGGGCGTTGTACTTTGTCACGTTGTTGGAACATGGCTCCGTGAGAGAGTAGGCGCGGTTGATGACCAGGTCATCTGGGAAAATCAACAATATCCCGACTCCACTGACGATATCGCCTTTGGGCCATGTTCTAGAAGCACAGTTGAAGAACATTCGCCAAACGACTTATGTGCTTTTTATGTTGGAGTCTGCTACTTCGTCTGGGATCTTCTCGTAAAGCTTCGAGGCTTCCGGTACAGGATGGGCCACCAAGAAATCTGCCAGCGCCTGGCCTTTGACTGTCTTTTGTTGAAGAAATACCATGTCGTATGATGACAATAGTATGGCCCACGTAGCCAGGTAAAAATTAAGTGTTTCGGGTTTGGTCATGAGAACCTTAAGAGGATTAACTCGTGAGATCACGTGGATTGTCTGCCCAACCACGTAATATCGGGTTTTCTGGATAACAAAGACTAGATCGAGGCACTCTTCCTCGACAGGGTTGTACATGTGCTCTACATCGACCATCATCCTGCTGAGGTAGTAGATGGCCTAATCACGACCTGTATTATTCTTCTGGGCTAGCAGAGCGTCAATAGAGTGACCCATCACATGTACATAAAGCAGGAAGGGCTTCCCTACTACCGGGGCCAACAATACTAGAGGGTTTGAGAGATACTCCTTGATGTCGTCGAATGCACGCTGGCACTCTTCATTCCAGACAAAGAAAACTCTGTAAACCCCATCACCCAAATTTAGGTCTACTTGGCATAGATAGAGAAACTAGGGCTAGTTTGTATCCAATTAGAAATAGGATACGTTATTTTATTTAATTATACAATATTTATATCACTTAGTGCGCCTTACCGTTGCTTCGATAATTAGAGCACTACTCTACCTGTTGCCTTCCAACAAACTTCACAACCTTGTCCTAGACATGGCCGCCTACCATTCTGATATTTGCGTAACTTATAATTATGCTCTCTTGTGCTACATGTTAGTCGCACAATATTCGTCGTGGATGTTTATATTTAATTCTATAATAATTTCAACTTTGTATCCTTGTGTATTCCAATCAAAATTGGAGACACAATCTTGACCCGTTTCGTACAACCTAATTAATGATAATATTCTACTCTGAGTCTTCTATGTCCATGATACTTCTGTCCCACATAATTTTAATCCTATGTACTTCCAATAAATTTTAGAACACCTTTTACACCAATTTTAATTAAATTGATGTAAGGACCCAACTTGACCCAAAGTTAGAACCAACACTAAACCAAACTCCCATGCACACCCTCAAGCTTCATACTAAACACCAAACATCCCTTTCATCCAATGCATTACACCAAACATGATATTTTCCCTCATTAAATCTCAAACCCACTTTTTGTGCAAATTTTTAAATTTTGGGGACTTATTTGCAAAAGTGCAGTGAGGTGTCACCATCCTATTGGTTTAAACCAAATGAAGAAGCAAACCCCATCCCTTTGACCGTTCCACTCTTCCCCTCTCTCCTCCTTTGGGTTTGATATTCCCCTCATGTTGAATCTAGACCACTGATTCAAATGGAGCCATCCCCACCACATAATATCTTCACCTATATATATATATATATATATATATATATATATATATATATATATATATATATATATATATATATATATATATATATATATATATATAATTCCTCATAGCCCCTGTCCTAATACAAACCCCATCCCCATGTGTACTTGGCCGGCCCTAAACCCTAGGCTACCATCATCCTCATCCCCCACATGCAAAACCAACTCCTTCTCTATTATTTTTCTTCATCACCATCACCCCCATCCTTCAAAACTAAAACCGAAACCCTAACTCAACCCTATTCATCATCTCTCCCTTCCCCGGCCAACCAACCGGAGCCCTCGTCGGAAACCCCGCCGTCATCCACCCTGCACCCGCCGCCCTCGTCGACCAGACCACGAGCCGCCGACCTCGCCGTCTCCCTGACTTTATCTCCTTCCTTCTGCAGCCGGAGCTCCCATCACCCCGACCTCCCTCCGGTGAGCCACTCCGCCGGCCTGCCTTCTTCCACCACTGCCTTCCTCCTTCCGTCGATCGCCTGCACCATCCTCGGCCATCTCTCCTCCACCCGCTGTGTACCACGTCACCTTCTCCTTCGGTCCCCGTTCACCCGACGACCCGTGGTCATCGCCTCCGCCTGCGTCGACTTCCCTCACCATCATCAACACCACCAACACGACCTACACCACCCTCGTCTCTCCTCCTCTCTTCCTTGATCTCCTCCGTCGCACCTCCTCGACTGAACGACTCCCCCCCGACCGGAGTAACCCCACACTACCAGCACAACCATTAAACACGACCAGCACCACCTCCTCCTCCCTACTCAGCCTCCCCCCTGGCCGGAGCAGCACCTCCCTGTCATCGACCCCTTCCTCCATGTTCAACCTCCATGACCGGACCTTCCCTCCCCTCCCCTGGCCGGACCTCCCCTTCTACTGGCCGGTATCACCCTTCACTACCACCCTACATTATCATCACCATATATTATCATCATCCTAGTCATCATCATCATCGTCCTCGTCATCTCCATCACCTACATCATCATCCTCAACATCTCCATCAAGCACATCATAATCCTCATCATCTTCATCAACCACATCATCATCCTCGTCATCTCCATCAACCACATCATTATCCTCGTCATCACCATCACCCATATCATCTCTCTCGTCACCACCATCATGTAATCATCATCTCCCATCATCTTCATAATCATCATCATCGTCACCCTCGTCGCCATTATCATCATCATCACCTCCATCTTAACCCTTATCGTTATCATTGACATCGTCGTCATTATCACCATCGCCATCGTCATCATCATCGTCGTTAACTTCCTCATCGTCATCCACATTGTTGCCTTCATCATCTTCGTTTACCATCGTCGTCATCACCGTTATTCTCGAGCGCGTACCCCGAGGATATTGGATTTATCTGTGCGACTTCAGGAGCAGGTTATTGGTGCTACACAGCTTTCTTGCCAGGCAAGTATACCTTGCCTTTGTTGTACTATTTAAATTCAGTTATATTATTAGTTGCATGTTTATTGTTTTAGATTATATAACTGTTCGCATCCAAGAGAGACTCGGGTGCAGTTAATAAATACGTTGACATTAGGACTTGTGTCTGGCCTAGTGTCTAGTAGACCCACCTAAAGTTGTGGAGTTATCGGTATGACTCCCCAGGCCTTGACACATTTCTTACACGTGTTATGAGTCTCATGTAGGGCACGAACTTGCGTATGTGGTTGGCCACCTGTACGTGTAGGCGTGTGACAGATAGGGAATAACTGCTATTAGCGATGCATGATAGAAGACTTAGCAGTTATTAGTAGTCGGAGCATAGACTATTGTGGTACGAAGGTCCAATCCTTGTCCTTGTTTGGTTGTAAGGTTGGGCTATTATTCTAACGATAGACTATGAGACAGAGTTACGACGCCTCGGCGTAGTAGCTAAGGCGTGTTGTGGATACGACATGCATAGATTATTAGGCGGGAAGGACGACTAGTAGGCGTATGGGACACCCACTTCCTTTATGCAGGTTCCACGCTCGACGGAGCGATATGGACGTTATATACTATGCAGATTCCACATTCTTCGGAGCGATATGGACGTTATATACTATGCATATTCCCTGTTCTTCGGAGCAGTATGGACGCTATTATATTACATAGCGCCCTTGTATGGGGGCATATGTGGCATATACTATCCAGTTGTCACGATTGGTGAATTACGTCAGCATATGTCTAGCCTACGCCTACCCATACGTACCAAAGTTGTCCTCAAATTTTATTTCACTTAGATGGTTAGTGGACCCCTTTATTTATTCAGTATTTACTTTATGGCATACTTCTATGTATCTTGTTATGTCACTCTGAGGACCTGGTCCCTTTCTAGGTGTAGCTGTTCATGAGTATTCACAGAAGCGTAGATCCGGACTGGTTACTTATATTCCGAGGGGGTCTTCTCTTTGAGTCTCATTGGTTGATAGTTGTAGTACTTACATTGTATTTGTCTTGTTCATTCTATATTCTGGTTGGTAGTAGATTTGTTTCCATTCTACTATCATCTTTAGATACTCTATATTGAGATCTAGTATCATAGATATTATTTATTTATCTATTATGATTTCTGTGGATGAGATTAGTTATGTCCTGTGACATATATATGTACCACTGTGGATTGTTATTCATATGCAACGTATGCATGTGTTATGGTTTCCATATATTGGAGTTGCCATATACATGCGACTGGCATGCTTATGTGTCCTAGTCCTACGTATTTTGGGACTGGGGCGTGACATATTTTTAGTGGTGGCCTATGCAGGTCAAGAACATATTATCTCGGTTACGTTACTGTATCGAGAAAGCCTGCAAATGGAATTAGAGTATAGGATCTCATCCATAATTCACTATGATTCACCTTTCTTCCAATCTATTCTATTTGAATAATTGTATCCTACTTGATTCATGTACTTCCCTAATAGTTTTTTGAGTATAGCCTTCACCTAGAATATAGAAGTTTTTGTTGTTAGACAATAAGTAGGGTAACCTTCCTATTAAGAGTACAACTAGGATAATGACACATCACTGAGTTAGAATACCTAATGAACCTTAGCAATCCCTTAGCTGTAGATTTACTAACCATTATCCCTTGATAATTGGGGATGACTTAAGAGTAGTATAGGCAATACTAGGGCTAGCTATAAATATGACCATATTGTATGACCCTAGCATTGAGGAAGCAATAGAAATCCAAGGTTGAATAATAGGACCAAACTTAACTTTTATAGTGAGATAGTATTATAGAACTATAAATTTAGATTCTTGTCCTGATACTAGCAGACAATACCTTAGGAAGCCAAGAGGAACGAATATAATATTTTATCGATCAAACCTCGGACATAGATATTAGCATACCATATTTCCCTTAGGAAACCACAATATTAACAAGAGTCCCTCTATTTTAATTTCATATCTTGTCCCTCTGAAAACTTAGTGCTCGCTATAATTGTGCGACGACTAATTATGTTCTTCTTTTCTTCATCTTTCAACTCGTGCCACATAACTCTTATGATTGTAGGTCAAGTAATTTTATTTCATGCTAGGATATACAGCTTGCTAGGATTATAGTTGTTACTCTTGAATTTTAAATTATATGATTGGTAGTTAGAACTTGATAGTTGATTATTCTTTTAGATTATAATTTTATGGTTATACCTTAGTTTTAAATTACGTGATTGTAACCCCCACCTCGATACGAGTTATATCCTATTTTCCCTTGAGAGCCAGTAACTTTTCTCATTCTTAATATTGACTTAAGATGAACATTACCTATATAATAGGATACCCTAATTATGATTAAGACTTAAGATGACCATTACCTATATAATAGGATACCCTAATAAAGTACCAAGACCTCTTCTCGTAAACCTTAATAGGAGTTTCTATATTATCTTTAAGGCATTACAGTATTAATTTATTATTTTAAGTTGGGTAGTGTGCCTCATAATCTAGTATCACCTAGTCCTGTTGACTCCTTATTGAAGTGTAAATGAATGACATTAACTATATGCTTGCATAAGACGATAGAGTTTATCCCGACTGTAACACTTAGAGGTCCATGCCCCTATTTTGTCGACTAGTAACTTAGACAAGGAGTTAGTATGTCAAATGTAGAGATTGTAGAATCTCATCTTTTTGTGAACTTGAATTATTTTATAATTTCTTTCATCATAATCTAGCGTACTTATATTTGCTGTACTACCTCGAATTATGCTGATATTATAGCCTAGTTTTGCAAGCTTATTCTTTATCAAGCTTGTTTATGACATATGTATTATTGGAGCGCTACACTAATACATTTCAGAATCAATGTATTATGGTCTGATCAACCATAGTGCGCTTGGTTCGCCCTTCGCATAACTACTTTACGTGGATTGAGATATATAGTGATTAGCAGACGAATGTACTTGCCCTCTAGATATGTCTGAGCATATCATATCCGTTATATAACTGTACTGTTACGAGCATGTGAATAGGAATTACCGAAATAGGATTTTAATCCACAACTGCCTTGACAATGCCCATTTGAATTCTTTAAACGCCTTGATCCCTATACTTCTAATCTATTACCCCCCTTGAACTCTTCATTGTTGTTTTTCGTCTTTCCTTATTTCGGAAAGATGAAACCTTGTGCCTAGTATAAGTTGATATACAGAGAGTACTAGATGTACACCATAGGCCAATCACATTACTAGATGACTGCCTTTTATAACTGATTAAGGGTATATCATATATGATATATTTGGTGTTTAAATTTTTAAGGATTGAGTAACATGATTAAGTAAATTTGAGGAATAAATTTTCTTAAATGAAAGAGCCTTATGTGATAGATGGGTAAATTCTAAGTTGGGTAGCAGTTGCATTGTCAACTAGAGAGGAACTTCTTTTAGATTGTGATCGAGTAAAAATAGATTGAGAGGTTCAAGTCATTTTAATTTTGAGAATTTTAGAATGATTAAGATGATGAGGACTGATAAATTTTAAAAAAACCCGTGATATAACGAACCAAATAATTATACTTAAGCATATGATTTAAATTATGAATTTTGAAGAGTGAATCATCGATTTAAACTTTGAGGATAAACATAGAATTCGAGACTTGAACATTGACGGATTAAATTCCAAATTTGATGATTTAAATTAAAAGTTAAAGGTTGATTGTGGGATTACCTATTTGAAATATTGAGGATGCAAATTGAATTTAAATTCGAAGAGTACGGAATTCACAAGTTGAAAATAGAAATAATATGTGGTTATAATTATTTTCTAGAGGATATTATGATAATTGAAGATTATGATATAAATTTTTAATTTAGGATGTCATAAAGATTTGAATTAGATTGGATGTGGATTATTTGATTTGAAAATCGAGAAGATAGTGCGAGGTGTTGAAGTTCGAATTAAATAATGGTTAATTTAAGTTAAAAGTGATTGCTATGGATTTGAATAAGTTTTAAATTCTTAGAAGAGATCGCGATTGACTTGCCTGATGTACGCGTGTGAAGGATTAAAATTAAATTATGCCTTATTCTAATTTCGAGGACAAAATTATTTTAAGTTGGGTAGATTTTAAACTCCCTCACCCAAAATTAGGTCTACTGGCATAGATAGAGAAACTAGGGCTAGTTTGTATCCAATTGGAAATAGTACACGGCATTTTATTTAATTATACAATATTTATATCACTTAGTGCGCCTTACCGTTGCTTCGATAATTAGAGCACTACTCTACCTGTTGCCTTCCAACAAACTTCACAACCTTGTCCTAGACATGGCCGCCTACCATTCTGACCTTTGCATAACTTATAATTATGCTCTCTTGTGCTACATTTTAGTCGCACAATATTCATCACGGACGTTTATATTTAATTCTATAATAATTTTAACTTTTTATCCATGTGCGTTCCAATCGAAATTGGAGACACAATCTTGACCCGTTTCATACAACCTAATTAATGATAATATTCTACTCTGAGTTTTCTATGCCCATGACACTTCTGTCCCACCTAATTTTAATCCCATGAACTTTCAATTAATTTTAAAACATCTTTTACACCAATTTTAATTAAATTAATGTAAGGACCCAACTTGACCCAAAGTTAGAACCAACACCAAACCAAACTCCCATGCACACCCTCAAGCTTCATACTAAACACCAAACATCCCTTTCATCCAATGCATTACACCAAACATGGTATTTTCCCTCATTAAATCCCAAACCCACATTCTGTGCAAATTTTTAAATTTTGGGGACTTATTTGCAAAAGTGCAGTGAGGTGTCACCATCATATTGGTTTAAACCAAATGAAGAACCAAACCCCCTTCCTTTGACCGTTCCACTCTTCCACTCTCTCCTCCTTTTGGTTTGATATTCCCCTCATGTTGAATCTAGACCACTCATTCAAATGGAGCCATCCCCACCACACAATAACTTCACCTATATATATATATATATATATATATATATATATATATATATATATATATATATATATAAAATTCCTTATAGCCCCTCTCCCAATGGAAACCCCATCCCCATGTGTACTTGGCCGGCCCTAAACCCTAGGCTACCATCATCCTCATCCCCCACATGCAAAACCAACTCCTTCTCTATTATTTTTCTTCATCACCATCACCCCCATCTTTCAAAACTCAAACCGAAACCCTAACTCAATCCTATTCATCATCTCTCGCTTCCCCGGCCAACCAACCGGAGCCCTCGCCGGAGACCCCGCCGTCATCCACCCTGCACCCGCCGCCCTCATCGACCAGACCACGAGCCGCCGACCTCGTCGTCTCCCTGACTACATCTCCTTCCTTCCGCAGCCGGACCTCCCATCACCCCAACCTCCCTCCGGTGAGCCATTCCGTCGTCCTGCCTTCTTCCCCGACTGCCTTTCTCCTTCCGTCGATCGCCTGTACCATCCTCGGCCATCTCTCCTCCACCCGCTGTGTACCACGTTACCTTCTCCTTCGGTCCCTGTTCACCCGACGACCCACGGCCATCGCCTCCGCCTACGTCGACTTCCCTCACTATCATCAACACCACCAGCACGACCTACACCACCCTCTTCTCTTCTCCTCTCTTCCCTGATCTCCTCTGCAGCACCCCCTTGACTGAACATCTTCCCCCCGACCGGAGTAACCCTACACCACCAGCGCCACTATTAAACACGACAAGCACCACCTCCTCCTCCCTGCTCAGCCTTCCCCCTGGCCGGACCAGCACCTCCCTGTCATCGACCCCTTCCTCCATGTTCAACCTCCATGACCGGGCCTCCCCTCCCCTGTCCGGACCTCCCCTCCCACTGGCTGGTATCACCCTTCACTACCACCCTACATCATCATCACCATACATTATCATCATCCTAGTCATCATCATCATCGTCCTCGTCATCTCCATCACCCACATCATCATCCTCGTCATCTCCATCAACCACATCATCATCCTCGTCATCTCCATTAACCACATCATCATCCTCGTCATCACCATCACCCACATTATCTTCCTCGTCACCACCATCATGTAATCATCATCATCATCTCCCATTATCTTCATAATCATCACCATCATCATCATCATCATCATCATCACCCTCGTCGCCATTATCATTATCATCACCTCCATCTTAACCCTCATCATCATTATTAACATCGTCGTCATCATCACCATCGCCATCGTCGTCATCATCGTCGTTAACTTTGTCATCGTCATCCACATCGTTGCCTTCATCATCGTCGTTTACCATCGTCGTCATCACCGTCATTCCCGAGCGCGTACCCCAAGGATATTGGATTTTTTTGTGCGACTTCAGGAGCGGGTTATTGGTGCGCTACACAGCTTTCTTGCCAAGTAAGTATACCTTGCCTTTGTTGTACTGTTTAAATTCAGTTATATTATTAGTTGCATGTTTATTGGTTTAGATTATATAAATGTGCGCGTCCGAGAGAGACTCGGGTGCAGTCAACAAATGCATTGATGTTAGGACTTGTGTCTGACCTAGTGTCTAGTAGACCCACCTAAAGTTGTAGAGTTATCGGTATGACTCCCCAGGCCTTGACATATTTCTTACACATGTTGTGAGTCTCATATAGGGCACGAACTTGCGTATATGGTTGGCCACCTGTACGTGTAGGCGTGCGACGGGTAGGGAATAACTACTATTAGTGATGCATGATAGAAGACTTAGCAGTTATTAGTAGTCGGAGCATAGACTATTGTGGTACGAAGGTCCAATCCTTGTCCTTGTTTGGTTGTAAGGTTGGGCTATTGTTCTAACGATAGACTATGAGCCAGAGTTATGACGCCTCGGCATAGTAGCTAAGGCGTATTGTGGATACGACATGCATAGATCATTGGACGGGGAGGATGACTAGTAGACGTATGGGACACCCACTTCCCTTATGCAGATTCCACGCTCGATGGAACGATATGGACGTTATATACTATGAAGATTCCACGTTCTTCAGAGCAATATGAAAGTTATATACTATGTAGATTCCCCATTCTTCAGAGCGGTATGGACATTATTATATTATATAGCACCCATGTATGGGGGCATATGTGGCATATACTAACCAGTTGTCACGATTGGTGAATTACGTCAGCATATGTCTAGCCTACGCCTACCCATACGTACTAAAGTTGTCCTCAAATTGTATTTCACTTAGATGGTTAGCACACCCCTTTATTTATTCAGTATTTACTTTATGGCATGCTTCTATGTATCTTGTTATGTCCCTCTGAGGACCTGGTCCCTTTTCAGGTGTAGTTGTTCAAGAGTATTGACAGGAGCGCAGATCCGGACTGGTTACTTACATTCCGAGGGGGGTCTTCTCTTCGAGTCTCAGTGGTTTATAGTTGTAGTACTTATATTGTATTTGCCTTGTTCATTCTATATTCTGGTTGGTAGTGGATTTGTTTCCATCCGACTATCATCTTTAGATACTTTATATTAAGATATAGTATCATAGATATTATTTATTTATCTATTATGATTTATGTGGATGAGATTAGTTATGCCCTGTGACATATATATGTACCACTGTGGATTGTTATTTATATACAGCATACGCATGTGTTATGGTTTCCATATATTGGAGTTGACATATACATGCGGCTGGCATGCTTACGTGTCCTAGTCCTACGTATTTTGGGACTGGGGCGTGACAAACTCCCTTTTTATAAGTTGAATGAATGACTGGCAATGTCTAGAGAGATTTGATATGAATCTTCTGTTGTATGCCAATCTTTCTTGAAGGTCGCGAAGTTCTCTAAGGTTCTTCGGTGGATGCATCTCAAGGATTGCTTTAGTCTTGTCAGAGCCTATATGGATACCTTTTGATGTTATGACAAAATCCAAGAACTTTGTCACTTCCCGTTTTCGATATTCGTATTTGGAGCGTATTTAATTTTTTTGCTAGCATAATTGTATGTTGTAGAAAGACTAGACCCATTCTTTGGTTTGCTTGGCTCTTGGTTTATTTGTTTTGTTTGGTTTGGTTTGATCATGAGTTGAACCCATGGTCCAAACCTCAAACCCTCCATATATAATCCAACTTCACTCTCTCTCTTCTCATTATTCTTCTTTTATACTCTCTCTTAGGTTTTCTCTCTCCCTCCATAGGCAAGTAAACCTTGCATGAGGAATGAAAAAATCCTCTATTTTATTATTCCATTATGTTTATTATGTGTTTCTTCATACATTTAAAACTTGGTATTTTCAGTTTTGGTGGATAGATTAGTATAGATCTAGACTTTTAATTTAGAAGCTTTTCACGTGTTCTTGTATTTTCTTGGGTTTTGATCTCCTAAAAGTTATTATTTTCGAAAACTTGTTATTCTATATTGATAGGCACTTGATTTTGAGTAGTTTAGAACTTTACGTTGCTGGTATTGGACTTTATTTGAGGTTTCTATGAAAGAAACAAAATTTTGTTTTCGAGCTTTTGGCCATGGCCGAAAAGCTGATGTTGGAGGAGACGAAGGAGCGCTATGCGACACTCTTTGCTATGTGGCCTGGACTTCTCGTTTCAAGTCAGCATGCAGTCAACCTTGTTGGACGCATGACTGAATTTACACATGCACCCCTTGGCCAAATGCATGAACTTAGACGAATGAAACTTCATAAGTTGAAAAAAATTACTAAGTCACAAAAAATTTCATGCGGCCAAGTGTGTATGCGGCCAAGAGGAGTATGTGGCCTCGTCAACCATGCGTCTAGGAGCTATGTGTCTCTCTTCTTGTGGACGCATAACTTCTCACCGACTTGGCACGACTTTGTATAATTTTGTCTTTTCTTCTGACACACTTTATTGCTAGTCACATCAGTCACATCTATCACTTTATGTCACTTCTTTTGACTTGTATTTATTGATGGCCATATTACATATTTTTCGAAGAGTGGACTTTGCTTTGTCTATGCGTCCAAGCCAACTATGCGGCCTCGATTGCATACGGCCTTATGCGGCCCCAACTTTATGTGGCACCCTATCTCATGCGGCCTTGACTTCAAGCTGCATCATGTCTCATGGAGCACATTCTCTCATGCGATACCTTGCTTCATGCGACAACTTGCCTATGCGCCTATTGTTCCTATATGGCACCATATTTCTTACATCCGTTGGACACTTGATTGTTTTAATGTTTACGTTTGATTGAATGATTGTGATGCTATATGTTAAATCTAGAAATGACTCGTATGTCCCAGATGTGATCGTGTGCTAAATTTGAGTAAGAACCTGACATGAGCCATGCAGATTTGGCCTTATATCTACTAACTTGCTAATTAAAATACTTTCCCTTAACCACCTTATTATACGTTGGATAGAATAAGGGCGTAGTTCAACTCGGGGGAGGGTCTACAATCCTGGTCCTTGTTTGGTTTAAGGATTGTGAATCTGATCTTGAGGAGTTCTTGCACTACTCTTATCCTCATCTATCGATATAATAAAGTGATAATTAATGTGACCAGTAATTGACTGTCATGTCCTGAATAACTTTCTATGTGACAACTTGTCAATGATCTTAATTCTATAACTTGTTCCTGCCCTGACTATTGTATTTGTGCTGATACACTTGATCGCACCAAGAGTGCTACTTGATAGATATAAATATGGTGAGCCATTGTGGCACACACTCTTGTTATGTGATATATGTAATTATTTTCATGCACCGATCTTGTCACGTCCAGTCCAAAAATACGTGAGACCAGACACGCGGCAATGGTTAGCTGGTACGACTCCGTAGGACTTTCCAATTTAATGGATCCGACGAAGTACACTTACACTGTCCACGATTAAGTGATCAATGCTAAATATCTATTTCTAATATCCAACAACTAACTAATTCTCAGTCCATGGTAAATAAATCTTAAGAAAGAATGGTACGTATCATTAGTCTGCAGCCCGATAATACATCCGTTCGAATAGGCCAAAAGAACAATATAGGCCTATAAACATTAGGCTATAAAAGCAGAATCAAAATGGGAAGTAGTACATGACTGTATTAGCTGAAAGATATAATAATACCTGCAAAGATGTCCAACACATCACTAGATCAGGCCTCATCCAAACTGCTTAAATAACCTAGAAGGGAACCAGGACCTCAGAGTGACGTAACAAGATACAAAAAGTACATGCCATAATATAAATACTGAGTAAAATAAATCAGGGTGAACTATCCTCCTAATTGAATACAATTTGAGGATAACTTAGTGCGTATGGGTAAGTGTAGGCTAGACATATGCTGACATAATTCACCAATCATCATGACTGGCTAGTATATGCCACATATGTCCCCCATCTTGGGGTAATCTGCATAAATAATAACGTCCAACGCTCCGAAGGGCGTGGTATCTGCATAAATAATGTCCAACGATGTGAAGAGCTTAGTATCTGTATAACGTCCAACGCTTTGAAAAGCATGGTATCTGTATAAATATATGCGTCTGTATCGCTCTGAAGAATGTGGTATCTGCATAAAGGGGGTGGGTGTCCCATATGCCTACTAGTCGTCATCCCCGTCCAGTGCCAATGTACAAGTCTTAAGTATGACGTAGACATCTCGTAACTATATGCAAGTCACTAAGAACTATACAACTACGCTAAATATTATCACACGTGCTACTCGCACCGATGGGCAGTCAATTTCGTAAGCCCGTGTCCTATCATGAACTCACTTTGTGACATAGAATGATACTTGTCAAGGCCTCAGAGTTATAATGATAACTCAAAAACTTTAGGTATGTCCTCTAGATATTAGGTCAAACACAAGTCCTAACATCGACGCCTTCATCGATTGCACCCGAGTCATTCTCGAACGCGCACAGTTATAATATTCATAGAACATAATATATGAACAATAATAACTAAATTTAAACAGTATAATAAGGCAGGGTATACTTGCCTGGAAGTCAGGCGAAGATTCGAACACGAACTCGCCAAGGAAGTAGCAACACAAGATAGAAACTGGAGTAAATATCTCCTGATGTTGTTACAAATATCACCAACAGTCCCGAAATGAGTGAGATACTCAGAAAAACATACTCATAGATCCAATTTGAACACCAAAAAATGTGCCAGGAGTAAAGGTCTCTAAAAATAACATATTATAGGTCAAACAAATTCTAAACGACGATACAAACTGTAAACCCTCTCACCCAAAATTAGGTCTACTTGGCATAGATAGAAAAACTAGGGCTAGTTTGTATCCAATTGGAAATAGGACACGACTTTTAATTTAATTATACAATATTTATATCACCTAGTGCACCTTACCGTCGCTTCGATAATTGGAGCACTACACTAGCCATTGCCTTCCTACGAATTTTACAACCTTGTCATAGTCGTGCCCGCCTTTCATTATGATCTTTATATAACTTATAATTATGCTCCCTTGTGCTACATTTTAGTCGCACAATATTCATCGCGGACGTTTACAATAAATTCTAAATAAATACGACTTTGTATCCTTTTGCGTTCCAATCGAAATTGAAGACACAATCTTGACATGTTTCGTACAACCTAATTTATGATAAAATTCTACTCTGAGCCCTCTATGTCCATGGTACTTGTGTCCCACCTAATTGTATCCCCATGTACTTCTAATTAATTCCAGAACATCGTGCGCACAAATTTTAATTAATTTAATCCAAATTTCCATCTTTGTGTAATTTTCTAATTGTTGGGCACTTTTATACAAAAGTGCAGTGAGATGTCTACACCATTGGATAATACATGAAGAAATCCAACTTTCTTCTTCATATGAATTTTCTTCATAATTTTTGGAATGTGCAAACGCGCAACATTGCCCCCTTTATTTTAATCCTAGCCATTGCATTAAACAATGTAATTTATGGCCCTCCAAACATCCCCATATGAGCCCAAGGCCCAACCCAAGAGGATGTTGACCAAAGTCAAATTCTCCTAGATCAAACCAACCGCCTTACATGTGTATAAATATAAACTCTTCCTACCTTTTTCCTTATTTCTCAAAAACCAAAACCCTAGAAAAATAACTAAACAATACCACCATCACCACACCCCATCACCTCCGACCTCCTCCCTCAGCCAACCACCGCCACCTCCGCCTCCGGACACTACCGACCGGACTCCCCCTCCGACCTCCCTCCTCCCAGGCACCCCCTGCCGCCACCACCCACCGCTGCACCCCCACCAGCAGCCACCATCACCAACATCACCTTACCACAACCATCTCTGACCTCCTTCCCCGACCCGACCCTCGACTCCCCTCCACCGGCCACCACAGCCATCTCCGACCTCCTTCCCCGACCCGACCCCTGACTCCCCTCCACCGGCCACCACAGCCAACCACCACCACCAACGTCTTCACCACCGTCCTCGCCGTCTCCCTGGCCATCACTACCACCTGAACCACCGCCACTGCCACCCGCAACCACCACCCGCACCACCAGCAATCACCCGTACCAACTCCATCATCACCATCCCCAACTCCATCATCACTACCACCCACACCCCCATAGCCAACCACCAACGCCCTCGTCACCACCCCCTGACCGCCGACCCACACACCACCACCACCGCCCCCCATGACCCACCGGCCGCCACTAGGAGCGGCTGCACTGTTGCTGCCAGAGCCGCTGCTACCATTGCTGCTGCAACCCGTACCCCCTGCCGCCCTATAGCCACCGGAGCTCCGCCCCCTCGCCGGTGACGACCTTCCCGTACGACGGACACCCCCCCGGACACGACACAGCAAGGTACGTATATATATAATGTATATATATTATATATATTTGTATATAGTGTATATTGGTGTATATTGTATATATATATGTATATTTGTATATATATGTATATAAATGTATAATTAGTTATATATATAGTGTATATATGTTATTAATTATATTGTATGTATATTCAATTTTAATTTATTATGTATATCTATATATATACTATGTAATATATATGTATAAATATATGTATTATATTATGTTTATGTATATATATACATACGTATATTTAAAATGAATATTTTATATATATATGTCACTACCATATTCTGAAAACAAGAGTATTTTTGACTTTTTATAATTATTAGTATTGTGGTAGATATATTAAATGATTTCATTATAGGTGTATTTAAATTTAATAATTTCGTGAGATGGGTAATTAAATATATTATTATTTACAGTGTTCAATAATATTTGAGCTGGTAGACTCGACCTAGAAGCCACTAGATGAACACATGTCCGAATTATAGGATTACGTGTTAAATTGCATTATTTAGGATTTAATTATTGAGATAGTAATTAATTACCGTAATTTATTTAATTGTTGCGCCCTGCCCTTGCTTCGATAATTGGAGCGCTACCCTAGCTTTTGCCTTCCAACAAATTACACAACCTTGCCCTAGACGTGCCTGCCTTCCATTCTGATATTTTTGCAACTCATAATTATGATCTCTTGAGCTTCATTTTAGCCGCACAATATTCGTCGCGGATGTTTATTTAATTCCTAAATAAATTCCCACTTGGTATCGTTGTGCTTTCCAATCGAAATTGGAGGCAATCTTGACCTATTTTTCGTGCGACCCAAATTAGGGTAATATTCTGTTCTGAGTCTTCTTCACTAATGATAATTGTGTTCTAACCTAAATTTTGGTTCCATGTACTCCTAATTAATTTTAGAACGCCAATCGTATCTAAGTTTAATTAATTAAATCCAATAACCCAAACTTGTGTAATTTTCCAATTGTTGGGCATTCGGTGTAAGAGTACATTAAGGTGTCCACCCCATTAGACCCGACACGTGATGTAAACCCATTCCTCTTTCATTATTTTTCTATGAATTTGGGAGTGTGTAATTTAACAACCACGTCCTTAAGACCATGGTCCTCCAAACATTTAACCGATGTAATCTGAACCATTCATTTCGAATCAAAACAAATCCTGGCCATTGAAATATCTTCTTGAGAGGCCCAAACCCAAGAGGGGTTAACCAGTCAACAAATTCTAGGTCACCCACACCCCACATGTATATAAATAATCTCTTCCATTCTTTAATTTTTCCTTTATTTGTCCTTTTACCAAGGTTCCAGCCGACATCCCCAGATCCCTATTCTTCATCATCATCCTTTCCATTGTGTGCTAAGATAACCCCAAACCCCATCTCCTTCCGACATCCATACGTAACCAGCCAGTTGCAGCCTCGGAACCGTCGAGCTATCTTGTGTCGGTCCTACCAACCTGCCGGTTACCGTGTTCGTTCACAGGGTCAAGCTTGTGCGACTCCGCGATGAGAACGGGCCGCTCCACAAACTCCGAGTGGCCGTAACCGTCGAACAGCGACTTCCTGACGTAGCCGATTCCATTAGCCGACACTCGTCAACCCGTGCAAGCCAGAGCCAACGCAGAATCATGGTGAACCACTGTGCAGCCCTGATCACATGCCGACCTTCCTGCGCTATCGTCATGCCCCGTGAGCGATCGACAACGTCCACAGCTTCCCGCCATTCTCGCCCCCACCTTTGAACGACAATCTCCGCTCCCATCGCCGGTCACGACCCCATAGCCATCATCATCCCCCGTCGAGCGGTGATTTTCCGGCGAGCATCCATTAACTGACAGCTCCCAGTCAGACTTGTCAACCCGTAATATCTGCGTGTGTGCCGACGAGGCAGACTAGGCTGGTGTCCTAGCCGAAGGCTAGTCGGCCAAGGTGTTCCGCCGGAAATACTTGTAAGCAACTAGCATTTTGAGAAGAAGATGAATAAAGCATGGTGCTGTAGCAAGAATTTGTTTGGGAGGTGGGTCCCTCGAATTTCAGAGAGGACGTGGACTTCATTAAGAGGTATTCTTTCTTCCAAGTCCCTTATAGATTAAATAATTTCAATGTATAGCTAGCCTTAAATCAATTAATTATAAATCAACCTACTAGTATATATTATATGTAATTAATTGGAATACATATAGTGTATATGTATTTAATTTGGTATATATATAACATATATTTTGTATAAGTATTTAGTATATTCTTAATTTATATTTTGTATAAGTATCTAGTATATTCTTAATATATATTTTGTATAAGCATTTAGTATATTCTTAGTATATATCATTGGTATGTATATTTATACATATATATATATATATATTATAAACTCAATTGGTGTATTAGTATTAGTATTAGTATATTTTAATATTAATGTTGATATATATATATATATATATATATATATATATATATATTGTATGCAATTAATTGGTTATATATTATGAGTATAATGTGTATATTTATATAAATATCTCTACTAGGTAGCCCGAGTGTAAATACGGATACCCCGTAACTACACATGACCTTGTGACCCTGTGAACTGTTAGTAGGCTGCCATGTACATTGACGTACTGGCAAGCCCCGTATCTTTTTGACCGTCTGTCTTGCACAGCAATCACAGACGCGACGCCCGTGCAACTTGACGCACACGGACCCTAGTTGACCAATGCCATACCTGGCATAGCCCCTGAGTTCAACGTATTTGTGTTGGGTTAGTGTAGCATCTGATGCAACGTTGTATTATTTTATTACATATTTATAGGACTGTCGGATCCTCCAGACGATACTCTGGGACTGGATATTGATATTACCAGCTAAGGACCAAAGGCGAGTACATTCTCTGATTAGTTTCTTGTTTATGATATCCCCTATGTTCATTGTATCTAGTGTAAATATCCATGCTCTTGACACGATGGTTACACGGATTGGTATATACGAATCTCGTCATGAGATATTGTAAACTCCCTCGACCAGATTTCACTATTTTAAAATTATTTTTAGCAAATTAGAATTTATTGTAATATTTTATTTATTTATTATATATTCTACTGATTGTGTACCTGTTTATTACACAATTAATTAGGGCATCCCACTAGCTGTTAAACCCTAAACAAATTTCACATACCTGCCCTAGACTTGTTAGACTACTATTCTTGTATTTTTAGCAACTTTCAGAAACCTTGTTTGGTGCTTCGTTTTAGTCGCACAAATATCGTTACAAAAGTTCGTATTTAATTCCTATTTAATTTTTTGCTCTTTATCCATCTCTGTACCCCTAGAGATTTGAGGATCAGTAGGCACCTGTTTTGCCCAAACAAAAATACGATAATATTCTAGACTGAATATACTACAATTAGTGTATTGACACTGTAGAAAAATTATGACCCTACCTGCCTCTAAATAATTAGTGAACTCCGTGCGCAGTATTTATTAAATAATAAATACGGTGACCCGTATCACCCAAAGAACTAGACCCTGCCCCTGCCCAGACTCACCCCCACACATCCCAAAGCACTCCCCCAGCTGTCCCCCTCATTTCTGTGCAATTTGGTATTTCTAGGAACCAGGTGTTTTTTTCCAGACAAATTGCGTATTTACGCAAAATACCAGTTTTAGGACTTTTATGCAAATTGTGAAAGTTTAAGGGTTTTTATGCAAAATGCATGTGAGGTGGCATAACCTCATTGGCCATTAACCCTAATCCTTACATGTGTCCCTAGGCATGCAGAAAAATCTGTTAAAAATATCCTAAAAATCAAAATTACCTAAATACCCCAAAACTTCCCTTTATTTACCAAAATGCCATCAAGCCCTAAACCTATATAACCCGACCCTCCCATTCCCGAACTCCCCACACTCACTCCGGCCACCCTCCGCTCACCGGACCGCCGCCGACCACCTCGCCACTCCCCCAGCCATTCCCCAGCCAACGGCCACCGCCTTCGCTGCCCTGAGCCCCCGCAGCATCCCTCCCTTCCCTGCTTCACAGCAGCTCCTCCCCTCCACGACGCTCCTCACCGCCGCCACGACCACCGTAGACCACCGCTACCAACACCAAATGCCTCGCCACCTCCTCCTCCACCGTCCCGACCAACTCCCACCGCCCCACGACGCCCTCCTCCGCCGGCAGCTCCCCCGCAAGCCTCCTCCCTCACCGCTCAGCAACTTCCTTCCCCCACTCCGATAGTCCCCCACCGCCCCTCCGGAAGCCTCAGACCTCCGCCACCACCCCAGACCTCTTCGTCCCGACCCCCTCCCCCTCCCTGACCGCCTGCACCGCCGCCCCCGCCACCGCACGCGGCGCTGCAGCTGCTGCAAGCCGCCACTGCTGTAGCTGCTGTTGACAGCAGCTGCCGTTGCAACCACCGCCACGGCCAGCCACCGCCTCCGCCGCCGCCGTGCTTCCGTCGACGGCAAGCCCAGTGGGCCCCTGACTGACAGGTATACCCCCCCAATTTTAAATACGTATATACGTATATATGTATTAATGTATGTATATATGTATATATATAGGTATATATATCTATATATTTATATATATTAATATATATTTATATATATATATTATATATTTATATTACTGTATATATACAGTAAATTATACTGTATATATATTCTATTATATATTTAATGTGTATCTAATATATATTTATATATATATATATATATATATATAAATATATATCTCTATGTATATTATATATTTAATGTATTATATATTTATATATATATTGTATATATTATATTTACATTAAATATATATACAGAATATATATATTTATTATGCATTTTCATTATTTAATATGCATTTATTTCATTTTTATCATATATATATATATATATATATATATATATATATATATATATATATATATATATATATATATGTATATGTATATATGTATGTATATCTATGTATAATTAATATATATATATTTATATATATATATATATATATATATATATATATATATATATATATATATATATAAATGTATTATATGCATTATATTACTTTTATATATATATAATTATATATATATCAGAGTTATATATACACTGTTATTTATATTATATATACAATATTTATACACATTTACATTTCTGTATTTTCATTCCTGTAATATATATATATATATATATATATATATATATATATATATATATATATATATATATATATATATATATATATATATATATATATATATATAATATATTATCTATATATATAATATATTATTATATTATTATTAAATTTGAGCTGGATAATACAGCCTATAATATATATGTAAATTTATTTTTCCTGCACTGTCATTTCATTTATTATCTATATATATAATATATTATTATATTATTATTAATAAATATTGAGCTGGATAATACAGCCTATAATATATATGTAAATTTATTTTTCCTGCACTGTCATTTCATATATTATCTATATATATATATAATATATTATATAGTACTGTATAAATACAGTACACAGATATAAATATATATATTTACATTCTGCCCTGTCATTTCATTTTATTTATATTAGTGGATATACCCTGATAATCTTATATTATTATATATATATCAGTGGATATACCCTGATAATATTATATTATTATATATATATCAGTGGATACACCCTGATAATGTTATATTAAAACAGTGGTTATACCCTGCTAATATATATATTTACATTCTTGTATTTTCTTTGCTTTATATATATACTAAATATATACTACTACTATATATTATATCTATATATATATAAATACTATATATATATGTGTGTATCCTATATATATATTATACATATGTATGTATATACTTTTATTATACCCTGATAATCACAAACATGTATGTTTTAACAGAACCCAACTCCAGCACAGCCAGTGACCCCCTGTCACAAGCACCCTCAACCCTGACTGTGAGATCAGGTTTTCAGTACTATCAGGGAGTAGGCTAGTATACCTTGCCAAGTTTATACTGTTTAAATTATTAACTGTTGAATGTTCATTGTAGTAAATTTACATATAACAGTATGTATCTGGGACTGCCTCGGATACGTCAACAAGTACGTTGACACGTAGTATAATTAACTTAGTCTATACAGACTTACCATCAACTGTGAGGGTATTCTAATATCCTCTTAGACCCTATCACGATTACATGCAACAAGGTTGCACTTTATTTTGGGATACAAGTTTACGTAGTTGATTAGCTACCAGTACGTACGACGTGCATCACGGCTTAGCTTAAAATCATGAAGGTTACGACTTGACATTAGTTACTCGTCATGAGATGTTATTCCTTGTTCATGGTGTAGCTTGTACAAGTCTTATTTCATCGTTATCTTGTACATGTACAGACACTGATTCCCGGGGAGATTTTCTACCTCCCTAGGGAATCCTGTGCCATAGCATACCATGGTTGGATCTACTATACCAGTCGGGGGTGGGGAGTATTTTAGTATAGATATGTCATCATACCCAACTTTACATGCATCATAGCTCACCCCACATCTCACATCGGGTGCAGCCTGACCATTTACATGCTTCATAGCTGTTACGTGTGATTAGCCTGATCTCTACATGCATCATAGCTAACCAACGGTTAGCCTGACCTTACATGAATCATAGCTAATCACATGTAACCAGCCTGATCAAGTTCCTAAGCCGATCACATGTTAAAGCTAGTACTCACACACTTAGTCATAGTATTCTTGCTCATTGACATATTGTTTCCTTTCCTGCATTTACTTACAGTATTTTCAGTATATCCTTTATTGTATGCTTCTCGTACATATACATGCATCTTGTATATTTCCATCTATATACTGCTACATAGTTTATATCATTGATATAGAACTGCTTTTTAGAAATGTACTTTGCTCCTTCCTGACTGGAAAATATTTTCCAGACTATGCCTAGAGGACTGGTATCCGACACTTGTGGACCACTGGGTGAGTAGCTACAGTCTTGGATTTAGTAGTTCAGTCGTGATTCCGGAAGGTCTAGCCGGAATCACTAGATATCTAGTTAGTTTCCTTCAGTAGTTTTGGTACCGGATTTGTCTCCGGCATTTTGTTGAGACTTGGATTTATTGTTGAGTTAGATTTAATTACATTAGACTTGTGTTGTATTTTATTTTATTTTTTCAATTTCTTATCGTGCTGTAGTTATGTGATTGAGTATGTTGTTCTTTTATATTGTTATCCGTGTCTCCTTATGGAGTTGGATACTAGTACGAGATTGTTTAGATAGTGCTTGACCTAGACAGCGTTCTACCGCCGATGCTGCGGCATAGGCTGGACGTACCCGCGCACTCGTGCCCCTAAACCGGGTGCGGGTCGTGACACGTTTTTAGTGGTGGCCCATGCAGGTCTGACTTCGCAAGTTGTGCGATGCCGTAGTAGTGCGATGTCATAGTTGTACTACTGCGTGCCTGCTATTGAATATAGGACATAGGATACTAGGATGAGAGAAGATAATCAATCACAAATTCTTGAGAGATTCCTGGGACGACCCCTTGAGAATCTTATTAAAATTTCTAATTTTAAATCCTTCGCCCTTGTTTTCGTCCGTCCTCACTCATTGATATTGAATTTGATTATTGTTGATCAGTTATTAAATTAGGATCTTAGTAGAGTTTGATTTCATATCGAGATAAATTTTACGGACTAAACTTTACGATATCATCTGATGACATATATTGATGAGAACAGTGAGAAAGGTAAAACGTCTACTTTGGTCATGGAACCTAGAGTTTATCGCAGCTATACCGGTTGGCGTGGCAAAAATTCTAGATGTCATGATTATAGGGTTGCGTACTTTAGTTACGGAACCTGTCGTTTATCGCACTTATGCTTACTGGCATGGCGAGGGTTCTCAGCGTCATGATTTTTGACCGACGTGTATGATTATCAGGTTGTGTCTTAAAATTTGTTCTTAAAGTATTATCTCAACACTTATCTATTTCTGTTATACAGGACTTTTTCTATCGTTTCTTTTATTGCTAGCAGTAGGAACACCTTTAGTCCTCAATCCAGTCTTTTTGAGCTCATATTCTTTGAGGATTCCTTGTTAAGTATGATAATTAATGTCTTGTAATTATGGCTGTGTCTTGAGCATTAGTATTGACTGAGTGTTGCTAGTGAGTTGTAAGTGTTTTCTAGTTGGACATGTGAGCAATAGGCCTTAATCTAGAGTTAACCCATAGCATAGTACCTTGTAACAATAGTTCTAGAATAAGTGTCAATAGAGACTGTGAGTAGAAGGAGAGTATAGAGTATCAGTGATAGTTCCCAGAGTTGGTATCAGAGCCAACATACCCGTCCTGGATGATCATGATTATATAATTGGATGATCTATGTAAAAAAAAATTAAGTATCCAGGAATTGTGTTAAGGATTAATGGAGCATGATGTTCAATTTGATAAATGATATCGGGTGCGTTAAAAATAAAAATATATATATATGCATAAAGAGTTATAATGAGGTGTCATGAGTAGAGAAATATCGGAATTAGTAATGAAATTGTTGAGGCGTATCACAGATTAGTTAACAGGCTGTAAAAGGTTAAAGGAAAATACCTATACATCAATCGAGATGAAGAACCATATACATGCCCATGAGAGTAAAGAAACATGAGTGTTATAGAAGGTACATGTAATCATGCGTTCTAATGAGCTTGATGAGATGATCCATTAATGAAGCTAGTGATATAATACCAAGAGTGCTAATGGTTCTATATCGAGGATTAGTCGAGAATGACGCTAATAATAGTAAGCACTCTGTGTGATGATAATTGGATGATATACCAGTTAATATAGATTGAAAATCACGAAAGAAAATATATATGATGATAACTTTGATCATTGGAGGTAATAGTGCAAGTGATTCGGGCAGTACAATTTTAGTACACAGTTGTAGACAATAGATGTATTGATTGCACCTCGAGTATTAGAGACCGTGAGCACTTATATGTATATTTGTAGATTATAAATTAAAGAGTGGAAATAAATTTTAATTTTGAGAATCATTGAGGAGTTAAGATTTATGTCATTAAATTTTTGAGGGTTCAAATTTTGATTCAATAAACATGGTCAAGGCTATAAAGATTTTAGGAGCGATAAAAAATTTGATTTTGATATTGAGTATTTGACTATTGAGGAAATATATGCATTTATTTTAAATTTGTTCGAGAAGTTAAACCTTGACGATTATTTTGAGGATTAATTTCATGGTGGATGAGAAATATATATATTAATATATGAGTAGATAATATACATGTGTAAGGATCTGTTGATTTGAGCATGATTGAGATGGCACTACAGACTGACTTGGGTGTCCATCTAGAGTTGTATTAGAAAGGGGCTTAGTACTTAGTATGGTGTTGCACTTGACGTGTATTTGAGTGATAAGAACAACTAGTATGAACAATTATAGTAGGTAAGAGAGCTAGCAGTGAGTGTGCTTGTAGTAAAAACTAGGGTACTAAAGAGATAGAGGTATCAAACTTGGATGCATCATCGAACCATGGTTATATTAGAGATTCTTGGTATCAGATTTAGGTATCAATAGACAAGTGTATGCAATGAGGATGTAATCATGGATGTCTTGTGGACTAATGATTAGTTGATAGGGATACCAGTGTACAGGAATAGGAATTAGTTAGTGAATATGCCAGAGTTAAGTGTATATTAGAGATAGAAGATACTGCAAGAAATATGTTAGCAGGTTCCTCCTTTTTCTCACGTTGTTTTCATCTTCTGATTGATTGATTCCCTAGTACCATGGCTTGTATTCGTAATTTTCTTGTTAGAATGTAGTTAGTAGTACACCCTGACAGAGAATACAATACCATGATAAAACAGACCATAACCATGCATGTTTCCTCTAGGTTGTATGTTGTATGACTGTAGGTAAATTTTTTTTAGACCATGATCATTGGGGTTTTGACCATAACAAAGATCTATGACAAGGTTATGACTTGACAAAAGGGACAAGATGATTAAAATTTGTGGATAAGCATTAATTTAAATAAAGAATTAAGGGGTTAATATAACAGAATTGATGGATCATTGATTTTACGAAGATTGAGGTATGATTGAAATTCGAGGATAAACATTAACTTACATAGAGAATAAGAAATTAACATGGCAAAATTGAGGATTTATTAATTTTAGGAAGGTTATGATATGATTGAATTGGTTATTAAAATTTGAGAAAATTAGGGAAATTATCATTATATCTATTTGATTGCAAGATAGGAATTTAAAATTTTATATTATGAATGTTGCATTTGAAGATTCTGCAAGTATCGTATCGTTGAGTATTTTGAGGAAAAAGGAAATCAGAAAATGAAATCGTTAATGGGATAGTGTCGAATTCAATTCTCGGGATGAGGATTTAGATTTTGAATATGCATTGATTGGATTTAAATTGAGGAGTAAAAATCATTAACGGATTGGTGTTTAAATTCAAACTTTGGATGACAATTCCAATTTTATGAATATAGTGGATTAATTGAATTGAAGGGTTGGATTTATGGATTGTATTTTAGATGGGAGTCTTAATGTGCATTGAGTGAATTAGAGGATGGGATGTCAAATTCCGAGTATTAATTTTTAATTTAAATTCGGAGGAAATTGTGAGGAAAATGGAGACTGATTTTATTTCGAAGAATTTTCAGGAATACAATAATTTCAGAAATTTTTGAAAATTGTGAAATGATAAGGTGGATTATTTCAGGATTATGTGGGCTGGTGAATTTAACCGTTGATGGAAAATAATATAATAAATAAATACTACTATGAGGATTTTAAATTTTAAGGACAAAATTCTTTTATGGAGGGTAGACTTGTCACTACCATATTCTGAAAACAGGGGTATTTTTGACTTTTTATAATTATTAGTATTGTGGTAGATATATTAAATGATTTCATTATAGGTGTATTTAAATTTAATAATTTCGTGAGATGGGTAATTAATATATTATTATTTACAGTGTTCATTAATATTTGAGCTGGTAGACTCGACCTAGAAGCCATTAGACGAACACCTGTCTGAATTATAGGATTACGTGTTAAATTGCATTATTTAGGATTTAATTATTGAGATAGTAATTAATTACCGTAATTAATTACCGTAATTTATTTAATTGTTGCGCCCTGCCCTTGCTTCGATAATTGGAGCGCTACCCTAGCTTTTGTCTTCCAACAAATTACACAACCTTGCCCTAGACGTGCCTGCCTTCAATTCTGATATTTTTGCAACTCATAATTATGATCCCTTGAGCTTCATTTTAGCCGCACAATATTCGTCGCGGACGCTTATTTAATTCCTAAATAAATTCCCACTTGGTATCGTTGTGCGTTCCAATCGAAATTGGAGGCAATCTTAACCTATTTTTCGTGCGACCCAAAATTAGGGTAATATTCTGGTCTGAGTCTTCTTCACTAATGATAATTGTGTCCCAACCTAAATTTTGGTCCCATGTACTCCTAATTAATTTTAGAACGCCAATCGTATCTAAGTTTAATTAATTAAATCCAAAAACCCAAACTCATGTAATTTTCCAATTGTTGGGCATTCAGTGCAAGAGTACATTAAGGTGTCCACCCCATTAGACCCGACACGTGATGTAAACCCATTCCTCTTTCATTATTTTTCTATGATTTTGGGAGTGTGTAATTTAACAACCACGTCCTTAAGATCATGGTCCTCCAAATATTTAACCGATGTAATCCGAACCATTCATTTCGAATCAAAACAAATCCTGGCCATTAAAATATCTCCTTGAGAGGCCCAAACCCAAGAGGGTTTGACCAGTCAATAAATTCTAGGTCACCCACACCCCACATGTGTATAAATAATCTCTTCCTTTCTTTAATTTTTTCTTTATTTTTTCTTTCACCAAGGTTCCAGCCGACATCCCCAGATCCCTATTCTTTATCATCATCCTTTCTATTGTGTGCTGAGATAACTCCAAACCCCATCTCCTTCCGACATCCATACGTAACCAGCCAGTTGCAGCCTCGAAACCGTCGAGCTATCCTGTGTCGGTCCGACCAAGCTGTCGGTTACTGTGTTCGTTCACAGGGTCAAGCTTGCGCGACTCCGCGATGAGAATGGGCCGCTCCACAAACTCTGAGTGGCCGTAACCGTCGAACAACGACTTCCCGACGTAGCCGATTCCATTTGCCGACACTCGTCAACCCGTGCAAGCCAGAGCCAACGCAGAATCATGGCGAACCACTGTGCCGCCCTGATCACATGTCGACCTTCCTGCGCAGTCGTCATGCCCCGTGAGCGATCGACAACGTCCACAGCTTCCCGCCATTCTCTCCCCCACCTTTGAACGACCATCTCCGCTCCCATCGCCGGTCACGACCCCATAGCCATCATCATCCCTCGTCGAGTGGTGATTTCCCGGCGAGCATCCATTAACTGACAGCTCCCAGTCAGACTTGTCAACCCGTAATATCTACGTGTATGCCGATGAGGCAGACTAGGCTGGTGTCCTAGCCGAAGCCTAGTCGGCCAAGGTGTTCCGCCGGAAATACTTGTAAGCAACTAGCATTTTGAGAAGAAGATGAATAAAGCATGGTGCGGTAGCAAGAATTTGTTTGGGAGGTGGGTCCCTCGAATTTCAGAGAGGACGTGGACTTCATTAAGAGGTATTCTTTCTTCCAAGTCCCTTATAGATTAAATAATTTCAATATATAGCTAGCCTTAGTTCAATTAATTATAAATCAACCTACTAGTATATATTATATGTAATTAATTGGAATACATATAGTGTATATGTATTTAATTTGGTATATATATAACATATATTTTGTATAAGTATTTAGTATATTCTTAATTTATATTTTGTATAAGTATCTAGTATATTCTTAATATATATTTTGTATAAGCATTTAGTATATTCTTAGTATATGTCATTGGTATGTATATTTATACATATATATATATATATATATATTATAAACTCAATTGGTGTATTAGTATTAGTATATTTTAATATTAATGTTGATATATATATATATTGTATGCAATTAATTGGTTATATTATGAGTATAATGTGTATATTTATATAAATATCTCTACTAGGTAGCCCGAGTGTAAATACGGATACCCCGTAACTACACATGACCTTGTGACCCTGTGAACTGTTAGTAGGCTGCCATGTACACTGACGTACTGGCAAGCCCCGTATCTTTTTGACCGTCTGTCTTGCACAGTAATCACAGACGCGACGCCCGTGCAACTTGACGCACACGGACCCTAGTTGACCAATGCCATACCTGGCATAGCCCCTGAGTTCAACGTATTTGTGTTGGGTTAGTGTAGCATCTGATGCAACATTGTATTATTTTATTACATGTTTATAGGACTGTCGGATCCTCCAGACGATACTCTGGGACTGGATATTGATATTACCAGCTAAGGACCAAAGGCGAGTACATTCTCTGATTAGTTTCTTGTTTATGATATCCCCTATATTCATTGTATCTAGTGTAAATATCCATGCTCTTGACACGATGGTTACACGGATTGGTATATACGGATCTCGTCATGAGATGTTATTCCTTGTTCATGGTGTAGCTTATACAAGTCTTGTTTCATCGTTATCTTGTACATGTACAGACACTGATTTCCGGGGAGATTTGCTACCTCCCTAGGGAATTCCGTACCATAGCGTACCATGGTTGGATCTACTATACCAGTCGGGGTGGGGAGTATTTTAGTATAGATATGTCATCATACCCAACTTTACATGCATCATAGCTCACCCCACATCTCACGTCGGGTACGGCCTGACCATTTACATGCTTCATAGTTGTTACGTGTGATTAGCCTGACCTCTACATGCATCATAGCTAACCAACGGTTAGCTTGACCTTACATGAATCATAGCTAATCACATATAACTAGCCTGATCAAGTTCCTAAGCCGATCACATGTTAAAGCTAGTACTCACACACTTAGTCATAGTATTCTTGCTCATTGACATATTATTTCCTTTCCTGCATTTACTTACAGTATTTTTAGTATATCCTTTATTGTATGCTTCTCGTACATATTACATGCATCTTGTATATTTCTATCTATATACTGCTACATAGTTTATATTATTGATATAGAACTGCTATTTAGAAATGTACTTTGCTCCTTCCTGATTGGAAAATATTTTCCAGACTATGCCTAGAGGACTGGTATCGACACTTGTTGACCACTGGGTGAGTAGCTGCAGTCTTGGATTTAGTAGTTCAGACGTGATTTCGGAAGGTCTAGCCGGAATCACTAGATATCTAGTTATTTTCCTTCAGTAGTTTTGGTACCGGATTTGTCTCTGGCATTTTGTTGAGACTTGGATTTATTGTCGAGTTAGATTTAATTACATTAGACTTGTGTTATATTTTATTTTATTTCTTCGATTTCTTATCGTGCTGTAGTCATGTGATTGAGTATGTTGTTCTTTTATATTGTTATCCGTGTCTCCTTATGGAGTTGGATACTAGTACGAGATTGTTTAGATAGTGCTTGACCTAGACAGCATTCTACCGCCGATGCTGCGGCGTAGGCTGGACGTAAACACGCACTCGTGCCCCTAAACCGGGTGCGGGTCGTGACAATATGCATATTTATGTATATATGTTGTTATTTTATATCTTATATGTATATGTATAGGTATATGTGTTATATTATTATATATATATATATATATATATATATATATATATATATATATATATATATATATATATATATGTACATACGTATTTTATTTATGTATTTATGATTATTATGTATTTATGTACATATATATATATATGTGTATTTTATTTGATTAGGTACTTAGGTATATATGTATATATGTACTATGTTATCCTAGTCAATTAAACAATAAAGGTGAATTACATATTCTTATGTATTAAATGCTATTGTAGCATATTCTCATAACATGTTAGAAACTGTGTTTGGTGTACACGAAACTCGAGAAAATGACCCGGGACCTATCGAATTATTTTGCATGACTTCAGGTGCAGGTTATTGGTACTTCGCAGCTTTCTTGCCAGGCAAGTATACCTTGCCTTTGTTGTACTGTTTAAATTCAGTTATATTGTTAGTTGCATGTTTATTATTTTAGATTATATAACTGTACGCGTCCGAGAGAGACTCGGGTGCAGTCAACGAATGCGTTGACGTTAGGACTTGTGTCTAACCTAGTGCCTAGTAGACCCACCTAAAGTTGTGGAGTTATTGGTATGAATCCCCAGGCCTTGACACATTTTTTACACGTATTGTGAGTCTAATGTAGGGCACGGACTTGCGTATGCGGTTGGCCACCTGTACGTGTAGGCGTGCGACGGTTAGGGTATAACTGCTAACAGTGATACATGTTAGAAGACTTAGCAGTTATTAGTAGTCGGAGCATAGACTATCGTGGTACGATGACCCAATCCTTGTCCTTGTTTGGTTCTAAGTTTGGGCTATTGTTCTAACGATAAACTATGAGCCAGAGTTACGACTCCTCGGCGTAGTGGCTAAGGCGTGTTGTGGATACAATATGCATAGATTATTGGGCGGGAAGGACGACTAGTAGGCGTATGGGACACCCACTTCCTTTATGTCGATGCCCCGTTCTTCGGAGCGGTATGGACGTTATATCTTATGCAGATGCCTCGTTCTTCGAAGAGGTATGGACGTTATATATTATGCAGATGCCCCATTCTTCGGAGCGGTATGGACGTTATATATTATACAGATGTCCCATTCTCCGGAGCGGTATGGATGTTATACTATTACAACGCCCTTGTATGGGAGCATATGTGGCATATACTAGCCAGTTGTCATAATTGGTGAATTACGTCAGCATATGTCTAGCCTACACTTCCCATACGCACAAAGTTGTCCTTAAATTGTATTTTACTTAGATGATTAGCGCACCCCTTTTTATATATTCAGTATTTACTTTATGGCATGCTTCTATGTATCTTGTTATGTCCCTCTGAGGACCTGTTCCCTTTCTAGGTGTAGATGTTCATGAGTATTTGCAGGAGCATAGATCCGGACTTGTTACGTATATTGCGATGAGGTCTTCTATTCGTGCCGTGATTGTTAGTTGATATTATTATATTATATTTATCTTGTTTATTCTATATTCTAGTTCGGTAGTGGATTTGTTTCCATCCGACTACCATCATTAGATACTTTATATTGAGATCTAGTTTCATAGATATTGGTTATTTATGTCTATTTGATTTCTGTGGATGAGATTTAGATTATGCCCTGTGACTTGTGAGAGATTATACCACGTGTGGATTGATATTCATATTACAGCGTAAGTATGGATTTTGGTTTCCATATATTGGAGTTGCCATATCCATGCAGTTGGCATGCTTACGTGTCCTAGTCCTACGTATTTTGGGACTGGGGTATGACATATTTTTAGTGGTGGCCCATGCAGGTCAAGAGCATATTGTCTCGGCTACGTTACTGTACCGAGCAAGCCTGTACCTAGGATTACAGTATAGGATCTCATCCACAATTGACTATGATTCACCTCCCTTCCAATCTATTCTATTTTGAATAGTTGTATCCTACTTGATTCATGTGCTTCCCTAATAGTTTCTTGAGTATAGCCTTCTCCTACAATATAGAAGTCCCTGTTGTTAGATAATAAGTAGGGTAACCTTCCTATTAAGACTACAACTAGGATCATGACACATCATTGAGTTAAAATACTTAATGAACCCTACCATCCCTTAACTATAGATTAATTTACCATTATCCCTTGAGGTATTTATGTATAACTTGAGAGTAGTATAAACACTACAAGGATTAGTTTAAAATTTGACCATAGTGGTTGACCCTAGTATTGAGGAACTAATAGAATCCAAGGTTAAATATTAGGACTGAACCTAACTTTCATAAGTGAGATAGTATTAGAGAAACATAACTTTGAATCATTGTTCTATCAGTAGCAGACAACACCTTAGAAAACCAAGAGGAATAAAATAATATTTTTTCTTGATCATACCTCGAACACAGAGATTAGCTACCACCTTCCCCTTAGAAAACCATAATGTTATCTAGAGTCTTTCTATTTAGTTTATATCTTGTTCTCCTGAAAACTTAGCACTCGCGAATTGTGCGATAACTAATTATGCTTCTCTTCATCTTCCAACTCATGCTACCTGACACTTCTGATTGTAGACTGAGTGATTCCTTGTATGTTAGGATATATATCTTGCTAGGGTTATAGTTGTAGTCTTGAACTTTGAATTTTGTGCTTGGTAGTTAGAGCATGATAGTTTTGAGTTAATCTTGTAGATTGTGACTTGATGATTATCCTTTAGTTTTTGAATCACGTAATTTGCATCCATAACTCGATACAAGTTATATCCCCTTTTCACTTGAGGCCAGTAACTTTTTCATACTTACTATTGACACCCTTGTTCTATAAGCACTATGATTAAGACTTAAGATGGCCATTACCTATATAATGCAATATGAGACCTTAATGAGTGCCAAGACCTTTCCTCATATACCCTAATAAGAGTTCTACTTTATTTACCAGAATAAGATTATTTTGTAGATTCCCCTTGAGACTGTCACAGTATTAGTTTAATTCTTTTAGATTGGATAGTATGCCTCATAACCTAGTGTTATATAGTCCTCTTGACTCATTGTTGAAGTGTAACTGAATGACATTAACTTTATACTAGCATAAGATGATAGTGTTTATTAAGACTATAGAACTTAGAGGCCCATACCCCTATTTGGTCGATTAGCGACTTAGACAAGGAGTTTGTACGACAACTGTAGAGATTGTAGAGTCTTATCTTTTTGTGAACTTGAATTATTTTATAATTTCTCTCATCATAATCTAGTGTACTTATATTTGCTGTACTACCTTGACTTGTGCTGCTATTATAGCCTACTTTTGCAAGCTTATTCTTTATCAAGCTTTTTCATGACATATGTATTATTGGAGCGCTACACTAATACATTTCAGAATTAGTATATTAAGGTCTAGCTAACCTTAGTGTGCTTGGTTCGCCCTTCGCATAACTACTTTACGTGGATTGAGATATATAGTGACTAGTAGACGAATGTACTTGCCCTCTAGACATATCTGAGCATATCGTATTGGTTACATAACTGTAGTGATATGAGCATGCAAATAAGAAATTACCAAATAAGATTTTAATCCACAACTGCCTTGACAATTCTTTTTGAATTCCCTAAATGCCTTGATCCCCATACTTCTAATCTATTACCTTCCCCTTGAACTCTTTATTATTGTTTTCCGTCCTTCCTTATTTCGGAAAGATGAAACCTCGTGCTTAGTATAAGTATGATATACAGAGAGTACTAGATATACCCCATAGGCCAATCACATTACTAGATGACTGCCTTTTATAAATGATTAAGGGTATATCATATGTGATATATTTGGTGTTAAATTTTTGAGGATTTAGTAACATGATTAAGTAAATTTGAGGAATAAGTTTTCTAAATGTAAGAGCCTTATGTGATATATGGGAAATTCAAAGTTGGGTAGCAGTTGAATTGTCAACTTGAGAGAAATTTATTTTAGATTATGATCGAGTAAAATAAGATTGAGAGGTTCAAGTCATTTAATTTTGAGAATTCTAGAAGAATAATAAAGATGGTGAGGATTAATAAATTTTAAAAACTGTGATATAAGTGAGCACATGATTTAAATTTTGAATATTAAAGGTTGAATCACCGATTTAAACTTTGAGGATAAATATAGAAATCTAGACTTGAACAATTGGTGAATTAGATTTCAAATTTCACAATTTGAGGCCTTAAATTAAAAGTTAAAGGTTGATTGTGGGATTACCTATTTGAAATATTGAGTGTAAACCCCCTCGACCAATTCAAGACTTATTAGAATTAAATTGAGATGCTAGGGTTTATTTGGCATTAATTAGGATTAATGTGCATCCATTTACGTCTTAAATTTTACCTCGCCTTTGCATCTCACCTTAGCTACGCTGCAGTTCTTGAGAGAGCACATTTCAATTATTTAAATTGATTATAATTGAAGTCAACTTCACCTCAAACAAATTCGACCAAGCCCACCTTGTGCACTGCTACGTGGACCAGCCCCCAACAAGGCAGGACAGGCCCACACGCAAGGCCAGCCCATAATCTCCATCACCAACAATAAATACAAACCCCCTCATACAAAACCCTAATAAACTACTATTCATCATCCTCCACATAACCCTAGCTGACCTCCCCATATAAACCAAGCTTCCCAACCGGCCGGACCCCTCAAACCCCGACTACTCCCAACCGGCCGTACAACCCAACCCGCTCCCGACCACCTCACCCGACCGACCTCCTACAATCGTACCCCCCGTGCCGGCTGCTCCAGCCAGCTCCCGCACCCCCGCGCCAACTGTTCCAGCCCTCTCTCGCTCCACCCCGACCGCTCCCCGATCGGCTGCTCAACCCAGCCCGACCGCTCCCCGACCGGTGCACACCCCAGCCAGCCCGCTCCCCGATCGGAGCACTGCCCGATCCCGACTGTCCCATCACCACTAGACGGATCCGTCCATGCTACCGGAGCCACCCTCGTCGAAGGGAACAGCCGACCAGTGAGCGTACCCCCTCGCTCGGTTGATCAGGTACTCGTTCGTGGAACCCGTCTCTCTCGTGTCCTAGTAATTTCCTTCGTGTCGCCGTGTCAGTATGTAAGTGTATTAATAAACACATAAACCTAGTTAATATTTTATGCATGGAATTGAGTTTTAGTTAGATATTAATTAATAATTAATTATTCTAAACTACCGACCAGTTACCAAGGACAGGTAATTCGGTAGAAACCTCCGGATATAAATCCTAGTATAAACAAACATAGAGAATAAAGACATGCCTGCATGGAACAGAAATCATGGATAACTCATAATTGGATAATTATTGCCTCGAGATACCTGTTAACCGAAGACAGAACACGTGTACACCCTAGCTAAGTGCGCACGTAATGCTATACTCGAGCAACAGTAAACTCGCGACTAGTATTCAAGAGTAGCGTATTAACCGTACGTAGATAATGCGTAGTATCTGATGCTTGTATTATTATGTTATATTATTTGTCTAGGGTCTTTGGATCAGCCAGGAGACGCTACCAGAGCAGGATTTTAGCATTCATCTCTTGAAGACTCAGGCAAGATACCTTGCTATATTTTGCTGTCTAATTTAAATTATGCAAATGCTGTATTGTATGCTTATTGTTTTGCCTTATACAACTGTGCGCGTCCGAGATTGTCTCGGGTGCATTCGACGAATACGTCGAAGATTGGTATACATTGACTTAGTCATTAGCAGACTCACCCTATGGGAGGACATCCTGTATTCTTCCAAGACCTGACACTTTTACACATATTCATAGTGATAAATCTCATGTTGGGATGCGTGTTTGCGTGATCGACTAGCTATCGCCGCGTGTGACGTGCATCATGGTTAGCAAGCAATCTAGGACTATCTCAGTATAGAGACTTGGCATTTAGATAAGAGATATGCGCATCGACTATTTGACTGGTATATCTACATTGGGAGGGGAGGATGACTTGTAGTCATATGGGACACCCCACTCCTTTATACTGATACCGCACTCGACGGAGTGATACGGACGTATTTATATATTACTGATACTACGTTCTGTAGAGTGTTGGGCGTTACTTGATGACATTGCAGATACCACACTCTATAGAACGTCGGACGTTACTGTATTCCTACGCTCGTGTTATAGGGGGCATGTGTGGCATATACTAGCCGGTTGCCACGACTGGTGAATTACGTCAGCATATGTCTAGCCTACACCTTCCCATATACTCACAATTGTCCTCATATTGCATTCACTTAGATGGCTAGCACACCCTTTATTGTATTTATCTTGTTCAGTATTTATATATGGCATGCTTTTATGTATCTTGTTACGTCCCTCTGAGGACCTGGTACCTTTCCAGATTTGGACGAGGCTTTCTACCCCACAGTATACGGTCTCGGACAGGAGACGAGATTTGCTACAGCTTAGGAGTTAGAAGTGCAGACGTCAGAGTTTTTGTGACCAGTTGGTAGGCCTTCAGCCTAGATTGGGTGCATCACTATCTAGAGCCGATGCCCTAGTCGTTATCTTTTATATCTTATTTCAGTACTTTTATTACGTTATAGCAGTGGGTTTGTTCCCACCAGACATCTTGGTTTGTACTATGATATTTCAGACTGGTGTTTATCTTCCAGCAGTTTATATAGTACTTCTTGCTCTTTATTTTGTGGATGAGATTAGATTACCTATTATTGACTGATATTGCACCTGTTAGTATTATAGGATAGCGTAGCACTCTTCGTGGATCCATTAAATTGGGATATCCTCGAAGACGTATCAGCCGGCTATTGCCACGTGGCCTGGTCCCGTGTATTTTGGGACTGGGGCGTGACATGGTTTTAGTGGTGGCCCATGCAGGTCTACTTTTTCGCTTGTGGTATGGTAACGTACCCAGCGAGCCTGCAATAGGATAGAAGTTACTAGGTCTCATCCACTTTTGATCCGCCTTTGAACTTCCTTGATACTGCTTCTAAAAAAATCTGTATCCTGTTGATTGATTCCGTACTCTTCTAATAAAGTTCTATCTCTTGCAGCAAGATAAATTTGTGCAGTAGACGAGGAGCACCCCGTGCCGCGGTGCCGGATAACACCACTCAAGGAGAGGAGGTACCCCAAGGGCATCCTCCGCTACAGACCCCACTGATACATTGGCACGAGACGTCGTAGGGAGATCCTACGCCGCAGCCCGAAGGACAGACTTCCCAGACAATCCCCACGCAACATTGTGAGGGACAGACTTCCGGAGCTACACCGATGACGCAGACTGAGAGGACGACATCTGAGGAGACGCCTACTGCACAGCCGGAGATTCCACTACCACCGCCTCCACCTTATCCACCCCAGACGCCACAGCTAGATGGCCAGCCACAGATGCTTCAATTCTTCCAGACAATGATGCAAGCACAGTGGCAGCAAACAGAGACATTAAGACAGAGTCTGATGACAGTACTAGAGAGAACACTTGTCGCAACACCAGCACCAGCACCTCCACCAGCCCAGACAGGTGGCACTGTTAGATGGTTCTGACAGATGGGACCAGATACTTTCTCGGGCAATGAGACCGCCGAGCAGATCTCCGATTGGGTCGCCAATATGGAGATGTTACTAGAAGCTTCACAACTGCAACCAGAGCTTTGGATGACCGCAGTGAGGGCCCAACTAAAAGGCAATGCCCATCACTAGTGGGATTCTATTGAGCGCAGTATAGGGAAGAACCAGACTTGAGAACAGTTCCTAGAATACTTCAACGCGGAGTATTTTCCAGCTACAGTCAGAAATGCCCTGTACTCCCAGTTCCTATATCTAGAACAGGGGAATATGACTGTTGACGCCTATGACACAGAATTAAGCCGCCTTAACAGATTTGGTGCCGTCTTGATACCCAATAATCTCGATAAAGCCCAGAGATTTCATCATGGCCTCAATTTCGAACTACAGAGGTATACCACTACACAGGCGAGGATTTCTTATGAAGAGGTTCTTGCAAAAGCGAGGATCCAGGAGGCCATCGTCAGAGGAGCTAGACGTTCCAGCACGTCTACACCAGCCAGAGCACAGCCCAGAGCAGGAGGACCGATTCGTCGTCCCGGAGCACAGACACCGCAGAGGGCAGCGCCATACCCACAGCAGGAGCTTTCGACCTGTCACCATTGTGACAAGAAGGGACACGTCGTTAAAGATTGCCGGAAGAAGTTAGGATTATGCATGATATGTGGGTCCAGTCAGCACCTTGTCCGAGATTGCCTGCAGCGCAGAGAGGCAACACTACAGACAGGACCGAGGCCAGCAGCACCAGCCCCGAGGATACTACCCCCACCAGGAGATCAGCGACCACCAGCACCCGGAGAATTTCAGAGGGGACCACCCTTGGCCCCACAAGAAGTGCAGTTCAATAGGAACTGAGAGCAGACAGGAGGACTGAGGCAGGGACAAGACTTCGCTTTAGCAGCTACTGATGAGGAAACATAAGGGGAAGCTATCACAGGTACCATCTTAGTTGCATCATTACCTGCAACTGTATTGTTTGATTTTGGAGCCACATTGTCATTTATATCTAGTAGATTCGTAGCAATGCATAGAGTAGTGACTTCCACCTTACCTAAGAGTTGGAAGATTCTTACCGGAGGAGGTATCGTGCCAGTTATCAGCACTATCAGAACGTGCTCGGTAGTTGTATGTGGGAGGGAGATGAGAGCACGATTCTTAGTATTGCCTATGTCGTACTTTGATGTTGTGTTAGGCATGGACTGGTTAAGCCAGTATAATGCTGTACTGAACTGCCGGAAGGGTAGCGTCACCTTTAGACCACCAGATCAACCGGAGTTCGAGTACATACGAGGGACTGTCGAACAAGGAGTAGGACAGATGACGGGAACTTGCATGGCTATGGAGATTGCACCCCCTCCAATAGTTACAGAATTTGAAGATGTATTCCCCGAAGAACTGCCAGGCTTACCTCCAGATAGAGACGTGGAGTTCACCATCGAACTAGTACCCGGAGCAGTATCGGTATCTTCTAATGTATACCAATTGGCGAAGAAGGAATTATATGAGCTGAAGCTACAGTTAGAGGAGTTGCAGAGCAAGGGATTTATCCGTCCTAGTGTATGACCTTGGGGAGCACCAGTGTTGTTCGTACCCAAGAAGGATGGAATAGTACACATGTGCATTGATTACAGAGCCCTTAATGCTTTGATTATCAAGAACAAGTACCCCCTATCACGGATTGATGATTTATTCGACCAGTTGACAGGAGCAGTAGTGTTCACCAAGATTGACTTGAGATCGGGTTATCACCAAGTGAAGGTACGAAGAGAAGACATTCAAAAGACAGCATTCAGGACTCGTTATGGTCACTATGAGTTCTTAGTAATGCCTTTTGGACTGACGAATGCGTCAGCTGTATTTATGAACTTGATGAACAGAGTATTCCACCAATACTTAGACCAGTTCGTGGTAGTCTTCATCGACAATATTTTGGTGTATTCGAAGAGCCACGAGGAGCACAAAGAGCATTTGAGGCTAGTGTTAGAGACTCTAAGGAGAGAGAGGCTTTATGCCAAACTGAGCAAATGTGAGTTTCTTCTGGATCGTGTCGCTTTCCTTAGACACGTCATCTCAGGAGATGGAATCTCAGTGGATCCGGCGAAGATTTTATTGGTAGAGACATGGCCAACCCCTACCAATGTTTCGGAAGTAAGGAGCTTTCTAGGACTTGTCAGATATTACCGGAGGTTCGTAGAAAACTTCGCGAAGATTGCAGAGCCGATGACCCGCTTGACCGGTAAGGAGCAAGAGTTCACTTGGACAGAGGAGTGTCAGAAGACATTCGATGAGGTAAAGAAGCGCTTGACTACTGCACCTATCTTGACCATACCTTCTGGACCCGGAGGATTCGTAATCTATAGCGATGCATCCGAAAAAGGATTAGGATGTGTCTTGATGCAGCATGGAAAGGTTGTAGCTTATGCTTCTAGAAAGTTGAGGACACATGAGAAGAACTATCCCACCCACGACTTGGAGCTTACAGCAGTAATCTTTGCCTTGAAGCTTTGGAGGCACTATCTATATGGAGAGAGAGTAGAGATATTTACTGATCATAAGAGCCTAAAGTACATATACACTCAGAAGGATCTTAATCAGAGGCTGAGACGTTGGCTCGAGGTGATAACGGACTTCGAGATCGAGCTACAGTACCATCCAAAAAAGGCCAACATAGTAGCCAACGCGTTGAGCAGAAAACCCACGGCATTCTTCATGACCACCCAACAACATCTGTTGAGAGAGCTAGAGCAGATGGGTATAGAGGTCGTTATGCCCGGAGTAGATGGACAATTGTCGAGTTTCCAATTGCAATCGACATTAGTGGAGAGAATCAAGGCTGCTTTGTCGACAGACGCCAAATTTTAGAGACTTAGACAGAGGACAGAGGATAGAATGCAGACAGGACTGCGAATACACGAAGATGGGACTTTAAGATGTGGAGATCGTCTCTATGTTCCAAATGGAGAACTTCGTCAGGAGTTGATGGCAGAGGCACACAGTTCAACCTATTCTATTCATCCGGGAGGCACTAAGATGTACAGAGACTTGAGACAGTACTACTGGTGGCATGGAATAAAGAGAGAGATAGTACGCTTTATGACCAAGTGCCTGGTATGTCAGCAAGTCAAGGCTGAGCATCAGAGATCGGCAGGATTGCTTCAACCACTACCAATACCAGAGTGGAAATGGGAGCACATCACCATGGACTTTGTTACAGGCTTTCCGAGAAGTCCTAGTAGGCGCAGTGCAGTATGGGTAATTGTGGATAGACTTACCAAGTCCGCACACTTTTTACCCTTTAGAGTTGGGCAATCGACGGAGGCCTTAGCAAATATGTACATGAGAGAGATTGTGCGCCTACATGGAGTGCCAGTTAGCATCGTGTCTGACAGGAATACGAGGTTCACATCTTACTTTTGGTGGAGTATGCAAGAGAGTCTCAGTACTCGCCTGAAGTTTAGCACAGCATATCACCCACAAACAGATGGCCAGTCGGAGCGCACCATTCAGACGCTAGAAGACATGTTGAGAGCGTGCATGCTTGATTTCGGAGTATCATGGGAGGATTATTTGCATCTGGTCGAGTTTTCCAACAACAACAGCTATCAAGCGAGCATCCAGATGGCTCCCTATGAAGCGTTGTATGGAAGAAAATATCGTTCCCCAGTATGTTGGAGTGATATAGGCGAGCGACAGATTCTGGGACCAGAGTTGGTTGTTCGTACAATAGAAAAAGTAAAAAAGATCCAAGGGCACCTTCGAGCAGCACAAGACAGATAGAAGCATTGGGCAAATGCGCATCGTCGACCCCTAGAATTTTAGGTTGGAGATCACATATTTCTGAAGATCTCGCCTACTCGAGGGACTATCAGATTCGGAGGCAGAGGGAAGCTGAGCCCGAGATACATCGGACCATTCGACGTATTGGAACGCGTCGGAGAGGTTGCTTACAGATTAGCCCTGCCGCAGACCTTGGAAGGAGTTCATGACGTCTTCCATGTATCTCAGCTGAGGAGTACATACCAGATCCGAGTCACATACTTGACCACTCAAAGATCACAGTTGGCCCGAGCTTATCATACCAAGAGGAGCCCGTCGAGATTCTGGACAGGAGTGAGAAAATACTGCGAGGACAGACCATTCCCTTAGTTCGCGTCGCGTGGAGACATCATGCACCAGGCGAGTCGACTTGGGAACGCGAAGAGGACATTAGACAGCGCTATCCCCATCTTTTCGAAGGACTAGGTACGTATTAGCATCTTTTGTATTCGGTCGGAACTTCTTACCATGCGTAGGTTTTAATTTCGAGGACAAAATGCTCTAAGGAGGGTAGATTGTAAACCCCCTCGACCAATTCAAGACTTATTAGAATTAAATCGAGACGCTAGGGTTTATTTATCATTAATTAGGATTAATGTGCATCCATTTACGTCTTAAATTGTACCTCGTCTTTGTGTCTCACCTTAGCTACGCCGCAGTTCTTGAGAGAGCGTATTTCAATTATTTAAATTGATTATAATTGAAGTCAACTTCACGTCAAACAAATCCGACCAAGCCCACCTTGTGCACTACTACGTGGACCAGCCCCCAACAAGGCAGGACAGGCCCACACGCAAGGCCAGCCCATAATCTCCATCACCAACTATAAATACAAATCCCCTTATACAAAACACTAATAAACTACTATTCATCATCCTCCACACAACCCTAGCCGACCTCCCCATATAAACCAAGCTCCCCAACCGGCCGGACCCCTCAAACCTCGACTACTCCCAACCGGCCGTACAACCCAGCCCGCTCCCGACCACCTCACCCGACCGACCCCCTACAGCCGCACCCCCTGTGCCGACTGCTCCATCCCGCTTCCGTACCCCCGTGCCGACTGCTCCAGCCAGCTCCCGCTCAACCCCGACCCCGACCCCGATTGCTCCCCGACCGCCTGCTCAACCCAGCCCGGCCGCTCCCCGACCGGTGCACACCCCAGCCAGCCCGCTCCCCGATCGGAGCACTGCCCGATCCCGACTGTCCCATCACTGCTAGACGGATCCGTCCATGCTACCGGAGCCACCCTCATCGAAGGGAACAGCCGACCAGTGATCGTACCCCTCGCTCGGTTGATCAGGTACTCGTTCATGGAACCCGTCTCTCTTGTGTCCAAGTAATTTCCTTCGTGTCGCCGTGTCAGCATGGAAGTGTATTAATAAACACATAAACCTAGTTAATATTTTATACATAGAATTGAGTTTTACTTAGATATTAATTAATAATTAATTATTCTAAACTAATGACCAGTTACCAAGGACAGGTAATTCGGTAGAAACCCCTGGATATAAATCCTAGTATGAACAAACATAGAAAATAAAGACATGCCCGCATGGAACAGAAATCATGGATAACTCGTAACTGGATAATTATTGCCTCGAGATACCTGTTAACCGAAGACAGAATACGTGTACACCCTAGCTAAGTGCGCACGTGATGCTGTACTCGAGCAACAGTGAACTCGCGACAAGTATTCAAGAGTAGCGTATTAATCGTACGTAGATAATACGTAGTATCTGATGCCTGTATTATTGTGTTATATTATTTGTCTTGGGTCTTTGGATCAGCCAGGAGACGCTACCAGAGCAGGCTTTTGGCATTCATCTCTTGAAGACTCAGGCAAGATACCTTGCTATATTTTGTTGTCTAATTTAAATTATATAAATGTTGTATTGTATGCTTGTTGTTTTGCCTTATACAACTGTGCGCGTCCAAGATTGTCTCAGGTGCATTCGACGGATACGTCGAAGATTGGTATACATTGACTTAGTCATTAGCAGACTCACCCTATGGGAGGACATCCTATATTCTTCCAAGACCTGACACTTTTACACGTATTCACAGTGATAAATCTCATGTTGGGATGCGTGTTCGCGTGATCGACTAGCTATCTCCGCGTGTGACATGCATCACGATTAGCAAGCAATCTAGGACTATCTCAGTATAGAGACTTGGCATTTAGATAAGAGATATGCACGTCGACTATTTGACTAGTATATCTACATTGGGAGGGGAGGACGACTAGTAGGCATATGGGACACCCCACTCCTTTATACTGATACCGCACTCGAAGGAGTGATACGGAAGTATTTATATATTACTGATACCACATTCTGTAGAGTGTTGGGCGTTACTTGATGACATTGTAGATACCACACTCTATAGAACGTCGGACGTTACTGTATTCCTGCGCCCGTGTTATAGGGGGCATGTGTGGCATATACTAGCCGGTTGCCACGACTGGTAAATTACGTTAGCATATGTCTAGCCTACACCTTCCCATATACTCACAGTTGTCCTCATATTGCATTCACTTAGATGGCTAGCACACCCTTTATTGCATTTATCTTGTTCAGTATTTATATATGGCATGCTTTTATGTATCTTGTTACGTCCCTCTGAGGACCTGGTACCTTTCCAGATTTGGACGAGGCTTTCTACCCCACAGTATACGGCCCCGGACAGGAGACAAGATTTGCTACAGCTGAGGAGTTAGAGGTACAGCCGTCAGAGTTTTCGTGACCAATTGGTAGGCCTTCAGCCTAGATTGGGTGCATCATTATCTAGAGTCGATGCCGTAGTTGTTATCTTTTATATCTTATTTCAGTACTTTTATTATGTCATAGCAGTGGGTTTGTTCCCACCAGACATCTTGGTTTGTACTATGATATTTCAGACTGCTGTTTATCTTCCAGCAGTTTATGTAGTACTTCTTGCTCTTTATTTTGTGGATGAGATTAGATTACTTGTTATTGACTGATATTGCACCTGTTAGTATTATAGGACAGCGTAGCACTCTTCGTGGATCCATTAAATTGGGATATCCTCAAAGACGTGTCAGCTGGCTATTGCCACGTGGCCTGGTCCCGTATATTTTGGAACTGGGGCATGACATTGAGGATGCAAATTGAATTTAAATTCGAGGAGTACGAAATTTATAAGTTGAAAATAGAAATAATATGTGGCTCTAATTATTTTCTAGAGGAGATTATGATAATTGGAGATTTCGATATAAAATTTTAATGTGGGATGTCATATAGATTTAAATTAGATTGGATGTGGATTAATTAATTTGAAAATTGAGAAGATAGTATGTTGTGTTGAAGTTCGATCTAAACAATAGTTAATTTGAAAGTGATTGCGATAGAATTGAATATGTTTAAAAAATTTGGGAAAAGATTGCAATAGACTTGCCTTACGTACACATGTGAAGGATCTAAACCAAATTATGCCTTATTTTAATTTTGAGGACAAAATTATTTTAAGTTGGGTAGATTATAAACTCTCTCACCCAAAATTAGGTCTACTTGGCATAGATAGAGAAACTAGGGCTAGTTTGTATCCAATTGCAAATAGGACACGACTTTTAATTTAATTATACAATATTTATATTACCTAGTGCACCTTACCGTCGCTTCGATAATTGGAGCACTACACTAGCCATTGCCTTCCTACGAATTTCACAACCTTGTCCTAGTCGTGCCCGCCTTTTATTATGACCTTTGTGTAACTTATAATTATGCTCCCTTGTGCTATATTTTAGTCGCACAATATTCGTCACAGACGTTTATAATAAATTCTAAATAAATATGACTTTGTATCCTTGTGCGTTCCAATCGAAATTGGAGACACAATCTTGACCCGTTTCGTACAACCTAATTTATGATAAAATTCTACTCTGAGCCCTCTATGTCCATGGTACTTGTATCCTACCTAATTTTATTCCCATGTACTTTTAATTAATTCCATAACATCATGCGCACAAATTTTAATTAATTTAATATAAATTTCCATCTTTGTGCAATTTTTTAATTATTTGTCACTTTTATGCAAAAGTGCAGTGAGGTGTCTACACCATTAGACAATACATGAAGAAATCCAACTTTCTTCTTCATATGAATTTTCTCCATAATTTTTGGAATGTGCAAACGCGCAACATCGCCCCCTTTATTTTAATCCTACCTATTGCATTAAACAATATAATTTATGGCCCTCCAAACATCCTCATATGAGCCCAAGGCCCAAAAGAGGATCTTGACCAAAGTCAAATTCTCCTTGGTCAAACCAACCCCCTTACATGTGTATAAATACAAACTCTTCCTACATTTTTCCTTATTTCTCAAAAACCAAAACCCTAGAAAAATAACTAAATAACACCACCATCAACACACCCCATCACCCCCGACCTCCTCCCTCAGCCAACCACCGCCACCTCCGCCTCCGGCCACCACCGACCGGACTCCCCCTCCGACCTTCCTCCTCCCAGGCACCTCCTGTCGCCACCACCCGCCGCTGCACCCCCACCAGCAGCCACCATCACCAACATCACCTCACCACAGCCATCTCCGACCTCCTTCCCCGACCCGACCCCCGACTCCCCTCCACCGGCCACCACAGCCAACCACCACCACCAACTCTTCATCACCGTCCTCACTATCTCCCTCGCCATCACTACTACCTGAACCACCGCCACTGCCACCCGCAACCACCACCCGCACCACCAGCAATCACCCGCACCAACTCTATCATCACCATCCCCAACTCCATCATCACTATCACCCGTACCCCCATAGCCAACCACCGCCGCCCTCGTCACCACCCCCTGACCGCCGACCCACACACCACCACCACCGGCCCCCACGACCCACCGGTCGCCACCAGGAGCGGCTGCACTGTTGCTGCCAGAGCCGCTGCTACCATTGCTGCTGCAACCCGCACCCCCTGCCGCCCTGTAGCCACCGGAGCTCCGCACCCTCGCCGGCGACGACCTCCCCGTACGGCGGACACACCCCCCCCCCCCGGATATGACACAACAAGGTACGTATATATATATAATGTATATATATTATATATATTTGTATATAGTGTATATTGGTGTATATTGTATATATATATATATATATATATATATATATATATATATATATATATATATATATATATATGTATATTTGTATATATATATGTATATTAATGTATATAAATGTATAATTAGTTTTATATATATATATATATATATATATATATATATATATATATATATATATATATATATATATATAGTGTATATATGTTATTAATTATATTGTATGTATATTCAATTTTAATTTATTATGTATATCTATATATATACTATGTAATGTATATGTATAAATATATGTATTATATTGTGTTTATGTATATATATACATATGTATATTTAAAATGTATATTTTATGTATATGCATATTTATGTATATAGTTATGTATATATGTTGTTATTTTATGTCTTATATGTATATGTATATATATAGGTATATGTGTTATATTATTATGTATATCTATATTTATGTTTATTTAAATATATATATATATATATATATATATATATATATATATATGTACATACATATTTTATTTATGTATTTATGATTATTATGTATTTATGTACATATATATGTATATTTTATTTGATTAGGTACTTAGGTATATATGTATATATCTACTATGTTATCCTAGTCAATTCAACAATAAAGGTGAATTACGTATTCTTATGTATTAAATGCTATTGTAGCGTGTTCTCATAACATATTAGGAACTGTGTTTGGTGTACACAAAACTCGAGAAAATGACCCGGGACCTATCGAATTGTTCTGCGCGACTTCAGGAGCGGGTTATTGGTACTTCGCAGCTTTCTTGTCAGGCAAGTATACATTGCCTTTGTTGTACTGTTTAAATTCAGTTATATTGTTAGTTGCATATTTATTGTTTTAGATTATATAACTGTGCGCGTCCGAGAGACTCGGGTGCAGTCAACGAATGCGTTGACGTTAGAACTTGTGTCTAACCTAGTGTCTAGTAGACCCACCTAAAGTTGTGGAGTTATCAGTATGACTCCCCAGGCCTTGACATATTTTTTACACGTGTTGTGAGTCTCATATAGGGCACGAACTTGCGTATGCGGTTGGCCACCTGTACGTGTAGGCGTACGACGGTTAGGGTATAACTGCTAATAGTGATACATGTTACGACGCCTCGACGTAGTGGCTAAGGCGTGTTGTGGATACAACATACATAGATCATTGGGCGGGAAGGACGACTAGTAGGCGTATGGGACACCCACTTCCTTTATGCCGATGCCTCGTTCTTCGAAGCGGTATGGACGTTATATATTATGCAGATGTCCCGTTCTTCGGAGCAGTATGGACGTTATATATTATGAAGATGCCCCATTATTCTTCGGAGCGGTATGGACGTTATATATTATGCAGATGCCCCATTCTCCGGAGCGGTATGGACGTTATACTATTACAGCGCCCTTGTATGGGGGCATATATGGCATATACTAGCCAGTTGTCATGATTGGTAAATTATGTCAGCATATGTCTAGCCTACACTTCCCATACGCACAAAGTTGTCCTCAAATTATATTTCACTTAGATGGTCAGCGCACCCCTTTTTATTTATTCAGTATTTACTTTATGGCATGCTTCTATGTATCTTGTTATGTCCCTCTGAGGACCTGGTCCCGTTCCAGGTGTAGATGTTCATGGGTATTCGCAGAAGCGCAGATCCGGACTTGCTACGTATATTGCGATGAGGTCTTCTATTCGAGCCGTGATTGTTAGTTGATATTCTTATATTGTATTTATCTTGTTTATTCTATATTCTAGTTCGGTAGTGGATTTGTTTCCATCTGACTACCATCATTAGATACTTTATATTGAGATCTAGTTTCATAGATATTGGTTATTTATGTCTCTTTGATTTCTGTGGATGAGGTTTAGACCTGTGACTTGTGAGAGATTATACCACGTGTGGATTGATATTTATATTACATCGTACGTATGGATTTTGGTTTCCATATATTGGAGTTGCCATATCCATGCAGCTGACATGCTTATATCTCCTTGTCCTACATATTTTAGGACTGGGGTATGACACAAACTCAACGGTATGTCCAATTTTGGATTTTGGTCAGCCGATGTCATGCCCCAGTCCAAAATATGTAGGACTAGGAATACGTAAGCATGTCAGACATATGTATATGGAGATTCCAATATATGGAAATCATAACACATACGTACGTTGTATTATGAATAATAATTCACAAGTGGTATATATTTGTCACAAGTCATAGGGCATAACTAAATCTCATCTACAGAATCAAAATATAAATGAATAAACAATCAACTATATAACTGGATCAAGTATAAGATGCTTGATAGAACAAGTAGTTTGGTGGAGACAAATCCACTACCAAACTAGAATATAAGAGAAATAAAATAAGTACATCAACTAATAATCAGAGAGGCTCAAAGAGAAGATCTCCTCGAAAGAGAACAAAGTAGCAAGTCCTAATCCGTGCTCCTGCAAATAGCCATGATCGTCTATACTTGGAAAGGGACCAGATCCTCAGGGGGTCGTAACAAGATATATAGAAGTATGCCAATAAAGTACTAAAAATAATTATCTAAGGGTCTCCTAACATCTATGTGAATGCACTTTGAGAATAACTTTCCAACACGTGGGCTATCTGGCCAAAATAGGATTGGCATGATTCTCTCGGAGAATCAGGAGCCTACAAAGCATGACGTCTTTTGAATGTCAGAGGCCGCCAGGTAATAAATAGGTGTCATCATGACCGTGCATCTCCGGTGGAGCGTACGATTACACAAGGAAAGTACAAAGGAGCCCAAACGCCTTACTTGTTGCCCTCCCTATCCTATGCTCTAAGTATGTCATATCCATGACATAATGATACCTCTAATAACTGCCAAGTCTTCTAGCATGCAAATTCTATCAGCAGATATTTCCTATCGCACGTCCACACGTATTGATGATCAGTCAATACGTAAGTTCGTAATCTATATATGAGACTCATAACTCGTGTAAGAAATGTGTCATAGCCAAATAAAATATAAGAATTCCTCATGATCATATGGTGGTCTCATAAAACTAGGTCAACATGCATAATATATAATAAAGACAAAATATGACACCACCGTCGTTGCACCCAAGTTATTCTTGGACGCACAGTTTATATAGCAGTTAAAATATATGAACTAAATAACAAAAATAAAATACATGCACCATATGGAATATAAATCACAGTACAATGGCAAGGTATACTTGCCTGGCAAGAAAGCTGCGTAGTGTAAACGTCCAGGTATCAATCACAAGGGATCAGAAACTATGGCGTCCGAATAAACATCTCTGGATGCTGAAATAAATATCACCAATATTCCTAGAATAAGCAAGATAGCTAGAAAATACTATCCTTTCATCCAATTTGGACACAGGGGCAAAACGGTAATTTTGGGTCAAAGCGAGTCCACATGTGGGCCACTTTGCACCAAAATGCATGCCAGAGGTAAAGGTCTCTAAATGAGACAAACTATATGTCAAAAAAATTCTAAACGTCGATACGAACTCAACGATATATCCAATTTTGGATTTCGGTGAGCCGAACACAAATTTGCCCTTAAAGTCAACCGTAGGGCCCGCAAATAGGTGGCTTGGTCAACTATTTCAGAATTACGTGAAACTTGGGTCACAGGACCAGCATGATACAACGAATCTAATGACGTAAGTTTTGTCGTATTCCGACTAGCGTACACAAAATAGTGGAGTATTTTATAAAATTTGCGATACAAGAACTTTTTACGGATACGGGTTAATTCTGACGCGCACACATGTCCGAATTAATTTTCGCAAAAGTCCATACGTCAGGATATACCATACGCATCTTTTGGTACAATTGTTATGCGATAAAGTGGTCTCGTTTAGCGGGGCGCACTTTGTATCACAAAATTTTAGTTTTAATAAATCAAATTTTTGGTCGTTTTGGAGGTCGAATAATTTTACACATAGTACGAATTAACAAAAATAAAAAAATTCTTGGTTATATGGAGAAAAAAATCCTTCAATTAGTTTTTGAAAATATTAAACATGTTGGCTGCAAATTGGGTGTGAACATGGGGGTTTGGGTTGAAGTTTCTAGACTGCTTTTGGTCAGTTTTTCTATCATTTTTTGGTCAATTTTTTTACCAATCCGGGACACGAAAACTTGTCCCGCTTGAATGAAAATCCTAGAGGGTTAGGTTGTGAACGTACACGAACAAACCGCTCGCAAAAATAATCAAAATTGAGGGAGATACATCACCTTGAAGATGGGTGCTCGGGACGGTGTTTCTGCACGCGCGCGGTGCACGGACGGCCGGCGGCGGCACGGGGCATCCCAGGACGGCGGCGGTCGGCGCGGGGTGGTCGTCGACGGTGGAGGCACGGGTAGGGTTAGGGTTTGAGAGATTAGGGTTAGGGTTTATTGTATTATATTATATGTATATATATATATATATATATATATATATATATATATATATATATGGGAGAGGGGGAGAGATGTCGCGAGCTAGGGGGGTCTGGGTTTTGTTTGCTGGAGGGAATAGGAGTGGTAAGGAATTAGGGATTAGTTAGTGTTTAGTTAGGTTAAGGATTTTAGGATTAATATCTCTTTGTTTTCTTTTGTTTTCTTTTATTTTCTTTTCATTTCTTTTCTTTTTCTTTTTCTTTTTCTTTTGTACTACTATTACGATTACTATTATTATTATTATTATTATTATTATTATTATTATTATTATTTATATTTATATATATGAGGTAAAAAATTTAAAAATAATATTTACACCCAAAATAAATTCTAGACAATTACTTTGTAAAGCTTTAATAAAATTCTACAATCAAAATATTTTATAAAATATTTTGTACTTAATAATTAGATATTTATTTAGTTATAATAAATCAAATAATTATATTATCTAATTAACTAAGTAATAATTAAATAATTATCCACAAAATAGGTTAATAGTAAATAATATGCACATATTACAAAAAGGAAAAAATTGTCTAACTGGCATGGAGAATTATGAGATGCTAATTGTAGGAAGTTGGGATTAAAAAATGACCAAAAATAACTTATATATATATTATCTAAATATTTAAACTTAATCTAGGGTTGTTACACTATGGTAATACTAATGCCAAGGGGTCGAATTTATGTGCCACGAAAAGATCCTACAGGTAGTGTCTCTTGTATAGGCTACTTCCTATGAAGGAAGATACAGATTTTGGGGCCATTATATATTATTAATGTCCAAACCATGGTGAAGTGTTCTAATAAAATATTGGGTTTTAATTGATTTGAAAAATAATCTAAAACAAATATAAGAAATAAAAAAATATACACAAAATACCTATTTTTGGGTGAGGGAGTTTACAATCTACCCAACTTAAAAGAATTTTGTCCTCAAAATTAAAAATAAGGCATAATTTGCTAAATCCTTCACATTTGTAAGGCAAGTCAATCGCAATCTCTTCCAAAAATTTAAATAACAAAATATATTCAATCCATCACAATTACTTTAAATTTAAATTAACCATTATTTAATTCAAAATTCAACATATTGTAATATCTTTTCAATTTTTTAAATAATCAACATCCAAATTTAATTCAAATCTATATGACATCCCACATCCAAAATTTACATCACAATTTCCAACTATCATAATCTCCTCTAGATTTTGAATAATAAACAATTATAATCAAATCTTATTCCTATTCTCAACTTAAGAATTTTGTACTCTTCAAATTTTAAATTCAAATTCCATCCTCAATATTTCAAATAGGTGATCCAACAATCAAATTTCAACCTTTAATTCAAATCATCAAATTTTAAAATTTTAAATCTAATTCACCAATTGTTCAAGTCTAAAATTCTATATTTATCCTCAAAATTTAAATCAATAATTCAACCTTCAATATTCAGAATTTAAATCATGTGCTCAAAGTATAAATATTTGGTCCGCAATATCAAGATTTTAAAATTTATTAAATCCTCATCATCTTAATCATTCTTCAAAAAATTCCAAAATTAAAATGACTTAAATCTTTCAATCTAATCTTACTTGATCACAATCTAAAAAAATTTATCTCAAGTTGATAATGCAACTTCTACCCAACTTAGAATTTACCCTTCTATCATATAAGGCTATACAATTAAGAGAAACTTTCTCAATTTATTTAATCATGTTATTCAATCCTCAAAAATTTTAACACACAAAATATCTCACATGTGATGTGCCCTTAATTACGAAAGATAGTCACAAAGTAATATGATTGGCCTATGGGATATATCTAGTACTCTTTGTGTATTAAACTTATACCAAGCACGAGCGTTCGTCTTTCCGAAATAGGAAAGACAAAAACAATAATAAAGAATTTAAGGAGGAGGTGGTAGAATACAAGTACGGGGTTCAAGGCAATTAAAGAATTCAAAAGGGAGTTGTCAAGGCAGTTATAGATTAAAATACTATTTTGGTAAATTTCTATTCGCATGCTCATATCAGAAAAGTTATGTATCTGATATTATATGCTCTGGCCATGTCTAGAGGGCAAGTATATTTGTCTACTAGTCAACTATATATCTCAATCCACGTAAAGTAGTTATGCGAAGAGCGAACCAAGTGCACTAAGGTTAGCTAGACCATAATATACTGATTCTGATTTAGACAATGGATTAGTAGGCGTCCCCAATAACACATATGTCATGAACAAGCTCGATAAAAGAATAAGCTTGCAAAACTAGGCTATAATAGCAGCATAAGTCGAGGTAGTTCAGAAAATATAAGTACGCTGGATTATGATGAAAGAAGGTAAAAAATAATTTAAGTTCACAAAGAAGATAAGACTCGTCCGGTGTTGTACCTCTATAGTTGCCATACTAACTCCTTGTCTAAGTCTCTAGTCGACCAAATGGGGGTATGGGCCTCTAAGTTCTACAGTCTGGATAAACACTATCTTCTTATGCTAGCCTATAGTTGGCGTCATTCAATTACACTTCATTAATGAGTCAAAATGACTATGTGATACTAGGTTGTGAGGCATACTACCCAACTTAAAAGAATTAACTAATATTGTACCTATCTTGTGGGGATAAAGTAGAAACTCTTGTTAGGGTATACAAAAAAAAGATCTTAGTACTTATTAGGGTATCATATTGTATTATGTCGATAATGGTCATCTTAAGTCTTAATCATAGTGCTTATAGAACAAAAGCGTTAATATTAAGAATGGAGAAGTTACTGGCTCTCAAGTAAAAGAGGATATAACCTGTATAGAGATATGGGTACAAATTACTTGATTTAAAACTAAAGGATGATCATAAAATTATAATCTAAATGAACAACTCAAACTATCAAGTTCTAACTATTAAGCACATAATTTCAAAATTTAAGATTATAACTATAATCCTAGCAAACTATATATCCTAACATAAAAAGAAATCACTTGGCCTACAATTAGGAGGGTCAGGTGGCACGAGTTAAAAGAGGAAGACAAAAAAATTAGTCGTCGCACAAATAGCGAGCGTTAAGGTTTCGGAGGAACAAGATAGGAAATTTAATAGGGAGACTCTCGATAATATCATGATTTTCTAAGAAAATGAGGTATGCTAATCTCTGGGATCGAGGTATGATCAAGAAAAATGTGTTCTATTCATTCCTCTTGGCTTCCTAAGATACTGTTCTGCTAATATCAAGACAAGAATCTAAACTTAAAGTTCTCTAATACTATCTCACTATGAAAATTAGGTTCAGTCCTAATATTCAATCTTGGATTTCTATTGGTTCCTCAATACTAGGGTCAAACAATATGGTCAAATTTCTACTAACTCTAGTAGTGTCAATACTACTCTCAAGTCCTTCATAAATATATCAAGGGGTAATGGTCAATTAGTCTACAGGGAAGGGATGCTAGGGTTCATTAGGTATTCTGAACTTTGTGATGTGTCAATATTCTAGTTGTATTCTTAGTAGGAATGTTACCCTAATTATCATCCTAACAACAAGGATTTATATATTCTAGCAGAAGGCTATACTCAAGGAACTATTAGGGAAGTACATGAATCAAGCAGGATGCAATTATTTAAATAGAACAGATTGAAAGAAAGATGAGTCATAGTCAATTATGGATGAGATCCGATATTCTAATCCTATTTGCAGGCTTGCTCGGTACAATAACGTAACCGAGACAATATACTTTCGATCTGGATGGGCCACCACTAAAAATATGTCACTCTCCAGTCCCAAAATACGTAGGACTAGGAATACATAAGCTTTTCAGTCGTATGTATATGGAGACTCCAATATATGGAAACCATAACACATACGTACGCTGTATTATGAACAATAATTCACAAGTGGTATATATTTGTCACAAGTCACAGGGCATAACTAAATCTCATCCACAGAATCAAAATATAAATGAATAACCAATCAACTATATAACTGAATCAAGTATAAGATGCTTGATAGAACAAGTAGTTGGGTGGAGATAAATTCACTACCAAACTAGAATATAAGAGAAATAAAATAAGTACATCAACTAATAATCAGAGAGGCTCCAAGAGAACATCTCCTCGAAAGAGAACAAAGTAGCAAGTCCTGATACGTGCTTCTGCAAATAGTCATGATCGTCTACACTTGGAAAGGGACCAGGTCCTCAGAGGGGCGTAACAAGATACATAGAAGTATGACAATAAAGTACTGAAATAAACATCCAAGGGTCGCCTAACCATCTATGTGAATGCACTTTCAGAACAACTTTCCAACACGTGGGCTATCTAGCCAAAATAGGATTGGCATGATTCTCTCAGAGAATCAGGGGCCTACAAAGCATGACGTCTTTTGAACGTCAGAGGCCGCCAGGTAATATATAGAGGTCATCATGACCGCGCATCTCCGACGGAGCGTACGAGTTACACAAAAAAGTATAAAGGAGCCCAAACGCCTTACTTGTTGTCCTCCCCACCCCATGCTCTAAGCATGTCATATCTATAATACGATGATACCTCTAATAACTGCCAAGTCTTCTAGAATGCAAATTCTATCAGCAGCTATTCCCTATCGCACGTCCCATACATACTGATGATCAGTCAATACGTAAGTCCATGGTCTATATGAGCTCACAACTCGTGTAAGAAATATGTCTGTAATCCCCCTGATTTTTTAAGAATTTTTAATTTAGATTTTTTCAAAAATTTTCTGGAATTTTTAGGAATTTTCTGTAATTAAAACCTAGGTATTTCTAATTAAATGATTTTTAATTAATATTAAAATATTATGGAAATAATATTTTATGGTGTAAAATGAGAAACCGGACATAGGATAATTTTCGGTGAATTTATTGGACTCCGAAAATATTTTTAAATCCCTAGAAACTATTAAATAATTAAACCGAATTAAACCCGTGCCAAACGCCCGACATCCCCATGAGAGCCGAAGCCAAGCCCAAGGAGCGTTGACCCAGCCCAAATCCTAGGTCAAACCCTAGTCCAATTTCTGCATGTATAAATACATGTTTTCCTAGTTTTTCTCCACAAACCAAAAAGAAAAGAAAAAGGAAAAATCCCTAATCCCTAAAATCCCTAATCCCTAAAATCCCTAAATTCCTAAACCTAACCTCCGCCGCCCCTTTTCCTAACCCCTCCAGCGAGTCCCCGGCGTCGCACAGCCGCGTCCACGCCAACCCCCGCCCTAGCTCAGCCGCCAGGCGCCTAGCCGCAACCACCCCCTCCCCCATCTCCTTCCCCAAATCCCTCCTCTGAACCCTAGCTCTCGCCGGAACCCCTCGTCGCACCCGCGCTGCCCCAGCACGCCGCCTCTCCCACCGTCGAGCCTCCCGTAGCGCCTCACCGGCCCTTCTTCCTCCTCCTTCTTCCTTTCCCTCTCTCCTCCCAACCGCCCCGAGCCCGACTCCGGCCCGCCGTGCCGCTTAGCGCCACCGACCCTCGCGCGCCGCCGCCGACGACGCCCGCCTCCGGCCAACGCTGCCCGACCCCAGCCTCCCTCCGGCCCTCCCGAGCTCCGGCCAGCAGCATCCCCAGAACCCTAACCTAGGACACAGGACTCAGGACACGGACACGGTCCTTCGTGTCGTGTCGGACACGAGATAATTCGGGTTTTTTGAACCCTGATCAGGTACGCGTATCTTCCTGCTCGTTTACCCGTTTTTGTTTCCGTCAGTTGTGTCGCGGACCCTGTGTGACACTCTCGGTGTCCGTATAACCCGCTCGGGGCATCGCGTCCTGTGGCGATCGCGAATCGCGATCCAAAAATAGGAAAAATAATGCCCTGATTCACCCCGGAACTGGATACGCCCCGCCAAACGGGACGACTTGGTTGCACGCGGTCTTCACCGATACGTGCGTGCCATTGATACGGACGTACAGGATTTTGCAGAAGTCGATTCGGATGTGCGTGCACATCGGAATCAACGCGTATCCGCCGACAACGCCCAGTATCCGTCTATTCTGGAACACGCTGTAACTTTGTGTACACATGTCGGATCGAGACGAAACTTGCGCCATCGGACTCGTAGCAATACGCTGGTCCTGTGACCCAAGTTTGGTTCGATTCTGAGAACGTTGACGAAATCGCGTATCGTGGGCCCCACAGGCTCCACTTGACGGGCGATTTTGTGATCGGCTCATCGGAATCCAATTCTGGAAGTTCTGTTGGGTTCGTATCATCGTTCCTGACTTATTAACACTAATTTTGACGAATTGGGAGACCTTTGACCCTGACACTCTTTCCGGTGCAAAGTGGCCCACATGTGGACCCCGCTTTGACCCAGAAATGTCATTTTTGCCCCTGTGTCCAAATTGGACTTAAGGACAGGCATTTCTAGCTATTTGATATTTTCTTAATCTAATGGTGATGTTTATTTCATCAACTGGAGTAGTACCTACAGATCACACTGAGACCAGAGCTACAGTTGGAGCCAGAACCACAGGCAAGTGTACTTTGCCAAACTTTACAGTCTTGTTACATATTTTCCTTGATTCTTTTACATTATTGTGCATGCTTAACCTAGGACCGTGTGACATACTTAGCATTCGATTATCAGTCGGGTGCCAACACCGTACGCGGTGTTGTGTATTGTCATCTAGAGATGGACATCCGTGACCCTTTACATCCTCGTACTTGTCTTATCAAGTACATTATACCCAGGACACTTGACACTGTTCATGAGACAGAATCTTCCTGAGATATTCATGGTGATTCTGTATATGATACAGGTTTATGACATATACAGTTTACATGCTTAGATTATATCCTGACTTGTTGTATTAGTTTTGATCCTGTGTGTCATGGACATGAGACGTGAGATTCCATTGGGTGGGGAGAGTATTACCATAACAAAGGCTGATTATATTATATATATTGACATTTGGATGTATCTTAGTCTCTGACACAGAGCTATGGCACCAGTTCTGGCCCTTCGAGAAAATACTACTATGGGTTTCTCCGACACTGATCCTATAGTAGTCTCAGCCCGAGTATGACTAAAACTCTCACTTGCATATCACTTAGCTGGTTATCTATTTACCCTATTGTTTCATTATTTGCTGCATTACATTTATTTTGGCTTGTATTATCTGTACCTTGCTATGTCCCCTGAGGACCTGGATCCGGATTGTGTCCCCAGGATTAGCTGACGAGATCTATCCTGAGGTATACGGGACTGGAGCATTAGCATTAGCAAGAGCAGGTGCCTACATTGGAGCAGAACCAGGATCTGAGGACGAGATTGTACCAGAGGACTTCTCTTGAGTATTGGCTTGAGATACTCATTTATTTCAGTTTATAGTTATTTTATTTCCAGTCTATTTTATTGATGTACCAGACTTGTACTCGGATTGTTCTCCGAGACACTTTTATTCAGTTTTGTTAGTTTATTTTATTTGCATTATTCTGACATTTGGTCTATGTTTATCTGTTGTGGATGAGATTAGTATAGACTGTGACTTATATCGTTGTACCTACTTATTGTTGTATGACAGCTTAAGCATGCCCTGATGGATCCACTAAATTGGGTTTGTCCATCGGTGCGTGCTGCTGGCCATTGCCACGCGTCTGGTCCCTCGGTATTTTGGGACTGGGGCGTGACAGTGTCATAGCCAAATGAAATATAAGAATGCCTCATGATCATGTGGTGGTCTCGTAAAACTAGGTCAACATGCATAATATATAATAAAGACAAAATACGATGCCACCGTTGTCGCACCCAAGTTATTCTTGGACGTGCAGTTTATATAGATGTTAAAATATATGAACTAAATGATAGAAATAAAATATATGCACCATATGAAATGTAAATTATAGTACAATGGCAAGGTATACTTGCCTGGCAAGAAAGCTGCATAGTATAAACGTTCAGGTGTCAATCACAAGGGATCAGAAACTATGGCGTCCGAATAAATATCTCCGGATACTGAAATAAATATCACCAATATTCCCAGAATAAGCGAGATAGCTAGAAAACACTACCCTTTCGTCCAATTTGGACACAGGGATAAAACGGTAATTTTGGGTCAAAATGGGTTCACATGTGGGCCACTTTATACCAAAATACGTGTCAGAGATAAAGGTCTCTAAATAAGATAAATTATAGGTCAAACAAATTCTACACATCGATACGAACTCAACGGTATGTCCAATTTTGGATTCCGGTGAGCCGAACACAAATTTGTCCTTAAAGTCAACCGTGGGACCCGCAAATAGGCAGCTTGGTCAACTGTCTCAGAATCACGTGAAACTTGGGTCACAGGACCAGCGTGATACCACGAATCCAATGGCATATGTTTTGTCACATTCCGACGAGCGTACACAAAATGACGAGGTATTTTACAAAAGTCGCAATACGGAAACTTTTTACGAATACGGGTTAATTTCGACACGCACACACGTCTGAATCAGTTTCTGCAAAAGTCCACACATTAGGACATGTCATACACATCTTTTGGTGCAATTGGTACGCCACAAGATGGTCCCGTTTGGCGGGGCGTACTTCGTATCACAAAATTTTAGTTTTGATAAATCAAGTTTTTGGTCGTTTTGGAGGTCGAATAATTTTACACATAGTACGAATTAACAAAAACTAAAAGAACAAAAAAATCTTGTCTATATCGAGAAGAAAACCCTTCAACTAGTTTTTGAAATTATTAAACAGGTCGGCGTCAAATTGGGTGTGAACTTAGGAGTTTGGGTTGAAGTTTTTGGACTATTTTTTGTTAGTTTTTCGATTATTTTCTGGTCAATTTTTTGATCAATCCGGGACACGAAAACTCGTCCCGCTTGAATGAAAATCCTAGAGGGTTAGGTTGTGAACGTACACGAATAAACCGCTCGTAAAAATAATTAAAATTGAGGGAGATACATTACCTTGAAGATGGGTGCTCGGGGCAGATTTTCTGCACGCGCTCGGTGCGCGGATGGCCGGCGGCGGTCGGCGCGGGTTGGTCGCCGACGGTGGAGGCACGGGTAGGGTTAGGGTTTGAGAAACTAGTATTAGGGTTTATTGTATTGTATTATATTATATATATATATATATATATATATATATATATATATATATATATATATATATATATATATATATATATATATATATAAGGGAGAAGGGGAGAGATGCCGCGAGCAGGGGGGTCTGGGTTTGGTTTGCAGGAGGGAATAGGAGTGGTTAGGAATTAGGGATTAGTTAGTGTTTAGTTAGGTTAAGGGTTTTAGGATTAATATCTTTTTATTTTCTTTTGTTTTCTTTTTTTTTCTTTTTCTTTTTCTTTTTCTTTTTCTTTTTCTTTTGTACTACTATTACTATTATTTTTTATTATTATTATTATTTATATATATATATATATATATATATATATATATATGAGGTAAAAATTCTAAAAATAATATTTACACACAAAATAAATTCTAGACAATTACTTTTTAAAGCTTTAATAAAATTCTACAATCAAAATATTTTATAAAATATTTTGTAATTAATAATTAGATATTTATTTAGTTATAATAAATCAAATAATTGTATTATCTAATTAGCTAAGTAATTAATTAAATAATTATCCACAAAATAGGTTAATAGTAAATAATATGCACATATTACAAAAAGAGAAAAATTGTCTAACTGGCATAGAGAATTGTGGGATGCTAATTGTAGAAAGTTGGGATTGGAAAATGACCACAAATAACTTATATATATTATCTAAATATTTACACTTAATCTAGGGTTGTTACACTAAGGTCATACTAATGCCAAGGGGTCAAATTTATGTGCCACGAAAAGATCCTACAGGTAGTATCTCTTGTGTAAGCTACTTCCTATGAAGAAAGATACAAATTTTGGGGCCATTCTATATTATTAATGTCCAAACCATGGTGAAGTGTCCTAATAAAATATTAGATTTTAATTAATTTGAAAAATAATCTAAAAAAATAAAAAAATACACACAAAATACCTATTTTTTGGTGAGCGGGTTTACAGCCGATCACAAATTTGTTAGTCAAGTCGAATTGTGGGGCCCACAAAAGTGGTAATTTTTCGACTGTCTTCAAATCAGACGAAACTTGGGTCACAGGACAAGTCAAATGATATGAGTCCAACAGTGCAAGTTTTATTGCGACCCGACTAGCGTGCATCACCTAGTGGAGTAATTTGCAAAACATCGATATACAGGACTTTCGACGGATACGGGTTGATTCTGGCACCACACAAGTCTGAATTGAGTTCCGCGAAAGCCCATATGTCAGAAAATATCGTACGCGTCTTTTGATACAATCGGTATGTGACGAGGTTATCCGATTTGACGGAACCAACTCCGTATCGAAGATTTCTATATTTTTAAAAAATAGTTTTTCTCATGAATTGGAACTCAAATTGCTAACAATAGAAATCAAATTAAATTATTCTAATTGAAGATATTGAAAGAGGGTTACATGGAGAGCATGCCAGAGAAGGCATTTCAAGAATCGATTGATCATGGAGGAAGAAATTGCCTCATAAAAATAGGTGGTTGGAACTTGATTCTGAATTGGTTTTGGGTGCTTACGATCATGGATTGTACTCGGGTCCTCTGTAGGTGGCCAACAGTAGTTGGTGGCGGTCGGGGATGTGGCGGGTGGCTCGTCGGTCGTCTAGGGGTGGTCGCCGATGGTCGGGGGTCGCCGGAGGGGGTCGGGGAAGGCAGTAACAGTAATAAAAATCACAGCAGTAGCAGTAACAAAGTATCAGCAACAGCAGCAGCTATCGTAGAAGTAGCAGTAGCACGAAGTAGTAGTCGCAGCAAGGTGAAAGAGGAAGTGGAGGAGAAGAGGGGGCTCGGGTGATGGTGTTGGAGGCTTGGTGATGGTGGTCATGAGGTGGTAGCTCGAGTTGGTGGTGGTGGTGAATGATGTTGGTGATGGTGAATGTGGTAGTCGTGGAGATGATGGTGGTGGTGGTAGTCGTTGGTAGTGGTCAATGTAGTGGAGGTAAATGAGAGGATGGGTAGTAGTGAAGCTGGTGGTGATGATCGTGAGGGTGGTGGAGGTGATCGTGAGGGTGGTGGTGATGGTGGTGATGATGGTGGCGGTGGTCGTGGAGATGATGGTGGTAGTGGTAGCTGTCATGAAGATGATGGTGGTGGTGGTGGTGGCTGTCATAAGGGTGGTGGTGATGGAGAGGGGTCGTGTAGAAGAAGGAGAATGGTGAGGGTAAGGGTGGTAGTTTTATGAAGGAGGAGAGGAAGGAGGTGTAATAAATGATGAGAAAGAGAGGATGTGTATTTAATGAAGGAGACTGAGAGGATCTTGGGGATTAGGGCCAGCTAGGTTTCCTAGGGGGATGTGTGTCTGGGGTGTTGTCATGAAGGAATGAGTGATAGAAGATGATGGGAGTTTGAATGGAGGGTTATGATTTGTCACGCCCCAGTCCCAAAATACGTAGGACTAGGGATACGTAAGCATGCCAGACGTATGTATATAGCAACTCCAATATATGGATACCATAATACACACGTATGCTGTAATATGAATATTAACTCATATGTGGTATATATATTGTCACAAGTCATAGGGCATAACTAGATCTCATCCACAGAATCATATAACCAATCAGCTATATAACTGAATCAAGTATAAAATGCTTGATAAGAACAAGTAGTTGGGTGGAGACAAATCCACTACCAAACTAGAATATAAGTAGCAAGTCTTGATCCGTGTACCTACAAATAGTCATGATCGTCTACACCTGGAAAGGGACCAGGTCCTCAGAGGGACGTAACAAGATACATAGAATCATGCCAATTGAATACAGAAAAACATGCATAATAGACAAAAAATATATAAGTACGTTGTACTAGACAATCTATATGAAATTCATAATGAGGACAACCTTTCGACGTATGGGTAGATGTAGGATACACATGCTATCTTACAACTCACACACACGTCCATGTGCATCAGAAGCCTTCATACCGCGAGGGTAGCGACCATCGTGACACCAGAAATCGACATACCTCGAGGGTAGCGACCATCGTGACACAACTACCATAGTGCGTGCTAGTTACTACAGTTTACCAGAGTAGGTAACCCATACGCCTACTGATTGTCCTCCCCTCCCATGATACTATGTGTCAAGTGTGTGTCAACATATATAATATATAATTATGACTGAAAGAAAATACATATATAATAAATATATAGAAATATGATAAGCATGCAAAGTACTGTAAGCAATTTGGCAAGGTATACTTGCCTGGCAAGAAAGTTGTGAAGTGTAAGCGTCTAAACGTCAGGCATAAGGGATCAGAAACTATGGCATCAGAATGAACGGTTCCGGATGCTGAAATAAATATCACCAACATTCCCAGAATAAGCGACATAGTCAGAAAAGTCTATTATTTCGTCCAATTTGGACACAGGAGCAAAACGGTAATTTCAGGTCAAAGCAGATTTCACATGTGGCCCACTTTACACCAAAATATGTGCCAAAGGTAAAGGTCTCAAAATAGGATAAATTATAGGTTAAACAAATTTTAAACGTCGATACGAACTCAATGGTATGTCCAATTTTGGATTTTGGTGAGCCGATCACAAATTCGCCCTTCAAGTCAAACAGTGGAGCCCACAAATAGGCGGCTTGGTCAACTGTTTCAGAATAGCGTGAAACTTGGGTCACAGGATCAGCGTGATACCAAGAATCCAATGACGCAAGTTTCTTCACATTCCGACGAGCATATACAAAGTGGGGTAATGTTTTACAAAAGTTGCGATACGGGAATCTTTTACGGATACGGATTGATTTCGACGCGCACACATGTCCGAATCAACTTCCATAAAAGCTCACATGTCAGGTTATACCATATGTACATTTCGGTACAATTGGTACGTAACGAGCGATCCCGTTTGGCGGGGCGTACTCCCTATCACAAAATTTTAGTTTTAAAAGATCAAGTTTTTGGTTGTTTTAGAGATCGAATAATTTAATAAATAAAATAAACTAATAAAAACTAAAAGAATAGTTAAATTTTCGGTTATATAGAGAAGAAAACCCTTCAATTAGATTTTAAAAATATTAAACAGGTTGGTGGCAAATTGGGCACGAACATGGGAGTTTGGGTTAAAATTCTGGGCTATTTTTGGTCAGTTTTTTGGCCAACTTTCGGTCGATTTTTTGACAAATCCAGGGCACAAAAAATTGTCCCACTTGAAGAAAATCCTAGAGGGTTAGGTTGTGAACGTACACGGATAAACCGCTTGAAAAAAAGGATCAAAGATGAGAGAGATACATCACCTTGAAGAGGGGCTCGAGGATGTGCACATGCCCGCGCGAGCGCGCGGGCGGAACGCGGTGCGGTCGCCGGCGGCTGCGGCGGCGCGGGACGGACGGTCGGCCGGAGGCGGGCTGCGGTCGGCTGAGGGGTCGGGGACTAGGGTTAGGGTTAGGGTTTAGTTTGTTATATATATATATATATATATATATATATATATATAAGGGAGAGGGGGAGAGAGATCGGCCGCGCGGGGATTCTGTGGGTTTGCTGGGGGAAGGGTTAGTTTAGGAATAGGTTTTATTAGGAATAGTTAGGTTTAAGTTTTGTTATTATCTTCTTTTCTCTTTTTTTTCTTTTTCTTTTTCTTTTTCTTTTTTTATTATTATTATTACTATTACTATTACTATTATTATCACATATATATATGGGATTATACAAATTTAAAAAAGAATATTTGTACACAGAATAAATTCTAAAAAACTATCACCTATTAACAATGATTCCTAAAATAATAATAAAATCGTTGTGTGGAATAATTCTAAATGAGTATTTATCTAAGTAATTTAATCAATAAAATTTATTTTCTAATTAACTATAAAAATACGCTAAATTTTTTAATAATTTAATAAAAATACTTAAAATAAAATTTAAAATTTTAGGGGGTTTACATTCTACCCAACTTACAATAATTTTGTCCTCGAAATTAATACTAACCCATATTCGCAATAAATCACTATAGCTATTAACACTCCATTGCTAGCTAGCAGTACTTCCTAAAAGATTATGGTCAGCCATCCTAACACTTTTTTTTATTGTCTATACACTATTCTTTTATCCTCTAACTCGTCTACACTACCCAACTTACAAGAATTCTACTAGTAGTCAAAGTCTTTTGAGGCTATTGTCTAGGTTGTAAGACGAATTTATTCATTGGGTCAAAAATTTTGGGATACTTGTCTAGAATCTCATAACCATAATTTTTCTCTGTAACCGTCAAGTATCGTAGTCTAATACTGCCACGCTACCTGGCTAGTATGTCTGCAAATAATTCGACTACTCTACTATAATGGTCTAGCTGCAGTTGTCGCTACATCGTCAATGATTTGTCATAGTCATCAGTTTCGTACAAGTGCCTTCAACTCTTTCCTAAGAAGTTTTAGGGCAATAATTTAGGTCTTGACTAACTTTATAAAACTATTAGAAGTATAAACTATTTCAACAATCCAACTAATTCATGTTAGACTAAAGGATACTACTTAAGGTTTAAAAAAATAATAAGAGAATACAGATATTGTTATAGTGCATATTGTTATAGTGCATATACATAAGGGTTATTATTATGAAGTCATCCTTTAGTTATTAATCTTTACTAACTCATTTATGTTTTAACTAACAAAATAAGGGTGAGGTTAAAGTAAATCAACAATTCATGATGGCACAAAAAGATGCAACTAAGATAGGAAGAATTAAGCATGGGACAAGGAATGGATATGAAAGAGAAGATGCGCAACCCAAGGGGACGAGATGGTGATAGAAAAAAGAATACTACTACTGCTACTCGCGTTATCCATTAGCATCGTGGGTGTGCCATCTAGTTAAAATATCAACATCCTCAAAAAATTGAACACTAAATATATCACATTGATATGCCCTTAATTACAAAAGATAGTCACAAAGTAATGTGATTGGCCTATCGGGTATATCTAGTGCTCTCCGTATATCAAACTTATACCAAGCACAAGCATTCATCTTTTCGAAATAGGAGAAGACGAAAAATAATGATAAAGAATTCAAGGAGGGGGTGATAGAATACAAGTACGGGGTTCAAGGCGATTAAAGAATTCAAAAAGAGAGTTGTCAGGGCAGTTATGGATTAAAATCTTATTTTGGTAAATTTTTATTCGCATGCTCATATCAATACAGTTATGTAACCGATACGATATGCTCGTATATGTCTAAAGGGCAAGTATATTCGTCTAACATGCTGAGTCAACTATATCTCAATCCACGTAAAGTAGTCATGCGAAGAGCGAACCAAGTGCATTAAAGTTGATCAGACCGTAATACACTGATTCTGATTTAGATAATGTATTAGTAGGCGTCCCCAATAATACATATGTCATGAACAAGCTTGATAAAAGAATAAGCTTGCAAAACTAGGCTATAAAATAGCAGCATAAGTCGAGGTAGTCCAGAAAATATAAGTACGCTGGATTATGATGAAGGAATGTACAAAATAATTTAAGTTCACCAAGAAGACCGGTGTTGTGCCTTTACAGTTGCCATACTAACTTCTTGTCTAAGTCTATAGTCGACCAAATGGGGGTATGGGCCTATAAGTTTTACAGTCTACATAAACACTATCTTCTTATAAAAGCCTATGGTTAGAGTCATTCAATTACACTTCATTAGTGGGTCAAAAGGGCTATGTGATACTAGGCTATGAGGCATACTATCCAACTTACAAGAATTTAATTAATAGTGTTATTTAATAATAGAGTATATATACCTAGTATAAGTCATCTTCCTAACCCATATCAAGCACGAAAGAAAAGATAAGATTAACGTGGTAAAAGGATCAAGCAAGATGCAATGCAAGCAATCAAATAAGAATACAAAATAAAATCAAGGGAGGTGATTAAATAAGTGGATGAGATCCTATATTCTAATCCTATGCGCAGGCTTGCTCGATAAGTAACGTAACCGAGATAATATGCTCTCGACCTGCATGGGCCACCACTAAAATATATCATACCCCAGTCCCAAAATACGTAGGACTAGGGATACATAAGCATGCCAGCCGTATATATATAGCAACTCCAATATATGGATACCATAATACACACGTACGCTGTAATATAAATATTAACTCACATATGGTATATATATTATCACAAGTCACAGGGCATAACTAGATCTCATCCACAGAATCATATAACCAATCAACTATATAACTGAATCAAGTATAAAATGCTTGCTAAGAACAAGCAGTTGGGTAGAGACAAATCCACTACCAAACTAGAATATAAGGAAAACAAAATAAGTACATCTAATGATCAATGAGGCTCGAAGAGAATACCTCCTCGAAAGAGAGAGAAGTAGCAAGTCATGATCCGTGCGCCTACAAATAGTCATAATTGTCTACACTTGGAAAGGGACCAGGTCCTCAGAGGAACGTAGCAAGATACATAGAAGCATGCCAATTGAATACAGTAAAACATGCATATAGACAAAAAATATATAAGTACGATGTACTAGACAATCAATATGAAATACATAATGAGGACAACCTTTTGACGTATAGATAGGTGTAGGATACACATGCTATCTCACAACTCACACACACGTCCATGTATATTAGAAGCAATCATACTGCGAGGGTAGCGACCATCATGACACCAGAAATCGACATACCTCGAGGGTAGCGACCATCGCGATACAACTACCATAGTGCATGCTAGTTACTACGGTTTACCAGAGTGGGTAGTCCATACGCCTACTAATTGTCCTCCCCTCCCATGATACTATGTGTCAAGTGTGTGTCAACATATATAATATATAATTATGACTAAAAAAAAACATATATATAATAAATATATAGAAATATGATAAGCATGCAAAGTACTGTAAGCAATTTGGCAAGATATACTTGTCTGGCAAGAAAGCTGCGAAGTATAAGCGTCTAGACGTCAGGCACAAGGGATTAAAAACTATAGCATCAGAATGAAAGGCTCCGGATACTGAAATAAACATCACCAACGTTTCCAGAATAAGCGAGATAGTTAGAAAAGTCTACCCTTTCGTCCGATTTGGACACAGGAGTAAAACGGTAATTTCATGTCAAAGCGGGTTCCACATGTAGCCCATTTTGAACCAAAATGCATGCCAGAGGTAAAGGTCTCTAAATAGGTTAAATTATAGGTCAAATAAATTCTAAACATTGATACAAACTTAACGGTATATCCAATTTTGAATTTTGGTGAGTCGATCACAAATTTGCCCTTAAAGTCAAACCGTGGGGCCCACAAATAGGCGGCTTATCAATTATCTCAAAATCGTGTTAAATTTGGGTCACAGGACCAGAGTGATACCATGAATCCAATAACATATTTTTTGTCGTATTTCGACGAGCATACACAAAGTGGGGTGATTTTTTACAAAAGTTGTGATACGGGAACCTTTTACGGATACGGGTTGATTCCGACGCGCACACACGTCCGAATCAACTTCCGCGAAAGCCCATATGTCAGGATATACCATATGCGCCTTTTGATGCAATTGGTATACGTCGAGGTGGTCCAATTTGGTGGGGCGTACTCCATATAGAAGCATGAAAAATATGCTGAGGAATTATACGAGTAAAACCCTCAACATGCAGAAAGTCGCATAAACAGAGCTCCAGCACTGGGTGGCGTAAGACATGACTTCAGAGCCATTGGTGAACAACAGAGCTTCAACGCTATTCAGCATAAAATATAGCTCCAGAACAACCCACATAATGCAGTATTTCCAGACTGATTCAGCGTAAAAAGGTTGTTACATCGCCACTTCGGCGTAAAACCTATCTGCTTTTAATGCAGCGAAAAAATGTACGAGGAACTCTTCATATTCCTCGAATGAACCTGTCAGACAGTACAATGAACCTGACCCCTGACAGAAAGTACCGCACGATGATCGAGAGGACGGCTGTAATAATGATTGGCACAGGGACCCAGACCGTCGTTTAGTGACATTTCCTTGATACAAATTGCTTTTACGCATTCAAGGAAATACGCTGCCTAGTTTTACACAGGCAGACATGATCTTTTACGCTCAGCAGGAGACGAAACGAACTGCCACGTCAAAAGCTGTTCTTCGTACAGAACTCGAGGCACGTCTCTGCAGTTAATGCGCGTGATGGGGGCAGATCTCTGTATTTAATGTATGAGATTTGGTTCTACTTTTAACGACTGGGTGAGCTATAATTATGGCTAATACGTCCACATCCTCACCTCTGCATATTACGCCATCTAGCTATTTTCAGTTATAGGAGTACGTTGTACGCTATCTCCTTGAAATACGCCGACCTGGCTATTTTCAACTATAGGAGCATGTCGTATGCTATCTCCTCGGAATACGCCAACTCAGGCTATATTTGTATTGGTGCATGATAAGGCTATTTGATCCAGAATATGCTCAAGATCTCAGCCAAGGAAGGATAATCGGCTATCTTTTACGATTAGCTACATATCCATGCAGCATCAGGCTTTTACGCCTACTGGGCTTCTACGCCTACTTGGCTTTTACGCCAACTTGACAACTATTTGGCTTCTACACCAACTTGACAGCTATTGGGCTTCTATGCCTACTGGGCTTCTACGCCTACTTGGCTTCTATGCCAACATGACAGTTACCTAGCTTCTACGCCAATATGACATCTATTCGGTTTTTATGCCAATCATCTCTACGCAAGGGGCAGTTACCCATGTGGCTTTATGCCGTAATCTTTGTAGCAGTTATACATGTTACCTCATAATGGGGCACGCGTCAGACGCAGAGTCGAGAGATCATTTAGACGTGGGTAGCAGTTATCATAATTGCCGCGTAAAGAGTGCCCCACTCTCCACTGTTCGGCTTCTACGCCGACTGGACATTTACGGCAATTGGACTCTATAAATAGAGACCTCTATTGACAGAGGTCAGGGGGAGATCGGATTTTATTTTTGAGAGAGAAGATCCTAGAGCACAGACAGAGGGGAGTGATCGACGACTTTGGCATCGAGCATCCAATCCCTCTTGCGATTTTTGAAGCTTCTCCTTCTTCTACAGCACTTCTTCGTCATCGTGTGGTCCAAAGGATAAAGTGATCGACCGCAGATCAGACTCCTATAGCAATATTTACCCAGAATAAATTTTTGTACTTAATATCCTCGTATAGGATTAATTGTACTTCTTGTTTGTAAACCAAAGAAAGGGTTTCGTATAAACCTAGTTTTATTTCTTTCGTTTATTATCAAACACAAGATGGCGACTCTGCTGGGGATTACTTTCTTATCCGACGAGAAAACTATTGCTCAACACGATGATGTATCCGTCGGATCAACGAAAAAGACTCTGGTCGTCCAATTCGACCAATCTGCTTATGAAGACATGCTTCGCGCAGGGGGTAGCTCTCATTCCCCATCTGTTCAGGACAGCAGGAAGTTGCGTAAAGTATGGATGCCCCGGACATCCTCTACTCTCCCTGCAGGCTCTATCTCTCCGATCAACAAGATTGTGGCATCCCAACCTACACGCTATGTGCGTAAAAACCCGTCTCTCGTCTCTGGCGGGGCAGACAAAACTTTTGGCAATGCCTCAGCACCAATCCAGAAGTATACAACGCGCTCTGCGCTTAAAAACTCGTCTCCCATCGCTGGCGGGGCAGACATAATTTCTGGCAAGGCCTCAGCGCCAAGTCAGAAATTTCAAATGCGCCCTGCGTGTAAAACTTTGCCTCCCGTCGCTGACGTGGCTGACATAATTTCTGGCAAGGCCTCAGCACCGAGTCAGAAATTTCAAAAGTGCCCCACGCATAAAAATACCTCTCCCACCTATAAGAGGGCAGAGGGTCCCTGTAATCTCCGCAAGGGAAAGCAAGTGGCAAATTTCCCGACCTCTCGGCTTTTACGCCATCAAGAGAAGAATCTGCCCGCTCTTTAGATTACGCGGAACGCTGATGGCCGTTTGAGGACTTCCTCAGTTTTACGCCAACCTGAGCAGAGTTCCAGATTACGCCAGGACAAGCCTCTCGGCGTAAATAAGACCCAGTTTGTGGATAGATACGCTCCTCATGGATCATGTGCTACTCACATGGCTGAACTGCTGTATTCCTACGGCAGAGAGAGGGTTGGGGTTCCCAATATCCGCGTTTCGACTAATGTAAAAAGGCAGAATAAGCCTTATTCTTCTTCTTCTTCTTCTTCTTCTTCTTCTTCTGTTAATCCCCCTGATTTGCGCAATTTCTTGATCCAGAAATACAAAGGCAAGGGATCTTCTGATATGTCTATTACACCCCCTAGGGAGCACTGTTGTAATAGTCACAAAGTTGTAGTTAATTATTGTTGTTCCAAGGCAAAATAGTCAGTTTTCGATCGGTTGAACTACTCTTTGTCTTTACAGGAAGAAGAGCCTACATTTGCATCAGTGAATATGGCTTCACACATTCCTAGAGGAAGGTCAAATTTAAGACGTCATCCCTCTAGAACTCCAAGCCAAAGGAGATTCGACAGACTCCTTAAGAATATTGAAGCTGGGGTGTTTCAAAACACCCGTTTGAGGTCACGACAACCGCTTCGTATTCTTCTGATTCCGACATTGGGGGTCGCCAGTTTTCCGAATCGGATGCTGAAAGTATAGACTCAATCTCTACGGAGATCTATACTAATCCTTCAATGGCATCCAGAGAAATGGGAGTCTATGCCATTGGAGATGAACATGAAGAGGCTTTCCCATTAGGAAGTACAGAACAATGCGTCGCTGTTTTAGAAGCATCACTCAAAGAGATGCATACCATGATGCAGAGTACACACCAAATGTTGGTGACTCAACATACAGCTGCTATAGCTCCAGCATTGGTTCTTCCGACTCAAATACGTGTGGGGGCAGACCTACCACCATCCAATACAAACCAGGAGCCTGTTCTAAATCAAGAGTCAGCAGCTCCTCCACTTCCTAACTCGGAGAATGTATTGCCCCCTGTCGGAGTTACGATGCTGCCAATCTCTCACCACTCTGCGGTCCCATTACCAGCGGAAGATCCGATGCAGGCAGTACGGGAATTGAAAGCCCAATTTGATGCCTTGAAGCATAAAGATCAGCTCAAGAAATTGGAAATCAACCAGCCTTACCCAGCTATCTGGGATGAGATCCCTTTCCCTCCTAAATACAAACCACAGGCTATGGCTTTGTTTGAGGGAAAGACGTCACCGAGCCAGTACATAAACTACTTTAGCATGATGACGGTGTTGTTGCAAGGGAATGACGCCATTCTTACTAGAGTGTTCAAAGGCTGTCTGTCTGGAGTGGCTTATCAGTGGTACCGTAGTCTTACGGATAACTGCATTACTTCCTTTAAAGATTTCAAGACTCTGTTCTTCGCACGGTTCTACGAAGGAGGGATGGACATGTCTATGTCCTCTCTCATCGAAGTAAAACAGAAGGAGAAAGAGGACGTTCGTACCTTCATCGAACGTTTTCGTCAGGCCACTTTGCAATTGCCTCCCGGAGTTCCGGATTCAGCTTTGGTGGATATTTGCAGGAAGAACCATATCAGTTCTATGATTGGCCCTCATTTATCATCTCAGCGGTAGCCGCCGAAGACAACAGTCGGAAGGCGCGTGACAATAGAATTATGATCTCTACCTCGGATAAAGGGAAACGGACATCTTCCAATAGCGACCATCCTCGTGGTTCTAAAGGAAAAGAAGCTCTGGCGATTAACACATCCAGACAACCTACCCCGACAGCTACGCAGACGAAACCTGGGACTTCTAGACCCATAGAAGAATATTCTTTTGATGATGATGACATTCCAAGCATATTCGACTGTCTAGTCAAAAGTGGCAAGCTCACTCTCCCCGAAGTGAAGCGGCCAAATGAAGTCGGCAGTACAAATAATCCTAAGTACTGCATTTTCTATAGGTATATACATCACCCTACCAAGGCGTGTTATATACTAAAAAGGAAAATCCAGGAGTTGATCGATGCCAAGGCCATCACTCCGCGCAATAGTGAGAAGACGGTCACTGCCAACATGATCTCTCTCCAATTCGGCAATCTGCCTCCTCAAGAAGTTCCGGATGGGGTTGTACCTATTTTCCGGACAATGATGAACATTGTTAATCTCCCTCCGGCCAAGGGTCAAAACCATGACCTGGTACCCCTAACTACCAGCGTGGTGAGATTATGTGGGTTCATCATGATCTGGTGTCAGAAATTGAGGAGGAGACTCAAGCTGCTAAGGCTAAGTCCCGAAAGAACTCAAGGCGCAAACCATGACATATGGTTGCTATATCTCCGACATCAGATGAAGAGACTTTCGCTACTGGAACCCGGTCAGGGAAAGCCTACCTCAAGGACTATGGAGGAAATCAAGAAGAAGCAACGGCAGACACTTCAGCTGCCAAGCCTTCAGAATCGGAACCTGTCATACTAGAGGCAGGTCCTTCTAGACCAACTTCGGCGGACAAGGGCAAGCAAAAAGAAATGCGCTTTGATAAACCTTTAAAGAATATTCAAAACAAAGGTTTGGAGAAGCTATATAACTTCGACATCCTGGCCCAGTTGGCTAATACACCAGCCAGATTGTCCATTTTTTGAGCTCCTAAGGCTGTCCAAAGACACTCGTCAGGTCTTGAGTGAAGCGTTAATGCAGGCAGATGCATGCTTGACTCAGCTCAAGTCTTCCGATAAAGAGCCCGTGGCATGTCCTCAATGCCATAGTGTGATGGAAGTGGTCCCTAACATCACCTTCACTCAAGAGGACATGCTATTAAAATATAATAGACATGACAGGCCTCTTTATTACAACGGATATGTCGACTCTAAGGAGATAGACCGGATTCATATAGATCCGAGATCGTCGATCAACATTATCCCTCATAGTCTGCTAAGACCATTGAGGATCCCTACAAGCGAACTGGCTTACACCACCACTACAATCGTGGGCTTCAACGCCAGAAAAAGTAAGCCGTTGGGGAAAATTCGTCTGAGGATCCAGATTGGGGACCTTAGATCAGTGGCTATATGCTATGTCATTGATTCAGAGGTGTCCTATATTATTTTGCTGGGCAGACCATGGATCCACGATCACAACATTGTTCCTTCGACTCTACATCAATGCTTCAAATATGTAGATATCCAAGAAATAGTAAAAATGGAGTTTGCTAATCTCAACCCTTTCAAAGAAGTTGAGTCCTACTACTCCGATGCCATATTGTACACCCAAGACTACATGAAGGAGGTGTCGGGCAAGATGAAAGAGAAATCCCACCGGGAGCTAGGAGAACCGTCTATTGAGCAACCGTTGTCAATCCAGGTGAAAGGATGGACTACCCGTCCTAAAGTCATGGAACCCATGACTATCCACTTAGACAGAACCAAATCATGAGGAGAAAAGGATCCTCTAGTGATACTTTGAACCAGAATCCTCCACCTTTGGTCATCAACCTCCGACGCAACAAACAGCTGACTGATGTAAATACAGCCGGGAACATGGTTTCTGATGATAATAAAGAACCTCTTTTCCAGTATATTGACGCCCAATTTCCTAATCAGAAATCATCCCTCCATAACGATATAGAGCCTATAGCACAAAAATTCTTGAAAACTATAGACTTCTATCAACCGTATGTGTGGAAAGTGGCATCAACATCTAACGTCATCACGACATATGGGCTACACAAAGATTCTATCTTTATTGTCCCACCTACCCGTAAAGATCAGCATCCAATAGTTTTCGGCCGTATGCGGAATCGACCGATTGTACAGGAAGATTCTCACGAGTCTGATGATGGGAAAATACAGGTCCACGGATATAGCCCACAGGCTTTGAAGATTATGCAAAGCATGGGTTATGACCTAAAGGCAGAACCAGGCCTCAACTATGGGAAAGGCAGGCGAATGTTATTGCATGGTGATCCCTACTGTCAACGAACTCATTTTGGGTTAGGGTATACCACCTCCCTCATAACTTCTGAGTCAGATGAGGATATCTTTTCCTCTTCTCAAGATGGCTCGTCGTCCCCCATCTCAGATGATGATCTCGAACGAGCATTATCAGTAAATATGGTATTGACAGACTCTCTCGAAGCAGACGAACAAGAATCTGAACTGTTTGAGAATGACTATTGGGCTCAGCAAATGGATACATAATAGGAACTCCGGTTCGAGCAGAGAGAACTGCCCACTGAAGATAAAGTTATCCAAATCGATGTTGGGGATGAAATTTTACCAAACCGATATTTATCAGTAACAATCTTTCCCCAGCAGAAAGGGAGGAGATGATCCAGCTAATAAAAGAATATATCGATGTCTTTGCGTAGAATTATGAGGATATACCAGGTCTTGATCCAAAAGTGGCTACCCATAAACTCAACATATTGCCCAATTCAAAACCTGTAAAGCAGCACCAACGCCGGTTCCGCCCGGATATGATGGATGCCATTGAAGCTAAAATCAAAAAGTTAATAGCCTATGGGTTCATCCGCGAAGAGCAACATCCTGATTGGGTCGCCAATATAGTCCCGGTCATGAAGAAAAGTGGAAAAGTTTGCATTTGCATCGACTTTCGAGATCTCAATGCGGCTTGCCCCAAGGATGAATTCCCTCTTCCCATCACAGACGTTATGATCGACAACACATACAGTTTTGAACGCGTGTCTTTCATAGACAGATTTTTAGGGTACAATCAGATTAAGATGGATCCTAAAGACGAGAAGCATACTGCCTTTCGAATACCTCTGGGGGTATATTGCTACACAGTCATGCCCTTTGGATTAAAGAATGTCGGGGCTACATATCAGCGAGCCATGAGTAACATATTCCACGAGCATCTACGCAAAACAGTGGAATGTTACGTAGACGACATCGCTGTCAAAAGCCGCATCAAGGCTAATCACATCCAAGACTTGAAGACAGTGTTCGAGTTGATGCGCCAACATCAACTCAAAATGAATCCTACAAAGTCCTTTCTTGGTGTATCCAGTGGCAAATTCCTGGGATTTGTCATTACCGCCAAAGGCATTCAAGTGGATCCTGATAAAGTGAAGGCTATCTTAGAAATGCGACCTCCCCGTAAACTGAGAGAACTCAGGGGATTTCAAGGTCGTCTAGCCTATATCAGAAGATTCATATCCAACCTCTCTGGAAGATGTCAGCCTTTTTCTCGCCTAATGAAGAAAGGTGTGTCTTTCGTATGGGACGAAGCATGTCAGCAAGCATTTGACGATATCAAACGCTACCTTACTAATCCTCCAGTTCTGGTGTCTTCCGTCATAGGAAGACTATTTTTGCTGTATGTTCGAGCAATGGATCATTCTTTGGGAGCTCTCCTCGCACAGAAGAACAATGAAGGTCATGAACAGGTATCTACTATTTAAGTAGGATGATGATCGGAATTGAAAATCGGTATAATCCAGTAGAAAAAGAATGCTTGGCCCTAATGTTTGCTATTCATAAGACGCGACATTCCGTCATAGGCCAAACTATTCACATCATCTCCAGAATCAATCCTCTTCGGGTATTGATGAGTAAGCCAAGTGTTCTTAATTCCCGACTCGCGACTTGGGCGATGTTATTAACACCATATGATATGGTGTACGTCCCTCAAAAGTCCATCAAAGGCCAAGCCTTGGCTGATTTTCTAGCTGCTCATCCGATTCTGGAAACCTCCAGACTATACGAGGATATTTCCGACAAAGTTACAAAATGTAATTCTGCGATGGAAGATGATATATAGCAGCTATTCTTTGACGGGGCCTCTCGGACTGGTCCCAAGGGAGACGTGGTTTCAGGAGTAGGAATTATTCTGGTAACTCCTGATAAACTCGTCATCTACCAAGCATATTCTCTCAGCGAGCCCTGCTCTAATAATGTGGCAGAGTATAATGCTCTACTAATCGGGCTTCAAGTCGCTAAAGAATTGGAGGTCGAATATCTGGAAGCTTTTGGTGATTCCAGCTGATCGTCAATCAGGTCAGAGGAGTATATGAAGTCTACAATCCAGACCTCATTCCTTATCACCAAGCAACGATCAAGATAGCCATGTCTTTCAAAGGGTTCTTTTTAGAGCATGTACCTCGATCTCAAAATTTGGAAGCTGATGCTCTGGCCAGCCTAGCTGCAGATTTGCTATTCCTATAAGAAGGTAGAACTCGGAGATCCTTCTTAACAGAGATTTGTTTTGTGTAAAAAATAATTTTTATATAGAACGCAGCTATACCGTAAATACGGTTCCTCCTAAAAGAGATTGGAGAAGTCCCTTTATAGACTTCGCAGCATACGGAATCTTACCAGAGGATCCTAAAGAAGCAGTGTCTATCAAAAGACGATCACTACGCTTCTATTTTGATGCTTCTTCACAAAGTCTATATCGTCGAACATACGACAGACTACTACTGCGATGTCTCTCCGATGATGATGCGAAGCGGGTTATCCGTGAAGCTCACGACGATGTATGTGGATCTCATCAACCCGGTCCTAAGCTACAGGATCGTATCAGGAGGATGGGCTACTACTGGACTACTATGATTGCAGATGCAGTGAAATATGCAAGACAGTGCAAAGCTTGTCAGGTTTATGCGGATTTTATACATCAGTCTTTTGAGTATCTACATCCTACTATTGCATCATGGCCCTTCGAAGCATGGGGCATGGACATCATTGGTCCTATTCCCCCGTCATCTTCTAGGGGACATCGGTTTATACTGGCTATCACCGATTATTTCTCCAAATAGGCAGAGGCGATCCCTCTTGCTGAGGTAAAGACATCCAACGTGATCAACTTTATCAAGCATCATGTCATTTATCGTTTTGGAATACCCCGAAGGATAATCCATGACAACGGGCCTCAACTCATCAGCCAAGCGTTCCACCGATTTTGCGATAAGAATCGGATACAAAATATGGCCTCTACGGTATGTAATCCTGCTGCTAATGGTTTGGCGGAAGCCTTCAACAAAACCATCATTAAACTCTTAAAGAAGTTCGTTTCTTCGAACAAAAGAGATTTGAATGAGAAACTGAGAGAATGCCTCTGGGCATACCATACAACGGTATGAGCACCGACGGGTTGTACCCCATTCTCATTGGTTTACGGGAGTGAGGCAGTTCTCCCTATTGAAATCCAAATTCCGTCACTCAGAATAGCAGTGGCTAATGAGTTGACTCAGGAAAAGAACGATCAATTAAGGCTTCAAGAACTGGAAGGATTAGACGAGAAATGCCTTCTAGCTCAACAATGCATTGCGTTCTACCAGGCACGTATTTCCAAAGCTTTTAATCAAAAATTGAAGGAAAGGGTGTTCAAAGTTGGTGAGCTAATTTTAGCTGTGAAAAGGCCAATGATCATTACTCACAAGAGTAAGGGTAAATTTTAGCCCAAATAGGAGGGCCCTTATGTGATCGAGACGACATTTTCAAACGGCGCTTACAGATTAGCCAAGCCTAATAGAGACTTGTTAATGGCTCCTATCAATGGCAAATTCCTGAAGAAGTACTATGCTTAATCTTCCTTGCTTAAGCGGAGTATGGTGAAGATCTCATTCTGACGATACTACGCACAAATTTTAGTTGGAGCATATTCTATCATGTTCTTATAACCTCTGAATAGATATGTATAACTAATTTGGAACTTCAAAACCTATCACGTCCATATTACCTCTAATAGTGTTTTATATACACATTTAGTTGGATTATATTCTATCATGTCCATATAACCTCTGAATAGATATGTCCAACTGAAGCTTACCGAAAGTATATTATGTCCATATTACCTCTGATATCACTTTCACCCTAACCTATCATTTATATTCAAAAAATGATGGGTCCACCAAAGTCAGATAAAGTCTCTTTATTATCTCCAGAAAGAGCAAGTTACATATAAAAGCAAAAAGTACATCATTGGGAAGGAGCAGTCAAATCATGGATCTGCTGCGCCAGAGCGGCCATCCTCTCATTCCTGGAGTTCAAGACGTTAGCGCGAGCCCGCTCCAACCTTGCCTCCTTATTTTTCAAGGCAGACAGTTCAGACCGAGCATGTACAAAACCTGCATGGATGACACCCGCATGTGC